>JACCIB010000002.1:8297500-8897500 GCA_018906965.1 Philotrypesis tridentata
ACTTACAATATCAGTTCCCTCTTCAACAACAGTAATAGTAGGATCAACAACAGGATTTTGAACATAGAAGTATGTTGTACCTCCAACATTTTCATGAGGGTGAAAAGAATTATTCTGGAAGTTGGGCGAGGTGCTATTGCTATTTACTGGACCTCCTCTGGGCAAAAACTCGGGAGCAGCAGCTACCTTTTTCGCATCCAATGACAAGTTGGATAGATGCTTGGTCACATTTGATGTGTTGACTGCAACTCCTGCTGGAGTTTGACGGTTCTGCCAAATTGAAGATTTTTGGTCCAAGTTAATTAAAGCTTTAAGCAAACATGATACATAGGTGCAAAGCAGAGAAATGCGAATACATTACCATGTACGTAGCGAGCTTAGACTCCAGTGGCACTCCGTTGGCCTGCGGTGTGTATGCGACGAACATCGAGGGGTCCATATCTCACTGGTAAGCTGCATTTACCGCAGCCAATGCAGATATATATGTGATATATTTAAGTGCTCCTCAACAATGATAAAAACGCCAACAACGGTATATCAACGCGCGTTCTCTCTCATTCCTCAACAAACATATACCTATCTCTATATATATATATTTATCTCTATAACTACAATATATAACACACTCATACACTATGAAATAACAGTAGTATTACGAATGAGCGATACAAAAGAGCCCGTAAAAAACAGCAAGAGGGTGTTGGACGACGGTTCGTGCAACAATGCCGTAATCACTCTTATCCTTCTCTCCACCTTCGGAGAGTATATCAGCTCAGCAGTCCGCGTAGGCGCCTATATACATGTATACACACAATAGCCCTCACAGCAGCGTCGGCGGCAGCAACAATTGACTCGGCCGCGGGGGAGCGTCTCCAGAGCTGCAGTCCTGCTGGCCCTCGGAGAACTACATCCTGACGCTAGTGGCAGGGTTCGCTTCAGCAATTTCGAGCTACCTGCGAAATAGACAGTGCGTGTAATAGTAGGCGTCAGGATGAGGAGGAGGAGCGCCTTGCTCCGCAACAAAAACAAACGGAGTTAGAGGCTGTCGTGCGACTGTCTCTCTCTCTCTCTCTCTCTCTCTCTCTCTCTCTCGGCTCTACACCGCTATATGACTCTTCTTCTCTCAGGGCTATTATGCTCGGTACGATGTCTATAGGTGATATACAATGCCCCCTCTACTCTCTCTCTCTCTCTTTCTCTCTCTTTCACGATTCGGTTCCCTCCTCAAAAACACACTACTTAATGCATATACTCGTACGCACTGTAATATCTGTGCAAGGACGCAATTAAAATCCGAGGCAGTCCGGCTCGCAGAGCGGCGCAGATAACTCCATTCCACTGATTCCACTTTATATCTTCACTATTTTACAAAGGAGAGTGTATATAGGCTCTCTCTCGCTCGGCGCCGTGCGCGACCTTTTGTCGTCACTTGCGAAAAGCGGCTTTGCGTCGCGCGCACGTATACTGATACACCAGCTTTACTCCCCGAGACCGTGGTGTAGGTAATATATATCTGCGTGTGTGTGCGTCGCTTCGGAGGGGCCGTCGTATACACAGCCGTAAGTCTATGTACATATATATAATATATATGTACGACGCCGCGCGTGCGATGCCTGCTGCGCGCTGCTCTGCACTCCGCTGCCGTCGACGATGCTCTAGCTAGCTGTGCCTCGTCGCTCTGTGTTATACGCTTACACGGGTAGCAGGATATTCCAAGGGGTGGGGAGTTTCATGGCTGATGTTGCATTTGCTATGTGTGCGTGTACACACACAGTACACACATACGCACACACACCTATATTCCTATATACGAAATAGTGCACCTCGATGTATAGACGCCTGTGCGGGCATTATACAGACGAAAAATGCTGAGAGAGGGAGAAGGAAGACTGCATAACACGGAGCGACTGTTATTGGTGAAGCGAGGGCGAGCTGGGAAAACAGCTGCTGACGCGCGCTATTGTTGAGTGACTCGGCGGCGACGGCGGCGGCGGCGGCATTGGTAGCGGCGGCTACTCCGAAATTCATGCAGCCCTATATATAACTATACAGTATACACGTAACACACGTAGCCTCTCACGAGTACAGGGGAGAGAGTATTATATTGTGGCTATGGTATATACTTGTATGCTTTTACGTACCCATCGAATTCGCAGCGTTATTCTACATAGACGTAACGCGGGAGAGAAGAGGCGAATCGCGGTTATCTATATATAGACCTACACCGCCAGCGCAATGGCAGCTGATTTTGACAATGTAGATGTAGTGGAGACTGGAGAGAGAGAGAGAGAGAGAGAGAGAGAGAGAGAGAGAGGAGTTATATGTATGCGTGTATATATATATATAGAGTTACGCACTCTCTGTTCTGTTGTCGCCGGGTGTGTAGACGAAGACGCGGCGAAAGAGCAGCGGCGACCCTTTAAATGCGGCTCTTTAATCCCTCAAGATGTCTCCTGTGCCTCTTCTCCATTCCTGTGTACGCTTCTCCTCCACTACACGCTACTGGACTCGTGTACCATACACCTGAGGATCCGATGGTCGCCGTCGTCTCGAGATCGTCCTGGCACTCCTGACGACCGTGAATTTCGCGTCGAGCGCGCGCGCACTCGGTTCGCTATATGCGTCTGTATATCTTGCAAGGCCGCGTTTCAGCAGCTTTTATACAAAGGATATAGGCTGCTGCTATGCTGCTGCTGCTGCTGCTGCAGCGTTATACCACCGACGCCGCCGTCATTTCCTCAAGCGGCGGTAAAATGCCCTAGACGCGCGAGGGTGGTTATGGAGGGACTTTGAATTTTGCTTTTCGAGCCGCCCCGACGAATTGCGCTCGGATTTTCCCGGGGCTCGCTCTCGTGAATTTCGTCAACGGTGGCTTGGCTCATTGCATTGCATTTTAATTTTTTCTTCTTGATTGTTGCCGAATTTCGAGGTGGCTTTTGATTATCCGCTTTTGTCGGGATTCTATTATATATAGAACAGGACAAACGAAACGTTGAGGAAATCGAGTGAAAAAAGAGAAAAAAATCACTGGGTGCTTTGCCAGAAATATTGTAAGCTGTTTAAACTATACTGTTAAACTATAGTTATTGTACGTTTGAATGATTCAATGATTTTGCAAAATATTGCAAACGCTGCAACGCGACAGAAATTTAGTTTCATAGATGGCGCACACCTAGCGTTATCACGTTATAGTATAGTGCCATCCTTTCTACTCTACGTACGTCCTTCAGGCTTCAGCTTCAACACAGTTAATTCTATTATATGCGTATCGGTGTGTAATGTATAGTCAGTGGTGAACGGCATGCCATAGTGAATAAAACGTTGGACGAAAACCGATTGTTTATAATTGTATTATTAAACAGAGTACTGCTTGATTTGTAAAACAATCAAGATGATTATTCCCGTAAGGTGCTTTACTTGTGGGAAAGTCATCGGCAACAAATGGGAGGCCTACTTGGGATTGCTGCAAGCTGAATACACTGAAGGGTAACATAACCTTATTGATTCATGTGTTGTTGGTTACAACTTGGAAATTTGATTGACTGTTTGATGTTTGAACTGTTTTATTTATGAATCAGTATACTAACTTTGTTAAGTTTCATTTAATCACGTTTTTATTTATGTATCCCATGGATTTTCAAGTGATAAATTGGTAATACTTGTTTCGGAGTTGTAAACAAAAAAAATACTAAAAATTTTTTATTTATATGCATTACTTATGTTGGAATATTACACGTCAGCCTTATCTTTATGGTAATATATAACAACAAAAAGAAAGTAAGATGTTATCCTCAAAATTATGAGCATTATTTCAGCAGTAAAATCTAATATGCAATGGTACAATCATGCATTACCTATTATTGATGGTTTATTTAGATTAATATCTTATCCACTAATTGTGAAAAATAGAGCATTATATTTTAGTGACCTAAGCTTATACCTATTATTATTATTATTTTTTTTTTTTAGTGATGCCCTGGATTCCTTAGGCCTCAAGAGATACTGTTGCCGTAGAATGCTTCTTGGGCATGTTGATTTAATTGAAAAGCTTCTTAATTATGCACCTTTGGAAAAATAGATCTAGAAAATCTACATGAAACAACTTTATTTCTGGATTCACATCAATAATTCTGTCAAGATAAAGTGCAAACTTGTGAAAATGAACAGTATAGATAGAATTGAAGTGTAACATGTCGAAGATAAAAATAATTGTTAAACATAAGTTTCAGTACAAATAAATTATTCCATACTTTATTACAAGTAAAACATTTATCAACTATTGAATATTTTCGAATCCTTTTTATAGAAATAATAGGCAATAAATGAAGATAATAATATTTATGTTGTATCAAAAAAACTTTATTTTTTAAACTAAATAATTTTAAAATGTATTTACAAAAAATAGCTTTTGATATACTTGTATATAAAAAGATAAAATTTAGCACCTATTAAAAATTGCCTACAATTTTATTCAATATAGTAAAACTTTCTCTAATCATACAATAATTTAATTTCCTGTAACTGTTTCGTTTTTGCCTTTGTACACATGAAGGATTTCATTGCATGCGTGATTAGATCCAAATCCTAGAGCCATCGCAGCAATGACAAAGATAATGACATTCTTTATCACTATCCAGTTATACCTTCCGAATCCAATGTCCCAGTATGTAATAATTTCAATAAATGCTGGAACAAATAGACCCAAAATCGAAAAACAAAATGCACCAATGAGCCCAATAAAAGGACCGATTGTTGGTACTACTATTGCCAAAAGAACTAGAAGAAAAATGAAAAAATTAATTTTTTTATTGATTTACATATTTTGAAATTAAAATTTTATTGTAAAAAATCTTACCGCAACCAATAACGAGAACAGTTCTTAAAGCGTAATTAGCAATGACTGGATTTTTTTTAAAACGGTCTTTGAAATCTTGATTGATAACTATGTCAAGGATTACAAAAAATTGCAAAGCAAAAGTGCAGAAAACTGCTAAACCAGTACAAATTAGTACTATTTGCGCTGGGCTGAAATAATAATAATTGGATTGTAATTTGACTGATTTCTATAGCATAAATACTTACGTAATATGAAAACGAAACATGTATCTACTTACATTTCTGCAGTAGGCAAGTTCAAAGTAATACTGTCTTCAGTTTTGCCCGGAAAAGCAGCGTACCCTAAGAATCCAAGAGTAATGTATATCAACGTTACACCCGACATTCCTCGATTTAGAACTCCGCATATACCAACGAAGTGCTGAGGCGTTTTCATGGCGTTTTCTAACGGCATAACGACTCCTAAAAATTTTGAAATCAATGTTTAAGTCAAGTCATATGCCTGGTTTAATACCTGGATTAAGTTTTTGTTATTTTACACATCATTTTATCTTACCTATAGCCTCCATTGCAAATATTGAAATACTCAAGAAATTTGGAAAGTCTTTAATTGGCCCAATATATAAAACATTGTCGAAGTTTTCAATATTTTTAACAAGATAATAGAATGTGATTCCAAGAGCCGTTCCCATAAATACGTTGGCTATCATAGAGACAGGCGCTAAATATTTAAGATCGGGAACCCACGTAAGGAAAATTAGTGGCACTAACAATGCAGCAATCATGATTCTATCGCTGATCTCAAAAGGTGCCTCAGGTGTTGTCATGTGATATACGAGTACTTTCTTAAAATTTGCCGCAACTATTACAGAATATACACTGCAGGTACCGAAGTACGTTATAAACAAACAACTCTGAATAAAATATCTGAAAATAAAAAGAAATTAATAAAATTTATTTATTGGTTAAAGTTAATAAGGGTTACAGAGTTACATAATATATTGGATTTATTATAC
The DNA here is from genome assembly GCA_018906965.1 of Philotrypesis tridentata. NCBI lineage: Eukaryota > Metazoa > Arthropoda > Insecta > Hymenoptera > Pteromalidae > Philotrypesis > Philotrypesis tridentata. The sequence continues at coordinate 8,303,353 of JACCIB010000002.1, forward strand.
TCCGGTACAAATAAATTATTCTATATTTTCTACACTTTAAAAAAGCGTACAATCTATTTAGAAACTTTCGAATTCATTCCAAATTTTCTGGTTTACAATTAAATTTTTTTTATATTCTTTAAGTTATTATTTCAAGTAAACGTTAACTGTACTAATTTAAGTAACTATACTTTACGAGTTTTAATCAAAGTTTTCAATTACCTAGATGGTCCAGCTAATCGCTGGCTCCATTTAGGCCCATATAAAAAGGCGCATTCTACTGTATCCGCAAAACTCATGTGCGTTTTTCTTGCTTTGTAATAAAGGACGTGGGCACACCTGACCTGGAACAATAAAAATCGAATTAGCATACCTTTAATTGTAGCATGCAGATTAAATTTTAAATTAAAACGTTAAGTGAAGTTTTCGTGTTCGATGAATGACAATTTGCACGCAGTTTAAGCATTTGTTGCTGCGCGCAAAACACACTTTATGCGAACAATAGACTCGAAAACTGTTTGTACAATAGTTGTTTTGGTACTTACAAGAATATACGCGCAGTGAGTGCAAATAAAAGCGACTAGCATAGTCGCAAAAACTCCTACAATTAATCCGGCACTTTGAAAGGCAACAGGCATTGCTAAAATTCCAGTTCCTAGAGCGGCTTTCAGTAGGTGGGTTAAGGTATCACAATCTCTGAAAATATGAGAAATTACAATTAATCGCATTACTGAATACTTATTGTGAATTTCTGAAATTATTCAGCAAATTCCTCGATCACTGAAAAATTAAAAAATAACAATTTGTTTGTTCATTTCAGTTATACAATTATATTTTTTATTTCGCAAAATTTTGACTAATTAATTTTTAAATATCTAGCTAAAAATTATTTAAATTTTCTAATGAAGTATCCATTTGGTTTAATCAATGGTTTAATGAGCTAAATTAGAGTCCAAAAGTAAACTTAAACTTTAAATTTTGTCCGCTTTCCGTTGTCTCATAATTAGATTCCTCCAATAGTTTGGATATATTTTTTATTGCTTGGAAAAAAATGAATTCTACTAAAGAAAGTTTGTTTGAAACAATTAATATCTTTGATAGCTTCAATGCTTTGCACAAAGTAAAAAGAAGTGAAGGTTTGTAAGAAAACAAAAATTGAAATAAAATAATTCAAAAAAATTATATACTTACGTCGTTGGATTAGCGACTTTTCGTTCCGTGAAGGGATCGAAGTCACCCCTGCAAATGAAAAAAAAATTTCATTTTACACTCATTAAAGGCACAAGTAAACTTAAAAACTAAAATTAAAATCTGAAAAGTATTCAATGTACTTCGCAACGCTCTTAGGCTTCTCTGCATTGGATTCACTCATTTTGTTATTAAGATTCGCGCAACGTATTCGATACGACACAATATTCCTTGCTAACAATACTTTTTTTTCCTTTCTCTCCCTCTCTCTATCTCTCGCTCTTTCTATCTCTCGAAATCAACGACCGAATAAATCTCGAACTATTGGCAGAAATGTTCGAAACACATGTGGAGTGCGAGCAACAGGAAGCGACTTAATAAAATCCTAATGACGAGCTGGAGGTCGCTGCACTTTTTCCACATTCACACTTTACCACGACTCCGCGCATTTTTCTTCACGCAGCTACGTTGGTCGTTTGAACGAAATGCGCGTTTTGCCATTGGTCGACCGGTTCCTCGAATGTTCACGGGAGAAATGTGCGGACTGAGCGTATAATACGGACGGTATTGAGTTTCGCGAACTATTTCTATAATTATAGCATATAACGTGTATAACGTGCATTGTTTACTTCCGTTGACTCGATGGGATTTTTTTTACGATTTATTATTCGCATGTGGACGCTTCTCTAATAACTAAATCGATGCAGCAACCATACGACGCTTGTCTTTTGTCGGCAATCAGTGTCACGTATACAAGTTCACGCGATATTGAGGTTCACGTTCCAAGGAATCGCCAACCTGAGCCGTTAAGCATATTCTAAAGACGTGGTGAATAGTAATCGCGTTTCAGAGGGTGATGAAAATTGTTGATAAACCATTCGCAAGCTTGATGTGTCGGAATTTATGCTAATAATACAGTGTACAGATAAATGTACGTGTTTTTTTTATTGCTTCCACGATGTCATCAACTATATGAATACATCAACTTTACGATATGGATAGAATCTAATAATTCTAAACAATAAATTTTGACTGTTTGGCAGTATTCAGTAAAGTGCCGAATGCAGATTGTAAACAGTAAATTTTCAATTTTAATTTTACAAAGTAGCTTACTGAGAATTTAGCGCATTCTCGTCGTATTAGGGTATAAATACTGCAAACCGACCATTAAATCATCTCGTGAACTTGAGCGCTTGTGTTCTAATTTTAATAAACGCAGAGGTCGAAAACTTACTTGGCAGTGAGAGAACCTTCTTTAACAACAACTTTAACACTGGTTCCATCTTGTGGAAGGAAGGTGTCCAACTCCGTCGGCGCTTTATGATTATCTTCGACCTAAACAATTATAAAAAGATCGATTAGTTTCTATTTTCACGCCCAGCCGATTGCTTGCATCACAACCAATTACATCTTATGAGAGGAATAAGCACAGGTGTATTGATGTAAGAATGAAATTTGCTTATGTATGAAATCAGTCTGTATATTGAACTACGATCGGTTGGCAATCTTTTTATGCATACATGGATTCGTTTAAAACAATTCTTAGATGATCAAGGTGTTATATAACGTACATACAGTAGTTTAAATGAAAGCGCTGATTCATTTTCTCCTGGTAGAAATTTGAACATATATTAATTCTACATGGAATTACCGACGGTCTTTAAAGAATAAGATTTTATCAGAAATTCTTATAACAATATCTCAAAAATTTCTAGACATCTTTAAGTTTTTCATTTTAAGTTGCGTTGGCAGACAATTCCAGGCAAAACCAACTCAATTTTCTCCCTATATGATGGCATTTAAAAATAATCATAATGTCTCGCAAGTTTACACTCACCATTTTGCTTTATTTTTCCGCTCCTTATACGAATTCGGCTTATATCTGCAACAAAAAGAGAAAATCTACGTTAAAACAAAGTTCAAAGTTCGCCTTTTATAAGAGTGTGTGTGTATATAATAGACCAGTAACAAATCTAAACGATCATTCTCCAACTAAAATTGGCCGTATGCACTTGCGAGTGGGTGAAAAATCTCGGCTAGCAAGGAGTCGCGATCGACCCAGTTATACGTGTATATCTCCGTACAATTTTGTTCTACAACATAGCATACACACCGCACAGCTACACCTGGAAAATCAATAGTGCAGCGCGTCTATGCTCCTTGATCCACATGTATTTTAAGGTAACTATTGCGCAATTCCTTCAAACACGCCTCGTGGGAATTTATCCTCGCGTCTCTGCGTAAGAAAAGTCGGTAGTGCGCGAGTCGTAATCACAGAATTTGAGCGGTAGCGAAGCCCATGATAATCTGATAAGCGATATATAATATACATATAGAATGTATAGATACGTGATATTTATTCTAACGGCGATCGCCTCATCGATATATACCAAACGCTGTTTTTCACAATTTTGAAAAAAAAAAACGACAATTTTATCCTTTATATTTTTCTTAATACAATTTTCTTCGGCTCCAAAGACACTCAATCCACGGTGCGCATATATATCGAGCATCTGCCGATGCTCACTCGCGCAGCGCTATAAAGTTTATCTGCGACGGCGGCTCATTATAAAGTAGTATGCATAAGCTTCCGGGGTTACCGCGCTGCGACCTACGGCTATACGCATGCGATCACTCGCTTGAACTTCATATATCAATCGTCCAATAAGATGCGTTTGTAGAAAAGCATAAACATGTGCACTTGTGCAAGTATATCGGACTATGACGTCTTTCGCTGTGGATTTGCATTCCGTATTTTTTATCTGTGCTCTCTCCTCTTTTTTTCTTTTTTTTTTTGTTTTACAGAGAAAGAGCGATATTGAGAAACCGTGCATTCTAATTCGATACAGGCCGACGCGAGACGGATTGATTCCCAGTGGTTTTGCGGTGAAAGGCATTGCGTTACGCGAGTGCAGCTCATGGGCGATCGCGACGCCCTGGGAATCAACGGCGGCATAGCAGAGATGGATATGGCGAAAATAAAGTGTACATCAAGAATTATTATACATGTTAATGATACGCGTTACACACTAAAGGAGCGTCGAGCAAACTATTTATGAATTTTTTAATTCGCGTCGCTCATCGGCGAACGATTTGCATACATCAGGAATTTCTCGCAATCCCATTAACGTTTGACATTGTCCGTAACATTCTCGCGCGAGTATTATACAAACAGCTCGTGGAAATAATCGGGAATAAAAAAAAATACATAATAAAATCCAGCATCATTCTGTGGAAATGCGGAAGTCGTCGTATCTCGCGCCTTCCCTCTTATGTGTATACCATTACCGCGATGCGAAGCGTGATATGCCCCGTCAGACTTTCCGGCTCATAAATAGCGGAAACCGCGCAGCGCCGGATATTTTCGACGCTGCGCTCTTTCTCTCTCTCTCTGTCTTTCTCCCTTGGTGTATACTGCATTACTGCACGCATGTATAACGAACGCCTCGTGTTCGCGCTTGCACGCAGGTAGAGGTATATATACAACTGTGTTCCAGGGGCTTTTTGCGGCGACAAGTAGAGCGCGAGATCCTCCGGAGCCGATTAGAGCGAGTAACTGAACCGACGCGGCTCGGCCGCCGCTTCTTCATTCTCTTTTCTGCGTCGCTCGTCGAAATCTATTATTGTACGGCATCAAGCGCGGACGCACACGCGGGGCGAAGATATTGCGAAGAAAGAAGAGTGCGCGCGTGGCTTGCGCTCCCCGGCGCTTATAATAATGTCTTTGTCTGCGAAGAAAGTTTCTTCAGAGACGTACACTGACTCTTCGACGCTCTTCGTTGTCTCGGAATTTACATACATGCGCGAGAAGATTGTGCACTTCAATTTATTGGATTTGTGACGAGGCTGGATTATTTTTTTCTTCTCGTCCGTCTGCTCACATAGCTTTTGTTGATAATATACGCTTTTTGCTACCTTTGCTTGATTGATTGGTCGTGTTGGTTATAAGCCAAGGTTAACGGCTTATCGAGATTCTATTTTTATTATAATTAATGCTTCGTCGAGATAATCGCTAGAGCATTACATGCGTTGCAGGGCTCTTTTTGTTGCCTTATTCCGGAATAACGGCCTGCTATAACGTGTAATTGCTATAATGTGTTTTGACAACGAGATAAATTCAGATTTTTACGTTCGATTTCAATCAAATGTAGAATTCACTCTCTTCTATACAGTTGAAAAAAAAACGATTCTCAAGCTCTTACATGCGATGTAAAATTTTTTGTAACGGAGAATTTAGAGTAAACTTCACTTTCACTGCTGTATTGGATTACATATAGTGTATATGTTGCCTCGAGTTACTAAACTGGTCGTTCTCAGCATAAAAATAGATTACTTATACAAAAGATTTAAGCTAGCGGTTTGTGAAAAAAATGATCTTAGATAAGTACATTGTTCGCTTACAGATAGGCGCGGCGCATAGAATGTGGCGAGTTTGAGAAAGATGTACGAGAGCGACAAATTTACCGTTTCATCACAACGGTTCCACGTTGAAAATAATCCGAGTCAGAACCAGAGTTTTCAATTCTCTTTGTTGACTTGATTAGATTCTCTTGCAAATTTGATACTCTTTTACTATGTTTCTCAAACGCTTGATTAGGAATAAGTTTTTGAAATATATGTCGTTTTAAATTTACGTATGGCTATATGCAGGCAAGTGTGCATTGCTGTCGTCTGTAATTCGCCACACTACATGTATATCGACAAAGATAACCGCAGGCGCTGAAAGATTAACTAGCAAATGAAATGATATATGTGGCTATACGATAAACTTAGACAAACATTACGTAGTTTTAACTATTATTTACAGAATAATACACAGTAGTTTAACGGTAATAATTATTGTTATTCAATAATAATAACAATTCCTTTTTCTCTCAGTCTTGTGCTTTGCGTTACGTGCAGAAAGTCACCTTTTCGTATATATACCAATCATATTTTTGTTCGCTAATTTTCGTTTCTTTTTCTAATTTTCCAAAGCAAATGCACGTCATGAGAGTTTTATAAATACATTTTTCAGAAAAAACGACGAAATACACGCTTTAGTCCGCTGGACGTTTAGTTCGCAAAGTAGACTCGAGTCGCCTTCAAAACGTCAGTTGGATGATGGACTATTGTTTACTTTTGTAATTCAAATACTGCACTCGGTGTCATCCTTGAGTTCGCCGTTTTCACGGATACAATAGCGGCCTGTCGAAGCCGAGAGAACAATCTTTGAGCTAACGGCTTTTCGAACGCAAATTCGTCGATCATTCGGTGATTCTATTTGCACTGAAAGAGCAGCATTATACGTGAACGACGATGTGCAGTTAAGTGCGCGTTAAAAGCTACTCGCAATTACATCGGTTGGAAAAGCGCAATTTTTATCGAGCGACAGAATCAACAAATCCGAGATAATGCCTGTCTTCACGGAGAGCTACTAAGCACATTTTGGTAACCTTGTCAAGATTGTTGACGCCGGCTTCGACTTGCGGTTTAATAACACTGCGACTTAATACTCGGCAATTGCCATAGCGTCTCATCGAGGCAATTATAGCGATTGTCCCGTATAATTACATGAGCTTTCGGATCGATGGATTATCGATACTTAACTGTCAACGCTAAAATTAACTCGGCGAAGATTAAATCATCAGCGGCGCGCGGAGACATAAAAGTCGCATTAACTGCGCCGTTTACAATTTTACGATAATGATACAAGCCTGCGAGGCGCGCGACAACGCGCAAGAGCCAGCAGCGCATATCGGCGTCGCAGGTGAGCTACAAGCGGGGATCTGAGGGGGCGAAATCCTTCCCAAGATTGCGAAACCATACTGCGCACGTGGGCGCAGATAGATGCAAGTGCGCGGCAAGGCATCTCGGCGCTCTTTCTTTCTTCTCGAGAGGGATACAGAAAAAACGAGAGAAAGACAAAATGAGCGGAAAAACCGGTTGCCGATCAGATGCATAAGTATATACGCTATACACAAATACACAGAGCTATAGCGGCGCCTATACATATACACGATGACGCAGCGCAGACGGAGTGAGAGTGAATCACGCTGTGTGGCAAACTTTCAATTGAGCCTCAATTACATTTTACTTAACTTGATTTGTATTACGTGGCTTCGCTCTCGCGCGCGCGGCTCATTTTTACAAAAGTGCATTTACGAGGATTCGCGTGTGCGGCCGGTGCTGCATCCGCGATCGATGCTGCGCTTTTCGCGACTTGCTCCTTTTTTTCGGACGCGCTACGTACACTATACTCCTGCAGCGCGCGGCCGACTCTTCCCGCAACTCGCGACATGGTGTCGCTAAGTTTCGACGCCGCAATTCGCAGATCTAAAAATAACAGTCGGCTCGAGTACGCGTATACTTTGTTGTCAACGCTGAACTGTGTGTTCCCGGCGTGAAAGCGATATACATTGCGCGCAGTGTTTACAGTTGTTATACCGTATTGATTGGCCGATTGGTCGATTTTTGAATTGTGGCTATCGATGAGTTCAAGGCTAGACCAGTGTATAGTAACGTTCCTTTCTCAGATACATTTTACTCGTTTGGAAAATTACGTTATGAACAACTTAATTAAATTTCGTTTGACGGAAGAGCCCAGTAGTTATTTGAGATGTAGAATATTGAAAAATAATCGACATAGATTTGTAAGATATGTAATTAAAACACCGTATCTATTTGTTATCATACAATCAAAAAAATAAAAAAATACTTGCTGATTATTTTTCTATATTCTACATGATGGAACAAATTCTTCGTTTACAGAACCTATATTTACAGGAACGGCTGCAATAAAGCTTCGTTAAACTCGGTTAAAACTTAAGTAATATAGCGCATTGATTGCAAGCGTTTGCTTAAGCCGACAATTAAACATAATTTGATTTACCTAATTTTATTTTATGTCGACTTTCGACCAAGTACAATAACACATTTCCCTCGAAAAATTCATTTTCAGAGAAGATTTCAAATCATCATTAGAAGCGACATTGGTAACTACCACTAGATAGCAATGCCTAATAAGTACTTAACGATTTCCTCTATCTAATATTTACTCCGATGCAACTCGTCAGGTATATTAGAAGTAAAACTTGTTTAAGTATATTTAGATAGATTTATGCAAGAACGAAAGTTTAAAATTGATCACAGATTGCCTCGAATGATGTCGAGGTAAATGAAGTTAAATAAATATTCGACACCACAGATTTGACAACTTGAAAATCATTTTTATCTTAGATAGACTGACGTATACTCTAGTGCGGTAATACATATTTATGTAAGCGCGATATCAAGTGCGATTGGACTTTCAACGCAAATCGTTGCTTCGAGAGTAGAGAGATGTTCAAGCTGCGAATGCAAAAGTGCTACATTGTTTTCCAGCGGAAGACGTTAAAATGCCTTTGGATAATCGCACGAAAATAATTGATACGGGCACCGGAGCGAAAGTGTAAACAAGAACTTAATTGTTTTATCAAAACGAGAGTCGAACAACAGGAGCGTTTAGCGCTATCTGCATATCCGAGGAAAATTTAGCTCGAGCTTGCAGAATAAGTACGTGTTTGAAAACACAATGATGTTAACAATATTGGCAAATAATGTGATAAGTGACGCTTTATCGTTACGCAAAATTTATAAGGTCATCATTAACGCACGCTGACACATAAAAAATATCTTTGAGCTCAATTGGAAATAAAAGTAAGAATGTGTGCGGTATATTTAGCAAATTATAATTTCCTCTCGTACTCTGAATATTGTAGCTGCGTCTATGAGCGCGCGGAGCATCTTGCGCCCCAGTCGTTACTCAGAATTTATCGGGATAGATAATAGGTATATTTATGTAAGACAGATAAAATTTCGAACTTTTACATTTTTGTATCGGTTTCATTCATAAAAATCATCGTCAGATAAGTAAAGTTCATAGCCTTGATACATGTAATAAATAAGTACTTTGATATACGCGTTATCGACGCCGATTTAAGTACTTTAATATGATTTCACAGCGTGAATTATCGAGGCGTAAACAGAGCGCAAATTAATAGCATCAAGATCTTAAAAACTAGCGGTCAAATGACGGTTATCAGAGAGTAGTGTAAAAATAACTCACTGTAAAGCAAGTGTGGCGGCGGAATCGCCGAATACCTGATTAACCGGTAGTGCATTATACGCACATAAATTTACGGAGTAATTATCATGTATATCGATGCTCGAAAATTCAAATGCATTGACATTGAATTACATCGGCGATAATTTCGACGAAAAAAAGTAGATCGCGCTCGAGCGAGAATCTCACGCGGAAGCCGCTAAAGGACAAAAAAGCTGCGGAGTAAGTACTTTTGAAATCGACCTTTCCGCAGTGTTTTACAAAATGTTTTATCTATCGTGACGCTTGTATATGTATCTCTGATATTCGATGCGAAAATCTTGAATTCTTCTCTGAAAAATTCATCTCAATTATTTCGCAAAATTTAAAGCTCTTCATAATTGCAATGTTGCCCCGCTATATTTCGTTACATAAATAGGATATTTTTATCACGCATTTTTATCAGAGTTTCCTTGAATTCGAAGATAATCATAGAGTACGCGCGCTGCTCACTTTCCACGGAGCGAAAGCAATTACTTAATGACATGGTTGCGCGCATCGAGAATATTATAATGCGATCTTGAGAAACAAAAGGCCTAACGCATTCAGCCGAAGGCGTGAGTGCGCCAGTGTCGCATGTGTGGTGTCTACTTTATAACGGCTGTGCGTACAATGCATAACGTGGGGGGGACAGCGTGTCAGGATTTGAAATTTTTATTGGTAACCGTAAATCATGTTCGGGCGGGCGATAGCACGAGCTGCTGAAAGAATGATTGACTCCGTTCGGTGTCAGAGCGAATGTTTTCCGTCTGGAATTCAACTTGTTCGATAAGCGTAGAGAATTTTTTTTTTCTATAGACTAATTGCCGATATAGCACAATAGCAGTCGGCTTCGATGTGCATAATGCGCAAAATATTTTTCGACGCATTCTCTCCTCTCTTTCTCCGCAATAATTTACAGGCCGTTAATTGGCTTCGCAAAGTCCGCGAGTCTGTATAATTTCGTTTTTTCTTCTCCGCGATCACTGCGCCGCATCGAATCGCACTGGCAAACTCGTTACGAGCACGCGTACGTGTAAAGCGAAGAGCGAGCGAGTCGCGCAACCGCGGGCAGAGAGGGAGCGTTCAAAATTCCAAAATTGATAAGCTTTTTGCATGTTTATTCCAGAAAACGGAAAACTCGCTCCGCGTCGACGTAAGTATTACTCGGTGTGCGCCCCTGTGTACAGTGCGTATACGCCGTATACACACGCGACATCGTCTGACTTCCTGACCCGAGACACTCCGAAACTGGGGTAAAGCTAGTGCTGCCCATGCGGCGTCGCGCGCTTTCTTTCCTATATATATCTGTATACATACGTCGATTCCGTTCGAAATGCCGACGCCGGATTACATCATATATACGACGGTCGAGCCCCGCGCGAAGACTGTCTCGCTATATTAGACTCCGCTATACACGATGTGTATATACATATACGTTGCTTACACATATGGCGTCTGCTCGACGCAGCCACGTGCACTGCGACGCGACGAAGCATATGCCGTCTATGCCTGATGCAGCTCGCTCGGGTTGCACTACTTCGGCACACTCTATACCTATTTATTTTTCATATTCGCTATCGACCGGCTCTGCTCGCTCTATACCTGACGGGCTAGTTAAGCTCGGAAGCCGGGGAGATAAAGAGCGATAGTGATGTGTGTGTTTGTACGCGTGTGTGTGTGTGTGTCCGTATATAGGAGGAAAAAGATTCAGAAACGCGTGGAATATAACGTATATGGTAATGAGCGGCTTTTTACCCAGCGAGCGTTAATCGATAGTTCCTATATAGACACACCGACGCTGCACACGCACGAATAGCCTCTTTCGAGCCGAAACTTCGTGGATCGGAAGGATTCCAGCGTAAAAGTCGTTTCGTGCGTTGTGATACATATTAAGTACACGTAAATAAAACCGTATAGCCCCTGATTTTGGAGCTTATCATTGCGAAGTTGGCGAAAGTTCTATCGATTGCTTCTTCACGCGTGTGTGCATGTGTATATAAAAAGCGAGCACGAACGACGGCAGGTTTCGTATGCGCGCTACATGACGCCTTGACGTACACACCGCTGCATTTGTATAACTCGCGAGAAAAAAATTCCATTAATTTTACCGCGAAACGGAATTTTTATCTGATGTCGCGTCGACACGCGGAGATTTAAATTTCTTGCGCAACGCGCGCGCAATATTTCCTTTGCGCAGCTGAACTATATGTACGTTTAATGTTTGTATTATACGGTGACAGAGGGCTTACTATACCTGAAAACCCGCGGCGCGCGACTGTGTACAAACGCGGTAGAAACGAAACGAGGGAAAATTCACAAAGCTCATGCGTAAGTCACCGAGCAGTCTCGGCGTCTCGACAACAAATCTATAACTGCTCGGCTGGCTCGAGGCTCACATCCGCTTTTCAACTTCCCCGTGTATCCGCCTGGCCTTTTCTAGGCATAAGCACAAGCTCCGGGACGGAGGCGCGCGCCGCCGACTTCTAATATGCTCGATAAAAATACGCGGCCGATATTTAAATTTAGAGTCGGCCGAGGAGCCGAGAATTGAGACGCGCCGACGAAAAGTGCAGCTGATCGCGCTCGACGGCTAATTTCAAGTTTTCAGTAATATAGCCTCTAGCGAGAAACTTTAAACCCGAACCGGAATGTCGATTTCCGGGGGAAAACGAGCCGCGCTCGCTGGGGAACGAGTCGCAGGATACGAGGTGCTGCTATTTTTAGCCGAAAGCACCCGCGCGACGCGGGTTTCGAACGACGACGACGAGATGACGCCGAGACGCACATAGTATCGCGCAGAGTCGGCGCGACTTTCGTCAGCCGCGCGCGTTCTGCGCTTGTCAATGAACTCTATAAGCGCGTGTGCGCGGTTCTTCTACGAATTTCGCGCCGGCAAGGAAATTTCGTGTGCGAGCGTGAGATCATCTCTTTTTCCTATCGCAGCTTCCGCGCTCGAGCTAATGAAACATTCATGAGCCCGCGGATGGGAATTAAGAAGTGCATGGGATACGTTGAAAATCGGACGGACAGATTGGAGAAATTATAATTTCAAATGTTTACGCAGGAGAGACGCAAAAACAAGCTCGCGAGTCGTAGAGGAGGAATGGAAGTAACATGAGTATACGCACACACGCTAGCGGCCGTTACGCTAAGAACAGCATTAGACGCATATCACAAAAGTGTACCGCGCGTAACGCGTTCCCTTCCAGAAATCGGGCGGGAAACCTGCAATTATAGCTGCCTCGCGTGGACGGAGCGCTGGCCTCCGTATACATATACTCAAATTAACTGTACAGTCCTGAATCGATAGCCGGCACACTGAACACAGAAGAAAACAAGAAGTTTCACTTTTTATCGTCGACAAACTCACCTCGCGCGTTTCTCTCTCCTTCTTTCGTTCTTTCTTTCTTTCTTTCTGCCTCTCGATAATCCGCTGGCACCGCGCTATTCTTCTCTCCGTCGTGTGCGCACTTTACTTTCCTCTCGCGCGTGCGTGCGTGTATATACTATATGGAGCGAGCTGCGCACTGCTATCTCATTATTTTTGGAGGACGGCTGTCTGCAGCAGCGGCGTCTCGTGTTTGTCTGATGCACACGGTCGGTCGCACGAGCCGGCGTCCGACTTCCACCGTGTTCTCGTGCGCGCGAGCTGAGGAGAGATACTGGACTACTGTGCCGACGACTGCCGCCGATGCGCCGGCGACGCGCAAAGCTTGTGCTATAACACTCCCCGCCAAGCAGCTTATTTCTCCCTCCTTCCCCGGCTCTGGGATGTCTGGCTATACCTCTCTCTCTCTCTCGCTCTCTGCGGCTGTCGACCGAGCGACCGACTATCTCCCTCTCACTCTTTCTCTCCGCTCCCCCGTTCATTGTAGAAGGAGAGAGAGAAAGAGAGAGTCCAAGGCATGTTCTTTGGATTGAAAGCGGACCTTATGAGCTGAGGGATGCCGCACAAGACCAGACTGGAGTGTTCCTTTTTTCTTCGGGCCCTATCACCGAGGAATTCTCGTTTTCTTCATCCTTTTTCGATAATCCTTCTCGGTATTTGTAGGTGGATCTGCGGGCCGGTTTCCAGAGCTGCTCTTTAAAGAGTTCCTGTGAATTGAAATTTCGAATTAGACTTGGAATTTTACGTGGAACATCGAAGACGGAGAATAAATTTTGCCTAATTAAATTCGTAAATTTTGCAATATAAATTTACGCTTATTTCAATTGGAAAAAAATCCACGAACATAGTCGTGCAATTTTTTTTTTCTCTTTAAGATTGTCGTTCGAAAACATCGAATTTTATTGAAACTAAAAAAAAATAAAAGAAAAGTAACGACTAATAGCTTGCAATCATTAGTCGAAAAAGTACTTAGAGCGATTGCAAGTAAAGTAACGATAAATTTTACGACGTGAATAACGACACAGTAGAATTTGAGCAAAAGATGACGTCACGCGGCTCGATACGTTTCGACCACGCCAAACTATATAACGACTTTCCTCGGTTGCGAAAACAAAGTCATCCTCTCGAAACAAAGAGAGCTTCCCGTTGTCATCGCGCAAACATATTAGTCCCGGGTCAAGCCACGCCGTCCTGTTTGTACTCACGTGTAGACATTTGCGCTAACGACTTTACATATAAATATAGTCTTTGGAGACTGCGGAGAAACATGTGCACGCGCGCATTGCCCGTGGGTATACATATCAAGAGATGCGCTCGGGATGCGCGCGCCGATTTCGTGCTAGAAATACACCTGCAGATAAAAGTAGGATCATTCCCGCGTGAGGAGGAGAAAGAAGCGAACCGACGAGTTATATTTTACAAGCGTATTTTTGCGCTCTGGGGCCTCTAATGCCACGAGAAGTCGTCGGGGGTTTAAAGTCGTCCTATTATTGATCACCACACGGCCGGCAATAATTATACAAGTGTGCGATCGATGCGTCCGGGCTGTGCAACACTTTTCTCTCTCTATCGAGATATACCGAGAGATATACACTCTGCCATTAAACCTTGCATTATATGAGGAAAGAACGATTTACATTTTAAGTACGCCGAGAGAATTTCTGTCGCTGGAATAGTGTCGGTAACATTGCGTATCCTTACAGACTGGGTCAATAGCCTCTGAGAAGCACACTGCCGAGGATATATACGTATGTATGTACTTAATACACCTCGGCGCCACGCTTGATGAGCTAGACATTAGATATAGTTCGTGTGTGTGTACATATAGCTATCGTATACTATAGAGAAGGCGCAAACACGTTTCATGTATGCATAATACTTATAAATATATGTGTATATTGTATACATATAAATGCTCAGACAATGGTGCTAGACAGCGACGACCAAGTATAGTACTGCTCGAAGGGAGTGGTATCATTTTTATATGGTGACTATATGCCGCAGATAAGATACGCTCGGATATACGTATACTGGATTTGAAAGTCAAGTGTAGTGTTGCTCATCTAAGATAGTCTCATATCTGATTCCTATAGGTCCGACTCAGAGTACAAAATTCTGCTTCACAGTTGCCTGGGACCCTTTTTACAGCTTAAAAGTAACTAAAAAATAAAAATATTTTACTTTTAGTATTTGATTGAATCAGGTTATATTATTATTATCTGGTAAAATTAATTCTAAAACCATTAGTTTGATTTATGACTAGCGATTACTTCATTTCAAAGATTCGATTCAAATAGTTAACGTAAGAAAATTATTGCGATAAATCGCAGTTAAAAAAGGTGCGGAGAATATCGATAGAAGCGCATACTTTTCTATATAATACTTAATTTTTGAAGATCTAAAATAATTAAAATGTATGCAAAAAGTAGTATAGTTAGTATTCTTGATCCGTATGCATTATATCGTCATTTTTATAATTTTGTTATAATTCAATTTAGATACATAATGATTAAAATTTGTGTATCGATCGTTATTTTAGCGATGTCATCAAAATATCAATTTTTTTCCCTGAAGTTACGTTAAAATACGACTTCATAATTTTCACGACACTATTCTATCCTCTCCAATCATCTTTCGCCTTGTTTACTTAAAAATAACAGCCAACAAAAATAAAAATGTTAGCAATTTATTTACTTTTTAATCTTCTTATATTATGCGGCTTTAAACAAAGAATTGATATGATGCGCAAGTTGTGCGATCAAAGTTCACGTAGCGTAATACTCGCAACGCGCTCGACTTATCGGCAAGCGTTGAAGACGCAAGAAATGTTTGAAAAGCTAGCTTTTTAATTCGAGATCTTTTTCTTAGAAACGGAACTTCAGATAATTTTCTATTCGTCCATTTGACTCGAGAGGAATGCAGTCGACTTTTACGGTACAGCCTGGTACAGCGAACTGCCGCTGAACTTTTCCGGTCTATACCTACAGTCCGACAATGTGAAGACAATATGTGCACGTTCTGGAGCCCCGCGAGCTCAGAC
This sequence comes from Philotrypesis tridentata, assembly GCA_018906965.1. NCBI lineage: Eukaryota > Metazoa > Arthropoda > Insecta > Hymenoptera > Pteromalidae > Philotrypesis > Philotrypesis tridentata. Next base: position 8,319,052 of record JACCIB010000002.1, read on the forward strand.
TTCCGTCTGTCTATAATGCATGTGCAGTTTTCTCAACTTACGCGTGCCAGATGTTCAAAGGTATGCTCTTTTCTGAATTCGAAGGCTCTCCTTTCCTTATTTTCTCTACACATATTGTGTACATACACGCGTACAATTTTTACATTCGGAATTGATATTGTATAATTGATACACATTATTTACTCGTCGAAAAATTTACAAGCAGAATCGTTGCTAAATTCAACAGTTGTAAAGCTCTCGCTGGTGTAACGCAACATTTATTAGTCCACACATATGGAGTAATTCACATTTGAAGCTTCGATAACAAATCGCGTAAGACATAACAAAACGAGACTCAATAGACGATCAAGTACAGAACTGCGGGTAAGAAGTACTTCGATATTTGTCTGCGTTTCTCAGGCCATGATGTTGTAGGCATCCGCTATCACAATATTTTCAGTGTTTCGCAAAGTTTTCTATCACACAGATAAGTTTGTTGTTACACACACGCTCGTACGTCGCGATACATACGACGCGTCTAGAGAGAAAAGCCGCGTTGGACTTTGAGACAATGAAATGCACTTGCACGAGTTTATGCATACGTTTTATCGCTTCTACTGATGTCCTTCAAAATTTGCTTAGGAGCTTAAAAGCGAATGTTAAAAATCGCAAAAAGAACTATTCTCTGGAGGTATAAAATTACACCGCGATCGATGAGCCGTCAAAAGAAAATTAATTTCTCAAAAGCGCTGTTTCGGCTTGATGGCTGGGAAAAGAAATTTTCTTTACAAAACTATACATTTTTCTGTCTCAACATTCGTAATAAGACTCTGCTGAATTTAAATTATTCAAAAAGTATAATTTTAATTCACAGTATAAAATAAGGTTCAAAATTTTACAATCGAATCGATAATACAAAATCGTATTGTTATTGTAGCATCCTCATTATTATGTGTGATTTCATTAAAACTTTTTTTGTGTATTCATTAGTTTAGAGTTTTACTAAAACCTAAGCAGAGATCTTATAAATTTTTAAATTAATTAGTTTACAATGAGTTCAGTTAGCTGACAATAAATTACAAGTTCATTTTTGGAGAATATAATTATTAGTATTAGCTTACATAAATTACGAAAATTGTTAGTGTATATTAATAAGTAATCAACGAAGTCATGAAATAAAATTTTTATTTAACTAAGCGATCAGAATCGTGAACGCTGCAAAGAATTTCAATAAACGGAAACTTGCATGTCTTTAAATTTAAGATGCTTTCGAATGCTTCGAATTAAAAAAACAATTCCGTCCGTTGACAAACGACTGTTCCGAACCTTATAATGAAAAGTCTTAATAGCCACGTTTTTTTGCATGTATAACGTCGGCATTTAACACCGAAACAGTTAAGCAGATTATTTATGCAAAATTTATTGGTTTTAATGAAATGGAACATCTCAGTAATCATAAGAGTTATATACTTAAAAGATTCGTTTAAAAATGAATGCCTTTTTACAGTCACTAAAATATTTTTGCATAAGATTGAAAACTATTGTAAAAAGAGAATATAAATCAGAACCCAACGTGGCATTATAATATTTTGTACAATGTCTGCGTAACGAGTCTTTTTTACAATGTATACAGTATACACTCAGAGTTGCGTGGATAGAAGCGTTTATCAAATGATTGGAATATCTCGTAAAGGGGGAGCCCCGACTTAGAGTACTTAAGCAAATCGATTCGGCGAATGACTTAAACATTCTTATCTTATAATTGATAGCCCGAATGGACTTACGACGCGCTCTTTATTGAAAAAAAAATTTCCAGCTAACCTAATTATTGCGCTTGCCATACACGAAAAAAATGCCCAACAGAATTGAAGCTAATGAAAATTCTGGTCTGCAGCGGCACGACACGCAGTAGAAAAGTGCCAGCACGTGTCTTGATTTCGGCTCTTAATCATTTGGCGTCTGAGCTTATTGAACTGCTCTCGCGTCTACCTATAGGACTTGATGATTATTAATACACAACGAACAAGACAGCCATGTGATCCGAATGCTTATAGTCGAGCTTCTAGATTGCCGCAAGTGGCCAACAATGAGTTAGACTAAAATGCTGGTGGGCCAGACTTCAGCGCTTGATAAAATGGGCGTTCCTTGTCGAGGAGAAGAGCAGATAGCGCGTGGGAACGAGTTGACTCGTCGGTTATTAGACAGCATGCTTTTTCACTTTCAGCTCGTTCTTTTTCGTGCTTTCCATTTGAGATGCGATAAAGGGGGCTTACTAATAAAACTGGAATATACCGTTTGTAATTGCTTCGAAAGTTATGTTACAGTAAATATTGAGAGACGGAGTGTTTTGTCTGGGCATCGCCCTATTGCTTTGAAATACTAAGTCGACCGATTAATAACCAGACTCTCGGTTAATGGAATTCAAATTATTGTACCGTAAATAGTTGTCTTAATTGTGACAATTCCATCGCTCACTTCGAAAAGTATTCAGCTCGCTAAAATCAAATAAATTTCATTTGCGTCTCATCCGAGGTCTCATCCCTGGCTACAAATCTACAGAGTTAGTCAACTTCGTTAAACAGTTGGAGCCAGACGAGTCGCACGTGGAAAATTGCGTTTTTCCGACAGAACTACATTGCAAGGTTGGCTGCTCTCACGAGAAACGAGGTTGCACATGTCCGCCTGTGCGGAAATTACAGTTTGTTGCAATTGGACTGTTCGTTGTATTATTTCACATGTATGTACACGACGTTTACTTGCGTTTATATATAATACATTTACCTCGATAAAAAGCGTTTAATTCGTGATAGAGATCGCTCAGAATTGTGGCAATTTCTCGTAGATTAATTCTCGTTAACACGACGTTGTTAGCACGACGTTGTCGAGAGAATCACTGCGTGCATACACATTTGTGCGAGTCGAGAAAAAAGAAATGGGCACATCATCGACGATAATTGCTTCGTAAATGGAAGACTATGAATTAATGTATTACGTCGAATATGGTAATCTCGAGGTAGCCTAACAGGATGCATGTGTATTTTGTTAATGCAAGAGTAACTTTTCAATATCAATTGCTATGCAAAAATAAAAAATCGCTGTTTAATAATCCACATGTTGCGCCTCTTTATCGCTTGTAAAAGTCATACGTAACGGCAACACAACAGTCGACATACCTCATCACTTTTTCTTTCCTTTGCCTCCCTTCTTCGCTTTGCCATCTTCAGTTTGCATTTCCCGCGTCTCCAGCCGCACAGGTGGTCCTCTCTCCTTTCCTTTGGGTGTGCGCATCTCCAATTGGATATCGGACTTTTCGCCCTCACCAACAATGCCCTTTTTCCCAATGCGAAGGATAAAAACATCGTGATCCGGATCAGCATTGATCTCCGCTGGTTTTATCGCCTCACTCTCGGGTGTGACGGTCACGGTTGGATTCTCTGGCTCCTCCGCATCGCAATCAAGGAGACCCGAGACCTGATTTTTTCGTAACAAGATTAGGCATGATTATTTTTATATTTTATCTTGTGTTTTCTCAGAAGCTTAATTTTCCTGAATGGAGAAATGATGATTTATTTATTTATGACCATGATTTATTTATTTCAAATTGCTCGCAATAATAATACCAGATAATTATAAATGCAGACCATTTGAAATAAAAAATGTGACGTAACGTTTAAGGTCGGCATCATTAAACCCGCATCCTAAGAAAATCGAACGTGGTGTAAGATACAATTTTGATTTACGGCATACCTTGAGCACAACGGCTTTGCCGCAAGGCTCCTTAGGTCCCCGACTTGTCTGTATTCCCGGTGGGCAGCATGGAGTTGGATTCGAACATGGATCCTTCGGCGGTGGACACGGAGGATTCGGGACACACTGTGGCTCGGACTTCTTCTTCTTCTTACACACTTCTTTTGGCATTCCTCGCTCTTCGACGATCTTCCCTCCAGACTCGATTTGACAAGGCAAACAAGTCAGCTTCGGCGGCTTACACACTAAACATTTTTTCCTTTTATTTTCCGATTGCAGCGACGTTATGGAACAAACGTCTGGATCGAGAACGCGACACTTGTAGCTCAAAGGTCGATTATCACACTGGGCGTCGAAAGCTTGGAAGAGGAAACTTGCAGCGGAAGCGATATTATCGTTGGGAATCGAGAATTCTGTTATTAACGTCTGGCCGTAAGCTGAAATGCGTGCATAGATTCCTAAACTACCGCAAGGGCAACCGTCGAAGCAGAGGGTGACATCATCGTCAAACACTTTCGCAGGATCCTGTTAAAATAATTAAACGAATTTTTAAAAATTTTTTTATATTTTTATTTATCCTTCTTGTTTCATCAAAACACTTTTCCTACAGCAGGTATGTGATATACTATTTTAATCATATGTGCAATAGTATTTTTTCTTTAAAAATGTTTTTAATTTCGCGCAACAATACAATTAACAAAAAAACTATTTACTTGCTTTTCAAAATATAGGTAATTCCAGCTGGGCAATAATCTATTGCTTTACTAATTGTTTTTTTGCAAGAATGTACGTTTATTTTTTTGCTGTACCAAATGATTGTTATTTTGTTTGCTAGATTATAGCTCCAAATTTGAATTTTTAATTGTCGACAAGACCTTCTCAATTCTTTCATCCAAACTATTATTTATTGAAACTCTTGTGAGTACACCCAGACTCTACAATGTTCTACTTTCATCTATCATTCGATGAATCACCGTAGTTAGCTGTCGCCCCAGAAATGAGTTATAAATCAACGAAACAATAAATAACGATGTCCCTCACCGGTATCGCACTTTCGGGATACTTTATGCCGTCGAGCAGCTCCTTACGCAGAGCCGCAAAATGCATGGTCATGTCAACATGAGCTTTGCCAATCAGCACATCCGGCTTTATGTCCTCCGGCATCTGCTTGAACACGCAGATGTTGATCTTGAACGGACTTTGAATGTCGGTTACGGCGCTTTCGGCGAGAGCAAACAGCACCGAGCGTCCGGCGTAGAAGGGCTCGACGTCGTCAGCGATACCGGCTGCAGGCTCGAATTGGGTATCAACCGGTGTTATTTGCAGGTCGTCGTCCTGTTGATTAGACAGATGTTATTTTAATTGATTTTTTAGATATGAAAAAACAATGTGAGAATTTGTGTTATTGCTTACAGTTTGGAAGTCGAGAAAGTGAAAAGCAACGGTCGTCGGCACATAAAACATTTGATTAAGCTTGGCGAGCCGAGGACTTTTAACGCAACGAACGTAGAACTCGAGGAGAAATAAGTATTGTTCTTTGCAAGGCTCGCAAACCGCAGGCACAGGTTCCGAGGTACAGGTTGCTTTTATCGCCGGCATCTTGATGCAATTTAATTTATACACTTAACAAAATCTTACGAGTATTTGAAAAATTATTGTTACGCATTTAATTTTTTTTTAATTTTTAACGTGTGAGATTGTAAAATGAAGAATTTCCGACGAATAAAACTAGAATTTCGAGGTTGACATTTGAAAATTTTGGTCGAAACAAAACAAAAGCATACGAACAACGGACCTTCAGAGCGACGTTAGAAAATTTCAAACGATTACAAGTTTTTCGGCGTCTTTGCAAAATTATACGTGATTATTTGTCCGGCAGTTTACCAGTAATCAAAAATTTCAAGTAAATTAATTGAAAATAAAACTTAAAAAAAAATCGCAAAAGTTTAAAACACGCCATGGCTCCAAGATGTCCCCCCGACACGCAGGAGCTTTTCCTCATGGAATTTTTGGTTGACAAGGTTAACATCCCGTCGGTGCAAGCGATGCACGACGACATCCTACCCGTGAAGACCTGCATCGAATTCAAGGTACGCTTCGCTAGATCCTTTCAGCAGCAAAGATCCAAAAGGCTCTCGGGTTCGCTTAACTAATTAACAGATATAAAAAAAACACACACAAAATCCCTTCGATTTACAGATTTTGAATCTCGCGCCTATTTTCATCTCCCAAGACTCCCCTACCGGCGGCTGCGCCTGTCTAGGTTCAGATGCCCAGGTCTTTCGCAAGGGCAAGTCGTGTCTCTTCGCTCTGCCGACGAAAGTCCTGAGAACCCCTCTGTGCTCCTTCCCCATCACCATGTGCGTCTACAAGAAGCTGCCTCCGACTGTCCTGCCCGACGTCATGACAATCGGCACCTGCCAGATCGACATCCACGACATGGCCAACTGCCTGCTCGACATACCGCTGCAGTGCTCCGCGCCGAATCCGTGCAGGACGCTGAAGAACAACTGGAGGATCTGCACGGCCACGGGGCAGTGCGTCGGCGAGGTCGGCCTCTTCCTCCGGTTCTCGAGACTCGGCCGGAAGGTCGTCACGCAGTTCCAGAATCCGCACAACAAGAAGCCCTACCTGTTCAAGGGCGCCGACAACAGCCCGGTATTCCAGTGCAAGAAAATGGCCTCGATCGTCCTCGACGAGGAGGCGCTCGACAGCTGCTGCTGCGACAAGAGGTCCGACTGCAAGGAGGAAAAGCCGAAGAATTGCTGCGAGTCGAGCGACGACTCGAAGAAAAAGTGCAACACGAAGATAAAGAGCTCGAAGAAGCGATCCTGCTGTCCTGTCCCGAAAATCAAGCGTAATCCTCTTTGCTATAACGTAGACGACGACGTAACGAGAGCTTTCATTTTTTCTTTTTTTTTTTTAATGTGCGATTTCCGTTCGATTAGCTTGCAAGACGGAGACTCGCTGTCGCAAAAGCGCCTCCGAGCCGCCAGCCGAGAAAACCAGGCAGTGCGGATGCAACGTAAAGGAAGAAAAACCTACTGGTTGCGGGAACTGAGCTGTCCGATCGACGTGTAGCTGAAAACACAACCTGCGCCTTCAAAATGCGCAGTTATTTGTTTCGCGCTCTGTCATGTTTTTCTTCTAACCTATACACTTCCGGACATTTTTGACGATGCGCTGAAATTATGAGTTCTGGCAAAAGCAAAGGCGGCAAAACGCCCGAAAGAGCAGATAAAGGGAAGAAAAAAAATGAAAAAGTTGATAAAAAGCGCGAATCGTCCACACCGGCGCAGAGCGAGGAGGACCGCCAGCGAGAATGGGACGAGGCCTGGGCGAAGAAGCTTGCGGAAGAGGAGCGCTTGGATGACACCAAGGCCTGCTGCGCTCCAGACAAATTTTTCACAAAACCGAAAACTCAAACGGACATCTGGGTGGAGGTGCAACACGAGGAAAACGCGCAAACCGTTCTAATGACTTTCCAGTAATTTCACAGGCCGTTACTGGTCGCAAGCTTTCTTTTTGCGTTTAGAGCTCCATCTAAACTAATACTTATTTCATTTTCAGGGACGGGCCGGTGGTGAAGCCGAAACCACCACCACTTCCGCCTCTGGATCCCCCGAAAGTGAGCGAAGATTCCAATAAGAAGGAGAAATCTAAGAAGAAAAAAAAATAATAGAGTTACCGATACAATGACATTATGAATGAGAGGGGGAGGATTGATGTAAAAGAAAATTATTGGTTAGCAAAGTTTGCAAAGAGTGAAAGACACTGTCTCATTAAGCTGAGAGCACCTATTGTTAAGCGAGGAAATGTGTATATGACAGCGTGGAGAAGTATCGGACTGTAGAATTAGCGGAAAGCGCATTGCGAATGATTCACGCGGTGACTTGTGTCAATAGCTCCGGCGCATAAACGGACGCGGCTATTTATAGAAAACAAGAGATATTCTGTATCTGTATATTACATAAATCGTCCTTTAAAGACTGTTCGACATAATTATCGCTCGTTTATCTACCTGCTGCAATTTTCGTTAATGCCGAATAATGTATTGTTTGCATAACATAACGTAATCACAACGATATTAAATGAATTGAATTTACTTAAATGAGTTTTATTATCCCCCAAAAAGAAGGGATAAAACGGATAGGAAAGATAAATAAGCTTTCTTATCGGTTTTTTATTTGTAGTCAGTCGTTCTGGCCCTCTTTTCAAGAGCCAGAGATAATAATGAAATGTACGTATACATCAGCGTAATCGCGCACTATCTAAAGCCGTGAACATGCCTCAAAATGTCAACCGGTTTGGAAGCTAGGAAATAAAAAGGTACTTGAAATTATTTAGCTCGCACAAAGAGTCTAAATCGAGCATGCTTATTTTGCGAGCGCGAATTCGAACAATGCAATAACGCACATTGTATGCAAATTGCTTACACGTACGCGAAATAGCAGAAAAATCTTTTCATTGTATTTGCATATTCATACTATTCATGATAGATGAAAAACATAAATTCAAACGAAAATAAAAACTTTAACGTTATCAACGCGTCGGCGTTGCAAGTTCATCAAAGTAAATTCTCGTAGCCCACAATCCGAAGAAAACAGGCTATCTCACAAGCCGCAATCCCATCACCCCTGGGGGGGGGGGTATATACAGTGCAGTTCGGAGAGCAACAGCGTATCTACGACAACCCTCGCGCGCGCGCGCACTCTAAAGAAAGCGAAAGGGGGTCCACTAGAATTTCTCTTCTCAGCACATTCACACTCGGCAGCCTACACAGAAAGCACCCGCACAAGGGGTGTGTGCGACGACAGTCTAGTAAAAGAGTACGCATTGTATATACGCGTATACCCCTCCGTTGTTACACGGGGTCGTTAACCGTCGGCGTTAGTGCGCCGTCGCCGGCTTCCTCCCCTATAGGCCGATATTCCGGCGCCTGCGTGCCAGTCAGTCGGCGACGAGAGCAGCTCGCCGTCGACTCGACTCTAGGATGCAGTCTGTCTCGTGCGCTCGCTTTCGCTGTGCATCATTCTGTTCTCTCGGTAGCGCTGCCTCGTACTCACATTACCATTTATCCTCATAATTTTTACACTGCGATGGCAACGGGATGAACGGCGCGCAACAGCAGGAGACGGAGGAGGCTGCTGGTACTTCTTCGCAAAGTACCGCCCAACAGCAGCAGCAGCAGCAGCCCGGGAGCAGTGTGAATCCAAGAAATAGCGGCGGGATCGAACTCAGCGACGATGAGGAGTGGAGCAGCCTCGTCGAGCGTGTAATTTAATTTTTCGTACTTTCTTGATTGTCGGCTAATCCGTAGAGTGAGAAAGCGATACGCGAGGTGCTTAATTATGACGTAGCTATGAGAAGATGAATGAATGAATGAATGAACGAGTTGAGAAACTTACTTGGCAGCGAGCCGACGGGTCGAACGCCTTGATTTTCGTTTCACATGCTCGCGGATCAATATTTTTTTTTCTTCCTCTCGGATCCTGCCAGGATTAGATTGGAACTGGACTTTTTTTCGTTGTGTCGCCTAATGTTGTACGAATGAAACTTACGTCGGTGCAACGAAAATTTCTTTTGCGTTTTCTTCTTTCATTCTGCAAGTATATAGTTGCGGAAGCGGCCTGCGAAAGATGAAAATAATTTTTAGTTTTTATGGTTTCTGACGTTAAGATAAAGTGCGGCCGGATAGAGGGCCAGGTATGAATAGAAATTTTAGAATTTTTGTCTTTGGTTAATTTACTTTGATATTTTTTCCAGATGATTCTGCATGATTTTTAGTTCAAACAAAATGTATAAGGAGAGACCTTATAACTCCAAGGTATACAGACTTGTTATTTTCATTTCATTTTGCAATTTCGTTCGGACTGTTTTTCAAGACAACCTTTTCCCTCACTTGCGAAGGCACGAATACCAATTCCCACGTACGCTTTACCACTTAAAAAAGCTTGTTTTGATCGCATCGTCATTATTACCTCATAAAAATTTGAGAACACACTTCACGAAGATGCAAATATACACGAACAGAAAAAAGGGCACTGCAACAGTTGCAGCAAAGAAAGTCGAGAAAGCTCAAGACAAGGATAATTGATTTCATAAGTCGCTTACGGCGCACGACACGTGTGTGACTAGCGCTCTGTATTAAATTTCCTGATTTTTAATGCCGCGCGAGATATACTTAAAGACACGGATTGATTACAAACACGGCAGCGCATTCCAAAATTGAATTGCGAACCGTATTTATCTCGTTCGTCGCACGTGCAAGAGCTTTATTTAATTTAATTAAATTGAAAGCTTAAGTAATGTGTGCGTATGAAGGTTTCGAGTCTGTTTTAATTTTAGCTGATTGCCGTAATTGACGCTCTTGCATAACTTAATTGTGGGAGCTGCTGAGCGAAAAATTAGACCGGTTTTGGACAGAAATAATACAAGCTACTATGCACAACGCTTACGACTTCATTTATTTATTACATATACTCATACTTGTAATATCTGCTTTAAGCGGCACAGACGGGTGTAAACTAAAGTAAAAATCATCGCTTGTTATCTATAAGTCACGTAAACGCTAAATTTGTGAGTTTCTCAGGTAAAGGAAACATTTGTATCATAGATAATGAAACAATTAATTTTTTTCGTAGGCCGTTCTCGAGAGGACGAAATCGGATCGGTCCACACGCGCAGACGAGGATCGACGACGGCGCACCATAATCGTCGAGAAGAAAAATGGCACGTACGGCTTCACATTACAGGTAAAGTATATTCTTTCCCTAGACTGCCTTTATGCGCTCCCATCTGGCTATGAAAATGTTGTGCCTATTTGCGCATTTTTTTTGCACTACGCGAGAGATGCGCAACACATTGTCTGAAGCTATAAATTTCTTTTAGAAATTCCGATTCTGACACTAGCGCTAAACAAAGACGTGCGCGATAAAACAAGAATGCATACCTTTTAAATTGAAAACGCTTGCATTACAGAGTTACGGCATTCACTACAAAAGGGAGCAAGAAATAGAGATGGTGACTTATGTGGACTACGTGGAGTACGACGGTCCTGCTTTCAAAGCCGGCATGCGCGAAGGCGACGTTATACTCTCGATAAATGGCCAGGAGATGGACAGAGCCGACCACAAGACCCTCGTTAACTTCATCAAAAACTGCGACGCCAGGATGCGAATGGTCGTTTCCTTCGAGGACTGCGTCAGAAAGGTTTGTATCTGCTTGTAAAAAAAGGCGAATAGGAAAGCATTGATAATGATGACTTTCAAAGGTCGAGCTTCACATGCGATACATCGAACTTCAACGGGCACTACAATCACGACTAAGCGAGCTCGAAAGATTGTGCGAACGTGAGCGCTCTATTCTTATGGGCCGATGGAAAACCCACTCTTTACCCGCGAGGAAGAGAACTCCAAGCAGTCAGGGCGTCTCCGGAGATTCGGGCCTCGAACCCACGTCCTCCTCGACCCTAAACTCTTCAGCAACACAATCCTGCTGTAGACCTGCATCTTCCACTGAGCATCTATTACTCTACAGCGTGGTCAGTATGTCTATCAATAAGAAATTAGACTTGATTGTTGAGAAATCGACACTAAATGTGATAAGAAGAAACAATTAATTTGAACATAGTAACTAACAATTCGTTGTCTTTTCATCTCCTCTTTACTCACGATACTCAATTAACAGTGAAACTAACAAATGTAGAGATTCCAATTTAATTAAAAAAATTCTCTATAATTGTTGAATAACCACATTTTTACCTCGCACAGTACGCCGACGGCAGGTCCTTTCTGATTCCGCGGAGCGCTGCGTGTCTTGTAGCCATCGGACCACCTCGTTCTCGTAGCGATCATCATCATTTTCTCTCGAACGTCTCCGTCGAGTCGGCGGCCACTGCGACCTCCACGACCTCATCTCGTCACAGCTACCATCAAGCCAATGGTCTCAGCAACAGCAACACGCCATCCAAGAGCAAGGACCGCTCGGCCCACAGCAGCAAGACGAACCTGCAAGCACAAGTATGGGAATAAGCAAATTTTTTCAAAACGATCGTCGAGAGCTTGCGGTAATTAAAGCACATTTGGCTCTTCGAACTAGGAACCACGACAGACAGAGCGGCAGAGCACAGAGAATCAAAACCTACACCCAAGTGCTCGCAATCTCTGCGTCGCCTGTATCTCGAGCGCGAGTCGTCGCAACCGTAGCGATCCAGCTCCTCAGGGCGACGGTGGAAGCTTAGATGCCTACGATTTGGCCAGTCCGTGCTGTGATCCGAATTGCGTACCGAGTCGACGACGAAGAGAAAAGCAGCGAAGGGCCAGACACGAGCAGGGATCCCAAACTCACCAACATCAAGTATGGGTAGGGGGCTTTCTGCTTTTTAGCAATTATTGTTTTCGTTGATTTTACGCCTTGAAAAACTACATTACATGTTTTTTCACCTCATACTTATTATCTAGATATGTTTACGTTTAAAAATTTAATGCTTCTTATTCATTGTTCGTATACATCTTATCACAAACATTCAAAATAAACACATACGATTTTAGTTTCTCACTTTTCGACTTCGATATATTTCGATCTTTTTTTAAATCGATGGAATCTCTCTATAATATTGTCATTTAATTGCAAATAGCTCATGGTTCGCTAAACATCATTCATTAATCCGACATATCACCACTCGTGACTAGCACCACCATTTACAGCAACAGCAGCAACAGCAACAACAACAAGTAGCCCAAACCCAAACTACGTCACAACGAGAGCAACGAGACGCTCAGGCTCAGACGCAACCCCGCGAGCATCACTCGAGCCAACATAACTGTTCCCGAGCTTCGGGTCACAGTTTGCACTCGATCACGAGCAGCGAGATGTCGACTGCAGCGGCCGATAGCGCGGTCTCCTGCTCGACGAGTCTCAGTACGGATACTCTTTATTGGGACCCCAACGTGCAGCACAGGCCGCCAGCCTGTTTGCAATACGCGAAGCCTAAATCGTGGGATAATTTAACGACCAAAGCATTTGGCGGGTATGGATTCGGCTATGGATATTTGGACACTGCCAAGTCTACCCATAGCGCCGAGCGACCCGGAAAATCTGGTAAGCTACATGGTTTCGTTTTTGCTGAATGTAGCTTTTGTTTTTCATTGAGAAAGCAACGGATCATTCTACGTAATTAAGCCTTAAAGTCTAGACAGATTTACTTTCAGATAGGCTCGTGAAAATTGAGTTTGCAAACAAGCTCGACGAGTTCAATACACAAATTGATATACATTTGCAATCGAAATTGAAAGCTTCTCATTCTCTCATAATGCGTATAGTAAAGAGGTAATTCTGCGCTAAAAAATTGAATCTTAAAGTAAAATTAGCTGCGATGAGAAGAAGATTTATTAATAATTTATAAACCGTTTTATTTAAAATCCTGGTTTTCAAACTTTTACAGACTGCTAGTAAATATTCATGAAAAGTTAGTGAAAATTAATTTTGCTAAAAACAATGAGCGAAAATGAGGATTTCCAAGAAACCGGTTAACTAATTAACAATAAATCCTTCTCTTTCAAATCCATTGCCAGCTCTGAAAACGATAATATTTTCCAAGATTTTCCACGTCAACGGTGCAAGGTATGCAAATCGATTGAAGCGAAATTCTCTATGCTCAGGTTCATCGTCCTCGCATCACGGCCGTGCGAAAACCCCGACGAACAGCAGCAGCAGTTGTTCGCAGTCACGACGCACATCCGGCACTCAGGTCTATTCCTCGAACAGCGGCAGCGGCCGCCACCACTTTCAGCCAACGAAGTCAACCGAGAGCCTTCTCATAGCGGCGCCTTACCCAGCGGAGCTCGACGCCACCCTCAGCTGCGAATGCCTCGACGGACCAAATCCGCGCTTCATCGCCGTACAGCTCGAGAAGCACAAGCGTCAGAACGACGCGACCTCGTCGTATGCGACGAGGGCCGAGGCTCAGCAGCAGCAGGTCAGACACCGGAGGTCCAGTCACTCGGACGCCAAGCAGCGCTCCTCAATCAACACCTCCGATATCACGAGACTCTGAAATCAATAGAGTGATTATTAAGACAATGATGCGGTTTTCTATGTACACGCGTATATATTGAATTATATTATATATATATTGTATATTATACACAAACGGACAAATAAAGCGCTTTATAAAGTGGTTTGTTTAATCAAGTTATATACGATTGTTGTTTATTTTATTGGTAATGAGAGAGAGAGAGAAAGTTTGTGTGCAAGAGGTATTAATAAGAGTTGGTTAATTTGAAACGAAGAAAATTTTCCAGTGTCGTGGAGAGATCGCCGGTGAGTGAATCTTCGAATTATTTTAAATTTAAATAACGCTGGCTAGAAGAGATTTGCGATTTATCCGAGGGCAGGATTGTGGCAGCACTTGCTGCCGCTGTCCCGGTTCCGTGAACAGGAATTAGGCAGCGTGAGTGCGTGAGCGTGAAGCATTTTATTTAGATTGTTTTTTGACTAAATATAAACGTAGAATGTGGAATGCTTGCAAAAAATAGAAGCAAGTATACTACATGGAGAGTGAGATGTAGTAAATTAAAGTTTTGATACTGTCTACATCTTGAAAATTATCTGAATTCAAGTTACGTATTTTATATAAGTATTACTTGTACAGTTAATAGAATAAATCTTTTTATAATAGAATAATTGTATACATTTTATTATATTGTTAAAGTTAAGATTATAATAAAACAATTGTAGATTCAAGATTCTGACTTTATCGACTAAGTCATAGGTGGGGAAATACTCACTATATATGTTTGATTTTTCATTCACAAACTGACAGTTGGATGGCAACACTGGTTTGTCTGCAGTGCAGTCTGCTCAGTGTTTATTTTATTTCTATGTCAGATCTAGATAGCAACAGAGTGTATTTAAAGTGGAGTTTAAGGTTATAAATTATAAACTGCATAAACTGCAAGAATGAACTCGAAAAAGAAGCACAACATTAACTATATAAAACCTGCAGAGCCAGCATTTATCACAAGATTGAAACAGCAAGCTGGATACGTGGAAGGACCTAGTGTTGATACAAAGGTAAGATTAGCCATTAATCAAATAAATATTGATATGCTCATTCTAACAGTTAAAAAAATGAAATTTTCATACTATGCAGAAAGAAGAGTTGCCTCAAATTGAAGACGATGATGGCGAGGATCGTGACGATGAGAAACCTGTTGTTGTCGTAATGAAGGAAGGAGATATGACAGAAGAAGAAGCTAATCTGTATACACAAGTTAAAAAAGAATGTGTGTATGAAAATAAAGTTATTGTAATTTTAATCTTTAAGAGATTAATAGCGAAAAAATGTTGTTTTGTTTCAGTTGATAAAATTGACAAGGCAGACTTATCACAAAGAGTGATATTCAAGAGGAAAAAGAACCCTCAAGATGAGACCTCGACAGAAACATCGAATCCAAAAGAAGTCAAAAAAAAGAAGAAAGAGAAAGTTAAACCAACAAAAAGTGTACTTTCGTTTAATGAAGACGAAGAGGAAGAATAGGCAAATTTAATTGACGATAGAATTAAGATAATAAATATTTTTTATAACATAACATTTTAATTAATTCGACCTTCAGAACCTTACTTAAAACCAATGCGCTTAAAAAAATAATTTAGATTTATTGGAGATCACTTTTTTATTGAAATAGAATCTATTTCTTATAATACTCCTAAAATTGTATGTGTAATACTAATATTATAATACTGTAATATTGTATTACGTATTGTTCAAAAGTCAGCAACAGTCTTCGAAACTCCTTTCTTACCTGCTTTGATATTCTTTTTCCAGGGATTTTGAAACAAAAAGTCCAAATAATGTATTTTTTAGAAGATGAAATAAAGAGCAGGTCTTCATTAACTTTAACCGATTCGAAACTTCGGTCGTAATGATTCTGTAACAAAAGAAAGGCCGCAAATTATTGTCACGAAAATAAGAAGTGACACAAAGTAATTGATTACAAAAGCTGCATTGCTTTTTCAATCTTCAATCTCCCCTATTATACAAGTACTCTGATCCGACGCTCGAAAAATCTTCTAATACGCGACGTATGTAATACCGCCTTATCGCATATAGCGGTGTAAACTAACAAAGACAAAGAGCAAACAAAAATTCCCGAAACCTGCGTCCCGGAAGGAACTGCTGCACACACTCAGGTGTGTATATATATTGTATACGGATGCATTGTGTCATTCGTGCGCGTCGAGTTCGGAGAAAAGACCGACGAGCTAACATAACAATCCTCTCGAAGAAGAAAAAGCCGCATCCGAAGCAACTATATGAAAAAGCTCAAGCAACGGTCGCTCGCAGCGCAGCGGTATTACTCGCGGACGTTGTAGACGGAGCTTCGGCATCTCTCGTTCTCTCTCTCTTTCTGCGGATTCCCGAAAAAAACCTGCTCCCGCAACAGGGAAGCGGTCACGTGATCGGGCGAGCGCCGCCGCCATCTTGCCGCAGTCTCGCTCGCGAGAGTCCGAGACGCATAGCAGCAGCGCAGCACAGCATCGCCGTGACGTATACGAGTAGGCGCAGAGCCCCGGAGACGAGCCAGGCCCCAGAGCAGTCGAGAACGCGCCCCGCAAGAGCTCCTCTCCGCGCCGGCCTTGCAGTTCGTCCAGGAGTCCCCGGTCGCAGCCCCGTGTCTATACATACGCATCGAGTGTGTTCGAAGGGGCTTTATAGACAGAGACAGTTGAGAGAGCGAGTGCGCGCCTGTGCAGACCGCGAGAGCCGCCCGATTCAAATATCGCGCCTCGCGCGTCTTCGCTGCATAAATCCCGGCCGCGCGCGGCCGCATCGAGAAAAATTATATATTCCCGCGTGGCCCGCGTGTCAAAATATACGATACGCGCCGCGGCCGCAGAGTTGTCCTCGGTCGCGCTGTCGAAACGTGCGCTCGGCTGCAGCGTTCGGATTGTAGGTTACGCGCGCGAGAGTCGCGGAGGAGGAGTCATCGTCAGCAGAAAATCGAGTGTGCGTGCGTGTGAGTGTGTGCGAGTGCAGCAGTAGTAGTCCAGTCCAGCTTCTCGTGCGCGTGTCTGTGTGCAGCGCTCGGGCGAGCGCGCGCGCGCACGTAAATTACGTGTACAAGCACATCTGCAGCAGCAGCGCGCGCGCGCGCGCGCACACACAGAGGCGGCGACAAGTCAGTCGGTGTGTGGAAGTTGGAACTAGTAGAGCGGTGTGGCGTTCCTTCCGGAGGACGAGCACGACGACGACGACGACGACGACGGCGGGACCGTCCCTTCGCAGCAGCACGTCCCAGGACGCTCCGCACCGCGAGGCTCTCTACCCAGCGGCGACGACCAGCTGTTCGGTAAGTCCCGTTTCGCGCGGCGACAGGGCTCGCAATTGGGAGCACAGCGTCTCGTGGCCGATCGTCCGCCTCTCTCGCGGGAGAGCATACTTACCTCGGCGGCCAGCTGCGACTTCCCCGCGAGCAAGCCCGCCTCGCGGCTGGCCCCCGCGACTCGAGGCGCCCGCGAGGGTTGCGCGGCGACTTTCGCCAGGGAGATCCGGCCCGGGGTAGAGGCGCTACCCGAGGAAGTCGCGCGGCCGAGGGACATCTACGTCGACGGCAACGGCGCCAGGGCCGTAGAGCGGGGGTCGCGCGCTCGCGGCGCCCCGTGCACGCGTCGTCGCTCTCTCTCTCTCCCTCTCCACCATTTTCTGGGCCCCGCGCGCGCGCGCGCCTCCGAGTCAGCAGCTATATGTACATCCCTGGGAACGCCGACTCCTGGAGGACGGCGACGCCTCGCGATTCGCGCCTCTACTTTGGCTTCTTCCAGCGTTAATTCGCGCGCGCCGCGCACCGAATTTCGTTCGTCTCGGGATGCTGCAGCGTCGCGTATGAACGACGCCGGCCGTATATACATAAGCCTCGCAGGAGCGCACGTGTGCAGCCGTGTTTTCGCGCGCTTCCATTCGAAGCCGCGATGCGATGCGCGTAATACACGCAGAGAGCTCGCCTCTGTGTGTTGTGCTGTGGCCATGTTTTGCATTGTGTATATAGGCGCAAGATGTGTGTATATCGTATATATATATATATACGTCTAGTCTAGCGTATACAGGATGGCGGCGGCGGCGGAGATTCGCGAGCGACGGGAGAGGTTATAGTGTGAGAGAGGCTGCGCGTGGGCGGTGGGATTACCGCGGCTCTCTTTGTTGGTAAATAACGCTGTCTACCAGCGAGGCTCTCTCCCGAGGAGTTTTTTTTTTTATTGATTTCGCGCGTGTGTTCAATGCACTCTGTCAATAGCGCTTGCGGAGCGGGAAATTCGAATCGCCGGCTTTTCAAGCTTTTCTCGACCTTTTAAAGAGCTCCTGATCTATTGCTCTCTACATATACGTATACGCGCCGTATGTACTAACCAGTTACACCGCGACAATAGAGCACTCGACTCGATCCGATCTTTCGGAGAACTCGAGGGGAGGGGACGGGGGCATTGTTTACACTGCACATTGTACAAAAGGCGCATCAGCTGTTTAGCGACAGCGAGTCTCTTTCGAAATCGTCGAATATACGAATTAATGCTCGAGTACAGTGTGGATCGCGAGTCGCACAGACTGAAAAGAACCGTGCACTCGCACACACACACACACAGAGGAGACGGTCGCTCGCGCGCGCGCGCACTCGCACACACAGGGGCACACACACACACACACACTTGGATCACGAGGTACAAAAAGTAAAATGGCCGACCTGACGTCACGTCAATGCAATAAAAATTTATTAATAAAAGTCTTTCTGCCCCAGTATCGGCCATCGGGATTTTGGAGCTTTTGTCCATCGCGATTAGGTGTGCGCTCGTAACTCGCGCACACGTAGGTGTGTATAGTCTGCATATCGAGAGTATGTAGCTGAACCGTTCGCCGGTCGCGGGATGAACTCGGCGCGCTCCGTTATGGGAAACGCATTCTCTCGACGTCCCTAGTCTAGTCGCGCAACGAGAGACTGCAGAGAGTATGGACTCCTTCCCGAGAGAGCTTTCCGAAAAAGCTCCTGCCAAGGACGCCTCTCTTTCCCTCTGTCTGTTCTCCGTCCGTAATGCAAAGAGCTGAATGCGTAAACACGAGCTCGTGGAGGAACGAAAGGCTAGCAGTCCATAAAGAGAGAAATCGTATCGTGGGAAAGTCGTACGTAAATCAGGAGCGGATCCTCTCTCTCTGTCTGTCTCTCCGCGATACCTTACAGACTTTGGCGAAAGAGTCGAGCCTAGGACACGGAGTTCTCGGAGAGCGCGAAGAAAGCGGAAAATGGAGCACGAGCACTTGGGGCGCTTCACACGGCCCTGGAGCATAGTAGCCGAGCGCTCTCTCTCTCTCTCTCTCTCTCTGATCCTCTTTTTCGTAAACGTTTCCCCGTCGGACGCTCGGCGCAGTGTCGGTGTGCGCAGCCTTCTCCTGGTATGCGTGTGTGTAAGTGTGTGCGCGCGCGATGGAGCTGGGCTGCCCTCTGCCGTACGATTTTCATCGACGACGAGCGGGGCCTTCCTCTTGGCACAGTTACCGCGCACACAGTCGCACGCGAGAGAGAGAGAGAGAGAGAGAGAGAGAGAGCGCGCGCGCGTGTATATATGTATAGGTATACGTAGGTGTGTGTGCGCCCGTATACGTATTGGTATATACTATACCTATATAGACGTCCGCGCAGACAATCTCGCCTGGCTATATACATGCACACTATGTAGGCTGTTCTACACGGTGGCGATGCGAGGAGAGGCGCGCGGGCAAGGATTTTTCCGAGAACGTCGGCTTGTGCATTGTGTGGTTCGACGCGCTTTTCAAATGTGCCGCGGCTCCGAACGGGCGGGAAATTCAAAAGCCGCGTGTGTGTCGCCGGTGTATATTTTCGCAGGCCGTGTGCATTGCTCTCCCGTATACGTACACGCGCGCTTTATTACGAGCGCTCTCGCGCGGCGAACGATCGGCGCGTACACGTATACGTATACACATACACATACGCGTATATATAGGAGCACAGGCTTTTAGGTGTATACCTATTATCGATCACTTGCTCTCCCTCGGGCGGGATCCCTCGGGCGGGATTCGCCGGCGCGTGACTGCACAGTTTTTCGAGAGTTCCTCCGTTTGTGGCTCGCAACTTTTTTTTTTTCATCCGCGCGTCGCGTCCATATTATAATATATATAGGCTTGCGTTGAATTTCGATCGCCGCACGCGCGTATCGTGCGCGATGCGCAATGCAGACGCTGAGCGCGCACGATTTTCGAGGAAAATCGGGGGCAGGAATGGGGGCCACTACTCTTATCGGCGTTTACTGCAGCTTCTGTAAACATAGCGCAAGAGCAGATATAAATAGTCGAGGCCCGAAGCTTGTACAAATGGCTTTTTAATAGTTCGATCTTTGTCTTCGAGCTGATCTACTTATTGCCCGAAGACGCTCCCGCCGCGGTGTACACTCACACATTATACACAGCCATTGCGCGATCCCGTTAAATCCCGTCAGCTGATTCTGTTCGCGCGGCTTCGTGCGCGCTATGCTGCGTGCAACTGCGAAAATCTCCATTGCACGTACTTGCGCAGATGTAAGAGCGCGAGCTTTCACGATGGAGCCGTCGTAACGAAAGTGTCGACGGCAAGCGCATCCGCGTGCAGGACGTGCGCAAATTACTTATCGCAAGCGTTCGCCTGTATATATAACAAGCGTCCCGCCGCGTGCAGCATCTTCGCGATCTCCATACTCCCTTGCAGCAGCATCAGCGCAGTCGAGTCGAAGCTCCCCGCGAAAAGGAGAACGACGATCTCCGAATTTCTTCCATGTACAATAAAATCTTGTAAATCTATCTCTCGTCGACGGGGTTTGTGTGTGTGCGCGGTTGCGAGCTCGGTCTGCCGACACAAGCTCGCCGCACAAGTCGCGTTCGTTAGAAAGATGAAAGATGAAAGAGAGAGAGCAAGAGAGAGAGAGAGAGAGAGAGAGAGAGAGAGAGAGAGAGAGAGAGAGAGTAAAAAAGCGTATAGCTTAATGCCATGGTATTAGTGTGCGCGCGGGTGTACAACATCAGAGATCGCTTGTGCGCTGGTGTGTGTGTCTATCTCTGTGTGTGTGTGTGTGTGTGTGTGTGTGTGTGTGTGTGTGAAAGTGGGGGGAGAGACAGTGAACAAATGTTCGTTCGGTTCGCCGCACACAGATAGACACGTGTTGTGTACATATATCTAGAGTCTGAACTTTCGGTAACCATGCACGTGTGTGTGTGTGAGTGTGTGTGTGTGTGTATGTGTGTGTGTGTCTATGTATGTGCGTCAGGGAGAGAGAGAGAGAGAGTTAGGGGCGGGAGAGACCAAGAGAGCGAGAGAGAGGAGAGGGGGGAGAGCGAGAGAGAGAGCACATCAGTGTTGGCGCGCGCGCGCGCGCGCGTGTGTGTGTGTGTGTGTGTGAGTGCGCGGTAAAGGAGCCACGGCACAGACTGGCGGCCAGCAGTGGCGTGTGCTCGCTCCGTACGTGTGTACGTGTCTGCTGCTGCTGCTGCTGCTGCTGCAGCGAGAGAGACAGAGCGAGAGCTGCTGCTGCTGCGCTGCTGCTCCGGAGCCGAGTGGAGGGAGCGGCGACGACGACGACGACGACGACGACGCCGACGCCGACGCCGACCTGCACAGGTGACAACTCCTTCTCCGTCGCGCGACTCGATCTTCCTCTGTCAAGCCTCTATATACATACACATCGCAAGTATATAACACCCAGGGGAGAGAACGCGCGCGAGCGCTCGGCACGCCGCCTCTCATCATCCTTGTGCGCGCTGCAGTATGCCAGTAGGTGTGCATCGGTCTCTCCTCCGAGAGGTCGCCCTCTACCTCCGCCTCCCCCACTCTCCTCCTCCCCCGCTGACAGCGATGCACGAGGATGGCGCTCTTCTCCTTCCAGACGACGTGTATCTGCGCTTCGCGGCGATCGCTTGGTTATACACGCAGAGAGACGAGAGTCCGTCTGGCGTGCGCGCGCGCGCGCGCGACAGTTGGTCGGCTGGTTGGTTATGGTGTCTCGTCGTCGACGGGACCCTCCGGCTGCTAGTGCGGAATTTGCGGAGCGCCATTTTGAAAAATTCTAGCCTGGCCCGCACCGTCTCTCTCTCTCTCTCTCTCTCCCTCTCGTCTCCTCTTTCGTCCGCATCCGTGTGTGTGTGTGTGTGTGCGTGCAAGTATACGAGTGTACGTACGGCTGTGTGCGCGAGTGTGCATATATAGGCGCGTGTCTGGCGTTAACCCCCTTCTGCCCCGATGATGCACCTCCGCTGTTGCTCTCTGGGTATAAGTACAGTAAGCGCTGCGCGGCCTCTCCCGGAGTAGTTAGAACCCACACACACACACACACACGCTATCTCTTTCTCTGACGATGTGTACGCGTATGTGAATGTGTGTGTGTGTGTGTTGTAGGTCGCGCTTGCTTTTGCCATTGTGCGCTGGCTACTGCGCTACGTGCGGCTCTAGAGTCCGCGGGGTTGACGACGCCGTCCGCTGGTCGTCCGTACGTTTATACCGTTATTCTGCATATCTGTACGGCTCGCTGTACAGCCTATACAAGCTTAACGCAGCGCGCTGTATATACGCAGACCGCAGGATTGCGCGCGTATATTATATAGCAGTCTGGCTCACGTGCTCTCCTCTCATTTATTTTGCAGATCGGCTAAGACTCGCTCGATCCCCATGGAAGGCGGCGCGGAGGAACTACTGGTCAAGGACCCCTCGCAGGATGATGCCAGCGCGCTGGGAAAAGGTATAGATTGTACGGTCGAATAGGTTATCGGCTGACACGACGCGCGCGCGTGCGGTTCTCTCCTCTCTCTCTCTCGCTCACTCCTTTTCTCTATATATACTTATGTGTGCCGTGCTCTATGCGCGCCTTGTGCGTGCACAGAACGCTCCGAAATTGGATTTTTACAGTGCTTTCCAGCGATGGATGGGTATAATATACGAGGTGTACAGTACGCGCGGTGTGACTCGCGGAGAGCGTATATAATATTTTTGCCGCGCCACTTATTGCAGCGACGGGATTTTCCCCGCAGTATAGGCTCGGCGCGGCGTCTTGGGATGTCGCTTTCTTTCGGAATTGGGTAGCTTTTCGGAAATTCAGTCTTCGAATTGTCGAGGCAGCGAGTCTTTGCTCGCGGTTGCGAACGTTCGCGGATATGGGTCGCGCAGTCGAAGCAATCTTCGTTTTTTTTTTGTTCGGTATATAGAAATTTTGCCCATAAATATAGCGTAGACGTTATATACCATCTGTAAGTAGTTTTATCAGCGAAAGCACTCGGTTACTGCGTCGTGACCTGCGTCCGACAGTCGCGGCACTGCATTATTGCTGTTCGCTAATTTGAGCACAGGATTAAGACGTTTGGGGACAGCTTGCGATTCCGAATTGTATATAGAAATAAAGTTAAGGTCTCTCGAGGTACGAGGCGGCGAAAAGCACGGACTAATATGCAGTGTGTTATTTCAGATTCATTAATTGCTAACGGAATGAACGGTGACTATGACATGGAGAATGACTACGATATCACATCGAGTGACAGGCAGCAGGAAAATTTGGACAAATGTGAGAGTAGTGTTAATGCTCTAGAAGGTGAAGGGGAAGAGGATGAGGAGGAGGAGGAGGAGGACGAGGACGAGGAGGATCGCGGAATGGAGGTAGACTTGGGCGACGCGGAGGCGTATAACGAGGCCGGAACTGAGTCTCTGGCCGAGCTGGCGGACGACTACTCTGGCTCGGACGCAGCGCAGGAAGCGTCGAGTGCCGGGCAGAACGTTGAGAGTAGTGCAGTGTCGAGTAAAAACGAGACTCAGTGCAAGAAGAACGAGGCAATGGACGTTGACGCGCGCAGCAACGCCTCGGACGTCGAGTGCCTCGGCGACGAGGACGAGGAGGAGGCGGTGGCGGCGACGGGGGGAGGTGCGAGGCCAGCGGCGGCAGGATCGGCCAAGGATAAGGGGGCGGCCAGTTCTGGCAAACCCGACAGCAGCCTCGACAACTCCGACGTTAAGATCTGCGAGGAGAACGGCAGTCTCGGTAGTCCCGATATTGAGGAGATCACGGACGGCGGTAAGAGTAACGGACACGACAGCAGCTCGGACTCTCTTAAAGACACCCCCAAAAAGAAAAATAAAAAAGCAGTTCAACCCAGTGTTAGCATAACGCCCCGTAGAAGTTCTCGAAACATCAGTCGAAAGAGCTACTTGGAGCGAGAAATGGGTTATCTGGGTAATAAAGTGATTTCTGCTTATTATACGATAATTAACCCTGTATACTTTCAATGTCACTAATGAGATTGCGCTTCTCACGAGCATCCAATGGCAGTTCTATTCCTGCATAGCTTTTTTTTATATTTTTAATTTCGCATTATTTATTATGGTTTGCTTTATTATTTTTTCTTATTTAAGAGTAACCCCCCCAACACAACCACTTCCTGCTAAACCATCCATGTGGCACTAAATTGCAAGAGTCTTGTGTTGCTGTAATGTTTTTGAATTCATTTATCTATCTCCTTAATTTAAAGCAGAAATTCAAAAGTGTTGCAATCATGACGAACTATCACGCTTTGTAACTTTCTTGAATGGTGTTATTTATGAGATAAGAGATTATGCTTTGGTTGATGTTCTTCTCTTTTATTTCAATGCTTGAAAATTAATCATCACTTTTCATTTTGAACAGAAGAGGATGGTGCGATGGTTATCGATAATAGCTCTGATATCGAGGAAATTAAACCGGAGGATCCTCTCGCCGAAGTTGACAGTAAAGATAAGGAAAATTCCAAGCAAAAGTCGCCCATTAAGAATATCACGACAACCAATAATAAAACGACAATCGTTGTAAACGATACAAAACGCCTCGTTGAGATTGCTGCTGGTAGCAAGAACATTAAAGGTGGTAAGAAGGAGCCAACACTCGTCATCATCGACACTAACTCGATTCTTTCGGGCAAAGGCGGTATCCCGGTGACAAGCTCCAAGTCCTCATCGCATCACTCATCCTCGCACTTACACCATAGCTCGAGTTCTAGCTCATTTTCAATGATGCCGATCGGCATGGGTCCCCAGCAAATATACGCCAATACTCGAACGACAATTACACCTGTCCCCATGAAGGGTACCACGCTCAACAGTAACAAATCTACTACGATCACACCTGTGATTAATCCAATGCATCATCAACAACAGTTGCAGCAGCAGCAGCAACAACAACAACAACAGATGCAACAACAGCAGATTCTGCCAACGCTTACGGACGACATGTTCGTAGTTGAGGCGCCGTCCTTCATTGTACCTTATGTATACGAAAAACCACCGCTGAAGCCTCTTAAGGACTTCGTTAGCAAATTAGGTAATAAAAAGATCTTTTCACTAATTATACGAGTATCCTAATGTAAAGTTTAAGAGGGTAACGACATTTATTTTTCTTCATAGATAAAAGCATTAAGGATCATGAAAAAGAGGAGAAATCGAGGAAACAAGCTGAGAAGGAGAAGAAAAAAGCTCAGGGAGGAGAAAAGGCGGATGACTTGGAAGATGACAGTGATGATGATGATAAGAATGAATGTTTGGACCTGAGCGAAAAGCCAGCTGAAGAAAAGAACGAATTTGCTGTGCATGAGGATAAAAATAAAATTCCCACGTACTTTGATCTCCCGTTGGGAAAGTTTTTCATGTCTATCGGTATTGGTCTCGTACAAGAGTATGTACAGACTGACTTACTTCGCACGCAGAAGCGTAAACAGGGTAAAGGCAGTACCTCGGCCGAAACACAAATGGCTATCAACTCTTTGATCAAAAACTTAGAGTTCAGCAAGGAGAACAACGAGCCATTCCACCTAGAGCTTAAAAAGTGCGAGTTTTGCAGCTTCAAAACCGAATCTGCCTTGGCAATGCAGCACCATCTCGAAACGCCACATATGCGCAACTATGTATACAAGTGCAACTTCTGTCCAGTTGAAGTACGCAGTCCTCACGATATTTTATTCCACATGGAAGCTGAGCACAATACACGAGGTCGGCTTGAGCGTGGACCGGCGTTCCACCAATGCCCCAATTGTCCATTCGAAGACAACCAAAAGGGCAAGCTTACGAGACACATACTCGCCTGCACGAAGAAATTCCGGCCCGAGCGGAATCTCGAGCCTTCGATGGATTGGGAACCGCCAGCCAAGATACCGCGGCTCAATCGGCCAAGGAACGCGGTACCTCAGCTGTCGGCAAGTCAGTTGGCTTCGGCTATGGGCGCAGCCAAGGGACAGCAACCATTGTTGCCAAAATTACTGCCTGCACCTATGCCCACCGGCAGGGGCAGAGGCAGGCCACCTATGCAACCGCGGTATACGGATATGAAGGCTATGGGAAGACCTGGAGGCTCACCTGGAATTCGGCAAGGTGAGATGTTTTCTTTTTTGTTAACATTATTTTTTTCAAAATCAACGAATAAAGAGAACATGTTTGTCAATTTATACAAAAATAATCAATTCACTGAAAAATATTTTGTCGTCTATTATGTATCGCTACTGAACTAATTTTATAATAAATTGTATAAATATTATTACAATCAAATGTCGCATCGGATTTTGTACTAATCATTCATGTTCTAT
The DNA here is from genome assembly GCA_018906965.1 of Philotrypesis tridentata. Lineage (NCBI taxonomy): Eukaryota > Metazoa > Arthropoda > Insecta > Hymenoptera > Pteromalidae > Philotrypesis > Philotrypesis tridentata. Next base: position 8,345,402 of record JACCIB010000002.1, read on the forward strand.
CTTTCATTTAGACAACGTTTCAAGTATGATGTATCGACCAACTTCTTCAGGACTAATGCTGCCTAATTCGTACCAGTTTGGAACGGGTAACCAAATATTCCAGGTAAATAATGTTTTTCTATTATTTATTATGCGGCAGCTGTTTCTTAAATAATAAAAATACGGTGTATAGATTTAATGCCCTCTTAGTACTTAAATTCTTAAATTGAAAAACTATCACGATCTGGTTAGGTCCACTATTTTATCCTATTACTAGGAATGGTGTACTCATCACATCGACATATTGCGAAATATATAAGTATACATATACATATAGAATATAAATACATTATACGTATCGCCCCACCCATCACTCCTTCTCTTCTTTTGTACAATGTATAACGTAGAATTGTACATACATGTATCATTGTACGATCCGGTTGATTTATGTTGAAGAATGTCGGAAAAGAAGGAGAGAGGGAACGGGATACTACATAAATCAGTTTTCATTTGCATAAAATATAGCCAAGCATGTAAATATATCTGTAAAAACACTTCTATGTTAAAAGAATCTAATAATGATATTCAAATTTAAAAATAGTTTGTTTATAAGATTTTGCATATTTCTCTCATATTCGTAAAACTGTAATGAAACCGATTTATTTGAAATCGTTGAGATACTCAGTCTCTTAAAAATGACTCACTTACTTATATAATACAGTCCTTATTTGGAATATTGATAAAAGCGTATTACTTTTACTATATGGAATAAAAAATGAATTATACTTCGTAAATATTTCTTGTTAAAAAATTGTTCAAGTTTGCTACTTTGTGGAAATAATGAAGTCATCATTAATTTTCAAATCATATTACAATACGTTATTCCAATTTCTAAAAAATTCTAATCTTCGTAAAAGAAAATTTGTTAATTACTTACGCGCCAAAGCTCGTTGTAATAGTTTTGCAAACATGCTAAGTGCTATAAAAAATTGCAATAACTGTACTTGTCGTTTGTTGAATTAAACAAAGTATGTGTGGGTGGTGAACAGGTGGTGGGTGGCTCTGGGACTGTCATATCGGCCTTATCGGGGGTGAGTAGCAGTAGTGGCGGCAGTTCCGGACGACCCGCACCCATTGCCCTAGTACCCAACGTTAACGAGTCCCAGTCTAGGTTGCTCTCGTCACAGGTAAATAAATGTTGGCCTCGGGTGTCAGGGGATTCTTGATTAAACATCCTAAGAACACTGAAATAAATATATGGAAAACGTGGGGATACAGAACTTCCAGTTTTGTTTATATATGTACAGATTATCATATTCACATGTATTTATTGCATGGCTGATGACACGATGTGCTCTAAAAACATACCCCTTTGCTTTTACAGGCAACTAAGCTCATATTACCGAATTTCCGTTATTATTTATTAAACAAACATAAACATTTCTGCAAATTTTCAACCCAGTAGCTTTATATGTAATAACTAGGATCTCGAAGATATTGTAATATTTTGTAATATTTTCGTTACTATATTCACAATATCATGTTTAATTAAAAATCTTGCATCACTTGTTACTTCAATTTTACTAAGTTATGTAGAAATTTTTATGTTAGTGCTAAAATTATTATAATAAACTTCAAAAACGTAATAATAAAAGTAACAACATGTTAAGGAGCTTATCTCTTTTTTAAAAATCTGATAAGTCATGTATACATACATTTTTCATTAACATTAAATATTTTTAGTTGTTTTTAAACTACTTCAGGTTTTTAAAAATCTACACTAATGGCGTATTGCGTTTGAAACCTGATACTAAAAGGAAAAGTCTTGCTTGAATCAACTTAATATAATTATTTAATTATTATATATCAAGAATCTGTTCGTTATGTAATATTCCGTGTTTCTCATTATAGATTGGATTTATAACACTTATTTTATATATATGTACCTATATTTTTCTTGATTATTATTTCTTATGTAGATAGTTTTTTTAAACTCTAAGTGTTAGATAAGTCGACTTGCGTTTCTAGAGGACACTTTATAAAACACACTACATATGTATTTCACTTTTAGAGAATGTATTACAAGATTTTTCCTTCAAACCTAACTTTATTTTACTTACAATATAATTGATAGTGTATTTCAGGACTAAAATGAACGGTGCATGCTTTTGATCATTTGTATTTTACAGAGTATTTTAGGTAAATCAATTGATTTTTTTCACAATAATTGGACTTACATATGCAGTATGTTTTAAGGAAGAATTTTATAGTTGTGACTTATTCAATATAAAATATAACTTGAGTTTTTTAAAAACCTTATTACAATAAAGCTTGCATCATGCTGAAAGGAACTATGTTTTCATCAAGACATCAAATAGTATAGCATATGTTTACACTTTATAGCTTGATTCTAACCATTTTTAATACTTTTTAACATTCAGATCTTGTAAAGGATATAGGATACAACAACAAGTTTAAAATTAAACAATTTAAATTTTTTTAATTTGCAGAATACATCAGTCACCAATGCTGTCAAGAATCCTACAGCTAAATTATTAAGTCAACCAAGTATATCGATAACTCCTCTGCCTCGTACAGCACCACAACCTTCTGCACCAGGTTCAAACAGTCAAGCCAAACCTGGAGGAAAGAGTACATTTGTCATATGTGAAATATGTGATGGATACATTAAGGTATCTTTTTATAAGAGCTTTCTTCTACACAGAAACCGTGGGAATATATTTTAATTTATGCAAATTATTTTCAGGATCTGGAACAATTAAGAAATCATATGCAATGGATTCACAAAGTAAAGATACATCCAAAGATGATTTACAATAGACCACCGTTGAACTGTCAGAAATGTCAGTTCAGATTCTTCACAGATCAGGTAAATTTTGTTGTAGTATTAAATTTCAATTACTTTTTATGTAACGGAAACAATATGAAATTATTTAAAACATTAATTATTCTGTTAAATAGGGGCTGGAAAGACATCTTCTCGGGTCTCACGGACTCGTTACGTCTAGCATGCAAGAAGCTGCAAATAAAGGCAAAGATGCAGGTCGTTGTCCAGCTTGTGGACGAGTGCGTATTACATACTTATTCTATAAATTCAAATGTGTATTCCCATTTATTCAAATTAATGTAGAAATTACTAAAACCGAAATTTATTTAATTTCAGGTGTACCAGTGGAAACTGCTTAACCACGTAGCTCGCGATCACGGCATGACCTTGAAGCCTGCGCATCTATCGTACAAATGTACGGTCTGCACTGCCACATTCGGGATGTACAAACAGTTCGAAAACCATGTCTATTCGGCACATAGCGTCGTCGCGAAGCGCGTGATGGATAAGAAGAGCAGCGCGCCCTCTTCACCGTCCTCGAGGTCTAACGACTCACTTCTTAAACCCCTAAAGATCAACGACGAGATCACAATTATTCCACAGCCGGCAAAGCCGACCAGTAGGTCCGCACCCCAAGGCAGAGCCAAATAACAGTGATAAGTCCCTACATAACGACAAAGATGACAAAGACGAGTGATTTAAATTAAAACTCTCTCTTTCTCAACTACTCATTACAAAGGTCTCACAAACACGTGTAAACTGTTGTGGTTATACATACCCCATAACGATCTCTGTGTAGCTCAAAGCAGCGATCAGCATGTGTACATGGGTAATTTGCAAATACTGCTTGAAATTAACGAGGTAGACATGAAGAAAGCAAGGATTGGAACTATATACAATGATATACATTATTTCAGAACATTAAGACGTAATATCGTGAAGGATTTAAAGAAGGAATATTGTTGTAGAAACGGATACATTGAAAAAAATTTGGCAAGGAAGTACACTAGTTGACTGCGTAATATTCCATCGACGATTATACTGATATATTTATTTAAGGATTTTTATTGTTGTTATCAAGACACATGAAAGAAAATAGACTGTGAAAAAAGAACATTTAACAAAAGGGTGGCCTTCAGTACGATTCCTTGGTTGATCGATCGATCGAGCTGCATCGTATTTTCCCGATCTACACGCCTACGATGATAATCTTTCAACAAAAAAAAAATTAGGAGGAAAAAATTTAAAAAAAAGAAAAAAAAGAGGAATAATAATAAAGATAAATCGCGCGCATAAAGTATATTGGCGTTTTGTCATACTCTGACTGTATCTCCCAAATAAACGGGGAGCTTATTTAATGTAAATTCCTTTCATAAGAGCGATGTACTGTCGAGCGTCTTTCTATTTTCTGGTTGAAAACCGATGTGCGGTGTGTGTGTGAGAGGCACTGTTAAAACTGCGTTTCATGTTGCGAGGTTCAGTGAATGAAAGAGAAAAAAGTAATGTCCATACGTAACGGTACTTGCACCCCCCTTTCCCCTTCCAGAACGCTGCACACGAGGTCATATACCACATGTTCTTTGTAAGAGTACTAGCGTTTCGTAAAGATTTGAATTAACGCTATCGACAAAAAATTTTCGGAAATTCCATATGATTTTGTAATAAATGATAAACTATGTATAATGACAAGGTAATGACTAATATTAACCAGCAGAACTTGTGCATAATTTCGATTGATATTTTAATTAAAAAAAAATGTTAAAATCCAATAAATATTTTTTATTACATTTTTTGAAAAGAGTTAGTCAAGAGGAAAATATAATGCAGTTCAATGAATGCTTTTTTTGTAGTATTTTGTACGCTATAACGTCTGTGCGTTAAAAAGGGCGCTTACAATTTTTTTAACGGTATGCACTTCAATGAGATGTTTCTTTTGCATCAAGGACAAAATATATAATTTTGAATACTGTGACTTTTATAAGTTGAAATGAGTGTTATCAGTTTTTAATGAAAATATCAATGAATAGACATGCGCTTAGCTATTAATATTAGATAATTTCGTTACCTTAAAAAATGGCTTTGCCTAGCTATGAAACGAGTTGCTGCATAATTAATCCGTGAACATGTATGCAACGCGCAAATTATTTGTCATTTTACTTGAATAGGTCCAACGTGTATAATTTTTATTGAATCGCGCCGTATTTTTCTAAATAATGATCATTAGTAAGCAAAAAAACTGTCATCCCTGCGCAACACTTTTTATTTATGAATGGAGTCACGCGATGACCCGCGAGTATGGATTTAATTTATAAAATGATCATGAATACACAAGTAAAAAATACAGATAATTAAACTGTAAAGTGTACCTATTACTATAAGTTGGATCTATCATGGTCCAGTATTGTAATAAAATATCCAGTTTTATTTTTGCGCTCTTATAAGAACAAAAAATGTACATTAATCTAGGGTACAATATAAACGGATATATCAATAAAATAGGATGGCACATACCTTCATGAGTTTCCATTTTTTTTTAATCAAGATGCTCACAATATTAATAAAAAATTTTAATTTAACTCTATTTAAATGTAAATATTTATATATATAAATATTGGAAAGTATTTATATATATAAAATATGCATATTTTTACAGATATGCAATTTTGACAAAACGATTAAGAAAGTTGATATAGTTTTGTGAAAACAGAAAAAGAGCTTTCTGTACACGCTCTAATTAAATAATATGCTTACGTGAACATGAGTTAATATGTAGATAGTAATTTGAGAAAAGAGTAACGGGTTTAATTTAAATAATTAAACAATCTTTAATTTTTTGTACGTTACATAATAGAACCGATTGTTAAGTTAGATAAGAGCAGATATATTTGACGATAAATTTAAGTACGTTACATATATTAATTGTGACAAAGGGCTGTACTTTTGAGTTCGACTAATTGTCAGCCACAATGACAAAGGTAATGTTGGTAATACATGAAAGCATTCACATGCATATAGATAAAATTACAGATACATCTATACTTTACTGTAATGATTTGTACAATATTATACGAATGACTAGACAATGCAAAAATAAAGTGTACCAACATTGTATTAACATGTATATTAATTTTCTCTTTATCAAAAGCCTCTGTTTAACTAATTTAAATCACAAACTCAAATGAATAAAGTTTCTGTCAGATGTTATAAATTTGCTTTTTGGAAAAAAAAATCCACATGGAATGCTTTAATTAATAATAAAAATAGCATAATAAATTTTTGTACAAGAAATTTATTTTCATAAAACATTCATTCATTTAGTATTCAAAGTGGAAATCAAAATAAGATTGATCAAATGTATTAATACGAATATAACCATCCTCTCCTCCAGTGGATAAACTGCGTCCATTAGGATGAAACGCTAGTGAGTTGATCGGACCAAAATGACCTTTCAAACGTGCAAATTCCTCTTCAAAGACAAGGTGGAAGAAACGAGCATCGAATTTACCTTGCTTTGCTGATGTCGTCGTTACATCCATAGCATCTTGACCACCACCGAGAACAACCTTTAACAAATAGTGTAAATAAAATAGTCATTTATGAATTTTGTAACAGAAAAAAGCTTATACTTACGTGATCAAAGTTTGGAGAAATCGTGGCTGAATTTACAAGTCGTTCCGTTTTATAAGTTTTCAGTAGCAGTAAAGAATCACTGTCAAATAATTTTGCAGTATGGTCTTTTGAGGCAGTAACAATCATTGTACCATCCTTATTAAACTGCATATCATTAATTTGACCTTTGTGTTCTTGTGCTTCAAGAGTTTTCTTTCCATTCTAAAAATTAAAAAAGAAAGGAAACAGTAGATTTAGTTAATAGCTTCGAAATTATGCATGCCGATAATATATTTATAATTTACCCTGCTGTCCCAAATGTTTAATTCACCATTCTCATGGCCAGTAATAAGACTTTCATCCAGAGCTCCCCAAAGAAGAGATGATATCCTAGGTCCCTGAATCATAGTTCTACAAACATTGTCTTCTGACTTAAGAACAGGTTCAGGACTCCTGATGTCAATGATGAACATCTCACATTGGAAACCCAAGGCCTTGTCTGTTGCATACACAGCGAGATTACCAGAAAAACTGAAGTTACAACATCTCACAGGACTGTTTGTGGCAAGTGAACTAAGTTCCTTTCCTGAGTACAAAATTAAGACAATTAGTTCCAAACACTGCTAAAATTTAGGTTTAGACTCAAAACTGCAATAACTAAGTACCTGTCTGAACATCCCATAACTTTAAAGTATTGTCACCACTACCAGATAGAAAACGGGTTGTATCCCAATTGACGTCGATACACCAAACCGAACCACCATGTCCATCAAAGGTTCCAAGCCTTTCTCCGTTCAATGAGTACCATACATTTGGTTTCTTGTCTTTACTCGCTGAAAAAAGTAAGTCTCCTTCCCTGTTGTATTTGATTTTTGTAATGGCACGCTCGTGCCCGTGTAACATCAAAGGTTTCTAAAACAAATTAAAGTACAAAATAGTTATTGTTTACATATCGAGCATAACGTAAATTCCATTATCAATTAATTATCACGCAAATATTCACACTCAGTCTCCTCTGGCGCTTAGCGGAAAAGAGGTTATATTATATTGTAGCATGTGTAACAATATACGCAAATTATCGAAGCTCTCGTTTCCACAAAGGTGTGAAATAAATAATTACCAACGCTTCTATTACGTACTCACCATATTTAGGTTTTATTAGGTTTCTTAATTGTGGTCAATAATGAAATAAATCATGGGCCATTGATGAATACACACGCTGAAATCTGACGGCACTCACGTAGAGAAGGAGATACACATGATGCCTAGTCGGCTCTCGAGCTCGACCTACGTGACATGGGAGAGTCCGCAACTGGCGACATCACAGCAAAAGCTTTTCTGGGCGGTCCAATCAGAAAAATGCAATATTTTTACAAATTTATTTTTTAAACACTAGACACTACTCTAACTTTAATTTTTGACACTTGTGCAACAATGATTTCTGATCATTCATTTGAAATTTACTTGCATTTATTAAAAAAAATCTCGGCTTTCATCGAAGAAAATTCGTTTAAAAGTTCAACGCATCGATCTAGGTTGTAAAACTTTTTTCCTGCGAACTTGCGGATCAGAGATTGAAATGCTCAACAAGTACCCAAATGTAATTTTTAAAAGCAGCTATAAAGTTATGGTGTATCTCGGAGTAATACTTATTTGTTATTTCTCGCCAAAAAAGGATCAATAGCGCGGCAGCGGAGCAATAAAATTGAGGGGGATACCGATTCATCCGTCCCTCAGCGCCATTGATCATTGTAGCGGCGTCTGGCCGAAGTACTTTCCCGAAGCCGCTATATCTATATGTAGATTCGGAAAACGCGGGCCTATTTCAGCGTTGTGCGTGCTCGAGGGGGCCTCGCCATTTTCTTCGACTTGCCCCCCGAAAGCATTATACAGCGAAGCGTCCCTCCGCAGGCTCGACGCGTCCGGGCATTATTGCAGAAAGTGTGAGCGGTCCATTCGCGAGGATTTGCCTATCTGTCCGAGCGAAGCGCCGCGACCGAGGTACTTATCGTCGGCGGCGCCGCGGCCATAGCGCGAAAGTGTTAAGAATTGCCCGTGTTCCGTTCCCGTTTTCTCGGGCGGCGCTATAAGTACCGCGCTATATACGCGCGCATAGTCGCGCACATACTTATAAATATATTTTCAGGCGCGAGTGCGTTGTGGGCTGTGGGTCGGGAGAAACAACGAAACTTGGGAGGCGGCAGAATGTCCGAGGCCAGCCAGACCGCTCTGGGAACAGATCAGTCCCAAGTCGACACCTCCTACTGCTTCAAATGGAGCAATTACCAGAGCCACTTGTCCGAGGTCGTGCGCCAGCTGCTCGACGAGGAATGCATGGTCGACGTGACGCTCTACGCCGGCGGCGAGCGCATACAGGCGCACCGGCTCGTCCTCTGCGCCTGCAGCACTTTGTTTCAGGCACGTGAACAATCGCGCGCGTTCTCTTGTTCTGCTGTTCTGCTACAGCGGCGACAGTTTCGCTCTCAACTCACAGCTTTCGTGCTTTGTTTTCGTTTCCCCAGGAGATTTTGAGCCAGGTTAACGACGAGCACGCCACCATAATACTGAGCGACATATCGCCCCAGGATGTCAGGTCCATCGTAGAGTTCAGCTACAACGGGGAGGTGAGGATACCTGTGGAAAATATCAATAATCTCTTGGATGCTGCTCATTCGCTGAAGATATGTGGCTTGATGGAGGTGCGTGGAATACTTTTTCACTTTTCTCTGCTTAATTAGTCTTGTTTCCAGTTTAATGTGAGTAATATTTTCTTCAGATTGAAGGCTTGGACGAGTCCGAAATAGCACAGGATAAGGATATCATTGCCGATGACAGCTATGCCTTGAATGACTTTTCTAATCCAGATGAAGAAAACGAGAGTTTAAAGTCAGTAGGTATTGAAAACTCGCCAAAAGATAAGAGCAATGAAAATAAAAGAAAAATATCGACTAATGATGAAGAGGAAGATGTGGATGTTAAAAAGCGCAAGCGCAGAAAGAGTGTTTGTAAGAAAGAGTACAGCGATGAAATGTTGAATGCTGCAATAAATGACATCAAAGAGGGGCGGTCACTGTTGGAAGCAGCTGTGAGAAATCATATTCCTAGATCCACACTCTATATGAGAGCAAAAGTACTAGGTCTGTCTCTCAATCCATCTCGAAGTGAATACACAGCTGAGGATATGAAAGGAGCGATACAAGCAGTTATAGCTGGGTCAAGCCTTCAACAAGCCTCAGACTGTTTTGGAATTCCAAAAACTGTTTTATGGAGAAGGATTCAGAAGGAAGGTTGTATACCACCTCGGCAAGAACAAAAGAAGAGTTATGCGGCTGACAAAAGAGAAGCTGCTGTGAAGGCATTGGCAAGAGGAGATTCTCTCACAAAAGTTGCTAATGAATACAAAGTAAGTTTTATTATTTAACACGTAAATCAATGAAATGTTAAACATTGCAAGATAAATGTTATATTTTGATATTACACAGATCCCAAAAACCACTCTATTTCGCGATAAAGCTCGATTAGTTGATCAAGGAAAATTGCCAACAACCTTTTGGAAAAAGCGAAAGTCCGATGGTGAAGAACTAAAACGATCTCGTTTGGAAGAAGCTGTTACTGCTTGCAAGGAGGGTAAAATGTCACAAGCTGTAGCTTCAGTCACTTACAACATACCAAAAACTACTATTTGGAGACGCCTTCAAAAAGAAATAGGTAAAGTTGATTCTGGATCTGTCACGAAGAAACAGCAAAAGAAAATTCTACCAACTACTCAAAAGAGTGCAGAAGCAGTTAAATCAGAAGACTTACAAGAAACTGATTTTGAAGCATATTGTCCAGTAAGAATCAAGATAATTTTCATTCAATTAAGTCCTATTTGTTAGAAAATAATAACAATAACAATAATTCTTTTTGTGTTGTTTAGGAGGACACTGATATGAACATAACTTACATTGATGAAAGTAACATATCGGATGATCCAGTAATAATTCTCGCAGCTAGCAGTGTAGATGAACTTAATTTACCAAATAATAGATCTTTAGTTGTAGTACATGAAGTAAGTAATCATTTTTTCTTCTCAATAAAAAGACCTTCAGTATGCAAATACTATACATATATTTTTTTTCAGGGCACTGACGAGAATTTCATATCGTGTGGACTGGAGTTAGATGAAAATAATACTTTTGTTGAAAAAAGTTAGCAATCATAAGAAGACTTTTATTAATTAGATTAAATTTGTACATACATGTATTTAGGATTTAAGAGATTATTTATAGTAAGCAATCAGGATTTCTACTTTAGATTAAACTTATACAAATTGTATTGTATAATTTTGCAAATAAAGTATTTTTGAATTTCTAATTTTATTTTATCTTTTATTTAAAGAAATATCTCGATTGATTTAGTTTAAACTAACAATTGACAATGTACCATAAAATAATCACATCGCGATGCAATAAAAAAACTTATCCAAAATTTAGTTTGATCGTTTGAGTAACAAAAGTTATAATAGTTTCATTGGCTCTTGCGGATTGCGCGGGCTTGAGTTGCGAGCGGCTTGATGGGTCGATTGCGCACAGCCGGCACAGCGCATCTGCGCAATAAAGTTTTCGTTTCCATAGCACGCGCAGCCGGCGGCAACGCGGCCATATCTCCAATTTATCAACCAAACAAGTTGTCACGCTTTCGACGAAGAGTGAGCTTTTCTTTGACAACAAATTTCCAACATGAAGATCGAGGAGGTCAAGAGTACTGCGAAAACCCAGCGAATTTCTGCACATACCCACATCAAGGGTCTGGGACTCGATGAAAGTGGAAACGCCATACAATTTGCGGCCGGCCTCGTCGGTCAGGAGATGGCCAGAGAGGTTAAGATTGTTTTTTGCTCTGATAGACTTTTAAGTTCAATTTAAAATGTTTAAACCTTTTTTATGTATACTTTTTATTATTCTTTTTCTTATTTAAATAAACAATGTGATTATTAAATCAGATCAACGATCAGTTCATTTAAAACTAGTTGTTCGTTGATTATTTGTTGCAAATTATAACAGAGATATTTTGTCATTTGTTCAGGCTGCTGGAATTGTTGTCGACATGATAAGAACAAAAAAAATGTCTGGTCGTGCGATATTGTTTGCTGGACCACCAGGTACAGGGAAAACTGCCATCGCTTTAGCCATAGCTCAAGAGCTGGGTAACAAAGTGCCATTCTGTCCAATGGTTGGATCGGAAGTATACAGTTCCGAAATAAAAAAAACAGAGGTGCTTATGGAAAATTTCAGAAGAGCTATTGGTCTCAGAATTAAGGAAACAAAAGAGGTGTACGAAGGAGAGGTAACAGAATTGTCACCTGTGGAGACAGAGAACCCAGTGGGTGGCTATGGCAAGACAGTTTCGCATGTTGTAATTGGCTTAAAAACTGCAAAAGGAACCAAACAGCTAAAACTGGACCCTCTGATCTACGAATCACTTCAGAAAGAAAAGGTTGAAGTTGGAGATGTTATTTATATTGAAGCAAACAGTGGAGCTGTAAAAAGGCAAGGTAGAAGTGACAACTATGCCACAGAATTTGATTTGGAAGCTGAAGAATATGTACCTTTACCCAAGGGTGATGTTCACAAAAAGAAAGAAGTAATTCAGGACGTAACATTGCATGATTTGGATGTGGCAAATGCCAAACCTCAGGGAGGACAAGACATTATGTCAATGATGGGTCAGCTAATGAAGCCAAAGAAAACTGAAATCACAGGTGAATATAAGACAAAAAGTTAAATTATACTTCAAACACTATGCTGACGCATCTTTTCACATTATTGTCTATTTCCCCTTTCAGACAAACTCAGGAAAGAAATCAACAAAGTAGTAAACAAATACATCGACCAGGGCATAGCAGAATTAGTTCCAGGTGTCCTCTTCATCGACGAAGTCCACATGCTCGACATCGAGACATTCACTTACCTTCACCGTGCTCTCGAAACGGCTATCGCTCCTATCGTAATCTTCGCAACGAACAGAGGTCAATGCGTGATCCGCGGTACAGAGGATATCATCTCGCCTCACGGAGTACCTCTCGATCTCCTGGACAGGCTGCTCATCATCAAGACTCTGCCGTACTCTCGACCCGAAATCGAGCAGATCATCAAGCTCAGAGCTGTCACCGAAGGTCTACAACTCGAGGACGACGCTCTGACGTTGCTCGGTGAAATGGGAGCGAAAACGACCCTCAGATACGTCGTTCAGCTGCTGACACCTGCGTCGCTCACGGCCAAGATCAACGGGAGAACGAGCATCAAGAAGGAGGACATCGAGGAGGTCAAGAGCCTGTTCCTCGACGCCAAGTCCTCGGCGAAGATTCTCACACAGCAGAAAGACAAATTTATGAAATAGTTCTACTCTTAAATATAAGGCAATTTTTACGAATTAAGCTAAGAGATGAAATTTTATAATAAAAGCGTTTTAAGTGCATGATTTTTTGGGACTGCGTAAAAATCTGTGTCCTCGCAGCGCATACGCTTTTTTTTCTTCTTAAACAGTAAGCCTAGCCGCAAGTGACGTACAAATGTAAGTGTTTAATTAAGAATAACATTCCTTTCTCAAAAACACACCAAGATTTTTCGCATTGTTTTTTTGTCTTCGTTAAACGCTCATTATCACTGGCTCTTGTAATTTTATTTTGTAAAATCGTATCGGCAAAAAGATAATCAGGAAAGTCAAGACTTGCAAACAGTTACTGATATTTGCGCAACGCGCGACTGTAAGTACACGCTTAGAAATTTCCCAAACGCGCCTTACGCACGTCGCGTACACTATATACTGTCCCGCCTCCAGGAAATATATAGTAGCTCGTCTATACCTATATAATCTGATATAATGCTATTATAGCGACTGTGCAGCTATAGCGACAGCAACGTACAGCATTGTATATATGCGTAAAACGCGAACACTTGGAGAGAGTCCGAGAAGTTCATGCGCGCTTTGTACGCCGACGTAATCGGCGAATTGTGACATAGGCGATAATGAGCGCGCGAGAGAGACCACGTGTAGAGATGTATAAAATATCCGGACACACGTCGTCGCAACTCCAGTTGAGCTTTGGTAACCGGGCAAGAGCGGAGAACACCGCGGAATATGCCTGACGCTCCTTGTGTTATTTCATCTCGATCTTCTTGCTGCTACTGCTGTTATTGTTAGCGTCGGCGAATTGTTGTGGAAGACGATTTCGACTGTGCATTGCATATACCTATATACATAGAGAGAGAGAGAGAGAGAGAGAGAGAGAGAGAGAGGATCAAGTAAGTGATGTCTATCAATGAAACATGTGTTACAGACGATATTACGTTTAGTGATAGTGTTTCGATAAAGAAGTTCGACTTTGAATTTTTCAACTGCGGATTCGATAACGCCTTCTTTTTTTCTCAATATGGACGTAACGATTCCATGCCAGTTCAATTTGAGTTTTTTCAACTATGAATTAGATAACTCATTGCTCTTTTAAAGCTCGAAGCGTAGTCGGGAATTTTTTTTATTGATCCACAATTTATCATTGCTATTATTATTATTATTTGGGATTGAACTTTTCTTGAAAATACTCGTGATTAATAATTTAAAAATTTTCCATTAGGCACGTAGTACACAAGAAGCAATGCAGTCGACACTGAAGCTCTCCCGGTGTTCGCGGCTGCTTCTACTGCGCGAAGGGCCGAAGAAACACTCACGTGGCTTACAGCTGGCCGTCGCAAGGTGTTCCAAAATCGAAAAGGCTTTTGGAGCCAGGGATGAATTTCAGGCGAGGCATATTGGCCCCAGAGAACACGAGCAGGCGGAAATGCTCAAGAGTCTCGGGATCAAGGTAAATGAAAGCCCTATTTTACAAGAATAGCTACAATTGTTATAAAGTCGTGAAAGAAAATCTTTTCTAGGTTTTCATTGCTTTCTTGATAATCGAGATGACGTTGATTTCGAACCTCAAGTGAAATAAATTAAGATTATTACATTATATGTCAAAACGAGATACTGTGATGTGTGATTTTTAAAAACAACAATTTTTCTTTCGGCCGCTATTACAACAACAAAAATTATGAATTTATCTACCTAAACAATTATTTAATATTTGGAATGAATAATTTATAATTGCGTTAATTACATCATTGCACGATCTCCAGTCTTTATCTAATGCTAAACAAAATTTCCATTCCAGTCCCTGGAAGAATTGACAGCCAAAGCAGTGCCCGCGAAAATCCTCCACAACAAGGAATTGGATATCGAGAAACCAGTGAGTAAGTATATCAACGATTTTCAATAAAATGTTTTAAGCACGTGTATCTCTCTTACTTCAGAGAAGATTAAATATGTAAACTACATCCAGTTGATGGTGAAAAAATTATTAGCGCGGATGACGATGTAACGAGAGTATAACTGAATCGAAGTAACTTGGAATTAAGCAGATCGTGAAATGCGGTGTAATCATTGTTAGCAAATTTTTTGTCAACCTATTCTTAAAACAATATAATATTGGAACATTGAACTAGTATTTTTGTAACTTGCCATTCATTATTGTTCATAATTGTGTGAAGGTCGTCGTTTCGATTTTATAACAATGGTAACCAACTCTACTATTCTTAAAACTAATTGAAGCTGTAAGCTTGACTTTTTTTGTTAAATATAGCGTTAAACGATAACGGTCATTATGGTATTATAATTTTTTTTTACTTATTAATCATCGATACAATCTTACTTGGTCACTGCTAACGATTTGGGACACACATACACCTAATACACTTGCCGCTACGTAACGAATCATAATGTATCGCTGTTAAAAAAACGTGACAAAAAGTAATGTCTTGCCTAAGCGAGTGTACTTCCCGAATTCAGAAACCGCATAACTACGGCAGAACCGTTGAGTACTTGTAATGAAACGGCAGAAAGCTGCGCACCGACGAGGAACATTGAACTCGATAAATTGTATGGTTTTTTTTCTCTCTCTCTCTCTCCTTATCGGAGGTCACTAGATCATCCGCACTCTCGCGGTCTTCCGAAATCGAGTCGGATATATTCTCATCTAAGTGTATACATACACTTACACGCGAACGTCAGAGCGCAAGCGCGCGCGAATCAAAAACTCGCGCGTTCGTTACGTAGCCTGTATTTTTGTGTAAGTATTATAACGGCTCTGCAGTGTGTATATACTAATATAGGTATATACTTGTTGCAATTGCGATCGCGCGTTTGCTCAACGGCCACCCGCGAAGCTAATCTATTTCTTAATTGCGCGATAAAGTGTACGCGTGTGGTAGAAATACATAAGCGTTACGTATTTTATGCTTCTTTTTTCACAGCCGAGTACGACTTGATTAAGCGGATTAGCGAGATAGCCGAGAAGAATCAAGTGTGGCGCAGCTTCATCGGCATGGGATACTACAACTGCTCCGTTCCTCACACCATCATGAGGAACGTTTTCGAGAATCCTGGATGGTAATGCCAATGATCAGCAGGTTTATTCTGTAGCATAGCTTCTCGTCAGATAAAATTGCCTTGTCCGCGTAGAAATATTTCGTATATAGATTGATCTTTTTTTTTGGCAGAAATGCGGTTACCGCAGCTTTGTTGTTTACTCAAGGAACATGGATTTATTTTACGGGATGTGTATTAAAATATAACTTGAGGGGGTTCGTAGGCAAAATTTGAATTTCACGTCGCAACGCAGCAGATAAAAAAATAACTGATTAATAGCTAGAGAGAGAAAATAAAACAAGATTACCATATGTCATGACACAGTTGCTCTCCGTGTTATCTACGATTTTAACAAGTTTCCATTACAAAATCACGACGAGAAAAATCCGATCACTACGATTATTTTACCCAACTTCAAACACTGTAAAATGATAGATAATGTCAAGTACAATAATGTCACAACCGAGGACAACTGTATTATATGTGTGTCGTGATTTGTTGCGATTCCATTATCATTCAATTGCTTATTTTTCATCATTAATTTTCAATTAACTGTCGAGCATTCGAAAATGTAAAAATTCATTTCTACGCGCAGGACGACGCAATACACGCCCTATCAACCGGAAATAGCTCAAGGTCGTCTCGAGTCTCTCCTCAACTACCAGACGATGATCTGCGATTTCACGGGTCTGGAGGTGGCGAACGCTTCCCTCCTCGACGAAGGCACCGCGGCGGCGGAAGCTCTGGGCTTAGCCCATCGCTACAACAAGCGCAAGCGCATTTTCGTCTCGGACAGGGTGCACCCGCAAACCGTGAGCGTGATCGCGACCAGAGCGACGTCCCTCGGGCTGAAGCTCGAGGTCGGCGACGTTTTCAAGGTCGACACCAGTGGCAAGAACATAGCCGGCGTGCTGATTCAGTATCCGGATACCGCGGGGACGATACAGGATTTCTCTAGCGTCGTCGAGAGATCACACGCCGATGGCGTAAGTGCCGGCAGAGAGATAAGCTTTTTGTTTCTATCGAAGCGCATTTTCTTAAACGAGGAAATTCTGCACGGATTTGGTATAATGATAGTCGTAAGCCAACGAAAAGAGTTCATTGCGTGTATACATCGATGTGGCTTCGATCATTTAACTGTATAATCGTAATTATCTTACTCGGCGGAAGCATCTAATCGGAGTTAAGATTGTCGAAATCAAGATTGAGAGAGAAGCTGCGGAGTGATAATATCGCTGTGAGTTGCAATGAGTTCTTTTGAAGATATTAGAATATTTCGTCAGATAGTGTATTTTTGTGTGAAATGCGAGCTCAATAGCCGTGAAATAGAAATTTCCAAATCAATTCACACGCGCGTTAAACAGCACACGGTTTTAACATGAAATTTACGTATTATATCACGACGTAATCACGTGGAAATCATGCGTAATTTTTCTGTGTCACTCATGTAGCCGATTGATTCCTGCACGATTTCCTCGTATAGTTTTAAATGTTAATGCGTAATGAATGTTCTAATTTGGCAACGCTAAGATTTCTAAATTTGCTAAAATTCATACATTAAAATTATAAAACACAACGTCTTTCTTCCCGTAGACCATAGTGATAGCAGCCTCGGATCTTCTTTCCCTCGCCATAACGAAGCCTCCTGGCGAGTTCGACGTCGACATTTGCGTAGGCACGAGTCAGCGTTTCGGTGTGCCTCTAGGCTACGGTGGACCTCACGCCGGTTTCTTCGCCTGCCGGCAAAAGCTCGTGCGCCTCATGCCCGGACGTATGATAGGCGTCACCCGCGATGCCGACGACCGCGAGGCTTATCGTCTGGCTCTTCAGACCAGAGAACAGCACATAAGGAGGGACAAGGCCACGAGCAACATATGCACGGCTCAAGCACTGCTGGCAAACATGTCGGCCATGTACGCGGTGTATCACGGACCACAAGGTATCAGAGATATTGCCACGAGAGTACACAGGTTGACGGTGGCTTTGGCCGAGGGACTCAGAGCTGATGGTCATGGGATCGAAAACGAGTGGTACTTCGATACAGTTACGGTGAAGCCAAAGCTCTCTGTGGACGTAGTTAGGAAGAATGCTGAGAGTGCCAAGATTAATTTGAGGTAATTGCAAGGGAAAATATTGAGTGATTGGTGCTGAGCGTTGATTGAATACGTGAATTGATTGTGGACAGGTATAACCAGGATGGTACAGTAGGAGTGTCGCTTGACGAGACAACGAAGCTCGAGGACGTGAACGACCTGTACAAGCTTTTCTCGACCGACACGACGGTCGAGAAGGTCTTGGACAGTGAATTGATCGAAGGCAAAGATCTGAGCGCTTCACCGTTTCATCGTACCACCCCATACCTCGAACATCCTGTGTTCAATTCGTACCACTCTGAGACTAGAATTGTGAGGTACATGAAGTCATTGGAGAACAAAGACATCTCCCTCGTACACAGTATGATTCCACTGGTGAGTTTAAACAAAAATGAGTATATTCTGAATATTCGTAAGACTGCAATAATAACAGTAATCGATTAATTAAGGGCTCCTGCACCATGAAACTCAATTCGACGACAGAAATGATGCCCTGCAGTTTCAAAGGCTTCACAGACATTCACCCGTTCGTCCCACTGGAGCAATCCAAGGGTTACCAACAGATGTTCCTTGAGCTAGAGCGTGATCTGTGCGAAATAACTGGTTACGACAGCATCAGTTTCCAGCCAAACAGCGGAGCCCAAGGTGAATACGCTGGGCTTAGGGCTATTCAGTGCTACCACGAGTCCCAGGGCAATAAGGACAGGCAGGTCTGTTTGATCCCGGTATCGGCTCACGGAACGAACCCTGCGTCTGCACAGATGGCTGGTATGAAGGTCGAGCCGATCCATGTGAAAAAGGATGGTTCAGTCGATATAGAGCACCTCAAGACTATGACTGATAAATTCAAGGTAAGATCACAGTTATGCATGCATCCGCATATAGAACGATAAGAAAAAGAAATCTTTTTCTTGTATTCTAAATTCATTGATTATGAGATATCATTGTCTTCGATCGATACTTTTTTATGCTTTATCTAACTTCGATTACGTACAATATATTACCTTGAAATTTTCCCGTAAGGAGAGTTGTGCAACAAAAAAAAATTCAATGACAGATTATGCGTCATGCATATACGTTGCATTATTTGTTGTATGTTGTCAATGAATTTCAGGACAGACTTTCATGCTTGATGATCACGTACCCCTCGACTAACGGTGTCTTCGAAGAGACGATCGGCGACGTGTGCGAACTCGTGCATCAAGCTGGCGGTCAGGTTTATCTAGACGGTGCTAACATGAACGCTCAAGTTGGTCTCTGCAGGCCCGGAGACTATGGCAGCGATGTTTCTCACCTCAACCTTCACAAGACCTTTTGTATACCTCACGGTGGTGGTGGTCCCGGTATGGGCCCCATTGGCGTTAAAAAACATTTGGCACCGTTCTTGCCCAGCCATCCGGTTATCGATCCAACCACCGGTGAAATCAAGGTAACGCTGCAAGAAAAAGCATATTTTTTAAAATTTTCATTAAGAAGCTTTGAAAAATAATAAAAAATTTTACTCGACTAACCAGGTCAATCAAGGACTGGGTGCCGTATCCGCAGCACCCTACGGCTCTTCAGCCATTCTTCCGATTTCCTGGGCCTATATCAAGATGATGGGACCTCAAGGTCTTCGAAAAGCCACCCAAGTTGCGATTCTCAACGCCAACTACATGAGCAAACGTTTGGAGAATCACTACAAAACCCTCTACAAGGGCAAGACTGGCTTGGTAGCGCATGAATTTATCATTGACATCCGCGATTTTAAGAAGTCTGCGAACATTGAGGCCGTCGACGTAGCCAAGAGGCTCATGGATTATGGTTTTCATTCGCCCACTATGAGCTGGCCGGTCGCTGGTACTCTCATGATCGAGCCGACTGAATCTGAAGATAAGGACGAACTTGATCGGTTCTGCGATGCCCTTATATGTAAGTTAAAGACAGTTTAATCCGCACTGACGTAGATAAAACAAATTTTGACGTCAAATTTCGTTATTGCAGCTATAAGACAGGAAATCAAAGATATCGAAGACGGAAAGTCAGATGCCAGTATTAATCCTCTGAAAATGGCACCACATACGCAAGAGCAAGTAATTAGCGACAAGTGGGATAGGCCTTATTCCAGAGAAGTTGCAGCTTTTCCAGCGGTATGTACTGTTACGATAAAATTTATTTAATAGATTAAATCGGTATAATAAAGGATATTATTTCAGCCTTTTGTCAAGGGAAGCACGAAGATGTGGCCCAGCGTAGGGAGAATTGACGATATTTATGGTGACAAAAATCTCTTCTGCACATGTCCGCCGATTTTACCTCAGCAGCAGTAGATTATAGTTTAGTGTACATAATAATTTATTGATAAGTTTTAACTACGCTTTATATTTTTATGATTGTATCTGAAACGTATTAAGAGAAAAAAGAACCACAATCTGAGTAAAGTTTGTAAATATTATTTCTAAGAATTGTACTTAGAATAGGAATTTTTTTTATTGTTCTCAATTTATCTTACAATGTCGTCAATCAATTCATCAACTCATTTTAAGTAAAAATAAAACAACAGACCATCATCTGAGTTGTTTTTGTATAAAGATCATTAAATAAAGGAATAAAAAATAAAATTCTTACGTTCATGTATAATTGTATGCCTATGTACTACTTCTGTAATTTACAGACCTGGCATTATATATGCTACATTCTCGAGAATGGACGATAGATTCTCTTGGTTGGCTCCATTCATTTCAGGTATTTGTTGTGTTAGACAGAGCAATGGGCCAAGAGCACAAAGTAAAGAATCTAAAAGTAAGGGCAGACTACCCGAAACTGTTATCTGTCCTTCATGTTCTTTAAGTCTTTTTCCTATAATTGTTAAGCTCTCACCAAGTAATGTTAAGTGAGCAGCAATATCTATTGGCTGTGTTCCGGTAACTTTATACATTCCAGCTCCAACAAGGGAGTCATTGTACAAATCTTTTCCTATCTTGATTGAAGGAGGCGATACAGGTACTTTATTTCCTATAACTGGGGTCCCAAGTTGTATGACTTTCTTAGGTGAAATACTATCTTTACTACCTGTTCAAGAAGATTAAAAAATATTAAGCATAGATTGTATTCGAATTCGTAGCTTGAAAGTTAGTTTAACTAACCCATTCTGTTAATGAATTTTCGAGAGGATGGCGGCATTTTATCATCGTTTTGTTTCGACGCCAATGTAGGATTTAACGCGTATCGTTTTGCACGTTTTCTCCAATTGTACTTTTCCTGGTTTGGCACTAAAGCCCACATTTCTCCTAAACGTTTTGATATTTGTGAGAAATCTAAAAAAAAATAATGTATTTTATGATACTTAAAATTTATTTGAAAATATTGTGCAAATAATTAATTAACTAACCCAAATTGGGATGATGTTCTACTAGTTGCTGTCTTGCTTCTTTAGCCCATAACATGTAAGCAGTAAATCTAGTTTTCTGAAAAAGAAAATGTTATTTAAATTTTTATTTAATTTAGTACTGATTAAATTTAAATTAAATATCTACAAAAAAATGATCTTTACCCCTTTGTCTTTTCGTTGGGTCTTTGTAGTTTTATTAATAACCTTGCCATCTTTTATAACTAATTTCTTTTTATACTTTTCTAACATGTATAAGCTGCTTTTGGCTGCATGAGATGGCAGATCTGTTTGTTCAGGTGGCTCTAATTTTGTGAACCCAGTAGTTTCAACTTCTTTCTCAGTTCCATCTATCAATAAAGGGTCAACCTCTGCTTCACTAGATGACTCTGAACTGGAGTTATCATCATTTTCTAATCCATTAGCGCTTTCAGAATCTGATTCTGAGGACTCATCTTCACTTTCTGATTCCTGTGATTCTTCTTTAATATCTTGTTTGAAATGTACCACAGGTTTTTGTTGAAAGGCATTCGTTTGAAACATTGAATTTGTTTGATTAACAGAATTGTTGTGATACACCGAATTGGTTTGTGGTGATGAATTTCTCTGCTGTACAGAATTGGCACTTTGACATTTTTGTCGTAGCTGTTGTTCATACTTTTCTAGAAGCTGTTGAGCATGAGCCTGCTGCAATGCCTTTTGCCTCTTTAATTTGTGCTCTGTAAAATCGTCCGGAGATTCAAAGTCAACCAGCTTTGATGATTTCTTCCGTACTCTGCCACTTCGTGAAATTCCAGTGACCTCTAGATCTGTAATATTTAAAAGACTGCATCTTGCCAAGAAAGGAGTAAGGTTTAATCTACTTTGCAATTTCAGCTAATTATGATTTGACATGCACTTATCCACATACTAATGTAACAGTGATCAGTCCAAAAGTGCTGTAACGTAAATTCAGTGAATTTCCTTTACTTGATACTGTCAATTTTAAATTTGACAACATTTACAAGGTGTGCATCCAAAGCTGTAATACATGCACTCTGTTTCTATTACAACTGTACATCCATGCACTATTACTTTGCAACGTCAACCATACACTGAATTTTCTACTAAGGAAAAATCATAAAAACCTAAATATCAAAATCTAAGAGTAAAAAGAAGTTTAAAACAATCGGTGCAAACAAGAAAATTCAGACTACATAACAAGTGCAACTTTTCAAAACATAACCTAGCTAGATTAATCATTCAGCAAGCCGACAAGCAAACACTCTCACCGTCGCTCTTCTGGCTCTTCGGCGTCGCGAAGTAATCCATTTCAGCTATCCCAGTTCTTATTTACAAATCATTGATTTTTGCAACTACAGCAACAAACATTACTTCGGCGAGGCACTGCGTCGCGCGACGTGCTCGCCTCGTCCTCATCAGGTACACAGGGGCTTTTAACCAAACGCTTGGTTCGAGGCGCCCCCTCCTACATTTCGATGAAAAAAGGCCGTTTTTACCTTACTCCGAAAATTCCCTTCGCGCGAACATCGAAATATTTCGCTGGCAAAGGCGAAAAGATTGTTCGGTTGGACTATTTTAGCGATTGTTGCAACTCTAAACAGGTCCGTTGATTATCGCAAATTTTAGACATTTGGATTGCGCTGGATTCGGGCGATTTCACACGGCGTTGCACTTCCGCGTGTCGTGCGAAAGAGTTCGACAATTTATTTCGAGAGCGTCTTTATAGAATTTTGTTTAAACCGAGCCTTTTGACAATAAACTTTTGTGCAAAACATTTGATTTACCACCCGCGCGAAATACCGAGTCCACTTCCGACTCTGTACTGCGCTAGTCAGTTGCGTTGTTTTCTCCGAATTTGCAAAATCTTTTGCCGAGCATTGGAATACTGTGATTTGGCGTGAAAATATATGTGATCATATAATTTTAACTTTATGCTTGTTGAATTGCAGGATTTAGATCGGAAAAAGCTAATCTGATTTTTATTTCTTTGTCCGACGTCGCGCTGACTAACTTCCGGTTGTTTAGCTCTTTCGGATTTCAGTGTTTGAGCGATTGAGAGAAACAGTTTTAAGAAAAATATTGATATCTCGTGTATAAATATTAAGTATACAATATTGCTGTTTGATCGAAAAACGTAACTGATTAGAAATACATAATTCGTTAATGTCATAGATTCAAAAGTTATAACGTTGCGATATAACAAAGGCAATCGTGATTCCGAGAACTGCGAAGTCGAAAAAATAATTCATGAACAGCAGAAAAGACTACGTCTAAAGGTGTGCAATGTGCATTATACATTTTTAGTTATTATTAATCATTTATTATAAAGGAATTACGTATATTACTACATACAATTTATTAGTAAATTCGAATTTCGCGCCAAAGTTTCGTTGTTTAACACTATATCGTCTTTGTATCTATATCCGTACATTCGGTGGAAGGTCAGATTTTTCGCATTTCGGCGACTTTTTCGAGAAAAATATTAATGTTTTATGTATAAATATTGTATATATTGTTGTTTAGTCGAAGATATTATTGATTAGAAGTGGATTTTCGTCGATATATGTCGTAGAGTTAGGTGCATTCTGATGTTCAATATATGTATATAGTTCAAAAAAAGGAACGTTGAGTCCGTTGAGATAGAGCAAAGGCATCATTCGCAATCGGGATTCAGAGCTGCAGCGGAGGCCGGAGTTGAAAGATCGTTGGTCCTCGGGAGCAAAGCAACAAAGGCGACGACAAAAGGTATGTATTTGCATATTTCAACTTGATCTTAACAGTTTATTATAAAGTAATTACGCATGATTATGTAAAATGTAGCATCGAATTTTTATTTTACGGTCAAGTATCGAGAAAATTTTCTCGCAACATCTTTGTATATCTATATCTGTAAATACGGTATAGGGCAGATTTTTCGCACAGCGGCGACTTTTTAGAGAAAAATATTGATGTTTTGTGTATAAAAATGATATACATTATTGTTTAGTCGAAGATGTTATCGATTAGAAGTGTATTTTCCGTCTATATATGTCATAGAATTAGGGCATATTCTGATGTTGAATATATGTATATACTTAGTTTCAAAAAGGGAATGTTGAGTCCGTTGAAACAGAGCAAATGGCATCGTTCGCGATCGGGATTCTGAGAGCTGCGGAGTCGAAAGATCGTCGGTCCGCCGGAGCAAAGCAACAAAGGCGGGCTACGATAAAGGTATGTATATACAATATATACATGTTTTAACTTGCTTTTGAAAGTTTAATTGCGAATGATTACGTAAGTATAGCATCGAATTCGTATTTTACCGTGAAGTGTCGAGAACATTTTTTCGCAACATATCTTTGCATATCTATATCTATATAAATTTGGCAGTTACACATATCTTTCGGATTTCGGTGTTCAAGCGACTTTTTTGAGAAAAATATTAATCTTTTGTGTATAAAAATTGTATATACTGTTATTTAGTCGAAAATATTATCGATTAGAAGTGGATTATCCGTCGATATACGTCGTATAGCGTAATGTATATTGTATATTCTGATGTGCAATATATGTATATAGTTCAAAAAAAGGAACGTTCAGTCCGTTGAGATAGAGCAAAGGCATCGTTCGCGATCGGGATTCAGAGCTGCAGCGGAGGCCGGAGTTGAAAGATCGTTGGTCCGCGGGAGCAAAGCAACAAAGGCGACGACAAAAGGTATATGTATTTACATATTTCAATTTGATCTTAACAGTTTATTATGAAGTAATTACGCATGATTACGTAAAATGTAGCATCGAATTTGTATTTTACGGTCGAGTATCGAGAAAATTTTCTCGCAACATATCTTTGTATATCTATATCTATATTCTATATAATATACTTTGGTATAGGTAAACTTAAACAAGACTTTCGAATTTCGAGTGTTTAAGCGACATTTGCGGGAAAAATATGGATGTTTCTTGCATAAATATTGTATATGTTGTTGTTTAATCGGATAATAAGTTGAATCAAAAGTAAATTATGCCTCGATGCCATAGATTAAAAAAAAAACCCGTTTGGACCGCAGAGGCATTTACGATTCGAGAACAACTGCAGAGTCGGAAAAACCGATAGTTTGCGACTGCCGCAAAGGGTGCAACTAAAGGTATGAACATTTATTATGAAGTAATTATCTATTATTACGTATATGTATCAAAAAATTTGTAATTTGCGATTAAATTTTTAGAAAATTTTTTTGCAATAGGTTTTGTATATCCATATCTTGCCATCCATTAGAACTTTAAGTTTGATATAGTTAACTCATTTATTATGTGTTATAAATTTATCCATAAAAGTATATCGTGCAAAAAAAAATATGTTGAAAATTTTTATTTAAATATAAATTTATTCATAAAAGTAATCTTATTTACAAGTACAATTATTCTATATCATCTTCTTGTTGCCATCCATCGTCATCAGCTAAGAATCTTCTCTTATGACTGGTGTTCATGTATGGTCTTAGAGCCCATTCCGTATCTGCAGCAGCAGCTGCGTCAAGTGTTCCGAGTTTTATCTCGTATAATTTCAATTGAAACCGTGGTCCAACTTCTGATAGTTCAATGTCACGCCCATTGACTTTTTTGTATGTGTGATGTCGGAAGCAAATGTAATCGTCGTGATTGGCAAATGTAATGACTCTCTTACTATCTTCTTTAGGAACAGGGAATAAATATTTTAAAATACTCATTGCTCTTAAACCCAATTTGGTTTTGAAATTGTGAAAGATCAGATGTGGGTACTGCTCAGACATTGTGCCAATATCGGGAATATCATGCCTCATTATAACATCTGACATGGTAAAATAGGCTGTTGGTCCATATGGAAGATGACAAATAACAAGAGAATCTGGTACTCCTCTGTGCTCATGTACAATAATGAAGTCTGTTACATCGTTGGCTCTACACGCATGTATAAGTTGCTTCATTTCGTAATTACCACGATTCATTCTTTGTGAGTTGGGAAAAATAAGACGTAACTCTTTAACAAACATTTTTAGTCTTGAACTAGGATCTCTAGAAGTTGTTATAACAATTTTGGGATCCTCTACACCAGCCCACCTGTATTCGTCGTCTTCATTAGTTCCACATGCACCACCCATTTCTGTACCTTGGGCAACAGCCAATTCTGGGCCAGCATCTTCCCATTCTGCTTTACGTTGTAGATGTAAAGCATCATTTCTCAGATCTGGATGAATGGGTATATTTTCTTCAAGACTTCTCTTGATCTTGTCTTTCTTTTCCTGAATAGTTTTCTGCTTATCTTGTATACTCTTTCTGTAGAGGTATTCCCTTCGTAAACGTGCCTGTCTTCGCAACATGTTGCCAGTTTTGTCCAAATTATGTTTCAAAATTTACACTATGTAATGTCAAAATCCTCAAAAACTTGTGTAATTTGATTGTCGTCAATACACATTTGTGGTACTTTTCAAAGGTTATGCTTGTGTCGGCAATGCACAGTGTGAACACGTGCGCGGTGCGCGCTGTACTGCTTGTCAGCCAAAGCCAACTACCAAATCGGTAAAACAGAAATCAGAAACCAGTCGGTCGATAATTGTGACCCTGGAGCTTAATAAAACCTCTACTAGATGGTCTACCGATGTCAAAATTTAAATGATTTATTTGTATTCCATAGAAAATCAATAGAATAAAATATTTTATTATCTTTGCAAATCTCTAAATTTTATTCTCTAGCACACAATGTTTAATAAAGGTTTCTTTTGAATAAAAAATCAGCTTTTAAAACAAAAAGTAACAATGTTTTATAAAGAAACCAATTTAATCCAGTGCTATTTTTCATTCGCCATTCTTTATTGTCTCTAGCCGAGAAATTCGCTGCAGTCGCTACATAAAGAGGAGAAAATAAAGCTAACAAACGACCCGCCAGCTCGAAAGCGCAGCAGCAGCAGCAACAACAACAATAATCCAAGGGACCTATCCCGCGCTAATTCACGGGAGAGAAAACCTTTCGCAATCCATAATTGATTATACTCTACTCCGGCACTGCAGCGTTATAGAGGTTCAACGAGGAAATCTCCGGAGCGAATAGATAATTGGAAAGATCTCAGCCAGACTCTTACTTTGCCCCAGACTACACCTGGAAGTAATTCAACGTATAAATAAAGTTAAAAAGGCGTGGGCGAAAGGTAGATAAACATATAATACGAGACGTCTAGCCGCTAGGGCAATAACCACGGAAAGCCTGTGTTACGCGCAAAGAAAGCATATAGAGAAGCAAATATTTTTCCCTCGACTATATATAAGTATATACTTACTCTTGGGTTGGTATTATATGTGTTCGTATACGTATACGCGTATATGTATGTATATATATGTAGACATGTTCACGCACACGCGCATAATCAGATTAACGTCTCTCCCGATGCGTTCGCTGCACTTCCTCGTGCGTACGCAGTCTGCAACCGCTAATTGCATCCAGCGCCAGACTTATTTTTTCTCACGTCCAATGCTCGTCTCCTCTCTTTGCCGCGCCGTCGCATCAGTGGCTACTTTGCCTCTCCGCGCTATTTGTATTTATATATCTATACGTATAAAAGAGAGGAGCGACTGTACGCGCTCATAAATTATTAAACAGGCCGCCGCCTTGTCTGTCAGACTGCGCGTGCTGTATCAAAATTCCAAATTACGAGAGAGTGAGAGCTGCGGCTGCAGTCCGGAATCATGCGTCAGGATGTTTTCGGCCAGAAAATTTATTCAAGCTGCTGCTCTCTGCTCTGCTCCGTTTTCTCTCGCGGCTGTCTCGGGACGCAGCGGTATGAATAAACGCGCGCGGAGAGGCTCTTTTCTCTTTTGCATAAACAATTTACGCAGGACGGACGTCATTAAGGAAAGCCTGATGCGGCTAGTTTAATACTCTCTGCGCTCCGCGCGAGCGAGATTATGATGCATGAGCGGATATAAGCTGCGTATCGCACTAGACACCGAGAATGCGTGAGTGCATCCAGTCGGAAACAATATCGGAAGGCCAGCGCGTGAAAAGCCGAGTTTTCAAATACAATTTCAGTTAGAAAAATATCATTTACGAGGCACCCTTTCTCTTTCCTTCTATTATACTGTCTGTATACTCTTTTTACTTACGATCAGTTTATTACGACGAATACATTCTATTCAGTTGTTGTTAAATAATACTCGAATAATGCTACATCTGCTCCAAAATACTGCATTGCACACTCTTTTAATATCGTAATAAACGTCCTGTAATTTTTCCAGACCGATAACCTCGTAAATCATCGGCTGCAGTCGTGATCCTCCATAAAGGGGACAACGACGATGAGACGACAAAAGATGAATAAGGAGAAAAAGAGCCTCATGCTGCTTACTATACGCTTTGTTGACGGCGCGATGAAGAGCTGCGCTTGTTCGGGTGCACTTAGCGCGTAAAGCTGCGTCTTCACGGAATATGCGGGATCTCATACAGGAGGTGTTTTTTCCGCATTTTTAAATTTATGGAAGTTAGAGACGAGTGCGTGGGGTCCAGATCACCCGTAAAACGCCTGGCGTTATGAGCGGGGATAAAAATAAGAGGCTGCGGAGCATAGGTCGATCGACATAATGGTAGGATATAATATCTTGTATGTATATATACGTTTTATTGTTCCTTCAACTGTTTTCTATATGTTGTATTTTTTTCTAGTACAGTGCAACGCTTGTTTGATATTTTAATTCATGTTTTTTTCCCTAATAAATTACAAAAATGAGAAAGTTTCGTCGGATTAAACAAACAATGACAATTCTGGAATGACCAGTCTTTGCGTATATTGGCGATGCCTCGTAAGTCATTTAACGTGGAGCGTAAAAAGCACGAGACAGGCTCAATTACACGCTCGAGCAAAAGGCGCCGAAGCCGGTCTCGTGCATGCACAGAAGCTTCCTCGTACGTCGTGAGTGGTCCTTCTCCTTCTCGTTGCGGTCGACTCTTTGGCTCAATTCTCGTGATTTATGCGGGAGTGGCGTTCAACGCTTATTTTCAAACGCTATTTATCTCCTATACTCGTGCACTGTTATTGGCCATTGGGGTCTATTAGTCGTTTTACAATTTAAACGATAAAAAATGCTTTAAAATTTACATTGTTGAACAAATCTACAAGGAACGAATGCTCATGAAATAATGCAATCATTTTCTCCTCTTCTTTCAGTATGCCAGGACCTTGAAAAGAAACGAAGCTCAAGCCCAAAACGAGAAACAATGAGTCCTGTTGATGGGGTCTACATTTTAATGAAGTCGGCAAGTTCTTGGTAGCGCGCAGGAGCCCGTAGCTGAGCCGCGGCCGTATAACGCGCGCCACCCAACCAGCAGTGATTTCTGCTAAGCGATATCCTTCTTAACACAAAGCAGCCTTCATCTTCTCCCGTCCGGGTGCGGCTGCTGCTGTTACTGCTTCTTCGTGCGCCCGCAGAAGGTCTCGCTCTCGTGATGTGCGCAACCCTCGAACGATCGAGCGCGATAAGGGTCGACTCTTCGATTCACTGTGTGGTAAGGTACGAGTATACGTGTACGAATGCTGCTGCACACCTGTGCGCTAAGTTAGATAGTGCTGAGAGAAGATTGTTGCGGGGATATTGGTACCGCGCGCCGCGATTGTTCGAGAAAGTGGGGATTTATTTTTTACGTTGACGTATGGTGGGGTGGTTAAAAAGTCATTTGCATAAGGATTTTCGCTACGCAGGATCAAGCTTATTCAAACGAGCTGACTTGAATGAACATTATCAGACTGAGGGATTAGAAGTTTGATTGATGTTCTTGTTTGAGCGCACACTTTTTAACGCTGATAAACGCGCTTTTTAAAACTCAATCCATTTTCTGATTTACATCAATCTTATTCGGATCTTCTCCGTTTGCACAGGATATTGAAGCCTGAGCAAACACGCAGCATCAATGTCTTGTATTCCTTGCAAAGTGTGAGTGGTTCTTTACAAGAATCTGCGTTATCTCTATTGAGAATAAATCTCATTTAACTTATTGCAAAGACGTATAATATATCTCAACATTCAGAAGCAGGAAGAAGCATCTCAACGCAGACGCAAATGTTAAATCGCAATACCGAAGCGAATATCAAAACCTCCGTTCATCGACTTCACGCACGTAGATCTCCCTTAAGAGTCTACATATACAATATACATGTTCATCCCTTTTCTGTTTCTACTCTGAGGAAGATGATCCTATCAGATATGCGCGCACGCGCGTTTTCACATTTTCTGGACCCCTCGAGTAGAAGCGTCTTCATACTCTTCATACATACGCGGTTTTACTGGGTAAACTCCCTCTCTTTCTGAGTGTAGAGGGTGTGCGTGCGGGACGTCGTCTCTTTCAGCGCAGAGTCTTCATGTGTGCAGAAGACGACGTTAGCGGGGTCGATGTATCTGATATGCTCGAGCTCCATAGTTTATCCTGCTCCTATTCGGCCTGACTGTAATTTTCTTTTCTCCTCTGTCGCGCAGGCTTTCTTTCGTGCCTCTGCTGATCCGGTGACCTGAAAGAAGGAGATCGGCCTGAATTACGGTCACATCATTGTTTTTCTCAGCATCTCGCTGACGAAATAGATTTTCGAGTAGATTTTCTCAGGATAGGCAAGGTAGAAACGCTTGGAACGGCAACAATCGAGCTGGGACGACATAACACTCAGCAGCCCAGGCTTCTGGCGCATTTTTTTTTATGCCCAGCTCCCTCCTCAAATACGATTTGTCTCAAAGTACACGAAAGCTCTCGCGAGATATCTTGAGACGCACACGTATAGAACGAGTTCTAAAGCTCGGAGCGCCTCGGACGACATAAACGCGCGGCGTTTTACGGGAAATAGGCTCGAGCTCGCTCGCGGATAAGACGCGTTTTTACGAGGGATTACGAGGTTTACGACTTTTCTCTATCCAGTGCCGCGCGCTCACTCGCTTCTTCCTCTCGATCCCACCTCCTCTCCTCAAAAGGTCGGCTTATATAGGACGCGCGAGCGCGCGCTCGGCGACGGACGGCGTTTTACGATCGGCAGCGCATTTTGATGGCGGATCCTTCGGATTTCTCTCTCTTTCTCTGTTGCTGCTCTCCTTTTAACGGCGTATCGGACCGCGCAATCTTCCGCGATTCTTCCTTCTTTTTTCTTTCCTGGCCTCGCGCAGCTATACGGCCCGATAAAGTGCACTGCGCGGGAGGGTATAATGCACGTGTAAGCCCGGCAGTAAAGCTCGGGGAGATTGCGCCAGAGGACAAGCCAATCAAGTGCTGCTTCGAGCGACTTTTCTCTTATTCTCCTTCTCGTTCCGTTCGCTCTAATTTATTCGAGAGCGAGTGGGTAGGTAGAGAGAGAGAGAGAGCCGCTATCGCTCAAACTCTCAGCGAGAGACATAAAAATTTAATTCCTTCAGGAGGGAAGAATGACGTGCCCGCGGCGCAGCGAACTTTTTGCTTCTCTCTTTCTTCTTTTAAAAGTCGCGAGTCGCTGGTGAGAGAGAAAGAGCGAGACGAGTGTGTATATAGCCACCCCTGCTTGCACAGAGGTAGTCTTCTTTCTCTTGCCGAGTGAGAGAGAGAGAGAGAGAGAGAGAGAGAGAAAGAGAGACGACCCTTCGTGGAACTGCGCAGAAGAGGGAGCGCATGTCCACTCCTTTTTCTTTAAAGCCTTCTCGGCACTTCTCTACTCGCTTTCTTGGTCTTAGGGCTTATAATGTATGGAGTGAAGAGGAGAGAGATTCTTTTTCCTCTTTTCTTACGTTTTTTTTGCTCGCTCATCTCTCGGGATGGACGGTTTTTCCTGCGTATCTTAAGATTGGAAGTTTCTGGGCTCCTTTCATCTTATAACTTTGCTTTATAACTAATTTTTTTTCTCTTCAGCGATCTCACAGCTTCAAAGTGAATTTCGATTAAAATGTAATTTATTCCTAATAGTAGCCAGCGCTTTTATACAATTTTCTCAATTTCAGAGTCAATGTACCGACAGCGACATAAATAACGAGATCCCACACGAGCAAGTCAGCAACACCCACACTCAAACGCGAGAGGACCCATGACGATTCGGCGTGCAGTAGCAGCAGCGGGCCACAGGAAATCAGATAACGCGTTGCGCGTGTGTGCAGTTGGCGATTTTAGAGGCGGATTATCCCGCGGCAGCAGCGTGTCGGTACGCGTGTAATGCTTATAAGGCGATCCATCAGCTGCCGCCGGTGTACCGGAGGACCGGCTGGCTATTTTGCCTCGACTCTTATAGCAAAATGGTAAGGTTCACCTGCAGGATTTACTTTTTATTTTTTTCGACGATGTTTATTACTTTAGATAAGGTTTATTGAATGTTATTAATCTGGATAACAAGAAAAAGTACACGAACTCTTTCAGACAGGTATTTTCTCTTCGAGGCTCCAAAAGAATATAATCCGTAAAGATATAAGTTTTTGTGCAATACACAGAAGCAAAAGCCGAGTGTCGAAAGATCTCTCGGATGACTTGGCACTTCGACTTGCGCTAGGGTTCCTGCCACTACCACTGCTCCTGCGCGCAAAGCGGCGTCGAGCAGGCAATCTCTGTCCGTGTTAGATAACGATACCCCGGCGCAGGGGAGTAGCTTTTCATCTTACTAAATCACTATCCCTCTCTCGCTTCTTGCTTTTCCCCTCTGACCCGCTCCAAAGCGACGGCGTGCAATCTATATATTTATTTTCGCGAGAAAATCGGCTGTACGTACCAGGCCAAAAGTCAGAATTAGGATTGATCGACATTGTGTAGATTTTTTTCGGGTCTTAAATTATATTGCTTATATTTACAATTTTTTGCAATCATTAATTAATCGCAGAAATAAAACTTGATGCATATCGAATTTTTCATTTTGTCAGACCGTAAACAAATTCCATTTCCCAAGCGCTCGACATCTGCGAAATGCAAAAATAATTAGTAACAATCAATCGTGCATCCAAGCGATATTCATACATTCGCGCATCAGCATGTTTCCCTTCTCACAGGAACGCGACGCACTTGTTCAATTCAAAAATCTTCGGTTTCGCGCAAGCGCCCCTCGCAATCTTCCTATAGTTTGCTCCTCGCTCTCCTTTGTTCGTAATCCCATATCGATTTCTGTAATCTCTCTCTCTCTCTTTCCCTTTTGCGCAGCGAGAAAAACAAACGCGCGCGCGCGAAAGAGAGAGAGAGAGAGAGAGAGAGAGAGAGAGAGACTGGAAAAGCGGGGGCGAGAGCTTACGCCCTCGACCAGTGACGTCACTGGCCCATACATCAAACCCTTATCAGTTCGCTCGCTCTGGTTTTCCCTTCCTACTCTCTCTGTGTCTCTCTCTCTCTCTCCCTTCTGGTGTCGAGATAGAACAACGCTAGTGCAAACGCATATAGACGCTGGGATTTTCCGGACTAGCCTAGAGCTTTAAAAGACGCAAGTCTATTTTTGCACGTGTCGCTCTGGAATTTTACTGCGCCGTGGAGGCCAGATACAAAGGATGGGCTGCGCGCAGTTCTGTGTCAATCCCGGGCAAGGAGCAGCTCACTGCGTGTATATATAGCGTTCGCGCATATACACAGGGTGAGAGAGAGAGAGAGAGAGAGAGAGAGAGAGGAGAGAGTCGTCTGGCGAGGGGAAAAGGGAAGCAGAGGGAGGGTATATCTGGTCGGAGATAAGGGAAGCGGCTCGCAATCTCTGCTCCTGGGCCTGTGTATAGGGAGGAAGCGCGCGCGCGCGGCAGCGTTATGCTATATACCCAGTGCACCCTTCTCTCTCTTCCCCTGGAGTAAGGAGGAGTAAGAGGAGGAGGTAGGAGGAAGGGGTTGAGCTGCGTCGCCTAGCAACGCGAAGGGTGCGCGCCGCGGCAGTATAGATCGCTATCCGTACTCCTCTCGCTCCGCACGAGGGCGGGCTGCTGCTGCTGCTACTGCTGCTGCTGCTGCTGCTGCTCCGCAAGATGGCTTTATTACCCGGCGCGCTGAGAGAGAGGAAATGACTTTCCGCTGTCTCTCTCTCTCTCTCTATCCTTCTCCTGCTTTCGAGATGCCGTCTCTTCTTCTGTGCTTCTTCCTGCGGAGCTGGACGGATTTATCACCCCGCTAATACGCTGCGCGAGTTACTGCTTCTATTTCTCGTAAGTGAGATGGCTCTGCATGGCCGCGTCGGTTACAGCTGTATAGTTTATGCGGAGGACTTCTGGAGATTTCTCGCAGCCGCAGCAGATGCCGTGCGGATATATAGAGAGAGAATCGAACGTATACATAGCTGTTTGTCTCGAGTTACTTTCGGCCTCGGTCTCGCCAGTCCCAGAGTCGCACTACTGAACACTCCGACATCGCGTGTGCGATAGAACAAATAATTGCGAATCTCGATCGTATAATACTCACGCTGTATATTATCCGTACAACCTATACACGTCATGCATACGCTGGCATACGTAAACGCGATCGAGCGGAATCTTCCGCGCTTGTATATCAGCTTTCCAACGAGTTGCTTGCTACTCCCCCGAGCGTCGAAACACAATTCAATGTATAACTAGTCCAAATCAATCCCGCCAAACTCCCGCGGAGCTGCAGAGAGAGCCTCGAGCCATCTTCTAAATACACGTATATACATACATTTCCCGGAGTCGGGCTGCACACTTGGCGCGAGCGCGCGCGCAGCAGCTTCGTCTCGAACTCTCGCGTCGAAAGCTCTCTCTCTCTCTCTCTCTCTCTCTCTCGTCTTGATAAGCCAGGATCCCGCTGCAGGATACACATAACGCGGCGAACAGCCTCGAAGAAGCTCGTCTCGGGCTAAACGCCTCGCTCCTTCCCTCATCTCGCGGCTCCGGAAATTACCTCGGGCTTCCATCTCCGGTGTTGCGCAGAGCTTCCCTCTCTCTCTCTCTCACTCACTCGCGCTCGGCGGCTCTCGCTTATATATATATAGTTATTATTAAAGTTCGCCCGCATGCGCTCGCTCTCTCTCTCTCTCTCTCTCTCGGCCTGGTTCGCGCGGGTTTACTCGCGCGGCGATAATGGTATTCGCGCGCGCGCGCGCGAGACAAAGCCGATCTCTCATCGACTACTGCGCGCCGCGGAGCGGAGGGATAGGAGGATCCGCGAGGCTGCTGAGGTGATTCGCGAGAGCTCGTTGTTTGAGAAACTAATTTCCAGAGGATGGGGGGAGGGAGGAGGGCGATGGATAGGTTTGCGGTTGAGAGATTGTCGTGTTGGGAGATGGGGGCGCGAGTTGGACGGCGACGCTGTCGCAGCGCCGAACTTCATTTCGATTCGTTTTTGTATGTTCGGAATAAAAATTGTATTTCTATTAAATTGTATTTCTATTAAACGTCTGTTTTATCTCGCTTGAGAAGTTCTCATGTATGTATACTTCGATAAAGTTGTATTAGTTATTTAGTAACTCTGGAAAATACGAAAAGATTGAAAATAAAAAATATCTTAATCGTACCTTTATATTTTACTGTTCACGGTTATGCCCTTACAAATATTTTTTTCAATTAAATTATTTAATATTTATAATCAACCGTATCGCTCCTTTCAAGGTATGAAAACGTAATTTCGATTGTAAAATGCGATGCCGAAGCGATAGGAATCGAGTACGTAGAATCCAATTAAAAAACAGTGAGATATATATAAAAGTTCGGTCGCAATTTTGTTATTTTTCAAACGTTTCTATTTTTTTCAAAAGCAACGAACAATTATGCAATGTATTTACTTTCATTGCATCCTGTTCACATTGTCCATCTTCTTTCTGCTATCGGATATTGAAATGCAGTGCATATAAAACTAACATTTCAAGTTAACAAATTTCGAAGCGAAATTCGTTATCCTCATACGTGGCGCGAATAAAAATTTCGTCGTTACAAGCCGAGCGTGTAATCGGCTCGATGATCCGCGCTGGAAAAAATAAAGCCGCGGCCGAACGCTTAACATTTCACTTTTCCGCACTTGGCATACGAAAGACGACATTACTCGGCGTGTATGTGCCGCAAATGCACTGCGTGCGCGGTAAATCAAGTCGCGCGCGGCGGCGGTCCCCGGGGGCATAAATAAACAAAAGACGTCTTTATCGGCTGGCGGAGCCGAAGACATCTAATACCCTTTTGGAAATGGCCTCTCGCTCGGGCATAAATCTTTCAAGCGGCAACCGCGCGCGCGCTACGCTTACTCGTGGAGCCACACATATATTTTTTCCGTTAACTTGGCGATGATATCGGCTCGCGGCAGCTCGCACACCAGCCGAGTGCAGTCGAATACGTATACTGCACGGGAGAGAAAGAGTGAGAGAGAGAGAAAGGGCAGCGGCGGCGATCTCTCTCGTGGTATCATGAATAATAAGAGCAGTGTCGGGGTGGCATTTATCATGTGGTGCATTAGAATAAAAGCTAAGGAGTTATCTTGATTTTTCGCAGGGAGCCGATTGAAATGAGACGAAACAAAGGATCAAATGAGCTGCTGCTGCTGCTGCTGTCGGTGCTTCTATACTGCGAGGCTTCTTGCATTGTGAAGTTTGTGCTCGTGAAGTAACTTGAGGAGGCTTCGCGAGGAAAAATGAACCATGGTGTATGGGATTAAGACATTCGCAGCTAATAAATCCGTCAGCGCCACCAGCTATTCTATCGGGGCATCACGTTTTTCGCCAACGATTCCCAAATGAGGTATACATATACACGCTATGCTCGTGTATATATAACTCGGTTTCGCACTCGCCTCTCCTGGTTTGTTCTGCCGTATAAGGAGATAATGGAGTCGAGGCGAGAAGAAAAATGGAATCCTCACGATACAGAGAAATACTGTTATTAGGCAATAAGAGAGTTTATGCGCTTGCATTTATCTGTAGTAGCTATGCGGATATAATGGCTCTGTGTGAGTGTGAATGTATATCACTCGCGGTTCGCACTCTATATAGTGTGTGTATAAGTGCATACGGGAGATCAATGCATCGTAAATCATTTATTCGCTCGGAGAATTCTCGACTTTACTCACGAAACTCTTATGTGAAGACATCGTAAATCATAGGGAAATTATTCGATTTCTGTTTGGCTTTACTGCTTTCAGAGGATTCGAACGTATTTATTTGTATTGTTTTAAAATTTTGTGGGCTTTCATAGGTGAGCGAGTATTTCAACTGTTCGTTTTGAAAAATCCGATAAAGCTGCTTACAGGTATATACATTTGTAACAGCACCTCAGTAGGTATCGCGTATCAAAGTTTATCTTAGTTGCCCTGTATTGCTTCATTGGCTCTATATATTTCTAAATCTACCGGTGGAATGCACTATATTTCGCGACGCTAAACATTGCGACGTCTCGTATACTCCAGATCTCTACTAACGGGGGTCTGTACAGTGTCATCGTGTACAAGTCGACAGAACAATGCTTAACCGCGCTAATTAGCTCATTGTTCATATCAATGCTTGCCGTCTGATTACGAGAGCCGCTAACTAAAGAAATTCTTCTTCGCATGCGCAGAAACAATAGTCAAAACGTAATTTGTTTTATTCTGATATTTTGTAGAACTATACGAGTATTAATATTTTATTCTCATTATTTTAGTTCGAAATCGATCATCGAATGAGAGAACTTGCAACGTTCAAACTGTCAGTAACAATCCTGAAGTGGAATTACGGTCGCAGAGCACTCACATCAGAGGAACCTACACACCGGGATTATCGTCGCATCGCTGCCAACACCTATGCCAACTGAAGGTGAGTGTTTCAAACTATTAAGTATAACACTGCCATAGCAATGGCGTAAGCGTAAGTTCCGTAATAGCGTACAAAATTCCTTTCTCAAAAATAAAGAGAGGAAGCCCGAGTCTCCACTTACGATGATCCTTCAATGGCTCTCGCTTACCTCTTATTATCATACCCAGCCATATCGGGCGAAATGCTTTGCTCTGTACACACGCTTGCAGGTGGGCCGCGAGAGCTCTCCTTGCATCTCGTCCTCTTTTTTCCTACTTCTACTCCCTCTCTCCCTCTCATTCTCTCTGCCGGCGTTCTTTTCGCAGAAGCGCTATTACGCCGAATGCTCGCGAGTGAGCGTAAGCCGAGCCTTATGCAAATTCGCGCTCGTTTCTGCCTCCTCGCCTTTTCTTATTCTTCTCGTTTCGCTCTCTCGCCCCCTTTTTGCTTAGGAGGAGCCGGAGGTGCATAATGCAGCACGTCTTGCGCGGGGGCAGAGCCTCGTAAAGCTGCTGCCGTGCTGCTCTTGGCTTTTTCTTTTTAACTCTGTGTATATGCTTCTTCTTTTTATTGGGTAAGTGTATACGGGGAGAGTCGGGTGTATGGTTGCGCGAGAGGTAGCGCGTATCGCCATTATGATTGCGCGCATGGCCGGCTTGCGTGAGGGGGAGGAGGGACTGGGAGATGTGCGCCGCTGATTTGTTGTGGGATTTTTTAGCAGCTGACTTTTTGACTGTCTGTGAATAAAGATGAGCCTCATATTTTATTTGGAATTTCGTACACCAAATAAGGATACGCTCAAGGCGTTGATACAGAAATTTCTATTTTTTTTTTATCGAACATTTTATTAATTACAGGTAAGTAATGGCTGCACCAAAATATATGAACATAATAATATAACTATAATCATAAATGTATCATTGAACTTGCAGCATCGCACAATTTATTGCAGAGTTCCATGAGTCA
This sequence comes from Philotrypesis tridentata, assembly GCA_018906965.1. NCBI lineage: Eukaryota > Metazoa > Arthropoda > Insecta > Hymenoptera > Pteromalidae > Philotrypesis > Philotrypesis tridentata. The sequence goes on from JACCIB010000002.1 coordinate 8,384,366, forward strand.
CGGTTAATACAATGAATTTCATTGCCACTATAACTCAGTCAATTAAATCATAGTCACCGTCGCCGCACCATCGTACGCAGTAAAAGAGCTACAATTCTGCAGTTCTGCATCAACAATAACAACGACCCGAAAAAGAAAGGCTAAATAGAGCGCCAGAGGTCTTTGCAAGTACCTCTATAAAACTGTGAATACCCGAAGAGCAGCATTAAAAGGGTTACAGCAGTGGAGAGACCAAAAGACTCTACCTAACGGCACACGCGCGCCTCAACAATGTACAAGGGGGATCGACGTCGTAAAATCTTTTTCTCTCGTTCGAGTTTAAAAAGGGGCCGGTCCGTAGAATTTAAAGATATTACTGTGGCGCGTGCCGATGATGATGATGGATGCACCCGCGAAAGGGGTCGATCGCCTTGTTTTTTTTTCCATTCCTCGAAAAATTTTGTGAGAAAGTGACCGCTTGAATCGGAGCAGATGGTTATATATTGTACTCGTTGAACGATGATTGATTTTTAAAATTTTGACGACATGATTATGACGGTTCTCTGTACCTTCAAATGGTCGAAGCTTTATCGTCTCAGTGAGAAAATTCTCGTCGAGTGCAGCACAATCACCAATTAGTCATCTATAAGATTATAAATCCAGTGAGAAACAGATTTTGATATAACTTGATGCATCCATCATCGTGATCAAAGCTGTCTTTTAAAAGTTGAAAACTGTCGACTATCCATTTTTGTCAAAGAAAAAAAGGCCTACCCTTCGGTGCGTGCCAGTATGCGCACACGAGTGCCATCCGTGCAGGCACTAGACGAGCGCGTTTTCTCTCATGGGTATCGAGTGCACGTCGCACAATGCACGCACTCTCGGTGTCTTCGTCACTCGCTCGATTGGTCCATTCAAATGGTAAAGAAGGGGCGTAGACGCGTGACGAGTTACGCTCTACGTACAAGCATCACGCCTCCTGTCACGAGAGGATCCTTCCATATGCGTTATATGTATATACGCACCTACCGCGCAGATATACAACGCGCCGGAACTTTATATGCCGAGCACGCAATCGCCTCGTCTTCTTTTCACTACGGCCTGGCGTTTTGTTTCTCAGGACACACGCGCGCGTGCGAGCCGCCAAGTGCGAGCGATTTATGACTCGAGTGCTTGATGTAATGTATGTGGAATGGTTTTCTTTTAGATGAGCGAGGGTGTTGTGCAGTTTAGAGATGATGACGATTTCATTGTGCACGTGTTTTCGTCAGGGCGATAATTTAATAATGTAGATAGCAATTTTGTCTTGTCATTCTGGGATGTAAAAAACAAAAATTAATTTTCAGTAGACGGTTTGATGTGTGGATTATTGTTATATGTTATTATGATGTATATTTACTACTTTTTTTGAACTTCACTTAAGTACCATCAAATAGTTAATGTGCGTTTTTCGATTGGTTCAGGGCATTTTCTTCGATGTATTTCAACTGTACCTTGAAATCTGTGCAGAGTGCTCTATCCACACTGACATCAATTAAATCCATATCAACGATTCGATGCTCGTTAAAGTGAGCAAAGGCGAGAGAACACGAGCCGCGCGCTCATATAAAAGCGTGTCGCACAAAGAAACATAATGTCAGCGTTAGCCGGCATGAAATGCACCATTCGAGCGTTTCACACGTCTGACCGCCTCACCCCTTTCTAAAGTTTAAAGCGAAAAAGGGGTTGATCTCGTGCTACTGCGACAGCACGTTTACGTTCGTACCTATTCGTATTCGGTTACTTATTTATTAACCCATCAAATCACGCACGCGCTTTATAGCGTAACCTATACACAATCATTTTTCAACGGCGTTTGATAGCTCATGTATATGTGAGAATTCTCGTTTTAATGTCGTTAGGGCTTTCGATTTAGAATGTGACTTGCACTTTCATTGTTACATGCATATAGCTGGTATTGCTACAGAGCAGTGTGACTATTGACTAATATTTTTTCATGCAAACGCAATGTTTGCGGTTTCTTTGGATTTTTCAGGAATGCACTTTAAAATCAGTTCCTATATATAGGAAGGATCGTCACCAAATAAAAGACGAGCTATTACAGTATATTATAGACTGCCGTACAATCGGAAATCGCACTAATCGTCGTATAGGATCACCCTCAGGCACGTGCCAGCAGACGGATCTTGGAGCAACTCTCATTAATTTGTGGAACCTCTCCACACTCCTCGTGCTCAACTCTCGCAGCAATAGCGTCTGGCCGCAGTTATCTACTTAATGGAGCGCGAGCGAGGCCTGCTCACTTCCCATGTCGGTGACAATAAGAAAGCGAATCGTTCGCTCGGCGAAAATGCGGTTGGCAAAGAATATATATATGTATATGCGTGCCTCTATGTAACTGTATATAGCCTGTAAATGCGCCCTATACACGCGTTCGCGCGTCGCGTCTATGTATACATGTGTGTGACTACTACTAGAGCGCGATGATGCGATGTCTAGCCAAGCGTGAGCGCGAATAGCTCGGCTATTTAATAGAGTTTAGGTGCGTCTCGCTTCGCTGCGGTGTGTCCGAAGCTAATAGAATGATGCGCAGTCCTATTGTATCACGTATGTATATCTATATGTGGAGGGAGCGACTGTTTTTCGACGCGGTGTATATGTATATATACGAAACATTGATTTCGTGCCCTGCGAAGTGTGAACGGTTAAATACGCATATACATTTGATTTATGGAGAGTTGAGTTCGAGGTAAAGGATTCTCGCGCGCGCGCGCTTTCTTTTCGCGAAATTAACTGGCTGCTCGATGCGCAGGTGGTAATATCCGTTTTAGAGGAGGAAGCGGAGAATACGCTGAGATTCACACGTATGTACGCGTTCGTATATATACATATATGCATAACGTGTATCAGAAGCGAATTCCTCGGTTTTGCGCTGCGCCGAGAAGAAGCGAGGATAATGCCATTATTAGAATCGCGAATTAAAACCCGGAGCACATTCCCATATATACCATCAGATGTACGTACGTATACGTTATACGCATAGCCTACCGCTGCGCGTGTAAAAAAATACGACTGATTACGTTCCCTCTGCTAATTGCAAAACATTGGATTATTAATATTAATGATACAAATGCTTTTTCAATTACACACATACCCGCGCGCGGTGCGCCGCGTTAAAAAGCCCATCAGTGCACACCGCGTGTCGTATATTATAGCAAAGGAATTTCTTTCTCTCTCTCTCTCTCTCTCTCTCTCTGTCTCTCTATCTCACTCGACACAACATATTTTCGCTGCGCAAGCCGGAAGAAACCGCGCACACGACAATGAATCGTCGAGTAGACTCTCATTCGCTAAAATAATAACAAGTCTATACGCGGAAGCGGTACTTCGGGTGGCCTCATTGTCGCGCAATATGCATCGCAGGGGCGCGTACGCGTATATACATACGTACGCGCGCGAAAAAAAAGGGGGAGCCGCATTTAGGCGAGAGCATTGTGAGGCAGTTTTATGCTTTTCTCACTCGAGAGGGCCCTTCTGGAATACAGTTGTGCGTGTGTATAATGCGGTTTATATAGACGAGACGAGGCCGGCGTCTGATCGTGAATAAATTCGCGGCGCGCGGGCGCGCATTAAACACCCTTCGATGGCCTTTCCAACGACTGTACACAGATGTATTCGGGGAGGAGGACGCGCGCGACCGGCCGCTTTCGAGACGTTTTTACGAGCACGTACCAGTCGCTGATGGTCTGCCAAGGTCCATTGTTGCACAAATGCAAAGTTTTTGTATACGGCGTTGCGCTTTGTTATATCGATTCGGATCGTCGGACAGTGGAACGACCGGAGGCTCGTGTGAACCAAGCTTTGCACGATGCTTTCGTCTTCGTTTAATGAGTATTGTTCTGGGAAGGTTGTGTTGTTTATGGGTCATCTATAACTTTTTGTACAACTTATTGAATCGTTTGAGTATTCTGTACTATTGTTTCGATTCCTCGAATGTAAAAATATCTGTTATTAAAATCGTATGTTACGAATTATCCGAAATACGCTGAGTAAAGCTGAATTGTTATTGTCTTTGAAGAACTAACGACGTTACAGTCTCGTACCTAATGCCACGGTCACAGTCGAGCATCGATATCAGGCCAAAGATTCTTTCGTCTCTTCATAAAACGGCACGATTCTCGCAGCCAATAAGCTTAACGCTCATCCTTATTATACCGTCAATTAGCTCGGCGATTCATTCTTATAGACGCAAGCGTCGATCCGACTATAATACACGTATAGCCTCTCCCCCCATCGGTGCAGCCTCCTCGCTATCTCCGTGTGAATGTTTCGCTAAGCCTTTTACAAGGATGGTGGGTGTGTTTGTTTTATGTCGCGGGGATTTACGGAAATTCTCCCCCTCCCCTCGATACGCGCAGCTCTCCCGGCAACGTATATAATAGTCGTCATTGAGAATCGAAGTCAAGCAGTGTAGAATTTCCCATGAGGGGGGAAGTGGCGCAAGTGACTTTTCGAGTCGTGATGCGTGGAAGTCGTAGCCGCGGATTTCGGATATATCATGCCGGGGATTTGCTGTTATGAGTAGGCGGTTTGTCGAACGGACGGCGCGCGCTGGGTTATTAGCTTCGACTTAGGGGATTTGCAAGCTCGGGGTATTATATATATAGTTCCGAATCCGTGCCGTTCTCGCTCGCTATACCGACGGCCTTTTTTTTTATTCCACTAATACATTTCGCTGTATAATATTCGTGGGAAAGTTGCGCGTCTCTTTCGCGCACTACTATACATTATAATGCGAGTTTAAGAAAAATTATTAAGCTATTCACCTTCGTGTCGTACACGAAATTCAACAAGGCAGTTTTGCACGCGAGAGCGCAACGGACGGGGTGTGTATAGCCTCTCTTTCTCTCTCTCTCTCTCTCTCTCATGCCCGAGAAACATTATATTCCGCACAATTATCGAGTTATATTCGACATCTCGTATACACAGGGGCTGTGTGTGTGTGTGTGTACAGCATAGAAAATTGAGGCCGACCCCGAGGAAAAGAGCATCGCGAAATTCGAGCGAGTACACACGTATATACACACGTATATATAGAGCTCCGCACGGCCTTTAATTTTGCAATTATTGAACAGAGCCGCGCGCACATCGTGCTTTTTTTTACCTCCGGAAACTGCTTGTCGATGGCTATCGCTACGGGCGAGTCTCGCGTGCCCCAAAACTGTCTTAATTGACCCGGGCTGAAACGTCGCGCGCGCGCGCATTATAAGTTATAACGGCCGCGCGCTCGCGTCGCAACAAATTAGAATCCGGATAGCAGCGGCGACGACGAGCCGAGAAGAGCGAGCCGGCGTATAGCAGCAGGTGATGCGCGCCGTCGGATGTGCGAAAACACGGGCGTTTATTTGCATTTTTCGAGCGAGGAGCTGCCCATAAGGCGTATTATGCGGGAACGGGCGCGCGCTCGCGCGTACATTCCGCCACCTCCTTCGAGAGAGAGAGAGAGAGAGCAAACAGCGCGCGTAATGCTCGATAATTTTTTTTTACGACTCGCTCGCTCTTTTTTTCGCGCATACATATAAATTGGAATTTCGGCCCGCGCGTAATAGAGGCATAAAGCGCTCGTCTCCTCAACTTCGGCTTTGTTTATTATACTGCAGGCGCTGCGCGTGCACTATTATACCGCGCGTTATGCGTATATGTACCCTGGAATTAAGGAAAGCCGTGCAATTATTAACGCTGACATTACGCTTATAATTCGTCGGCGGAGTCTGCGCGGCCGCACTTCGAATAATTAATGATTGTCACTTCGACGTTACATACGTGTGTGTATATATAATGTATCCGTGAATTATCCGTGGATCGGCAACGTTAATGAGCCGCGATTAATTAGCCGCCAGCTTATATTATATGCACGCGCGCAGGCGAATGTTTGTACATCGAAAGAAATTGAGCCACTCAAGCTCTGTTTTCGTCGTCGGCTATATCATGCGCGCCGCATTAATAAAAATATCGAGCGCGAGCGCGCGACAATTACTGCACAGTCGCTGCGCGACACACACCGAGCCCCGCGCTGCAGACACTCGTTCGCCGCACAGGAAACAGATGCACTCGCGCTGCGCTGCACAGATCATTATGAAGAGATTACGCATAACTCGGTCGACGCCGATGCGAAGGAGGCGGTGTTACGACAGCCAATTAAATTTTCGGCTTACGCGTGTATAAGTATTACACGCGTGTGTGTCTGTGTCTGCGTACCGCAAATTACAGCGGAGAGAAGCTAAGTGCATCGTATAGGCTACTGCGGCGAATATAATATACAGAGACGCGACAAGCGCGATATCGAGTGCATAGCGGCGAGAGATAACGATCTATCTCTCTCTCTCTCTCTCTCTCTCGGTTGTCGCTAGCCGCGCGGAAAAAAGTGTATCTATACGTGTATTATATGTACGCGCGTGCGGGCAGTATAGACGTCCGCTTTCCTACCGTTCACTCTTTTTTTGCGCGTATTTTATTTCACTTTTATCCGCGGCGATCGCGCGCATGAGTAATTTATGGGGGAAGGCCCGTTATATCGCGCGCGTCCGCGTCGGACTTTTGCGAGTATTGCGCGCGCGGGAGAGATCGTATCTGGGGGGGCCGGTGTTGTGTCCATAGGCGCAGAGGATGACTGCGGGATGCTCCGCCGCCGCCGCCGCCGCTTTTCTGTCAAATTACGGGGCTTATCGCGGGCTCGATTCGTGTTATTATCGAGTATTGCCGAGCGGCGATAATTACTGTAATCGAAACGGCAGCCGGGCGCGAGAGGTGACTCTATATTGAATTTTCTTCGCTCGGTGTGTAAGTGCAGCCTGGTGCGTGTGGGTGTGCTGCGTTTGCCGTTTCGCGAGCGGGGATATTTGCGGGCTGATGGGTCAATCGTTGCGAATTTTCGGGATTCTTGGACGCTTTTTCACGAGGTGCTTGCGGAAAGGCTGTTACTGCGATGTGTCCGGTGTGACTGCGTATGTGTTGGATGTTCTGGAGCGTCGAGGGGACAGAGGGTGCTTGGAAGGACCGTACGGAGCTGTTGGTGATGTTGTACAGAGGAGAGTGTCTTTATAATCTGGTTATGTGCTCATAGTTATTTCAGGATAATTTTGGGATATTTATATTACAATGATATTAAGAATTATATGTCTTCTGAAGTTCTATACATACGCAGGAGATAAATTAGCTGCAATTTTATTGATTATTATAGATGATGCTGTCAACAAATAATTTCTCAGGCGATTTACGAAAAACTATAGAATTATACATCTCAAAATATCAATGACTGCATATATTTTTTAATAAGTAAGCTTCTGTTCATTATAAATTATTAAACACTTTATTCTGTCCCAAAAATGTGAATATATGCTTTCCTTGTCAAGCATATTTTCATAAAAATTATAAATAATTTGATTATTTAAAAGAAAAGTACAGTTCTCTTCTTCAGATGAGTAATGATCGGTTTCATCTCGCCAATTCTCATTCAGACGTGAAATATAATTTTCTCCGTGTTATTTACGTTTACTGTTGTCGGCTTTAGCAGAAGTTTATGGGCTTAATACATCACATGATTTTTATGATTACAAAGCTTTTCCAGGAAGAATCAATACTTGCAGGTGCACATCAAATACCGTGAAAGCAAGCTTATATTAAAAATCTAACGGTGCTTACCCTGCTGACAAGAATTTGTAAAATTTAATAATTTTTTTAAGTTTTGCAGGAAAGTTGGATTATAAATAAAATCTTCCTTTATATGAAGATCATCTCGATGAAGGATGGATTATAATTGCGCGAGTCTGGCTCAAGGTAATGATTATCCCGTATGATTAAGCTAATAAGGAAAGTGTCTGACGTTCGGGTCATTATTTGGCCCAAATAAGGGTATAAGTATATGCTTTCGATTACTTGAATTGGCCTTGTAAGCTGCATAATACATGAGTAAAAATTGATTTTATATATACAGTGTATACCAGCTATATATGTGTATATATTAAAATAAATAGATATAGTATATACTCAATATACACAATTACACATATAGAGATACGCAAATATCTAAGCTTATGTGGTCTATTCAATTCAACAAAAGCAATTGTTATCCCTTTATTTTGGATGAAGAATAAGCTCCTGAAGTTCCAGCTCAATCTACGATCAGAGCGTTAAACACTTTCCTTATGAGTGCAGAAAGTATAGAATTAAATTTACATCATAAAAATTGAGTATTTCATCCACTTTTTCAACTCTTAAAAATTGACAAAAATACTTTACCGATATTTTGCATGAGTTATTGAACTAATTTCTGCCAATATTGTTAATGTCAACTAAAAATGTAAAACTACCAAAATACGTATAAGTTATAACATAAGTTTATTTTATTTTCTTAGTAATTCATGTTTGATAACAAATAAAATCTTTTTTTTAAATCACCAGGCTGCGTTCTTCTGCAAAGGTTCATTGTTGGAATTGAATTACGTACAACCAGAAAACTTTTGCAAACGCTGTGAGTCAATGTATTCTTAATTGTTTACCACCAGACTGAATATTCTGAAACGGATGGTTTCAAAATTGTTACATGCATGGTAAGATATTAATTTTAGTTGAGCAATACATTTTCCCAAGAGGCTTCTCTAATTACATTTTATACTAATTGTACTTATCTATAATTCATTTTCAAAAATCTAGTGAAACTCTAATAGTCAGTAAGATTAGTAACTAAACTTATTCTACCTTCAGTAGTAAGTGGCTTGTAAAATTAAAAAAAAATGCAAATACAAATTAAAATATGATTTACGAGTTGATTCATTAATATACCTTCGAATTCGAAGTCGATTTTAATTATTTTATTTTTCTTTTATTTCATATGTATAGCGTCGTTTCTAATTGAAGCGTAGGATATGTATTATATAAGTTAACTATCCGTATAGTTTATAATTTTAAAACAAGGCGTTCTTCTCGCACGTGGCTCACAGCGAACATGAAACTTAATTGTACATAGTTACATAAAGCTCATCTTCAAAACGGCAATTTTTTACACTCATAAATCCACGCTTGTTTTGCAATGTGTTAAATAAAACATAATAATTCATTTGGTACAGTAGCATTATTGATGCACCGACAGATAGCCAGAATCAGATGTATTCAGCTTATTGAGTGACTCTCCCCTAATCAATCAGGCAATCGTCCATCAGCAGCTCTAAACAATCCAAAAGACTACTCTGTCGAAACAAAGCTCGCGTAGCCGAGCGCATTTTCATAACCGTTATGAATAATTCGATTGGCCGAAGGAAAAGCGCAGCGGCCTCTCCTGCGATACACCAGCATCCCGCAAATCCGATACGGATCGTCGGGGGCGAGCGACGGCGTCTTTAAATAGCGGGTGCGCGCGGCACAAGTGAGGCGATTTGTTGATTTGTTCACACGTATACATATCCTGCCTATATAGTCAGCCGAGGGGTCGTCGTCATCGCCGTCTCTCACCACCGCCTTCTTTTGCTGGTTATTTAATCTCTAATCCCGACACTCGAGGGTGACTTTCCATGTGTACGCGCACGCGTGTCGTGTGTATCGGGGGGATGCGCGCGGCCGAGTTTCGCAGCGGGGGGGCCCGGCGTCATCCAAAAGCCATCGGTTATGAGCCCGCACGCGGATAACTGACGGACAGCTCGTCAGTGTCGGAAGCTCGATCCTGACTTTTTCTTTTTTTTTTTTTTTTGCGAGAGGATGGCGGAGGAGTTTTTTCTTCCCGGGCCTTTTGTGCGCCGTCGCGTGGCGCGAGATTCTGTTACGAGGCACTGGGCTGGATATTTATACTTGTGTGAAAAAGCGCGATGTGGCAACAAACGAGGATCTGCACGGGGGAGCCTGATTTATTCATTAGGATGTATGTGTGTGTGTGTGTGTACAGTGTTCTGGGGAGTTTATTATATAAGTTTTAATGTGTATGTTTACTTGGTTGGAATATCGTTGGAAAAACCGAGTGTGTGCATTTTTTAGTTTTAGGTTGCGCTTCTTACACTGGCTTGGAAATAAATAATACAAGCGGAGTAACGATAAATTGACAGAGATAAGCATAATTTATTTATACGCATAATCATTGTTTTACCTGTACACTAGAGCAGCTCCCATCACAAACAAAAAGTAGTAATTCGAATTTTTCTTCAGAGATTAGATTTTTTTTATATTTTCGTGATTTAATTTTTGTGGTCCGATTCTTTGACATATAAGGAACTTTATCCTCAAAAAATACTCTAAAGATCTAAACTAAATTTTTATCTGTACAGAGTCGATACATGTCCGTGATAAAATAATTACTTAATAAAACTCAAGATGTAAAGCTAATTTGTGATTATGGATAAAGAGCGATTACGAAAGCTCTCCTTTTATTCTTATAGTAGCCGTGTATTCCAGCTGTTACATATAAAGGCTTTTAGAACGTGTTTACAGCTAGATAATATCTATATTTTATATCTAGATCCTTTTACTAATCTTGACCGATCCTTTTACTAATTTCCAGTAGTAACGTACTTTTATTTGTAAGCAGTATTCATGTGCACATAATTCAATGTAAATTCACTATAAAGTTAATAGAATGGATTGCCAAAGCCTGATAGTCTTAGAGGGAATCCGATAGCTACTAATAACCCGTCACTAACGGTACAATACATGTATAAGGAATTACACAAATCCAAGAGATAATTACCTTTCGTCTCGATATATCAGCGCACAAAATTTGGAATCAAAATATTCAGGCATAGAGGAGGAAAATAGGAACGAAAATCATTAGTCGTAACCTGACGTAACTTTTGTTATTGACTGCTAGTGATTTTCGTTTGCATTTTTCTCCCCTATGCCTGAATATTTTGATTCCAAATTGCGTATGCCGATACAGGTAATACCGAGACGAAGAGCAACTTTATATTTATATTTATTGGATCGCAGCACTTTTTTTCGTACCGTTAGCGACGGATCATTAGTGGCTATCGCACCCCTTAAATCTTTGAAGATAAATATTTTCTCACTTTAAAAAAAATGATGGCCTTTGCTGTGAAGCATTTAATACGAAATTCTGATTGGTTGCTAAGTAAACATATATGACTATGGTTACCATCATTCATAGTTCATGACTGATATATTGAGCGCAAAACACAACCCAAATCGCGCGCACTTCATTCCTTGTATACAAAAAAATGTATACACCTTAGAAACTAACGATGGTAGAAACTTGACGATAAATTAGCTAATTTTGTTATAAATTAGCTAATTTATCGTTAAATTTCTACTAGGGTATATAGTTCTCCGCAGAAATCTCTAAAAAGACTGCACAATTTGAGCTTTTAGATGCAACACGTTATTACATTAATCTATCACGAAAGCAAATTGCAAGTCTAGCAAACTTAACTCAACATTCTTCTCCATATTTTGCTTCCACTTTTTTTCCATCCGTATACGCGTATATATACATAATCGCTGCAAGACATTCTGTACACTTGCTCGTCCGACCTCTTGCGCCGTGCCACACATAAACTTATATGCACGCTATAGCGAGTGCAACGGTAGAACAGAATTAAAATCTCGCATACACACAAGTATAAACACAGCCAGCACACGGAGAGAGAGAGAGAGAGAGAATGAGAGAAAGGCAAAAAGAAAGAGCTCTCTCTCTCTCTCTCTCGCAAGTGTGCGACGACGGCCTGGGGCCAAGCGCTCGCGTATGTATCTAAATAACAGCCTGGGCTCTCTCGCTCGCGCGTTTCGCTAGGATGTTATTAAAACGTGAGTTGCGATTCGCGAATGACACGTAAGCGAGATTTATGCCGCCGCTTCCTCTGTGATTAGGTCTTTCTTTATGCGCTCGACCATTTACATATTTGCGCGCGCGCTGCTGCTGCTGCTGGCAGAGACTTCCTACTGCCGCTGCTGCAGCTCCTGCTGCTGCCGCTGCCGCTGGAGAAAAAACGAGCCGCAGTGAATATTATCGCCGAGGGTGTGTACTGTTATAAGAGAGTGGCAATGATCGTCCCAACTCCTTCGCGCGATGTAACAGCTTGTGTATACGCCGGAATATATTTATACGCGATTTTTCGTTTTTTTTTTCCCCCCCGGAGAGAAACGCCGAGCGAGACGCGCGTATATAAGTATCACGCGGCCGAGTGCAATATGTGGGTTACAACGCCCTATATATAGACGCGCACAAATTGTTTTAGACTCTATACAGGCTCTCATCGATCGTCGCGTACGTACGTATATATACAACGAGAATAATCGGGCGATCTCGCGGCCCTCTCCGCGCGCGAGATAAGCCGGCGCGCTAACTCGAATCCCCGACACCTTAAGAAGCCCATCCCCGACGTCGACACACGAGGCGAGCGAGAGAGAGAGAGAGAGAGAGAGAAGTTCGTTCCCAACAATAATTCGCTTAGCACCTTATATAAAACGGGCCGACTCGCGCGCGCGCATTGTGTCTCTCGCGGGAGAGTGCATCAGCGCACGCGGCGGCCCCCGACGATTTATATATTACCAGGTATATAATCCGCCTCTCGCCATCGTATATACTATCTTCATCTCAGCTCTCGTTCGCTCGCTCGGCCGAAAAATAAGAGAGAGACAGAGAGAGAGAGGATACGAACACGTATATACGTGCGTGTGTGTGTAATGTGTGTGTGTGTGTGTGTGTGTGTGTGAGAGAAGCAATGTATAGCGCGAGAGACACAATCGAGACGCGGTGCCGTATATTAACTTGGCGCGAGGAGTATACAGGACACACCCTCTTCTCGCTCTCCCGACGCGCGAGACGACTCTCGCGCGCGCGGTCTTTTAATTGATAGCCTATACCGAGTCCGCGAGGCAGAAGGGAGAGAAAGAGAGAGAGAGAGAGAGGAAGGTGTTGCCGAATTTTGCATATACGCACCAGCGCACGCATACTGCCTGATGCGCGCGCGGATGAAAAATGGAAAATGATCCGCTTTCTCTCAAAGTATGGGGCACGTGCGTATACGATTCGGCGTAAAGTGTCCGAAATGGAAAATTTCACTTCGCCGCGATGCGTGCGCTCTCTCTCTTTCTCGGTCGGGCGGGAAAAGAGAGAACAATATCCGAGCAGATATAATAATTTCGTATACGCGTTGCTTATATATATCACATATAGCAGCGCGGAGGGACGCAAAAAAAGGTATATACATATAATAGCCGGCGATACACAGCGTCCCGACGGCTTTCTCTCGGGGAGGAGGGGGTTGTCGGAGGCGCCGCGCGATAAATCTGTGGGTAAACCATCCCTAACTAAATCGACTCGGCTGCGTACATATACATGCGTATAAGGTATAATGCACAAGCTAAGGGAGCTGAGACCTGATCCGAATATAAGGGTCGGTGGTTACCGGTGTGAAATGTTCCCATGGGGGGGTCCTCCACCACCACCACCACCAGCAGCGCTTCGGACATAGCATCCGTCGCTGAACAATATGTCGGCCGTCTCTGCGCTCGATGTATAGTCGCTCTCTCGGTCTGTCTCTCGTGTGTATATACTTGTACAATGCGTGCGCGCGTGCGAGGGATTCGCGCGTCGGCGGCGACGACGGCGGTAACGCGAGACGGTTGCGAAAGAAAGCGAGCCGCCGCGAGGTGGGAAACGTAATTGACGGTTTTGCGATTCGCTCGTGTCACTCTCGCTGCTTTACACTTTGGGAACTGTGTATGCCGCCGCCGCCGCGTGGGCTCTGTTGCGCGATGGGAATTTCACGGGTACATTGTCCATTGTCTCGTGCGTCTATGCTCCGAAAAAGTCGCGCGGATTTTCGGTATGTAATGAGAGAAGAAGGATGAGAGGAAGAAAAAAAATATGGAATATCTCGTAAGTGTATAGGATACGGCGCGCAAAGGCAAAGGTATACACAAGCCTGCAGGAGATGTTTTTTGCTGTATATTGTACCGCGAGCTCCTCGCCATCCCTCCACCCCCCATATACTTATATATATATAGAAATCCGTAAGCTTCGGTGGCATTTGTTGTCGTTGGCATTATCGCACTCGAGCTCGAGAACGGACTTAATCTCTGCGCGACGTCACTGACTCTCTCTCTCTCTTGCTCCCTTATATTCCTTCTTCTCGGCTCGCCCTTCTGCGTTGCTAAACGATCCCACAGAGAGCGAACGGCACGTGGCTCGTCGCACCCTCGGCTCTTCTCCTCGTCGTCGGATTACGTGTAGGCACGCGCGCATGTGTGTGTGTGTGTGCGCGCGAATGTTACATGTGTGCAGTGTATACGTCGAGAGCGAGAGAAGCCATTTTTGTTCTTTCTCCGCAGTCGCTGGTTGGATGGGGTATTTGCTTACGGGTATAAACGAGTATGCGTCTGTGCGCGTGCGTTTCGACTCTCGATGCTGATTCTCGCAGTTTGGCTTGGTTAAGCTCGCGATGACAGGAGAGTGTGCGTTGACTTTTGCCGGCGGATTTCGGGGATTTGTTCGCGCCTCGTTAGAGGATCTAGCGTGGATTTACTCTTTTTTCTTTTCAACTTTTACGCTTGGAAATTGGCTTTTGGATACTTTCAGTTTCGATGATTTTTTCGTCAATAGTTTGATACCTTAAAGAATTACTGATAAGATTTGTCGGTAAATTTTTAATCATTTTTTATGCAAATTTCATTATTATTTGGGATAGTTTTGTCTGAAATTCTCCGTGATTTTAATGAATTTAAAAATAGTAAAGGTGTAAAATTTAAAATTTTAGTAATATTAGTAACATTTAAAAGTAGTTAAATTGATTTCAAATATTATTTGTTTAAAAATATATTCATGATTATTTCAGTCTTTGAGAGCAAACTTTATAGCAATCTTATTAAAGTTATAGAATACTGCTGTTCTTATTGCACTATAATTTTCATAATTTAACTCCGAATCTATTGTATGGAAGGCTCGAAATCTACTATCAGGAAGCATCACCAGTATCGAGTAATTTAATAAGCTTAATTCTTATTCAAAATCGTTTCTAACATAACTTATCGTTACTTTTGATTGTCTCATTATTATTATTATTATATATATATATAACCAAATATACTTAAAAAACATGATTCGCTTATTGTAAATGTTTATGATTTTTCACCATGGTAAAATCCGTTAGAAAAAAACAGTCTACTGAGTAGCTGTAAGCATAAAAAAAATAGTGATTCATCACAGCGTCATTATGTAGAGCGCACAAGACCTAATAAATTATTATTCAAAGTTTTGCGAAACGACACCTCGAGCGAAAACACAGCGACGTTATAATGCATATATAGCGGAAGGCCCTCGCGCACTCGTACACATATACAGCCGTCCATCGGCAATCGATCAAACTCTGGCGCTGTCACTAAATAACAATTAATCGTCGCTTAACTCTCGACATCGAGCTCCTGCGCCACTATACACAGCTCTATATATACACATATATAGGTATACGCGAGCGCAGTGCACGCGTGCCGGTCCCCGCGCTAATCCGGACATTAGGGGCGCCTCGATGCGCGCGCGCGCGAAACAGTGGAGACGGTGGGCGTTGTGCCCTGTGAGAAGAGCGCGGCAGTATCGATACATCAGGCTTTGCATGCCTGATATGGGAAACTTGCGCGGCGCGCGTGTGCTGCGTCTCGGCGGCTTTGTCAGCGGCGAGAGTCGCCGAGTTATGACGCCAAGCTGCTCCAGTGCTCGCTTTTGTGCGCCTGCAGTATAAAGTATAGGAGAAAACTTTCCCGCGAGACAGATTTTTTTTTCCCTTTTCGGCGCTTATACTCCTGCGGCGCCGCGTGCCGGTAAGCGCGATTCTCCACGCGCATACCGAATAGGTTATTATTTATGGCCACTTTTTTCCGAAACGTGCGTATGTATATAGTGAGGCACGATTTTTTATTGCGTTATATCGAATATAATTTTATAGCGGAGTTGTATTGTTAAAGTTAATGGTAACCTCCTTTTTATGCACGACTTACAGTCTGACGATATTTCGATTGTTTCCCGCTGTGTAAATTCAAATGAAAAAGCTCATTTTACACAGCTTCCTATTGCAAAATTTCCTATTGTCTGTCTGATTCGACTTTGTTTAATACGCAACTCAAAATGAAATACATAAAAGTGTACGTGTCCCAAGCTCTACAACAGCTCGTCCCAACGTCACTCCCACACATTACCACACGCTTGCAATCGAGCAGTTTCCCCTGTCTCCGAATTTTTCACCTATAGCGCGCCGCACGAAAACCTCGACTTCTACAGACCCTGCACTAGCATACGAAGTCTCAGCCGAAATGCATCATCGCGTCCCCGCAGCGACGAGTGCATAAATGCATCGGGAAAAAGCTCCCGGAGAGCTTGGCCGCGTCCCTCGACTAATAGCCGAAGGAGCTGACTTTCGAGAGGCTCAATATCTCAATATCGTTATCTCGTCTCGGTATGGCCCTCGGTATATAAATATATACTTATATGCGAGCTCGACGCAACGACAAGCCGTAGCACTACTGCTCTCTGTCTCTCTCCCTCTCGTGGGATAATCGACGGCATCCTCGTACATTATTATCGATCCGCGTGATCTCTTTCGACTGCTATGCGTATATATATACGTATCCTGCGTATGTATATATATGCGCGTGTACTCGGGGATGAATAACCCTCGCGGGACTCTCGCAGCTCGTCTTTTCTTTTCGACTGCTTCTGCTGCTGTTGCTCGACTTTTTTTACGGACTCACGGCGTCTGTAATATGTACGCGCGTATCGAGAGAGAGAGAAAGAGAGACAGATAAGTGCGAGCGAGAGACTTCCGATCGATAGCCGATCTCGTTGCAACAAACCTTTCAATCATGCGACACCCATCCTCTTCCATATATACATACATATACGCGCGCGTATACATTATATGTGTATACCTCTCTTTGGCTCGCTCCACATCCTCGTCGTTCTGCTTAGCGACTGTCATTATGCGTTTCAAAGGCAAGGGATATTCGAGAGAGAGAGAGAGAGAGCGACCGGGCATAGCGCGGCCGATCTTATCGGCACAAGATGCGCAGCTCTCCGTGTCTCTGTGTATACGGTGAAAAGAGAGCTGCGCGCGTATGCGATGGGCCTCGCTTATATACGCGTGTATAGGCTCCGAACTCATTTGACTCTTTCACTGTCGCTGTCTCAAGCTCGAGCGGATCGTCGATCGAGCGTCATTGTTGTCGTGACATTTCGGACGCGTCGAGAAGGTTAAGGGGATAAGTAAGTGGAACGAGAGAAGAGAGCGAGAGGCATCGGGGAACATTTCTAACGACGTCTATGCGCGCCCCCGAGACGCGGGGGCTTCGCGGAGCGATTATTCTTCGGCTTTTCGATGCCCCGGCTCTTCGCTCACTTTTTCAGGACGCGTTTCGAGGTATACACTTTACTTTTGCAATATAACGGATGTGTTTCATAGATATTCAATTTCTGCTCGTGTGTTTTTGTGAGGTATTTTTTCTTTATTTTGCAAAAATAGTAATTTCAATGAAGTTTATCTGCATTGCCTGTAGTCTGTAAACAGGAAATTGTTGTTATTTAATGTTTTATTATTCATGAGAAACAATCAAGTATTGCTGCTCTTGGTAGACGCAATAATAATCTTCGTACACATTTCCGTTATCCAACATTATTCGGTCTCGTCCCTTACGTTATCGTCTCGATGGTAGATATTTCAACAATTACCGCAAGCACGTGTACGACAACACTGAAAATCAAATTATTTTTGCGCATCGTTATTTACTTCGATTTGATTATCGATCTGCGTGCTGCATCGAAGACTTTATCCGTAGCTATATACGCTATACGCGTTTACCAAAGCTCTCGCCGAGCAATCACAAGCACAAAGTACACAGTCGACGCTTCTTTTTTTTCACGCACCCCCGAGGGCGAACTATCGGATTTTCCCATCTATCGCCGCAGCTTGCATCCCGGAGAAGGAAGGCGAACAGCATCCCGAGGAACGCTGCGAGCGAGCGAAAAATCGAAATACCTATGGGGCCCTCGCGTGCCCGGCAACTTTAATAAGGACGTTTATAGCCTCAATTATACGATAAACTCCTTGTGTATAAGCCCTTACGTAGCATCTCCCTCTTCTCCCAACTGCAGAGAGAGCATTCCTTCTCGAAGCGAAGCGCGAGAGATCGATAAAACACACGAGGTTCGCTCGCTCGCTCTCTGCACACTCGCTGCGAATATTCTCATATCGAGCGAGAGAGAGAGAGAGAGAGAGAGAGAGAGAGAGAGAGAGAGAGAGAGAGAGAGAGAGAGAGAGAGAGAGAGAGAGAGAGAGAGAGAGAGAGAGAGAGAGCGAGTATGGGACTACACTCATCTCGATCTCTCTCGCGCGGAATTCCGCGATGACCCAGAGCTGATTATGACGGGGAGAGAAGCTCTCGTGTACCTTCTATACGTACACACACACATACACACACACACACACACGTACATCCGATTTCTAACGAGGAGTTGCTGCTGCTGCCGCTGCCGTTGGTTCCGTGATATTTCGTCGATGGGACTCGCGCGTAAAGTGATAAATCCGCGCGTGTGTGCGGCACAGGTCGTGATGTACCCCCAGCTGAGATTCTATCAGCGTCTCTCTGTCTTTCTGGCCATTTTATGTGGTGTGCAGAGCCGATTGTATATACGTCTGCTTATTTCCTTCGTCTTTCTCTCTCTTCGTCGTTCGAGAAGTTTTCAGTCGTGTTTTCGATTATGCCTCGAGAGTTTTGTTTTCTGCCGCCACCGCCGCCGCCGCCACTGCTGCTTCTGCTTCTGCTGCTGCTCGGCAGCAGTGTGTTTCTTTGTGCGCCCGCGAGACTTATCTCTCGTCGAAATTTGTGTTTGCAGGTGACGAGATTGTGGGGAGTTAATCAGCCGCGATATCGGCTTGAATCTGCCTGATGAATCGGTATTGCTGATGCTCCGTTGGATATATATACGCACGTTTGGATTAGCTTATTTTTAACGGGAGCGAATTTGCATCTTGATTCGCGCGGCGCTTTATTTAGTTTTGCCTTTGTGTTATACGAACAGATACGGATCCGGTGACAACTGTTATAGATGATCTGTTTTCGATTTGTTGCCTCTTCAGCCGGGGTATAAACATAGACGAACTTCGTGACTCATCGTCGTGCCGAGCGAATGAAAGATTAGCCAATTTCGATTTTTATCGAATGAAAATTATCGAGCGTCATCGAGCGGGTTTGAAAATGTATATTTCACTCGCACGTCGACGACAATGAAAATATAACCCGCGCCGAGTCTAACGTTCTCTTCCATAACGAAATTGTCCAATTAATACCCCATCCTGTACGTACACGTATATGTGATGTATATACTTAAAGACGACTTTTGCGGATACACCACATACTTATCTCAAAGCTATATTTATTACGCATTTTACGTAACACGCGTACGTATAAGCGACGACGCATTTCCGTTCTTAAGCCAGCTCGTCCACGCCGCGGCTTTCAGCAAAAAGCCGACTCCTATATACAACACAGCCGCAGATAACGCGTACTCGTTTAATCGGATGCCTCGCTAATGGCACAACTGCGCGCGCGCAGACATCGAAGCCGCGCTAATAGGTCTTATAACGAAGCTAAATCTCCCGGAAAGCCGACATCCCCTCCCGCTAATCAATCAATTTCCCAGGATCTTTCCTCGCTTTTGCAGCGCGAACGCGAGTCGAGACGGGGTACACGTACACACACCTGCCGGCAAAACGCAGCCAGAGAAACAGCGCAGCGATTTATCGAGCCGTCGCGCGTGTATCATCGGTCGAAGCCGCTCAACTGTATACCTGAGATCCGACAATGTGGGAACAGTCGGTATCTTGCGGAGGAAGGAGGCGTGAACTCTTTGCGCGCGCGAGAGAGGCTTTCTCTCTCTCTCTCGTTGGAGCCAAGAAGGAAAAGGTGAGGGTATATATACTTACGAGAGTCGGCGCGAGAGCTATCGCCATTACTGTACAGGCGAGACGTGCTGTACGAACGCGCGTTCTTATTAAAATTAATTTTTTTACTTTCGAAAGGTTTATTGCACGAAGTAGTGTATAGCGTAAGTATAAAGATCATGACGTGTATATCGCGTCGCGGATCTATTATGGAGCGTCGTCTTTAATTATAATACATTGAGACAGATTTTGTTTAGAAGCATAAATAAAAAATCTGTTTGAAAATAGGATTGCCTTTCAAGCCAGGAGGGTTGTTTTAGATGCGAAGAGAATCCGCTTGTTGTTAAAAATGCTTCTATCGCTCGACTGGTGGTAATTAGGTATAAACGAATGTACGCATCTCTTCGAGCCAAACAAGGTTTTTAATTAAGCCAACGTTTCGACCGTGTGACGGTCCTCTTCAAGGCTATGCCAAACAAAATTTTCTTTAATAATACAATTTAACGTTATTTAATGTTATTTTAAACACATTTTCCTTTTGATTGTAGCAAGATGGAGATTCCTTTTTTCGTAGTAGATCATCGTCCTATACAGTTACATAACACGTTTATCTTTATGCACAGCGACGATACTATCGCTACTGCAAATGATAGAAAGCGATTATTTTTCGGTCTAAACTTTTTTGCGTCGACGCTTTCACGGAAACACGATACACGGCTCTACGCGAATAACGGGGGACGCGATATTTAGACAGAGACGTGTACAATTGCAACAAAACAATACTGCACGCCGAGCGCGGAGCAGCGGCGGTTGCTGCGGCGGCGAACAACGATTTCATTTCACGCACAATGAAACGGCAAGTTCGTCCTCGTCATTAATAAGCCGTCAGCTTCTGTGATGATGTTATATATTTTTAAGAGAGACACGCGCATCGATGCGCCGAGATTCGGTCCGCACGAGCCATTAGTTCAGCCTGACAGTTCTTACAAGCGGCCGTCGCTGCCGCTGATGCGCGCATATGCGCGTGTCTCCGCGCGTTTTATAAATGATTTCGAAGAAACGCGCGCACGCCACGGGGAAACTCGTTCAATTCACGAAAACGAAGAGAAGAAACAAAGGGAGAAACAAATGGAATACGAGGAAGATCGTTGCGCGAGGTAGGCGGCTGCGAGATGGACACGTGCGTTAATATTAATCGCGTCTTTCTTCGAATCTCGCTCGCGCGGACGTTTTGTCGTAACGGCCGCGAGTGATAATATTTTACATCGGGCAATCGTCGGCACGGCGCCGTTAATACATTTTTTCATGTGGGGTCTGAGTCTGTGTGCATTAGAAAATTGAGATAGAAAGAGGGGGGGGGGTGGCATCGTTAATTCAACATTCGCTTCACAGTACGGCGAGATGCAAAAAGCAACTAAATTTCTTGCAATTGTTAATGTATTGCATTAAAAAGTAAAGGAAAAAATGGTGTAAATTTATTTTTCACCTTTTTCCTACACACTTTGCCTCGAAGAGATCGACAGATTCATTAAACAATTATTAAAAAGTAAAGGATTTCGAAAAATCGCCTCTACATATTACCCTTCGAGATGCGTTTACATAATATCGTTTTTTTAGAAGTTTGAAGTTTATATTGTAGAATTAACAGAATAATATTGGAGTGATTTTAAATGACGTTTTTCAAAAAAAAGTCATTTAATTAGATATTACACTGTAAGTTAGAAATTTGGAGCTAAACAGCAAATAAGTGAATAGCAGAGGGCAATTTTCTAAGGAGTTATCAATGAAAATTATTACGGTTCATATAAAAAATATTTCTGTCTAGAATATTTTATTAAAAATTTTATTTACTGTAAATAAAAATTTCTTTTACGTTTTCATTTACGTTACACGAGTCGCGAAAATATTTTTTGTGAATAAAATAATATAGTTATCTAATATTACTATAATAATCAGTTACATAAAATAATCAATTATAATTATTTTCAGACAAAAAAAAGATTCTTTGTGAATGATCAAAGAATATAAAAAAAATGTTGCATCTGTCATTCTTCCTAATCGGGTAAAATGTTTTCAAATCCCTAGAATTTTCGGCCCCATCGCATGTATATCATTAAATTAAATCCAAAATTAAAAGGAAATTTCTAGAGTTCTTAAAAATAGTACTTGCCGCCGAATTTTCAAATAACCTCCACTTGAAAAAATTCCATCCAGAACACTCTCGATTCTCCAATGTAACGGACCATCGCCGGAGTGTTTACCCCCCAAGACAAAGAATTGTATACCCATCAGCTCGAGAATCCACCAGAGAAACGCACGATTCCAGAAGCCGCGAATCCGTCCTTCTCGACGGCGGCGCATAGCCGTCGACATCGCCCATTGCATTATCCATTCCCACAGTCTTGGCTCCTTTGTTCCCATCGCGAATTATTCCCTTCTTACATCGAGGCCTATACGTACACGTTATATACACCAAGCCTTTTCTCGCTCTATACACCTCGAGAGATAGAGAGAGAGAGAGAGAGAGCGAGAGAGAAAGAGAGAGAGAGAGGAGAGAGCTGACGGGTGGAGCGTTCTCCAAAGCGTGGAAAAGGTAGTCCGTCACGCGAGCCGCGGCTTCTCTCCCATTGGTGTTCTCCAGGTCGCGCGGCTCGCAACGCCCCCGCGCACGCACTCTCTCTCTCTCTCTCTCTCTCTCGCGTGTTATCTCCCTTCTCTCGCGCGCGCAAGGAGGCTCTCGTGTCCGGCGACAATTCAGGTATAAGTCGCGCGCCTCGTCGCCATTATACGTATTACGCGCCGCCGCCGCGACGATTCTTACTTCTATATATACGTATATGTGCGCAGTCTTTGGATAAGTGCTGCAGTCGCGGTTCATAAATCGCGGCTCGCCGTTCGGGAGTCCCCGCGACGCGCAAACGGATAGGCGATAATTCACTTAATTGCTCGCCGCCGACGAGCTCCGCTAATGAGCGCTGCGCCGAGATCTTCTGCGCTCGCGCGTACGTGTATGTAGTTACACGATTTATTTCTGAAGGATACATACTGTACGCCGAGCTACCGGAAAAGGTGAATCGCGTCGCCCCGTAGCGAGAGGCGACGGGCTATATATGTACGGAGAGAAAAATCAAGGGAATCCGAAATTTCCAGCTGCTACGCGGCAAAGTCTCTCGCGGCTCGGGATATTTATTCGCCTTGGGGGGCGTTATAAATTTACGTTTTCTCTCTCTCTCTCTCTCCCTCTTCTATAGCGCGCAGCAATCAAGCAACGCAATCTTAGGCTAGCGTCGCTATGCCACACGTACACACACACACGTATATAGAGAGCGAGAGCGGGAGAGACTGGGCGTTTTGCATAGCCCGCGCGTCAGATATCGGCCTAAGCATAAATTCCTCAAGCGCCTGCCGCGTGACACGGTAACACGTAATCTCTCTTCTCTCTCTCTCTCGCTCGCTCCCTCTGCGTTAAATCGCGAGCGACGGCAAAATAGCCGCGGATTTATGGCGAGGAGATACGTGCCGCCCGTCATCCGTTATACATACCTGTGCCGCCGCGGCGCTCTCCTATATATACGTATATACGCGTATACGTACGTATATATATGCGAGGGAGGTGCCGGGATCGAATCACTCGAGGATCGCGAGTCGCTGCACTAATTGCCGAAATGCGCTGCCGCCGCCGCCGCCGCTGCGGGAACGATCGCGCGCAGCTGCGGCCTCGATAAGGACTGCTCGCGAGTATATGTGTATCACGTGGATGTGGGGCTTGCGTATGTATATATATACGTACGACTGCGCCTGCTGCGACGACCTACGCGAGTGGCTTTATGCATGAGGACTGCTGAAGATAGCTCGGCTTTTGGGCTGATTTCAATTTAGAAAATTATTCAGAGCTTCGGACGCACGGCCTGCATTAATCGCCAGGAGTTTAATTTCCTGAGATCTGCAGTGCGCTTGAGCTTTTGATGAATTTATTCGTTTTCATTGCTCTGATGTGTTTTCATATTTAATACACTCTTTGATATTCTATCTTCGGTAGCGTTGAGAACCTAAATTGTTATCTGTAGGATTAATGATTTTATATTATTTTTTTAATGCAGTCGAGAAGCGCATTCGGCCTTTAACGAGCAGTTGGCTCAGTAAGAAAGTGAGCGAATGTCTTTCACATATTCGTTTGTTTCTTAATTATGAAATATTTTATGTATCTTACTCGTGATGCGTTCATTCTGCGGAAGAGGTATTTCATACGCTAATCCGAGCCCGACGGAAAAACAAGTATACCTCAAGGGCGCAATCGGCAAAAATCTCGAAACCAAATTCATTCAGTTGTTTGTGAAATTCTTACTTAACTTATTGCGTGCAGGAGTGACTGAGCAAGCCATAAAAAAATTATTATGCATTTACATTATTTATAAATAAAATAATACACAAAACAAAGAATACTCTTAGTCTGGAAATCCCATGTACGCAGCAATATTTATGAACTTTGTACAATCACGGACTTTGCGAATTTTGCACTGGATTTATCAAATTATTAGCATAATATGATTTATATAATATGCGCAAAAGTTGCGAATCTCACGTTTTCTAGTTTGCAAATTTGATGAATAAAATAATTGTTGATAGCGATGAGAGAGTAATGCGATAGATTGCATTTTTATGCATCGCGATCTTCCACATACGTATAAACACAGTAACGGTGTAAACGTCTGCCAGACATTTCACGCTATGTTCCTA
Organism: Philotrypesis tridentata; assembly: GCA_018906965.1. NCBI lineage: Eukaryota > Metazoa > Arthropoda > Insecta > Hymenoptera > Pteromalidae > Philotrypesis > Philotrypesis tridentata. The sequence goes on from JACCIB010000002.1 coordinate 8,409,007, forward strand.
CTGATTTCATAAATATTTCAGTATTTCTTTAGTATAACAAGTTTCGAGATATAAGATTGTATTGCTGCGCCGTGAGTGCATTTCCTTGCTGGTTTCTTTGCGAATTTAATAAATTCGTTGCAAGCCAGTGCCGCGACGTGAAATCGCACGTTAAACGAAAGAGAAAAGACTAAGAAAGAAAGAAAAAAAGAAAAAACAAGTCCCTGGAAAGAGACCACCCCGTGGACCCTCCGCATTTGCATAGCAAACAGGCCCTTATCACTTTATCCATATCACCAACAACAAACACAGTGGCCAGGAGTCAGGGAGGGGAGGGGGTGGCTCTCCGTGGCAGGAAGCGGATTTCCCTCTTGACGAGGTCGTGGCTGGCGCGGAAGTCGCGCGGGGGTCGCCCGTAGCACGCGCGGAGACCTCCGGAGTCGAGGTTCCGTCCGGATCGACGTGTACGCCTTTGCCAACCCGGATACAACGCCGTGGCTAGGTCTCTTCAGAGCTGACTCGGATATCACGTACATAGAGTTAGAAGTGCGCCACCCTGATAGTCGGGAAGCTAGGGAAGAAGTGAGTTTGTCGAGGAGGGGCTTGTTTTTTTTTTAAAGGCTCCCGCGTGGGAGAGTGACTTTTGTTTGACTATTTGCTCGTAAATATGATCGATTGATTAGCCAAAGTGTTTCTTTTGTTTCTACTTTTGTTCTAATGTAACCGGACGAATCGTAAAGGGCGACAGTTGGAATTTATCATGTGAGGATAATTTTTCTGCGCAGTGCAATACAACCACAGTAGTATAAAATTGGATGTGTCTGTAATTTTATTGGAAAATCGTGGATCTTGAATAATTGTTTAGTTTAACACCCCTAATTTATTGTGGATGCATGAATTTTCGATATAATGCGTTTATATCTGTCATAGAACCATAGAAAATCGTACAGAAATAAACTTGATGTATGAAATGTAGTCGTTGCTGTATTCAAAAAGTATTTCATTGTCATATACATAAAAATACATGGCATAAATATAAATAATTACGACGGTCATAACTTGCATAAATAATATTCTCAAACATATCGCAGAATTTAATATTCATATTCATTTTATATTGACCTTATCGCTAAACCAATATTTCCTCTAACTCCGAGTCTTTACGTTTTCTTTTTTACTTTCGGTCTGTTCGTTATTAATTTTTAGTTGTTTTCTCATTCACTTGCTATATATCCCATTCATTCCATTCACACGTCAATTCCCATCTTAAAGATATTGCAGTTCGTGTAATTCACGATCTATCGAATTCATCGATCAAAAGTACACTATCGCGCGCAAGAAAACGTTAACGGCTCAGCTGATAAAAATAAAAAGCTGCAATGACATGCTTATCATCGGCTCAATACACTCTCAACCGCATTTCTACGAGTCATGCACATAAAAGAAGAAGCGCAAATCGAGGAAAAAGCCAGGGGCAACACACATAAAACAGCAAAACCCAGAAGCAATTGCTTCTTCCTCGGATAGTCGCATCGCATTCGACTACAGCTCCGCACACGCATATAAGAGACGAGATTCGTCGCGTTCTCGTATATACACATCTATACTGCCGCACATACATCTCGATCCCCGAGTGCCATTGACGCGGCCGGCCGACGGCGGTGTCGGCGGTAGTTAAGCATCATTGTTCGAACTTACGTGGAGGCGCCAGACAATGCTTTCAATTTCAGCGCAAACTCGTCTTACGCCCGTGTATTATGCGGTCGCCCGCCGTCGTCGTCGTCTCTCTACGCGCGTGCATTCAGATGTTACCGCGTATATATACAGGAGAGGAGCCAATATATAGGTACAATGTATGTATGCTCGACGCGGTGTCCCGACCTCATTGTCTCTCTCTCTCTCTCTCTCTCTCTCCCTCTCGGTGTGCTTTCGTAAGGTTTTGCTCGCGACCCTCCTACCCCCCTCACCACTCCTCCCGAGAACGTTATATATAATACGCTGCGGGGGCGAGGAAATTCGCTTTCTCGCAGGTTCGCCCTCTTTGGCAAGGCGTGTGCGTCTGTGTGTATCGATGAGCTTATTGTCTGATGCTTGGGGTTGACGCTGCTGATTTTACGTTGGGCCGTTACAAATGATTGTTTGCTCGTCGTATTGTCTGACAATATGTGTTTTTTTCTTACTATTGGATATTTTGGGGGGAAAAGGTAAATTGGCATAGGTATATTAACGGGATACTATTGTTCTACAAAAAATAACTTTTATGTTTATCGATGGCTTTGTACTTTGTTTTTAAACAAAGAATCGATGTAAATCTTAACTTGTTGGAAGTCACATTGTTAATGTTTTAGAGGATATTTTTTTAAAGCTCATCTCTTTGATAAATTACTTTAATTGATAAAAAATATGTCTGACACGTTATTATATAGATATTAGTAATTTTAATTTGCTAGTAGCTCTGGGTATTAAGATACAACTAATTTACTTTTTTGTTGAGATTTTTTGTTTACATAGTTGACTACTTTGATTATTGATTAATTTGTAAGATCACTATCTGCACCAATGCATATGCATTTATAAATATTCATTTCAATAACATTCCATAGCGCTCAAGTCCTATAATCAAACTAGCATCGAGACCTGGCGTACTCTGTGTAAACGAACACATTTACCTATAACCGGTTAGGTAAATGTCGTATTGCAATGCAAGTATATAGTCGTTACACCAATGTTTTCTCCCATCAATGCGCGTGCATGCAATTTTAATCCGACAAAAAATTCCTTCGCACAATCGTTCCATTCTTCCCTCCAATACATTCGACAATCACAGCTACTCATAGCCGCAGAAATCGTACGGAAAAACGCAGCAGCCGTAGAAAAGCGCAACAATCGCGTCTCTCAGACTGCCGGCACTTCTCGCTAGCCGCTGCACTAATACGCATTATATACGCGCAAATCCAGACTCGCGAGCGCAGTAACTCCATAGTCACGCAAATCAAGCCATTACAGCCCTGTATAACATAATAACGACAACTCGAGAAAGAAAAATGTTTTCAGCCGTCCGATTCGAAGCATATGCGGCCGACAATAAACGACTGCTATACGCTCGATCGAGAGTAGCGTGGCATGCGCGCACACATACACATAGGCGAGAGCTGCACTCGAGTGCAGCTCGGGCGGCATCTGTGTGTGGAGTGCCAGCGCGTGTCCCACAATGCGCACTTGTTTCTGCTCGAGGAGGCTCTCGAAGACGAGTACACCGCGCGCCAGAGAGCGAGTGAGATGCACACGTCCGAGTTTTGCGAGCGTGAGCCTCGGACCGCAGGAGGGTGAGCTTGCGGTGAGGTCTCGTTGTCGTTGTTGTCGTCGTCGTCGTCGTCGTTGCGCAAAATAAAGGCCCGCAGGGGTGTAACGATTGTGTTGATTGACGCGCGTAATTACGCACTCGGGGCAATGTTCTCCCGCTGACGAGAGAGAGAGAGAGAGAGAGAGATTGTTCGAGAGATCGCTCTGCATATGGCGCGCCGGTATATATAATCGCGGATGTTTGCGCTAAATTGCCTATATATACAGGATCCTCCGCGGCTCCAACTTCGATGTTCAACGGAAAGTTCGATGTTTTCGAGTTGGAGAGATTATCTTTTGGAATTTTGAAATTTCCGCGTGTCTCGAATGGATGGTACATATCATATAGGTATTACAGATAGGCTTGCTCTCTCGTTGGAAGATCGCTCGCCAAGATAAATTCAATCGTATAGTGATCTTCGGATGTAGAGAATCTCGTTGAAAATTAATCATTTTCATTGGTGCTGCGGAATGGCAGTTTTACAACCGTCTATATACACTCGCGCCACATCGAGTGTGTTCGACTATTGTCAATAGAATTTTTATGCTCTCGTGAATCAAATGAGATATATATTCTCGTCTTCAATAACGATTTCAGCTCGGCCGCTTTTTTCTCAACCACGAAAACACCCGTATTAACCTTATACTGCCGGGCTGGAGTCAGTTTTATTATAGCGCGTCAATTCCTGCAGCGTCTCTCGTTCGCTGCCGCCGCCGTCTGATGTTCCAAGTCGCAGTGGAAAGAAGAGGCTCCCCGCAATAATAATCTGCGATTGATCGTGCGCGCACTCTGCAGAAAAAAGATTTCATATCGAAAAATCCAATTAATCCGCGGCGCGCAGCCGCAGCTTCCAAATTTTTTCCTCCTCATCTTCGTCTCTGCGACTCTCCGCGTATTATTATACAGCTCTTCCAACTTGAAAACGTTCCCCATCCCTCTGGCGCACAGTAGTCGTATATACAGCGCAGTGTAGCAGTAGCGGCAGCAGAGCCGCGCAGTAGCTCGAGCTCGCGTTTGTCTGATGGCAAGATGGCGTCCCGCGATAGCGCTACGTCACTGCGGACCGCTTTCGCGGGGGCGGAGAGATAGAGGGAGAACTGAGCCGAGCGCGCGCGAGAGAGAGTATAATATTGATCGCATCTCTCGGCGATGCTGCAGACAGCATCTCTCCCTCTCTCTCTCTGCCCCTCTCCTCTCTCTCTCTCTCTTTCGAGCTTTGTACTCTCTCTCTCTCTATACGTATATATGTATACTATATACGTACTGCGTGTATACATATAGATATACACGTCGTCTGCGCTTTATGTACAGCTAGACGTCGACGCGCGGAGGATTTGGCTCTTTCGCCCTGACACACGTATATATATATATATAAGTATATAACGCACGCATGCGGTGGCCGCAGTCGAGAAAGAGAGGATATACATACGATTCGTATCTGCGAGCGAAGGGATGTGCGCGTCGATGACTTGGAGCGCGCAGGTGTCGCATGCAAATTAGCCGCAGCTGATTTCTTTTCTTATCGCGGCGGGCGCGCGTACAAGGGACGCCGCGCGGAATATAGCGTTCGGGGGGTTGATAAAGTCGCGCGTCCTTTTTGCGATTTGCCTTTTATCTTACCCGCCTTTTATACGCTTTTTGCGCTCGACTCTTTCATATATTTGCATTTCAAATGCGCGAGAGCGCTGTTAATCGCTTGGTTTTTTTTTTTTTTTAAAGGCTCGTCGCGACGCGTCGGGGGTTGCGCGGTTGCGGCTTTGCCGGGGCTAATTAGCCACGGGGCTTTTCGACCCGCAAATTCGGCGCAACGAATATTATCCTAGTTTACGATATACCATATGAGAGGCTGAGATGCGTTTATTTAGTGAAGAAACTTTCGTGAAAAAGAATAATAAAATGTTTCAAAAGTCATTGAAAGTATATGAGCTATAGTATATGTGTCGAGGAAATTTCGGAAACAACTCGGATGAAAAGTTGCAAAAAATTTTCTTGAAGACACACTTAGCAGACCTGTTTTTTCTCGTTTCTTAGGTCATTCTGAAAGAGAAATAGCTCGCGTACATGCCCGATCGTAGGGTATAGTTTTCTCCGGAGCGAAAACGACTCGAAAAACGAGAAATGATATAGACTTTCAAAAATATTTCATTAGAACAAAATTATTTGTGCATTCATGAAAGAATGCTCTGAAATTTTTTCAGATTTTTTAAGGACGTTTTTCGTAATTTCGATTTTTTGAATTTTTGAAAAATCAAAAATTGTATCGGATCAATCTGAAAAAATTTCAGAGCATTCTTTCATGAATGCAAAAATATTTTTTTGTAATGAAATTTTTATGAAAATTCATAGTTTTCTAGAAAAAAATCTGTGAATTCTCTTTTGTTAAATATTTCTCGTGTTTTTCGAGTCGTTTTTGCTCCGGAAAAAGTATACCCTACGATCGTTCATGTACGCGAGCTATTTCTCTTTTAGAATGACCTAAGGAAGGAGAAAAACAGGTCTGCTAGGTGTATCTTTAAGAAAATTTTTTACAACTTTTCCGTCCGAATTGTTTCCGAAATTTCCTGAATATATTTGTCGAATTTAAAAAGAAATGCACTTTTCTTTGGTCTAGAAATCGAAAAATTTTTTTTAAAACCAGTAGAGGTTTGGACCGATTAGACTTTTTTCTGTGAACCGAAAGATAGTCAAAAGGGCAGAGGAACATGAGTAACTATATATTTCTGAGCCATTTTGCGCTTTTTTTACAAAAAATTAATATGCATTAATATACTGGAATAATAACAACTACAAATGTTTCCGAGACACCAATAAAATTTCGAATTAAGCTATAATAAAGTGTTACAATTAAAAGAGCTTTAATTTAAAAGAAAAATACCGAGACTTTCGATGCTTTGATCTGAAAAGTTAATAAGAGAAAACAATAAAAATCCAAATAGCCAATTTTTTCTCTTTCCTCCATATGCCTCCCCGTCTTAAATTTTCATATTCCATATTTCCCATGTTCCTCGGCATTTCTCATCATCTTTCGGCTTACAGACCTCTAGCTCAAAAAACATTTCTGCGAATTCCAGACCGAAGAAAAGTGCATTTGTATATTTTTTGAAATTCGACGTGTACGCTCAGTGGAAACGAGGCAACTCAATTTTTTTGTATTCATAAACACGACGTATCCAGAGGACATCAGAATGACGGACGCGAAGGCGTATCTCCCAAGAGAAACCTACCTATGACAACATTGCACGTGCACTCGCGCGTCGTTATGTACGCTCAGCCGCGACGTGTGGTGTACGCACTTTGTTTCTCGCGCGGAATCGAGACCTTTTTCTGCACAAAAGTGTACAGGCGCGACAGCCGAGCAGCAGCAGCAGCAGCAGCAGCAGTAGCAGCGGCAGTAGCGACAGCATCGTATACATAATAAAAAGTAACGGCGATGAAATAAACGAGCTTGCGCGCGGGGGCGATAAGGACTTTGCGCGAGCGCGCGTAACGATCGCTTTTTACAGAACGACACAGCGGGTGACGCGAGGCCAATAATGCAACTGTCATTACGCTGTTTTTCGCTCTGGCGTTGTTGGGCTTTTGTGGCCAGTGCTCGATCTACTTTTTTATACATACACGTATACATACAGAGGCTTGACGACTGCACTGCAGCAGAGCGAGAGGTGCGACTGCGGCAATAATGCTGTACAGCAGGCCGCGGTATGGAAGGCTTTTGTGCCGTCGCGCGAGAACGTCGATCGCGCCTTTTTTCTCTCCTCTATTTTTATATACAAACGCATCAACCGCGGCGAGAAGCGCGTATCGCCGAGGTTTACTCGCGCGTTTCTCATATATAAACATGTACAACTACTCGATAGCCCCTCTCGCCTGACGATGAAAGAAAAAAAAAACGACGAGCTAAACACACCTGTCTCTCTCTTTTCTCTTTCTCTCGTTCTCGAGACAGTCGCAGAGAGAGAGAGAGAGGAAAAAGACCGACTGCGCGGACTTCTCGTTACACATTTATTTGCTCGTAAGGGGCCGCCGCCGCCGCCGGATCGTATACGTGTGTATACAGTCGGTGTTCCCTATTATCGGGCCAGGACTACACAGGGCCCTCCTCCCGATCGGGAGAGAGAGAGAGAGAGTCGAGAGAAGCTCTTTATCAGATTTGCCGGACAGCTGCGGGACTTTGCACCTTCTCAGAGCCTCATTAACGGGCTCGGCCCCTCGCGCGCGTATCACTGTCATAATTCATATGGATTGTTCACGCGCGGAAGGAAGAGCTCGTATATATACGTGCTGTACACGCATAGGAGGATAACGCAGTTGCGAATTAGAGACGGTTCCGCGATCGGCTCCTCGGCTACACTCGGCTATATAGCTTAATGCCAGATAGCGTCGCCGGCAATTTTCGGCTGCGCGCCTTGTTGCGTTTGGCGAGCGAGCGAGCGAAGCACCTGGCGCGCCGATCGACGCGAGCTGAATCGATAATCCACGGCGTGATGAGCCGCGGCACGCGATACGCGCGCGCCAGCAGCCTCTATATGTAACGTATGTATACCCGCGCGATCGTATGCGTTTGTAATTGATTTTTCTTGCAAATTCGAGCACGCGCTTATTAAATTGCAATTTAAAATATAATTAATGCTCGACTCGAGTCGTGCGCGACTGTATATATATTATGTACGTATAGGTATACGGATGTGTACGGGTGATTTTCGAGCTCGTTAAATTGCGGGAGCTGTGCGTCGAGAGTTGGCGAGAGAGAGAGCATTGGAAGCGTGCATCCTCTCTCGCGCGCAATGAAGATCTTCGCAGGCTTTTTTATCTGTACGCGTATACGTATGTGCAGCGTGTATATATACAGGAGGTGAGCCTACGCGTGCGGCGGGATTGCGTGCGCGCACGCAGAATCCGGCCGAGGTGTCGCAATCTCCGCGCTCATCGACACGTGTATTTAAATTAGCGGCTACCGAGATAGCGCACCGTTCGGCTCGTATATTATGAGGAGATGCCGAGGAAATACCTTATATGCGTGCGCGGATCCGTAGAGTCGTTCTCTCGCTCTGTCTCTTCTTGGGTATTCAAATGAAGCTACAGCGAGAGTGATCCGTTAATTAGCTGCTGCCTCAGCTCTTGGCCCTTTTCATTAAGCAAGAGAGCTTTGGAATCTATCTGCGTCTGTCTATCTCACGGAGGGGATGCGTTGTTTTGTGCTGCTGCTGCTGCTCTTCTTTTCACTGGAGAGGTGCGAGCGTTAATTAAGTTCATTTATGCTCTACGCAGTAATGAAAACGAGCTTTCTTTTAAAGATTATTGTTTAATGCTCGGAATTAAATAAGGCAAACACTCCACTTACTTTCGCGTTCAGAAAGAAGAGTTTTTCTTCCCGAGTTTCTTGAAATACGCTTTGTTGTATCGTTGGAGGCCATAGGTTCTTTATGAAGTGGTAGTTGCGCGACTTTTCTTTTAGTAAAAATAAACGATAGAAATAGACGTAATTGTACGGCGGTATACACGAGATTGCGTGCCGCTGCACTTTCGCAATCGATGAAAGCCGAATACCACTTGATTATTATACAAAAGTTGTTCCAAGTTTAAAAAGAAAAAATTGAATTCTACACACATATCTGACTATAATCATGATAATCATGACAAATGATAGAAAATTACAACAAATTAATAGTTTAAAATATTTTACGACAATCATCGATTTGAAATGAATAATATGGATATATGTGATTGATAAATAAGACCAAATACCTGCCCTAACTTTTCTGTAGAGTTTCCTCGTATGTGAATCAGAGTAGATTCATATTTAATACAGTAATATAGAGAACGAGGAAAAATAATTTTGTACAAGAAAATTGCAAGAGTTTTTATTACAACTATACATCCCTGATAACAAAAATACGCACTTAAAAACTATAAATACAATAATTTGTGTATAAAGCAACACTTGAAAATTGTTTTTTTGTAAGCTATTATATGTGTAATTCATGGTTTTGTACCAAATCTCCAAACGAGTTTTATTTTTTAAATCTGCATTATTTCAATATTTGCCTATAATCCTCGATACATTTGTATGTTTTCTTTTTCGATAAAATAAACATCGCTTAACACTTACATTCCGCAATCTTTTCTGTTTCAGGTAAGCAACAAACATCGCATTATCTTCCACGACGTGATTCGCAAGTTTTTTCCATTCTGCCGCGATAAAAAATCACAGCAGTTTATCCCGGCTATAGAAAGCTTGCGCGTACGGGAATATATAAAATCGTAGCAGACACTTTTTCAAGCTCGGCGCGACACGAGATCGATGCGGGGGAGGCTTCGCGCAGCTTCCGCGAGATTGAACGCAGCCGCAGTTTGTCCCGCTTAGTTGTCACGATCGATTTCTCATCTCTCTTTCTCTTCCCCGAAAAGGAACAGGGATAGACTGTCCCCGGCTCCGCCTCATTCCCCCCCCCCCCTCCAGCCTCTTTCTTCGCGAAAAAATAAACTGCCTCGAGGATCATGCGTGTTTATACGGGGAGAAGAAAATTTCTGGCTTATTATTTTTCGCAGCAGTGAAGGATGACGATATTGTACAGCGTACTGATCGATGGCAGGAGAGCAAATCGGGGTTCGCAGATGACAAAGAGAGATTATGCGAACGAAATTCAGGAGTATGCAGAACGAGAGAGAGAGAGACTTCTCGAAGTAAGGGGAATCTTATATTATTTGAACCAAAGCCATGTTATTTGGCCTGAAAAATCGAATAAAATTATGAAGGATTAAACTTAAAACTTTGTAATTTAAAAAAAGCTGTTGATTTGAAAAGAATATTTAAAACAAAAGTTTTCTTTTTTTATACTTTTTTGTTTAATTCTTGAGCGTGAATAGTTTAAAGAAAAATTCTTCTGAATACTGATCCTAGAATCACTTGATTATGAAGCAAAATTTTTCCTGCTATTACTCTAAGGGAATAACGCACAATCATATAGTTTTTAGTTAAAAACAATATTGAAGCAACATTTTGTTCAGATCCTGAGTAAAATATTAACTTGAAATCGTAATATAGATTTTATATTATTTGATGGAGGGTAATCACTCAGTAGTTTTTTCCAATTTTTTACGTTTATCTTTTCTTTACATATAAAATGTAATACGTTTCTCGGTAGCCACGCTGTGACGCAAAATTTAAATTTACATAATCTACGGACATCTATGAAGTTCTAAAAGTTTATAGATCCTCTTATCACAAAAAGAAAAGTTTTTCGAAGCAAATCTTGCAATAACGTACGATAGCAACTTTGGACAACGAAATTTCCTAACGAGGAACGGATAAAAACATTCTCGTTGTAAAACGACAATCTGCTCAAATTTTCTTGGCCGAATAATTCCTTTCTCGTTTCCATCAATCTGCAGAGATGCTTATGCCTCGCGGAAAGGGCATTTCTCCCAGCGTAAAATGAGCGCAGTCGAGACCTAAATTTGTAATAATACAACTCGGATCGGAATCGCAGCGGGAAAATCAGCTCGGCCAATCCTGCCAATAAATTCTTCCATCGTAAAACGCAGAGGCATCGGGCAACAAAAGCAGAGCAGAAGAAAACAAAGTCTACGAACGCGGCCGGTGCAACGCTCGTTCCTCTCTCTCTCTCTCACTCCTTCCGCGTAGGTGTACGCGTATAGCGCCATGAGCCATAAACCATATCAAGTATAACATATAGGAGCATAAAAAAGACTCTCCCGAGCGCGCTCGCGATAAGGGCGCGCGCAGATATATACGAGAGCTGCAAGTTACGCACGCGCAAAAAAGCCCAACTCTCTCTCTCTCTCTCTTTCGCGAAATTAGAATTTTTACGGCGCCTCGAATCTCGCGCGAGCGCGCGCGCGCTCGTCGCTCGTAAAAAACGGCGATGCGCGCGCGCGCGCGCGCTTGCGGTACGTGACGAGATTTTCTTATGTCCACGGGCATAAACACCCTCGCCGCCGGCTAATTACGCGACGCGCTTTTTATAATATTCTACTTTCTCTCTCTCTCTCTCTCTCTCGTGCAGCGCAAGAGAGCCGCGCGCGCTGGACCACTAGCTTTACGTTTATTGCGATGGCGCCTTTTTTCGCGGTGCGCATCGCGTTACTCTCGGCTATGCGTATAGCCTACAGTCGGAGGATATGAGATTTTCTGGCGGTCTGCGTGTAAGAGCGGATGGCCGCCGCGCTTCTTTTTACGGGAGAAAGAGCGTTATTGCGGCAGTTTTGGCCGGGCGAACGTTTCATTAAGCGCGCGCTGCGCTAAATGCTTATCTCGCGGAGCGCTGACTCGTGCGCACGTGTTTAACGGTTTTTTTTTTGCGACCCGAGAGCTGAGGGCTTGTTAATTTATGTCGGCGTTTTATTAAGTTACGTCGCCCGAGGTGGGAGGATCGCGGGGAGGTGAGAGAATCCCACCGCTCGGTCCACTTTAAAAGACTCTGTTGTATATATATTGGCTGAAAATAAATATATTATAGGATTTTTTGCTATACGAGCGCAGCTGACGAAAAAAAAATTCTTGCTTTCGAGATGGACTGATCGTTATTCAAGCGTAATTCCTGAGTGATGATAATATAGGGTTATAAATTTGATCGAAATTTTGATAATGATGACAGCTGGAACGTAAAAAACGAGGAAGATTTTTGTTATCAAAAGGCTTATCAGATTGTAATTGATCGCGAGAGTATAGCTATGATTATATATAAAATTGTAGGGGACAAAAAGCACCGTTGGAATTCGAAAGAAAAAACGAGTTTAAACTTTTGCAGACAATTTTAATTGAACTGCAATATTTTATTTAAAATAAGTTTAAGATATACAATATAAAATAAAATATTTTAACCTATTTTGAGTCTAATACACCTTAATATCAGAATTTGCAGTTTTTGAAAAATTTTAGCTCTTGTCGTAGAATTCTAAGCGTACAATTAATTGCATACATATGAATTTTGGTGTATAAACGTACGAATTTAGATTGGAACGCGACCGGGAATGTATAATTTAGAAACACAAATCTTGCCCAAACATTAAAATGAATGGCATTGATAATTCTTGTTATTTTAATATTTTTCAATGTTTATATCCCGTTCGTATTTTTACCCAATCCTTTTGAAAATTCATAGATTTTTTCGCTAACATACGTAAAACCAAAATTCTTAAGTTAAGTCCATTCTTTCCAAGTCCCGCTATTAATTTTGAATTTATCATAAAATTCAAAAAGATTAGTCATTACTCGAAGCCGTCCCCAACGATTTCACGCGTCGCAGTTCGCATATACTCGCTATACGGTATATAAATCTCAATTTTTCGAAAACATTGTAAGACGTAATTCGCAGTATCTGATGGCCAGGACGTAAAATATCAGAGATGACCGAGAGCGGCATAAAACTTCCGCAGAACGCGGCCATTCAGCCGCGTGTCCGCGCGTAGAAGTCTCAAGAGCCTCGGGAAGTGCAGATCAACTTGTTCAGCTCGCTTTATACTCACTCGCGAACGACAATCAGAGAGAGAAAGAGAGAGAGAGAGAGCCGAGTCGCATAAAAATCCCCCGCACCCCCGCGCCTCTCGAAGTCCACTCTCGCGAGGAAGCCTTAAAATCCCGCGGAGTATCGCGGCAGTTTCGCCTTTACTGCCGCGCCGCGTAAACGTAAAGTCAGAGCTCTTTCTCTCTCTCTCTCTCTCCCTCGCTCGCTCTTTCTATGCATGTATATAGCTGCACGTATACTCGCATAACATACTTGCACACACAGCCGATGGGCGAAGATCTTATCCGTCGGACGGACGACTGTCGTCGGCGAGAGCGAGTTTTCTCTCTCTCTCTCTCCCTCTCTCGCTCGCTCTTTCTGTTTCCGTGGCCTTTTGCGCGCCGCGACCGAGGACTGATGTCGTCGCCGAGTCTGTTTTACACCGGCGCGAACCGAATAGAACCGAACCACGAGCGAATTTTACAAGGGAATGGATTTACAAGACGAGTATAGAGCGCGTGAGTCATCGCGCGGGCTGATTCTTGGAGTAATGAATTTTCATGATTCTTGATGACACTTTATCTTACCCCGATGGTCTCTGATTCGCTTCTTATACGTATGGAGGAAGCGTTGCATTGTAATAAAATTTTTCTTCGATCACTTTCTGCTCGGCTTCTGCAAGGGGAATCGGATTTTAAATGCTTATAAGCCATGCCACACTTTCCCTCTCAATTATATTTTTACTATTCACCTCCTTTATGTACTATAAAATTACTTAATTGCGGGATGCGATAAATTAATGAGCCAAAGAATTCGTAGACGGTCCCCTTAAAAAATCTCTTATCTCATTTTTCTTCGATGCTAATTCAGAGTCAAGAGTTATACAAGTAAAGAAAAACAATATTCATTCCAGCAACTCTCTACGACCCATTTTGCTTATACTCACTATAAATGAATTATGAATACGTCTTAAGCACAATTAAGCATATTCCGTCAGCTAAGTACTAGTCAACAATGCAATACGATTTTATATCCAAGCTCAAATGTTCAAAATCGAATAAAAAGCAAACGTTTACTTCGAACACAAGTATATTACAGTGCGCGTACGCCCGTTCGGAGGGCATCGCGCGGCAGCCAATATAATTTACGCAAACAGCTACACAAAGCCGAACGCGTATCCTATACACACGGAGACCGACGATTTTGAATAGCGACTATTATATATTATGCGCAACTCGCTCGAAACGAAAGCCGCATAGCTTTGTGACCGCGGCACAAAAGCGCGGCGCCGCTCGCGCTTGCGCGTGGAAATAATAAATGAAAGAGGCGAACGTTTCAATTAGGCGCTATACCTCGTCCCGATGCAGTGCAGTGTATAAGCCCAGCGTGATATTCCGCGGACTCTCGCTATATACGGACCACCTCCGCGGGCTCTCCAAAGGCGTGTTCGTGACGAATGGGCCGCATTATGCAGTAGTCCTGAATCTCATGTAGGCTTATACGTATGTATAAATAAACTGATCGATTCTCCCGGGGGGACTGATGGGTTTAGTTCGAGGAACGTCGACGAGAGCCGGCGATGTCGACAACGGCGATGCGGCCGGGCCGCTCGTTTTCATGAAAACGTCTCATCCGCTCGGCGCATTACTGCATCATCTGTACACACTCGAAATATTAATTCATTCCAGGAAAATCGAGTGCATTTCACAACGCCGCACTCAATCTCTTTCGCGCGCATTCATATTCCTCCGTATATCAGCTTCCAATGTCTCTCTCTCTCGGCGGCGTTACAGGCGCGGCGGCGGTGGCGGCAAAAGCCGGCTTTCCGGTCAATATTTCAAAATGCCCAGCGGTAGTTTCGTCGTGTACGCGCTGCGCGTATATATACATATTGATACATACGTATACAGGCGCACACATCCGCTGCAGCCGCGCTCGCGCTATGCGCACTTACGCAACAGCGCGAAATCGCCGGGCTCATTCTCCCGCGAAATCGCACCGATATATTTCCGCGCGCGCGCTCGATCATGCCGGCCCGTATATACCTATATGCACATGTACGTTCCAAGAAAAGCTCGCCACTCCGAAAAGTATAAAAAGCCAAACGCCCCGCTGAAAAACAATCAATAAAGGCGAGCGCATACTGCACGCGGCGCGACTCGCGCAATTTCCAATGAATGAAACCGAGCGAGAGACCGTATATACGAAGCGGGGTGGGGGGGGGGGGGTATGTATGCTTGTCCGCGTGCGTGTGTGTATCCCCTTTTATTACGTATATACACGCTCGCAGCGCGAATGAAAGCCGAGATAAAGAAGCCTCAAGACAGGTAGCCGCGCGATTTTTCAGCCGAGTCCAGTTTTTAATGGCCGGGATTAATATCTCCGGGTAACAAGACACTGTATATACTGCAGCAGCAGCGCTCGGATGCATATATGCGTATATGTGTATATATATACGCGCCGCGGCAATGAGTCGCGATTGTATACGCGCCGCCGGACAAATCGGCCCGCATTATGCCCCTGTCTCGGTCTAATCAATTATACGCGCCCGCTGCGGTTTTCATGTGCGGGAACAGACGTATATATACGCGCGCGTGTGTGTGTGTGCGAGAGCGGGATAAAGACGGAACATCGGGAATACGCTGTGTTCCGCGCGGGCGACGGGAGCCGGAGAAGGTGCGCAAGCGCGAAAGGAGAGAAGAGCTGCTGCGCCGGCAAGTAGCTCGAAAAACGGCGCGGCGCGCCACGCCTTGCGGCTTCTGCTCTCTGCGAGACTCTCTCTCTCTCTCTCTCTCTCTCTCTCTCTCTCTCCGGCCGTTTCATTGATCTTCCTCTCGAGAGCGAGCGATGGAGACACGAGAATCGCTACAGGGGTCTCGTCGTCTCGAAAGTTTGAGTTTGTCGCGTTTTTCGTGAAAGACTGTACACTTGTAGAGAAAATCATAGAATTATTTCAGTAAATGGAAAACAAAAGAAAATATGTCGAGCTGCATGTCTCGGGACGCTTTTTTCTCGATTAGTAGAGTGGGTTATAAGGAACGAGGAAAAAGCCTTGGAGGTGCAACACGACATTTTTAGTTTGTCAAAGAGAAAGATTTTGAAAAAAATTGGATGTTTTCAATGTGTGCAAATAATAAAACGTATGTTATAGCGAAGGTTTCTCGTCTATTTGACTATTGTTCTGTGTACTACAAAAACGTGTTGTAGTTAAAAGTAATTATTTTTTTCAAGTTAATAAACCATAAAAATGTTTTCGAACGACCTGATGTTCAGAAATTAAAAAGTCCTTTTTCCAAATTTTTTCAATTAAATCGCAATGTATTTACATGTCCCTTGTAAATGTTTACGAATTTTGCCATTATTATTGTATTTAATGGAGATACTAGAAAAAAAAGTTTCATTAGGGAGAGAAATATTAACAGCCTTTAGCATTTACATCAAATCGTATGTATATTAAATTAGTTGTTTCATAGTCTACGAATATTGATCATTCAATTGTAATATGTAAATGCTAATCAATCAAATTCATTTTTAGTGCGTTACTTAACCAGTCAACTTAGACAATTAATACTCAAAAATAAGATAGATACAATCAATCTATACTAACAGAACTAAAATGCTAATTATTTTACAACCAAAATTAACAATGGCGTCATCTTTGTTGCGCATAAAAAGCGTCAACCATGTGTAAATTTACATGAGTATTAAAACAGAATTAATTTAATATAGGTAACATAAAATAAATTATCAACCTATTTCGTATTTTGAAAGAATAAACATTAAAACTAGTTTGCAATAAACTTTTTAAAAATTATAATAAACGTGAATAGAATACCTGCATTGTTCGTTAAAAGATATTTCTATCGAAGGAAAACAGCTTATTCCACGGCTCATAAAAAGCAATAAATCGTACTAAAATCTATTTTGACTTGACCAACAATGATCTCGAAAAAGTAAATCAGTTCAGCATTGTGAGCCGTAAAGTGCATCCATAAAGACCTGCGTATCTCCTTCCCTTTGTCAAAAGCCACTTCCTGGTAACTATATCCAGTCCTATACACACGCACACACATACAGAGACATCCACCAGCTCGCGTGAATGACTTCGAGGATGAGAAATAAAAAAAAATAAATAAAAAAGGGAGAAGCCGAATAAAGGGAAGCCACTTGAGAGTTCTTTACAGATCCAGTGCGCCAAGAAAAAGGAGACGCACCTATGAACTATTTATCAACACGCTTTAATACTCAGACTCTCTGTGTGAGCTATAATGGACTCTCCTTCGTCTCCTGCTTACCTCCACTTCTTTTCTCGGCGATCGTCCTGCGCGCGTTTCCCATGGCCGTGCGCCTGTAGGGAGAAAGCGAGAGAGGGGGGGGGGGAGGGAAGAATAAGAATAAGACGTTGACACATGGATCTTACGAGGATACACGTACACGCGTAAATGCTCCAGGATGGTAGGTATACATAAAGCTTATGATTCTCTTTGCGAGAGCGTAACGGTGCGCCTACACGAGAGCCGTGTGTGCGTGTATTTTTTTTTCTTTTTTTTTTAGTCGAGGGAAAAACTTTTTTATAGCCCGATATCTTTGTTTTTTTTTTTGGCGGAATGATTAATCTGGTCGGTTGAGAAATCGTTGCTCGAAATTTTGCGGCGTTTCGGAGTCAACGGAACTAGTTTCTTGTACAATGGCGAATTTTCGGGCTATTAAATGTCCGATTGGAAAAAAAAGCCACTCCATCAAATTGTACGAGGAAAAAAAAAAAAATTCCGCTCAACATGCAGTTTCGCCAAATTTTTGACTCGCTCGCGTAGGAGTCCCAAGATCGAGAGCCGTCGCTCAGAGCTGTCAAACTGATCATTACATAATTAATGACCCTCGCAAAAGACAGGAGCAGGAGCTACGGTAGCCTCCATCACGCTCGCGCAAGATATCTCGCTTGTAGGTATATGTATATGTAACTCGCGCAAGCGATTAATTGAGCTGAGAGAGGGAGCGAGCGAGAGAGCGCAATCAAAAGTCGCCAAACCTGTTGTTGCTGCTGCTGCTGCTGTTACTTACGCCGTAAGTTTGACATGCGCCAGCCGTGACTAATGTACTTGGCTTTCGTTATAAATACGTTCTGCTCTCGAAGAGTGATAGAGTGGCTCTGCTGGAAATCAAACTTCCTGAGCTTTTCTTTGTCGAGAGTGTTTCCTTTTTATTTTCAACGATAATGCGCGGTATTTTTCGTAGCCTATCCTATACACTCTATAATAATAAAAACGGCGAGCAAACATTGTATTTCATCTTTGATTGGTCATTGGTTATACGATCTGTAATTATTTCGCGGCCCTTTTATTGACTATGATATTGTTATTCGTGCTATTTCTATATTGCCAGGCAATGAAATTAATTTAGTGTCTCTTTTGTTTAAAAACTAACTGTACAGCTTGGGTTTAGTTTAATCAAATAGAAAACTGGGAATGTGGAAGCGTTGTTTTATATACCCACGTTGCGTCCTGCATTGTAAGCGTTTAATCATTTGCTGGAATCGTTGTGAAATCGTCGTTATGAAATAAAAATGATGATCACATTATTTAAATAGTCCAGTGAAGTCAATATATTGAATCCACTGGTGGTCAATCGATTATTGTCGCTTATATTGGACTCTGCCTTCGATGCTATTATTCATCGACAGTTATCAATTAGGGACACGGTTCAATTATAAAATTCCTAACACGCTTGAAATTAAAATAATTGCTTTATATCTCGAATAACTCGTGTTCGTTTTGATTATACCTGATGTAAAATACACGCCGTACCGTACATGATTACTTATTTACCACTATAGAGACATTAAATATATCGTCATCATAGGAAAAAAAATACATTCAAGTATTTTCATTCGAGGCACTGTTTCATAAACTTTTAAAAGGATTTTTAATGTTTGATGAGGCTTATATAACGAATAATTTATAAAAACGATTTATAGATCTAAACAAAATTTTTTATTTGAAAATGCAGGTATTTTTTACTTCAAAAAATACTTTTTGTCTTGTTTAAATATATCAATTCAAACTTAAAAAAAATCAAAAATAAATTTTTCATGAAGTGTCATTTAAATTGAAATCAATTTCTTTTCGAGCTAAAAATTAAAAACTCGAAAAATAAGAAGCTTAGGCTAATTTAAATTACTGTTATTAAGATAAATAAAGTCTTTCTTATCAGTACATAATATTTCTTAAAAAATTCAGATAAGACCATTCTACATTGATTAGATAGAGTAATTCATTCGATAAAGTCATTCTGCTTCACGAGTAGTACCTCGAAAATTTTTTCCGAATAAAATAATTAGAATAAGACAGATATAGAACAGCTGATTAAATAAGCTATACTGATGATAATAACTATTTGACAACAGTATTTGGAATAGTGTTAAAATTGACGTTGATACCAGTATTGAAAGTATTATACCAGAATTTATTTATGTAAAGTTGTCTAACGTGGTTTATAACTTTTGTAACTAATGAAACCAAATACTATCCTAAAGACAGAAGAATGAATACGTAAGTTATAAGAGGAACCTGTTCCTTTAACAAGATGATTCGATGAAGGTGATAATGGTGAAGTTTTTTATGTGTGGGTAACAATAGGAAAGCTTGGACGGAGTTAGCATGAGGTTTTGCCATGCGTCAAAAAATCAAATGATTTGCAACGTATTATGTTCATAACTTAATACTGTTTTCACCAATCATTTGTCCAAACGCCAAAGCGAAGCTTTGTAATTGAAGATTTTCAAATCTAATATTTTGATAAATTTGAAAGTTTTGGAGAAAAATCAGCAAAATATATTTCAATGCGAAGAGCATTGTTTCTAATGTTACAAAAAAAGAATAAAAATAGTCGTCAACGTAACTCTCCCGAGAGACACCGCCAAAAAGTGTAATACCCGTACAGAGCGTCAGAGAAAGAGAGAAAAATCCCTCTCCCCGCACATAACTTTGCATTTTTCTCCAGTAGCACATCCAACTATATATACACACACACACACGCGCAGCGTCGGATCCCCAGAAGGGAATTCGTTTAGTCGGCCGGTTGGGCTTTATAGGGCCGGCCCGTATATAAAAGTAGTGCAGTTTCGCGATAAGACCGACGCAATCCGATGCGCGTGCCAGATAAGTGGGGGGAAATTCTCTCTCTCGCTCGCTCCGCCGCTGTATAGGGTCATGCGGAGAGCAGTTAGGGGACACCCTTCGAGAGAGATCAAATTATTCTTGTACGGCATGGGGGCGACGAGCGGACGCTCGCTGCTCTCGCTCGCGAGAGCAGGCCAAACGGGGGGGGGGGGGATAAAAAGTCATTCGCGAATCAAATGCCCGGATTAAGGGACTAGCCTCGCACTTAATTGCCCCATAGTCCTAGCTTTATACTACTGTTGGGTGGGGTGACTTTTGCGTGTCGAGATTTGGAGACGAGTGCGCGTTTTCTGCCTACAGTGCCTTCGGCCGATTTCGGGGACGGCCGTTTGCCTCAATTTGGAAAGCGACGAATCGCGCGCGCAGAGGGACTTTGCGGATGCGTCCGCGATCGAACGGGGGAGATTATATTTACCGAATAAGCAATGGCTAAATTTGAGAACTTATAATAATATATATTCTCTCTGTTTAGAAATGCTTGCTTCACATATGTATATGAGTATGAGTATATCCAGGTAATTTCGGAAACAACTCGGATGGAAAAGTGGCAAAAAATTTTGTAGAAGGCACACCTACCAGACCTGTTATTTGTTGTTCCTTAAGTCATGCTGAAAGAGAAAAAGCTCACGTGCACGGCAAATCTTGAAAGAGAATTCACAGATTTTTTCTCGAAAACTATTGACTTCTATAAAAATTTCATTAGAACGAAAATGTCTTAAAATTCATGAAAGAATTATGCTCTGAAATTTTTTCAGATTGATTCGGTACAATTTTTGATTTTTCAAAAGTCCAAAAAAATCGAAATTTCGGAAAAAATTTAAGAGCATTCTTTGATGAATTTTAAGACATTTTTGTTGTGAATTCTTGTTTTTTAATTATTTCTCGTGTTTCGAGTCGTTTTTGCTCCAGAAAAAATATACCCTAAGATTTGCCGTGCAGGTGTGCCTTCAAGAAAATTCTTTGCAACTTTTCCGTCCGAGTTGTCTCCGAAATTTCCTGGACATACTGATATGTATAGTATCAGAAGTTTCACGCCTAAACCAACCAGTCGATACTCCAGTGTAAACACTCATTGTGAGCGAAAGAATCCACTGGAAGAGAGAAAGAGAGAGAGAAAGAGAGAGTCCCCCCGAAATTGATGAACTCTCGAAGCTCACGATCTTTTAATACCGCTCCTCCCTCCGGGAAAGATCGATTCACGCCGGCGTCCAAATGACTCGAGAGAAAAGTAGCTCGCTTAAAAAGAGAGGGAACGAAATCTCATCTTCACACACGTGAAAAAGTCACTCGCATACAATGCCCTAGACTCGCGCGTTCGATACGTACATACATATATACCTCGAGGGCCAGAGAACAGTAGAGAGATTTCCCCGAAGGCGTCGGGGGATAAATATAAAAAAAAAACGCCCGCGAAAAAGTATATACATCTACCTGTGCGCAGAGTGGGAGAGAAGCGCACAAGGTGTGCTCGTACATACATATATCTATATATATGTGTATATAGCCGCGGGGTGTCCGCAGGTTGGGGCCCACCCATGGCTCGGAGACAGACGGCGCTGCAGCGCACAGTCCGCGGGGATATAGAGTCCTTCTGACAGCGGGCGGCAAGCCGTTTCGCACTTTCATTGTGTTGTCTAAACTATGGATTATACGTATACACGGGGCTATACGGCTCTCGTTAGCGCGCTTGTGCGCCGAGGGACAATCGCGGCACTTGACTCTCGGCTGCTGCCGTTCCCGGGATTTCCATTCGCGAGGACAGTTTCCCTGGGACGCGCGGCCCCGGCGCAGCCCACAATGGGGGAAAAAAATCCGCTCGAGTTGCTTCTTTCTTTCTTTCTCTCCTCGGTTTCTGTGCCTGCGCCAGGCTCCCAGCGAAGATTTATCGATGCCGTAATGATCGCCGCCGCCGATCGAGTGAGACGTCCGCGCAGGTGTGAATCTTACGAGCGACTTTTTTTTTTCTCGCGGTCGAGCGCAATGCGAAATGAGTGCGATGACTTTCTATATAGGATTGCTCCGTCGAAAAGACGACTTATATTGTATTATACGCGCACAAAAGAAACAATAACTCGCTCGACGCGTTTAGCATAATATCGCAGTAAAGCTCGCGTGCGCGCCTTGATGTTTATTGAGAAAAAATATATAGCCGGGGCTAGACGACTCTCTCGACACTTGACTCGCTGCCAGGGAGAGACTCTCGGGCTGCAGAGCCGATATTATAGAAGCACCGCGCGACGCGCGGCACATAACAGCGTATCACCATAAAGCCACTTTAATGGTGAGAAGATATGACGATTCACACGCGCCTCGATATCTCCTCTCAATAACTCACGCCGTTGCTGCTGCTGCTGCTGCTACAACTATGCAAGTCTCTCCCGCCCAGCCGATCGCCGGTTAATTGAAACAGTCCGTGGAATATAGTGCGCCGCGTATACCTTGAATAATTTTATTGGCAGGGGATTGGAAGACGGCGCAGTCCCGGCTAAATGGCCATTACATTGGCCGTGCCGAATCCGAGCGACAAAACAGAGCTGCCGCTGCTGCTGCTACTGCTGCCCTATGCAGTTGGCTGTAGTCTATTATATACAAGCTTGTCACGCTTCGATGTGTGCGCTGCCTTGTACACTCGGGGTACACATACACACACTTGACGCGTGTTGCTTCGTGTACCGTATACGGGATGACGCGGCAGAAATCGCGGGAAGATCGACGGTGAGAATTCGTGGAAATGAGTTTATAATACGGGAAAACTGGGTATTCTCTCTACATACGCTGGAAAATCGAAGATATTAAGTGCCGATTTAACGAATCAAACGCTCCCACGCAGAGACACGGCAAATTGATTGATCTTCGCTCGTCTGCGGACCCCGTAATTTTCCAAGATATCACGAGAGCCCCTGCGCGTAGAGAGAAACATAAGAGTCTGTCGCGCGGTAACCTCGAGTCTACGAGCGCAGGCCCCTGTGTAGCCTCGATTTTTCATTCCCGTAATACTCCGAGGGAAAAAGCTTGGAATTCCATCGAGCATCCCGAGAAATAGTCACAACAGCCCCACCCATCGTGAACTCGTCAGGGTAAACATTGGGGCGCGCGTGTACGCGCTCTTTTGCCTGAAAGTCGTCCCGAGGGACCGACGCGTGCACCGAATATTTTCGCCTCGAGCGACCTCTTACGCGGGAGATTCATTTATTTTACTTTACAAGGATCTCCTTCGCCAAAAAAAGAAACGACCTTTTCATCTTTGGCTTACCGGTGCTTATGCATACATTCTGTGGTGAAGTTTCCGTTTGAAGTGAATGCCGAGGATGTAAAATCTGCGGTTATTTGAAACGGATAGCATGACGCGTTATGCGATCATGAATATCGTAAATGGTAGTAATAATTATTCATTTTTTACAATAAGAATCCGTATTGAAAAAATTACTTGAAATCGAGTCTGTAAATATTGTTCGAATTCGATTTCAGGAAATTACGTCGAGTGTTAATGCTAATAAGTATATGCTAAGTAAAAATACAAAAGTTTTTGGTTCTACCTCAAGTCTCCGCGATTTTGGAGATACCCCATGTGCATGGGTACATCAAAGCTTGATTCAGTGATACTGATTGCACTAGAAATAAAAAGAAATTAAATTCTAACTTCTATCTTATTTGCAAGTAAATATATGATCAAAACTAACTATAGCAATAGTGAATCCAATAACTTGCAATTACTTGCAATGCAAGTGGCTTATTAGAGAGTTTTATTTATATCGATGAAAAGCTCTCTTCTTGCAATACAATTTATTTTGAACGTCATATTTAGTTTCTACAAAAATGTATCCAATCAGATTCAATGATATAGCCATGGATCCCCATAAGAGCTATGTTACTTACCAAACAACCTCCTAAAGTTTCATCAACGAGTCCAGTCAATAACGATTCAACGACAAACTACCTTAATAGGCTTCAGAAGCGTTTCATTGTGTCTAAAAGATGGCAAAGAAAAGAACCCGTTTCTGGAACATTACTCACAAATCAAACACTGGCCTACATGAATTCCATTTCTATCAATTCTAGGCGTAAAAAATGATCTCTTCGCATAAACAAATGAAAGGAATGGTCAACGACCGTTAAATCAGTCTCTGTCAAACCGATACTGCCAGTCGATGGAGAATCAATCTAACAGTCAGTACTGTCTAATAGAGCAATAAAAAGTATACATACGTATCGAGGACTTCCTCGTTCGATCGATGATCGATCAGGCGGCCAAAAAAATCCGTCTAATTTGCATCGGAATGGTAGTACACTTAGCTATAGGCCGCCCAACAAAGCAGTAATTCTTAATGGCCCATTTCGCTGTCGATTCTTTCTCTCCTCCACATACCACACTCGAACCCTCAGGTATTTCCAGTCCACAATCTAGATCAAAGTCATACACGTGCTCTTGCCTACACACAGACACGCGGGGCCAATCGCTCGGCCGCATCTCTCGGTTGTCACACGCGGGCCATTTTAATCCTTCCGGAATTTCGCGTGTCACCGTCGCTCTCCCGCTGCCGGGGAGTAAAACGAGAGAGAGAGAGGGAGAGAGACCGGTCGCGAGAGAAATACACTATTTTCGAACGAAAGGGGCCGTCGAAGCAGCACAATGTCCATCGAGGGACAATACAGTTGGTCTCTCCCTCTCTCTCTCTTTCTCTCTCGATGCTGATCGATTTTTTGTATATATACGTGGATGAGATGAGTCGCGTCTCGATTAGTCTCGGGGGCCATTGTGCTACGCGTCAATGTCCGATGTGTATTTCGAATATGCGCGATCCGTGAGTTAGCTACCTGTGTAGCCTGGATATATCGTGGCTCGCGTTTTACAAGGTGCCTGCTGGAACGGCGGCGAGCCGAAGTGACGCCATATTATGTATTATGCGCTGTATAGGAGGAGAGAGAGAGAGGCACTTTGCGTGTGTCATTGTTAGCGAGAGGCAACACCTGAGTTGTGCTGCTTAAGTGATTTCTGACACTCGCTCGCTCCTCCTGTGCATGTGTATGCGTGTGTGTGTGCCTTGCCTTGATCTCTCGCTGCGAGCCTTTTTCTCTCCTTCGTGAACGTACAGTCTGATTGGGCCTTGGGAAATTGTAAATCTAAGTGGGAGCTGCTGAGAGTTGCATTAATGTAGATGCTCGCCTTTACTTGAAAATCCGTTGAAGTCAACAGATATTATTTTTTTGTGTTTTTTTTTGTAAGAAAAAAATATATGACACTCGTGCACACATAAATACACTTACGGGCAATCGAATAAGATTTATGTCCGCATTGGAATTAAATTAAATCTGGCAGGATAAAATTAAATAAAATCAACTTAAAAAGCCTACTAGGATGGCAGGCTTGAGTTTTAAAACTATCACACTGTAACTTTACTTCATTTTCAAAAATAAGAATTTTTGTAAAATGAATTAATAAACTGCGTTCATTTTTCGAGTAAAATTAAAAATTAAAAAAAAATTTATAGACTGCTTACAAGCAAATAAAATTGTTAATTTTCTGTTAGGGAAGTGTCCCGTTGAGTAATATATGTAAAACATACGCAAATACTTTGATTAGTCGCATGAATTCATAATAATTTTATATTAGTATTATAAATATGCAAAACAAATTATAAAATCATGAATTTTAAACTGCCTGATCTCGCTTCATTATTTATATCAAGGAAAGCCTTTATTTGTCAAAATTTTATCTTTTAGTAAGGTTTCATGTAAGCATTACATGGAACATTAAAAATATCGAGAGAAAATTTCTTTCAATGTATATTTGTACATAAGTCTTAATATTGGTTATAATTAGATTTAAAAAAATAACAATGAGAAATTTAAATCTAGTTAAAGATTATTAATCTAGAGAGCACTGCACACATTGCAGGAAAACAACGCTATATAGTTGTGTATATGAATATCTCGAGAACGATTATTTCGAAATCCCTTTAAAAAATCTCGCCCCATACAGACAGCAGTACGAAAGCCGAGAACCGCACCTGTCACAGGTCTCCTCCCTTGTAGAATACCGAAAAAAGCCTGTAAATACATCAAAATAAAATCGCCGACCCACATTCCATCAAACGCACAACGTCGGATCGGCGTCAAAGTTCAAGGCGACTCGTCATCTCTCATGTACGCCATTGTCTGCGCTTACCTCCTCGTAAACCGAATTCACATCTTAGTCGTATATACGCATCCCAATTCGTCGTCTTCGGCCGACGCTCATTTACAACAAAAGCTCGTATACGCCGATGTAGCTTCGGACTCGAGCTCTTGCTCCGATTCCGGCTGCGCTATAACACGAGAGTCTTTTTCGAGCGAGAAAAGGCGAGAGCCGCACCTTTTCAATGCGTTATAGGAAACAGTATCTGCCCGGAGAAAGAGGAGATGCTCTGTGTGCGTGTGTGCGTGTCTGCGGTGTAGGTGAGTGTAGGTGCGCGCGTGCAAGTACTTTTGGCGCGAGAGAGAGAGCCTCGAAATTAATGGCGTTCAAGTGGAACGGAAGCTCCGGTCTATTACGAGAATATAAAAGGGTTTCACCCAGAGAGAGCAAGCGAGAGAGAGCAAGAGCCGATTTTAGAATGTTTCGAAACGCGCGCGAGCACGCGAGTCCTGCCTCTGATTTATTGTAACAGTATGCACACACATAATACACGCCGAGACATTCAATTAGAAATTGCTGTCGTCTACGCGACCATTAACTAGATCGAAATCTCGAGAAAGACGAGACCGAGCGAGAGAGAGAGAGAGAGAGAGAGAGAGAGACAATCGATCAACTTGATATTCGTCCAAAACAAAAACTCGGCACATCCCAGAGCGTAATCCTCTCGTTATTCAATTAGAGTCAACGCGCACAGTGTAGCTTTATGTATATACGAGGTAACGCGCGCCGGGGATGTAGAGGAATCCCCGTATGCATATATGTATACCCGGCAGTTGTCGACAGTTCTCCGAACTCGTTCCTCGAAACTCGCGCTAGACAACAATCATTAATTACGAAAATTCACTCGCGAGTATCTTCTCAATTAAAAGGAGTAT
This sequence comes from Philotrypesis tridentata, assembly GCA_018906965.1. Lineage (NCBI taxonomy): Eukaryota > Metazoa > Arthropoda > Insecta > Hymenoptera > Pteromalidae > Philotrypesis > Philotrypesis tridentata. The sequence continues at coordinate 8,436,024 of JACCIB010000002.1, forward strand.
GAGGAAGAGTGTGTGTCTGTGTATATATATGTGCACTCGCTTCTGCGTATACGTGTACACGCGCACGCACGCGCGCAAGCATCATAGAAAAATGACGGAGCGCGGACTCGGTGCTTTTTCACGATGACGATCTAATAAATTGCCCGGGAGACGCATCGGCATTAATCAACGCGTATCTCGGGGGCTCGCGCGGATGACAAGCCCGCGTATATATATATATATATATCTGTTCGCCCGCGGTGTGTCTGTGTATGCGCGGGTCTACACGAGAGGCATGCATATATAGACGAAAACAAAGTGTACGAGAGAGAATCCGCTCGGCCCTCGTGAGAAAGAGGTACGGCTGGACGTCCCAGTGAGCTCTCGCTGATTTCGTCCTTTTTTCCAGATAGTAACTTTCTGATAGGGCGCATTTTTCGGGCTTTCTGCGCACGCACGCGGCCTTACGGCAGAACGCGATGCCAGTGAGTTTTTCGCGCGTTTTCGAGGGAAGGGCATTTTAACGTTCGCGCCTCAAAATGCATAATTGTTATTGCATTGTTAGGGGCTTTTCTGGTTCGATAAATTAATCAATATTCTCGCGATCGTAAATGCTCGAGATAAAATCGAAGCGTTGGCTCATTTAATTGGCTATCGCGGCTTGCCTGATAATAATTGCGCAAAAAAAGCTTCTTGCCGCAGCGAGTGCACTTTCTATACTGTAATGGCAATCACTATGTGCCATTCTATTCATATAACTATAATAAAATTTTGTTATATGCTGTACGATTAATTTGATCAGTAAAGTTCAAATTGATAAATATGTAACATTTTAGTTATAAAAGGTTTGATTTTGTTTTTTAAGAAGAATATCTATGCAAATCGAAAAATGCTCGATATTTTTATTTATAGATAACATGATCAAGATCATATCCCTGGTAAAATGGTTCAGTAAACTACGGATCATATCCCATGTTCTATTTAGTTTTGGAAAAAATGTAATGTTTATTAATAATAATTAATTATTAATTATTATTATGCTTTTTCTAAAAGTAAATAAAAAACAATGAGTTACCGATAACATGATGAAGATCGTATCCCCGGTGAAATGGTTCAATAAACTACGGATCATATCCCATGTTCTATTTAGTTTTTGGAAAATGTAATGTTTATTAATAATAATTAATTATTAATTATTATTATAATTTTTCTAAAAGTAAATTAAAAACCCATTAAATCATCATTATTTTATTAGATTTTAATCTATACATTTATCCGGTGTTTCTGTTATGTTTTATTGTTAGAAAAATTGTTGGTTAGAGAATTTTAACTAATTTTTTTTTTACAGAAGTACGTATTGAAGAAAGTAAAAATTCCATCAATTGTTGTACGCATATGTGTAAGTTTTTTGTCATTTTTTTTTATTCTTATAATGTTTTTTCTGGAGTACATTCTTTTTTTATTTGCGAGGATTTATATTTCAAAAATATGAATTGGTATACGAAGAAAATTATTATAATTTTTTTTAATGTTATTAAAATTCAGTGGCAGAAAAGTGTTTAGCGATTGTAAACAACTTACTCTCTAAAAATTTTAGAGTAAATAGTTCAGTCTAAAAACTGGGCAGGTAGATAAGTAAGTGAATCAGTTGGTGGATAGATAGAGATAGGGGGTAGACAGATGAATAAATCAGTAGGTGTGTACATTGATAGCTCGATAGGTAAGGGATATACAATTATGGGTAACTAAATGGTTACCGAGATAGGTAAGTAGTTAGGCAAATGCATTGGTGCGTATAGATGGGTAGACAGATCGATAGGTAGGTACATGGGTACTTAGATCGATAGGTAGGTATATGGATAGTTAGATCGATAGGTAGGCTAATAAATTACTATGTAGCGTATGTAGGCAGGTCGCTTAATTAATTGGGTGGTTAGGTAGGTTGGGTAAAACGATAGGCTGGTATGGGTTACCAATTTTACTCTAGAAAGTAGACTGATCACTTAAATAAAATAGTTTTTCGCTTTAAAATTTTAAGAGAGTAAGAAGTTGTAGATATTTTTTGATGTAAAAATAATTTGATAGGAAATTTGATTTTACTTACTAGCTATTCTGTTTCAGATAACATCAATTATCGCTTTTAATTATTGAAATGTTCGTTATGACACAGAGAATATGCAAATTGCACATTAACACTGTATATTCTGTTCTATTTCTATTTTCAAAAGGTTAAATTATTTTAATTTGTTACATGTACCTAAATCGTTGCAATAAATTCGTATACCAATTTTCGCAAGATTCTTAAGAAAACTCATTTTCGGAGATAAATTTCATTTCATCCTCGTAAACAGAATGAAAAGAATGCTCTGATCATATACTTTAAAAAATAGAATATTAAGCTCAGCGACAATGTATGAAGAGGATATCGGATTCAACATACTCTATGTGTCAGGTAAATATTTGCAGTTGCAAATATGCCTGTCATATCCCTTTTCATCGCCATTTAACTATTTGATAGGTGTTCGCGTTTTTCGGTTTTCTGTATATTCTATAGGTAGCAGGTAAATATTTGCGATGCGATAGTTAAAAATCTGATTGCTATAACCCTTTTTATCGCCGTTTAAATTATTTGATTGAAATTCACGGTTTTCGGTTTTCAGAACACCCTATTTAATATTTATTCAAATTGATAGTCTTTTTATAGCCATTTAAATTTTTTGATAGGTATTCGCGTTTTTCGGTTCTCAGCATAGCCTAGGTAGTAGGTAAATATTTGCGATACGACAGCTGTAAATCTAACCCTTTTCATCGCGGTCGATTTCATAGAAATTCGCGTTTTTTGGTTTTCAGCAAACGCCATTGCATACATATCGCAGATAGAATAAGAAGAACTTTATTGATTTACATACTTTATTATTCATTATTATTTATCATTTATTTATTAATTTACATATTTATTTTTTTATTTTGTATATTTCATTACATTTATATTATGATTATATAATTATGTTATTTTTGTATTTATATTTATTTTTATATTATTTTTATATTATTTTTATATTTATTTTATTTTTATATTATTGTCATATTATTTTTATATTCGCATTTTTTATATTTTTTATGTAGTTTCATGGTTTTTTAATGTATTTATAGGTAGCTCATCTCTTGTGTAAATTGTTAAACACAAGATATGGGCTATCCAATGCTAGTGCCGAAATCGCACACTTTCCAAGCGGCTTGGACAATATATGGTACTTTCGGTGCAAAGTGAGCAAAAATATTTTTTTAGCAGTAGTGGTTACGATTTCAATCCTTTGTTTATATTAAGGTAATTCCTTTCGTTACTCTTTTTTTGCCCATTAAGTCCTATATCTCTTCAAAGCGTCGAATTACCAAGTTTCAAGATAGGCGCATACTGCTTCTGCAGAACCCCCCCCCCCCTCCTCACCCCCCCCCCCCCCGATTAAGGTACAAAAAGAGAAAATCTCAACCTGACCCAACCTAGGTTTGAACTCACAATCGCTTGCGGCAAGCGCATTACTTATTATTGGTTTATTAAGTCACGCGTTTCGACTGACTAAACCACAGATGCTTATAACCCCTTCCCCTCCCCCTGATGAAGGTGCAAAAAGAGAAAACGTCAACTTGGCGCAGCTTAGTTTTAAATCCACAATCCCTTGCAGCAACCGCATTATCGGTTAGTTAAGACATGCGTTTCGACCGACTAAACCACGGATGTTTTTTAAAAATTTAAATTAACTTAATTTTTATGAAGTGTGTGATTGTGTTACATTAGACGTTTTAGGGATTTTAGTATTAAGGCTTTCGTGGTTATATGGCTCCAGGCGAAGATTCCACGGTTTTTTTTTATCATTATTGTGCATAACATTCTTAATTTAATTTAATTTAATGCATTATAACATTAAATTATTTAAAATTATATGGAAATGTTGGAAATAATAATAATAAACAAAAAATTTAAAAAAAATCAACGCACCTGAAGCATATTATATTTGGATATCGTATAAAATGCTTTTTTGACAGTACCCCTAGGGTGGTGTGGAAAGCTGTCACTTCTTTGATTTTCTTGCATTGTTATATTCATGCACATTTTTAATTTCGAGTGAACTCCGATATTTTTAAAATGCTAAGCTGAATATAGATCTTCACGTGGAAAATTTGTAGTCTACGACATCGAATTAAGCACTGATTTTTATAGGTACGACCGCAACAAGGGATAACCTTATTTTACTTTCTATTATTTCACACATTTAATTTTCCTTTATTCGTAAGCCGGGATTCGATCTCGTGCCTTCTTGCATCTTGCAGTGCTTAAAATGATAAGTATGATAAATATATGTTTTAAACAATGATTATTGACGCATTCTCGTAAATGTGTTTTGATAACAGAAATACATTAGATATTGAGATACTTAGAGTTGAAGGAAATTCAGTCAAATGCGTAGTTTTTGTAACTGAGTGTATATAGTCATAAATATCGCGCGGGTATCAGTAATAAAATTCAATAATTAAAGCAGAAGTCATCACGGGTGTTCTGTTGCTCCAAAGAGCTTAAAAAAATTATTAAAAATAAATAAGCATTTAGTTTAATGAATGATGGTATACTTTTGCTGTGTATTTACGTAAAATAGATTGTTGACTCTCTTTTATATACATATATATTACATTATCTACTAATTTAAATAATAAAAAATCTATATTATCCAAGTTTCACGTTTATCTAAATGTAAGTAATTTTATGCAAATCACGATAGTTGCGATGTAAAATCAAAACAATTATTAAACTAAACAGTATAAGTAAATTCTTATTTAAGATAGTATTTAATAATATCAAATTTATTACTAATTAATTTGACAAAAACTTTGAGTTTCGAGGTAACCTACAAAATATCAATTTTTGATATTTTGACGATATTATAAAATAACTAAAAATTGGTCACGTTGGTTACGATATCCTTTGAATAAATTAAAGTTCTAATTCTAATCCGTTGTTGTGAAAAAGCAGAAAGAGAGAGATAGAATCTAAGTCGCGCGACGTGACGGTATGAACCGCAGAAAATCCATTTGGCAATCACGTATAAAACGTTAATTTTCGCGGTACATCGAAAAAGCCGATATAGATAAGAAATCCAAAGAGGGGGAGAGAACGGGCCCGGTCAGTCCGAGCGAATGACTGGCACGAAATTGCGCCTCAGCGCAGAAAGACAGATAGACGATACTTTCAAGAGGGAAAAGCGGGAGGTCGTCGGAAAAGCCAAGAAAGACGGGGGGGAAAAAAGGACAATGAGAAGCCTGCCTTTTTTCTCCTCCTTTTTGTCTTGGCCGACGGCGAAGGCGGACGATAGCTCGAAAATGAATCTGTCACTCCGCGCTTCGACTTATCTTCGTCTCTCTCTCTCTCTCTCTCTCTCTCCTTCTCTCTCGCACACTTTGGTTTTCCGCCGGGCAGACTCGCTCTTACACTCAGCGGCTGCGCAGGGCGAAAATCGCGGATCCGGCGAAATTGAAACGCCTGACCGCTTCTTCTCCTCACGGTTCCATTATACTTGCGATTCCGGCGCTCCTGCGCTTGACTGACGCGCGGGGGATCTTCCACTCGAGAGTTTAATCAAGATCGCTTTTTTCCGCAGTATGACGCGCGCCCGACAAACTGCTCGCGATGAAAGGGGCTTCATTTTCCTCGAAAGCATCGAAGTTATATTCGCGTGCGTGCGGCGCACGTCGCGCGGGACGTGAAACCGCTGCTGCTGGCTTATTTCGAAAGTACCGTGTACGCGTACGTATACTTTTCATTTTGAGGAGGAAACGTTTGGGACCATCTGCGGTGCATATAGAAGCGCCGCGCTATTGCTACGATCAAGATATCGATTTCAGTGGGCAAATATCGTTACCGCCTCGGGACAGTCCGATTTTTATGCACTTCTCTCCTCCGAGTTCTGACTTGCGATCGATGCATACATATATACATACAAAACGCAGAGCGCACTCCGCAACGAGCGTGAGCTTGTATATTATCCACACAGACACACAGATATTTTTCCGAGGGCAGGAAACGTGCTGAAATTACTTTATATTGTGTATCTGCATCTTGATAAGCCGCGATCGCGCTTGTGAAAGCGCTGTTTAGGAAAGAGCGCGCGCGCGCTCGGCGAAATTTCGTCATTCCGACGCGATTCGCAATATAATAATCGCTCCGCGCGCGGCTGAAAAATTTGAGATACCTTCGCCGCAGATAGAGAGCGCGGCGCACAATTGTCGATGAGCCAATAGACCTCTCCGCGCGCGGCATTGTTCGGTTGCGATTCGCAAAATCGCCGAGATCGCGGGGAAAAAAAAAATGCGCGCGGAACGCGCTTCGATCTGTTTTCTCGGCGTGTTTATCTACATAGCCGCTATTGCTCCACATGCAAATGACTCCTCGACACACATATATATATATACTATATGTATACGCGCCGCGGCGGCGCACAGACTCCCTCTCGTCCTCGGCAAACCTTTTTCTCTCGCTGCATGCAGCAGCTCCACCCCCAGCCTCCGGCGACCATTGTATATACTCGATATATATATATATATGTATATACTCACCTACCAACGCTGTAGCCCTCATAGAAGCTATACTCGAGAGAGAGAGGGCCGCGGCTCATTGTGCAACCGCGTGCGCGCTCTACATGATGCATATAAGTATATTAATAATAATAATAATAACGTGTGTACGCGCAGTGGCTCGAGGATCCGATATAATTATAGTAGAGGGCCGCGCGCGCGCGTCGCTGATACCATCGCAGTTCACTTCTCTCTCGCTCTCTCTCTCTCTCTCTCTCTCTCTCTCTCTCTCTCTCTCTCTCTCTCTCTCTCTCTCTCTCTGTATACCTGTCTGTGCCGCGAGTGTGTATCTGTATCGCGAGTTTATATTCGCCTTGTATTAACGTCGCTTCGAGCATTTGTCACGATCGACTTTGCTGAGCTTCTTGCGCTGCTGCTGCTGCTGCTGCTGGTTGCGCAGAGGTTTTTTGCGCAGAGGCTAATGGGCTGCGCTCTGGAATAGAGAGACAGGGACGAGGGAGGGAGTACGAAACGCTTGAGAAATCGCGCTGCGCTTTATTGTTGTTTATTCTGGCGCTTGGGATTTATTCGTGTTCCATATTTATTGTAGCTCTCTGCTTTGTGTTTATATTGGGAAAAAGTCCCGATAGAACAATGATGCAGCCGCAGTCTCTCTGCCGCTCGTTACGGAAGAGACAGAAAGTGGAACGCTTGCGCCGATAATTCATTCCCGCCGAAAACTTGCGCCGAGATAAACGCGCGAACAAAAAAAAAAATGAAAAAAAAGCAACAAAGTTTATCAGATCCCGGAGAGGTACGGGTGTATAGACAAAAAAAACACATACACACACACAGAAACCACGTGATTCCGGTGCAAGGGTCCGAAAAACATTTTATCACACAGCCGCGTAATACATATACTTTCCGCCTCGCGCGATACAATATTTACGAGGCGATGCATCATGAGAGCAACAATGCCTTGTAGCAGCCCCTCTATACCGACCGCGTTCCCGTACACGCGTGTATTATATTATACACTCGCTGCGCACCCAGAGCAAAATCGCTCTGTCTGCCTGTATGTGTACGTGTGTGTCTGTGTGGCTGTATATATAGAGACAGATCCGTGGGGGGCTCTATCGTATCGGAACTATCCCGATAAGTCTTATCTGCGCGGAGCAGTATTCTTATGGAAGCTCGAGGGGGAGGTTCTCCTTTTCACTAGGGGATACGCGGCCTGCGCGCGCTCTCGACCTCGTGTGACGTCTCTCGGAAGCAGGGAATCTTTGCAATTGGCTGTGTGGAACCTGCTCTCGGTTATTTCCATGTTTTCTCCCTCAAAAAACATTTTTCGAACAAAAATCGAAAAAACTTGCTTTCACTCATAGGATTATATACGATTATACGTTATATTGTTATACGTGCACGACTCCTTAAATATTTCGCGCAAAACGCAATAACATATGCGCACTTGACCAATTTCCAATTTTTTTGCCCTCTATACTCACCGAGCATTATCATCTCCGGCCGATTCCCCGGTGCAGCGCGGCGGCAGACGCCGGCGGAGACTCTTCCGAACTGATAAATCGAATTATCCGGCATTGGCTGGTACGCGAGGCAAGGAAAATCGCTGCTTCGCGCCAGAGTGAATCTAAAACATATTCCTCGGACTAACGAAGCGGAAGGTATATGTTTAGTCGATTTAGCTAACCCCGGAGAGCTGCTCGAAGCGAGTTCACCCCCCTGTGCATTATATCATGCATCCACCCCCTCGATTCGGCTTAAACGCACCAAGTGCCAACAGAGTTATTTATACCGTGTATATCTCGCGGGAAGCTGTGGAGGGACGCACTGGCTTATTATATGCGGGGAGAGAGAGAGAGAGCGAACCCTGGGGTGGGGGTCGGATTTTCTCGCCGATCGGAGCGATGCTCCGGCAGATTGAATTAGGGGAGGGGGGGTTGGCTCGCCAAATTGTTCCTCGTTCGAAATAATGGAGAACGCGAGGGCAGCGTCAGGAATGCGCAAGTGCGATAAAAGGTGCGCACATCGTCGTTGGAAGAATTAAAGAGGGGAAACGAAAGAAAAAAAGAGCGAAGGAGGATAGATCCAGCGAGATAGAGCCGGAGGGAAGGGCCGGACGAACGCCCATCCGAATACATTATAAAGCGGAGCAGGCCCCGTCTACGCTTTTTTGCCGGGGAAAGCCTCGCGCGACGAAATACACATCGCGCGGGCCGCATCACGATGCCGATGATGATGATGATGATGATGACGGTCCGCGCAACGTGTTATTAGCCAAGCATTGTCTCGACGAGAGAGAGAGAGAGAGATGCAGCCCATTCCCGAGATTCCGAAATTCTTCTTCGCCGCGATCGAGCGCGCAATGCACGCGCGGCGCGCAGCCGATATCCGCGTGTACTAGTATACATATATAGCCGCGCGCGCTCGAGGAAAGTCTCGCCGCTGCAGAAGCTGAAAACCCGTTTTTGCAGCGAGAGAGCTGCGCGCGGCCATTTGCCCCTTTCGCTCTCTCGTGTCACTGGCGTCTCCGTCGTGACGAGCCACAGAGCGAGGTCGCGAGGAGACTCGTCGTCGTCGTCCCCCCCCCCCCCCCCCTGTGTGTCTGATGTGTCTATATGCGCAGAGAGCGAAGCAGCAGCGGCGGCGGCGGCGGCAGCAGCGGATGAATGGAATTAGTGAGGAGGCTAGGAGAGCCGGCTGAATGATATCGCGGCTCTATCTCGCCGGGGCTCTGGCCCGACGCTCAAACGTATCTCCGCGACGTATCTGCATAGACGTGCTCTCGGCTCAAAGAGCCAGAATACGAGAGAGAGAGAGAGAGAGAGAGAGAGAGAGAGAGAGAGAGAGAGACGCACACATACGCGTAGGCAGAGGGTGGTTGACGCTCGCTCGAGTTGGACGAGTCCGGTAACTGCGACATTTTTTTTTCGCGGGAGGGGTTGTGAAGGTTTTTTTCTCGTGTTATTTTGCGATTGATCGGCAAGCTTCGTATATACAGGAATTTGAGAACATGTTTTGGGAAAGATATCTGCTTGATATAAAAGTTACGAAGGCTTCTGTGGGTGCATCGTTTGAGGGAGAAATCGAAAATCTCGAAACTCGATCGAGATCTCGAATCTATTGTATAGCTTAATTGTCATTCACCATCACTGACAATAATTTAATATGGTTAGAATAAAAATAGAAAAAGGGAGATGTGTCGTTCTATACAGCGATTGCAGATGAGAACTCGAGGAAAAAGAGTCAACGTTATATAAGTGTCATATAATTATAGTCTGAATTATCAACAGAGACGAGGGGTCGCGAATGGCAAAGCTATTAAGTTTTTTACTTTTATAGCTTATTTAATTGCTATGTTTACAATGAGACTAATTACATAGGACTGTAAATAAACTCTTGAGTCTAATATGAGTAAAGTAATTATTAAAGAGCTATTTTCTAAGAGCGACACTATAGTTGGACCATCCAATGATGCACGTGATATATAGAAAAATTTCTCGAATAAATTCTGACCGAATCGCGCTGCACACGTGTAACTCTATGTGTAAAAAAATCTGATGCTTATTGTAAGATGGTGTATATACATAATAAAGGCAAAAGCAGCCAGCACTTAACTATGGGCAATCAGCGGGGACATCCTGTTAACCCTCTCGGAGACACAAGCCACACCCTCACGGAAAACTCGAGACTCATATCCGACGTGCACTATCTGCCTCCGTATCTCCCGTTGCGAGATACGATAAGCGCAGAGGTAGCTGCTCCTGCGTATTATTCAGTAGCTCTCTGTCTCTCTCTCTATCCGTCTCTCTCTCTCTCTCTCTACACGCATACGTACAGATATATACACGAACAGGAGTCTCGACTTTGTGGACGGCTCCTCTAATAGACGTCCATTAATCAGCTGACGGATGACATCTCGGGATTCGAAGGCAGCGCTCGACTTATTTCTCGATAGCCGATAATGAGCTGTCTTTCTCTCTCTCCCTCTCTCGCTCTCTCCCTCTCTTTCTCGCTTCGTTCGCATACACTTATTCTGGCCGCATCGACTTCTTCAAATTCTTCTTATTATCTCGGCTGCGTACTTACCTGACAGATTGATGAATATATTTCGCTGCGCTGCGGCGATACACATTTCGAGCGAGAACGACTACTGCCTGCGATTCGCGTATATGTATATACCTTATATATATATTATATATATAGAAAGAGAGATCGGATCGTCATCTGATCGAGACTCTATATGTATCGCGCGACAATAGACGCGCGCGTACGCCACCGGGTCAGAATACGTGCGTGTCTGCGCGCGCGCGAGCAAAGAGAGAAAAGTGCGCTCGATTCCGGTGAAAAAAATTGAATTGATCGATGGTCTATCGCGCATTGATTAATCGGCCCCCGCTCGCCGAGTAATTAAATTATCCCCCGAGCCGTGGCCCCTATTAAGACATTCCTGCGCGACCATTCCCGAAATCGGGCAGGTCACACGTGCGCGCGATACGTATATATATATATGTACGCGCGTGCAGACAAGGGTCGCAGCCTGCGCGCAGCTCGTTTGTCTCTGTCCCCGCGGCTCCGATGCTAACGAAGCACCTTCTCCTTTTCTCCTTGTTTTTTTCTTCTCCTCCTTTAGACGCGCTTGTCTTAGGCCAGGTGTAAAAGATTTTATAGCCGAGCGATGCAGCTGGAAATTTTTCGGGGAGACGGGAGAGCGAGAGAGAGATCGGGAATGTGTCCGCGCGTGTGTCGAGTTTATCTTGCGAGAGAGCTCGTTTCTTTTTTTGCCGGGAACGCGAGCGCGAGGTTGTTTAACTAAACGGGCACTTGTTTTGTTGGCGCGCGAACACGTGTGTGCCTCGCGATATACGTATATATGTATACGGCCCGGTTCCTTTTTTCTCGCCTCGTCTTAATTCGTGATTTACAAACTTGTCGCCGATAGACTGCATATACGACACTCAGCTCCGGCCCGCGTGAGAAATCCGCGCACAATTTTCCACGGAGTTGCGGCTTTATTAATTCTCGGCGATCTATCACCCGGTGAAAAAGGAGAAACGTAAAATCCCATTTTTTTTCTCTCTCTCTCTCTCTCTCTGTCTCTCCGATTTCCAAGGTGTATCGACTCCCGATCGCTCGTCTCGGGAGAGACAAACGACTCGACATGTGGAGGCGGCCGCCGTTAAATTATGCAAGTCAAAACACTGGGACTTGAACGAAATGCGGGTGGGCCCCGGGAATAATCCCCCCAGAGAAAAAGCCAAACGATGTCCCATTAGCCCTTCGTTTTCCGCGCGCACACCCCCGTTGCGTCTTCGGCTTATTCCGGGGATATGAGCGCGCAGGTGGCGAGATTGATAGCGACAGTGGAGTCGACCTCCCGCCGTCGGACCCCGAGCTACCGCAGCCGCGAGTCGGGCTGCGTTTAATGGATGATCGAGGCTCTGGCGAGTGGCCGCTTGAACATTATTTCGATACGCACCTGGGTGTGTTTGCATCGATGTTTTGTGCGGGCTGCGTTTTCATTTATTTTTATAATTTGACCCGCGACGAAATTTTCAATCGTTGAAACTGTCGGATTTGCTAGATCTGGCCTAGTTCATTTATTGACTCTTTAATTGGTCCTTATAGGTCAATCAGATTAGGACACAATCTTCCGAGTACTTTATTTGTTTTGCACGTTGTACTAAAACTCGCAATAGTTTCCAAGTATATTATTCAGACATTTGTTTGTGTTAAAAATATAGCGTTTTTCTAATCGAATGGTATTCAAGCACTGCCACAGAGAATATAATCACCTATAATTAAATTATAATACTTATGAATATAAGGTTGGAAACAAAGAAATTACAGTCATGGATGGGAAAGTTATACGCTTCGGAGTTATATGCATGGGTAAAAGAGTACACTTTTCATTTGCAGTAATTAGTTCCTCGCACTTGCAATCGCATTAAATTATTTATTTGAAATTCAAGCAGTTTACGAGCCCTTTGGCAAAAAGGGAAAAAATACATATTCCATTAGTAGCGGAACTATGGAACGCGGTACGCAAAAATTAAGACAAAAATAATTAAAACTAAAAAGCAGAAAAGCTAAAATTAACATATAAGAGAGAAACCAAAAAGAAAATAATTAGACGGCATATAGCAATTTAATTAACCATTCCACAATAATGAATTACTCGAGAAACTACAAACCGCGCCTACCGATGTCGAATTATCTGTAAAAAAAAGAGCAATACAAACAAGAATTTATGAGCGATAACTTAATTTAAATAAAATTAAAGCCCAACCGGAATTCGTGTAATCTCACATTATCGCAGCCGTTTGCTATTAGAAGAAAAAAAAATATGATCTGACGGCGTAGGAGAACTCAATTAAAATGTTCGTTACAATACACCTATAACAACAACAAACGTTACAAATTACTTCTATACACGCAGCCACTCGAGAAAAATCGTTGCTCGCTGACAAAGCCTTTTATTTTCCAAATGCCCGATATACATGTTGTGTACCCGCACACGCGTGTCCTCACCTTTGTCCCTCCTCGAACAATCCTCCTTATTCCCCCTTTATTTTTTAACGATCCCGGCGCGCAGCTTTCCTCAGGCCCGGGAACAAACGCTCCTCTCCGTGTGTCGTGTCGTGTGTAAAAAAAAAAAAAAAAAAAAATCGAGAGAAGAGAAAAGCAAAAATAGCGCTCGTTTGAATAATTCAGTCGTCTCTCTCTGGCTCGCTCGAGCCCGTAAATCTCGAGTCGGGGCCGAGAAGTTGATCGTATCATGGCGTTTTTGTGATTTCCTCGGAAACGCTCGGCCGACAATGAAAGCGTAGAAAAGCAGTGTTGTACCACACTCGGCTTTCGCTTCCACAATGAGAGTCGGGGGCGCGTGCGCGCGCGCGCCTATAATATGCCTTTGTGCGCCGCGAGCCCTTTCAAATGCCCAATGAAGCTCTTCATTTTGACACTCGAAAATACGCGCGCCTATCTGGCTTGGGCATCTTGGCCGATTGGTCCCGCGACGAGGCTACATTATGCGGAGGCCGATCCGGCGGTGTGGGCCCGCAGGCGCGGGATAAAACAAATTTTTCGAATTTTCGCGCCTCCACGGGGGAGAGAGGAGGGTTCACGGATGGACACGTCGGCCGCCTGCGATCGACAATACGCGGTCCGGCTGAATTACGCGCTCGTTGGCCGCACAGTCAAAATAGAGGCAATCGCCGCCTGGAATCGGGAGGAATATGGCTTCCGCAAACGGCTCGCCGGCGGTTACAGCTGTGTGTGTGCGTTTGTGTTTCAGCTATCGCTGATCTATCGCGCGCTACCGAGATGGAGATTCTTTTTTTCTTCCGGCGAGCCTTTTGGGCTTTGGAGAAGGTTTGCGCGCGTGACGTAAGAACGAGAAATTCCGATCGAAATTTCATATAGACGATGAAAAAACTTCTGCGCGGAGAAGTATAATACAATCGACGCGTGGGGTTATCACATAGTGTATACAAGCGGCGTTTCACCTGCGAGCGTATATATACATACAGGCTATTTGTACTGCAGCGATACATTCAGGTATATAGCTCTTTCGCAAGAGTTCGAGCAACTACTATTTATGATTACACATCGGGTTCTATATTATAGTCGAGAGAAAACGATTCTTACGCAACGTCCGACGGGCTCTCTTTCTCTCTCCGATCCGAATGGAAATATTCCTCGCGAAAAATGATTGCACGAAACCGAGAGGACACCCTGTGTACACTCGTCGATTACCATCTCGGCGAGGCCGGCCCTTTGCTTTGACATCGCATCGGGGGGTTTGTTTAATAATAAAGCCAGTCGCGCCGGTATATGCTGGCAAGAGACGTCTTGTAATTCAATAAGACACGAGACTCCCGCCCGCAGGCTGCGCGCACACACAGAGAGAGAGCATCATAAATTTGTCGTTCCTCTTCTTATCCAGCTGCAAGCTCGCGTAACCGCACGAGTGAATGGCTCGTCGAACGAGGATTAATGTCTCCATTTCCCGCGAGCTTATGGGCAATAACACATTTGTCCGGCTCCTTTTGACACTGCGCTCGCTCTCCCTCTCTCCTCTTTTTTTCGGGAAAAAAGCGCCGCCGAGCGTTAGGCAGCTGTCGCCTATTGTCGAGCGATGTTTGAGTGGTTCACCGAATAGAGAGAGAACAGGGCCCGCGCATTGTGTCCGGAGATCCGCGGCCGATTACGTCGCGCGCGCGCGCCCTGCTATACGCAGATAACATCGCATCTGCATCCCCGCAGTAAGCAACAGCGGCAGCGGCGGCGGCGGCAAGCGTCTGCGCGTGTGCGATGTGCGCATGCGCGAATGAGATGACGGAGGGATCGAGATTTGCGAGACGATTGTCACGCGTGAGAATCTGAGATGTCCGATTCAGATTTTGTTGATCTCTGCGGTTTGTCGGATCGCGCAGTAGGCCGTGGTTAGCTGCCGTTGCGGACACGGCTTGTTTTCATTTTACTCGCTGGTCACGGCGTGTAAGTAGTTGGGAAATTTTCTGTTGTGGCGTGAGCCACGGAGACGTCCGGGATCATCTCGTGTTATTTTGAAGGATGTTGGTGCTAATGATTTGCAGAAAATTGATCGTTAAATTTTATTTTGAATTATGAATTATAGAAATTCTTTGTCAGCCGAAAATGCTGTTGTTCGTGATATTATTTTATCGTAGTCGATAAAATAGTTGACAAAAACGAGAAAAACATGTATGTTTAAAAAACTTGATTTTGTCGTAAAACTTTGAATATTCTTGAAATATTCTTCGAATTTGTGAAATATAAAAAATTTAAATTCTGACGAACCAGCGAAGGATTTTATTTCTAAATAACAAAGATTACACGTGCATCGAACGATCTCGTCGTCTCAAAAAAAAAAAGAAAAAGAAAAAGACGCCTCCGCGTTTCTCGCCTATACGTCGTCCCAACGAAATCCCCAAAAATTCAAGCCAATCCCAAGAATGCGAAGCCGCACTCGTTATGCACGGCTCGGCGATAATGGCACGTGCCCGAATCGCAACGATACCGAGTCCTTCGCAGAACAAAACTCCCCACAATTCTGCCCTAATGTTCGGATCCGGAGCGCTATAAACGCATAAATCGAGAGGCGCCAGCCTAATCAGGCTTTCTCCCGAGCGCAGCAAAAGTTCAGAGAAAGCGCGCAGGCCGCACATAACGAGGAGGGAGGCACTCGGAAGCGATTAAAACAGACTCTGTCTCTGTCTGTCATGTTTGGCCCGAAAATATGGAGCAGGAGGGGGGGAGAGAAGAGGCCGCGCGTAGCCATCACCGACAGCTGAGCGATTCTCCACCAGTCATTAGCGCGGCTCGTTACGCACAAAAGCGCATCACGCAAAAGCGTCGCAATCGCGCGAGCCCGGACGGCTATAGACTACGCTGCATTGCCGAGTGCCAAGTCATCGATCTCGGCAACAAACACGCAAACTCCACTCGACGGAGATCCTCTAATCCGCATCGGGTCAGGTATATGCGCGCGCGCGCGAGCCGCAGTCAGGTGGTGGCCGTTTCCTCCCCGAAATCCGCCGTGCTTTCGGGTAATGGTACGGACGACCGGATTTCTCTTGGGGGGAAAAACGCCGGCGAATCGGCTGTCTCGCCACGGATATATACATCGGAAGCGGGAGAGAGAGAGAGAGAGAGAGAGAGCGCGAGAGAGACGGAGAGGGGAAAGAAGATTATAAGCGTAGTTGGGATTAAGCGGGATACGGCTACTGGAAGTGGCTCAGGAGATTGTGCAACGCCCTCGTAAATTTTTCCCCCCAAGCACAGCAGCAGCAGAGTCCGGGGTGCAGCTTAAGTCTTGCGCAATTCTCTCTAGAGACGCTCTACACACGTCTTCGATTCTCTAAAACTGCTGCAGGTTACACGCGCGCATATACTCGATCCGGGAGTTAATTTGGTTAAACGGGCCATCGATGCGTGCGCGACACAGTTAGATCGGAGAGATACGATCGCTCTTCTCTCTCCGCGTATACACGATAAGTAGACCCCGCGCGAGATTCCATCGGATTACAAATTCTCCCGTGCGGACACGCGCGCCAACCCTTTGTACACGTCGCAGGGTATGCCGTACGCGCTACAATATTACCGGCCGCAAACAATTATTCCTTTCGATATAAAAGAAACAAGTCTCCAACGTACAATATGTACAACGACAACAGTCCGAACGAGCAGCGAGCCCTCGTGTAATACAAAAGCGCAAACGTGCGTGTACGCGCACTTACGCCAGACGCGCGTACGTTTACAGCGTATATAGCCTACGTGACAGAGACGTCACATTAGATTTGGGATGACGACGCGGGCGCACGTCTCTGCAATACAAACGTATCGCTCCGCGCTCATCTAGCCCTTTGCCTCTCTCTCTCTCTCTCTCTCTGCAAGGGCAGCGCACTCTGCTTTTCGCCGAATAATCTCGATCTACACGCCAAACAGCCCTCTCTGCAGCAGCATGCGCGCCTCTGTGTCTGCGTGTGCGCGCAGGTCCGATAATACACAGATAGCATTGAGCGGCGAGCAGTCGCTGAATTCAATAAAGCCAGCGCGGTCCAGCCGTGAATGAGGGCATTGTACGGCTCGACTCTTTTCGCTGGAAGCCTCTCTCTCTCCGCCGACGCGCCAACAAGTTCCCTACACACACACACACACACTGCGCATGCATTATGTGCACACATGCGGGAGTCAGCGCGAATATCTACACTGCGCGCTAAGCGCATTCGCGAGTCTTCTCTCCACCCAGCTCTAATAGGCGGAGGATGTCGGCAAGATTTGCGCTTGATTTATCGTTGCGGCGAGAGAGTAAGAGAGAGAGAGAGAGAGAGAGAGAGAGCTTAATCTAGATGCGAGTATAGAGAGAGAGAGAGCGTTTACGCTCGTCGGGCGAACGCGTTACCGGCTACACCTGCTGTACACGCGATGTGCGCGTATACACCAGATGCACCTGAACCTGCCAGAAATACGTGGAAATATTCATAATAAGCCAAGCTTTCTCATTATAACTATTGCGCTATACGTATATGTATTTATGCGCCGCGAAAAGAAATGTGCGGCGCGGCGCAACGCGCGCGTTCAGCAGCTGTCCGTCATCCTTTTTTTCGCATCGATCTCGGGGGATTAAAAAACGTAGCTCGCGGATGCGGTGCCTCGCAAAAAAGGGAAAGGAGTGCGCGTATCGGGAGGAAAAAATGAAATAAACAAGTTCGGATGCATGCGAGCTGCTGCCCGCTGCTGCGGATCTCCGACCGATCGCGAAATTGCCCAAAGCGCTGCAATAAGCCATAAAGATAGGCACAGTGAATACGTTGTCGAACTTGCTCGTGCGTTGCTCCCTCTATACCCCTTTTTATAATGTTGAGAGATATGTGTATCCTGTACCCGGAATAATTATATAGACGCGCGAACGCGAGGCTGCGAGGCCCTCGTGTGTGCTCTTCTTTTCTTCGTTCCTCGTTGTCGACGCTCTCTCTCTCTCTCTCTCTCTCTCGGCAGCGAGCTCGAGTTCAGAGATTTATCAGGGAGATGCGAGCTCGAACCCTCTTGCGCGCTGAGGGATTCCCCCCTTTTCAACGATTTTTTATTTTTCGCCGGTTAGTCGGGTTACAATTTTTTTTTTTTCGTTTTAGATTTTTTTCCAGGTTTTTGCGATTCAGTTCGACGATGCCGCCGCAATTATAAAAGCATAAAAGGGAATGGGCGAACGCGAACAATGTGGTTCACACGTGCAATGCAATTCGTAGATTGACATGATGTTACCCGGGATCGAATATTGAAATATAGATTTACGCATAAAGTTTGTGGAAAAGCTTTTATGCTTTACTCGCTATAGTACCCATAAAGAACCGATATACCAGCGATATTACACGAGTATCGCAATCTCGTAGAAATATTGTATATAGAGTTTAGAAATGCAACAGCGAAACTGCACGTTATTATATTATAGTGATAAGGTATTAAATATACACAAGTATTTTTTAACATTCTCTGCAGTAATAAAATAGTACATTTCTATGTGGGGGTGCAATGGTCATTTATGGCTCACATGACGTTTGCATACGCGAAACGAAACATTACTTCGATTGTGCGAAATAAGTCATAATTTAGAGAATTTTATCAAAATTGTGGAAGAATTTGTTTTTGGATTACGTCTGAAATTAAATGTATTCTTTTTTAACAATAACGAGAGCATTATTCTTATCTAAATGTAAGTTATATAAACTCATTACATTGCCAAAAATGAGATAATTACTGATAAAAGTTGATAAGGGCTATATAAGCTAAAGAATCTTTCTTTCTTCACAGCTACCAAAATCAAAATGAAGTATACCATTTCCTTTGTTTGCTTTACCTTTCTAATTGGTAAGTGCTGAACTTATTACAATATAACGTATAACAAAAAGTGTATTATGTACACTGTTTAAATTTACATTATGTGTAAATTCTACGGCTGATATGAAAATAGTGGTTTTTGACATTCAAATTTGTTCACAGTATATATAAAATTTAAATGTTTTGTTAGATTAATCATAGTACGATTTAGTTAATTCGAGTAGAATATAATATGTGAATAATTCGGGAACAATTGCCGAATACTATTAACATTGATTGCTCTGAAAGTTATCAATTGGTAATTAATTGAAAAAAACAATCAATATATTATATCAAATGTCATTAGGATGATTATGGTAAATAATATCTAAACACTTATTTACACTATTTTTATTAATAAACGAAAAGTAGTTTTATTATTAACATTCTCTTAAAAGACATGCCAGTGCAATAATATATGGAACCACATGTGCTATAATTATTCATACAGATTTATGAAAATTACTGAAGTACGTATCGTCATTTATTAACTAATTTTAATTTAAGTACTTTTTGATAATCCTCTTAATATTCTATAAAAACACTTTTACATTAAGAACGAATATTTTCTAGTATAATATGTGCAATAAAACAGAAATTTATTGTGTATTGATTACACTAATATTCATAGGATACAGCAGTGCTTTTCTCAGACCAAGGATCGTCGGCGGCGAGGATGTAAAAATCAAGAACTTCCCGTATCAGGCATCGTTACGTCTTCGAGATAGACACTTTTGCGGTGGTGTTATTGTCACTGCTCGGCATATTCTTACAGCTGCTCACTGCATTACCAAGTACGTTACGCCGCCTTACCAGTACATGACCGTTTGTACAGGTACCAGTAGTTCCAGAACTACTGTATATTCTCAACCTATCGCCAATATCGCGGTTCATCCAGGATGGATCGGAACTGGAAAGTCAAACTTTGTCAACGATATCGCTGTTATTACGGTAAATTACCTCTTATTACGAAAGCTAAAAAGTAATGTTCCATAGAACAATATTTGAAAAGAGGTTCAAACCAATGTATAGAATGCGATTCCAGCTGCCAAATGAAATTAGGTTCAATGAGAAACAACAGAAGATAAAGCGGCTAGCCACTCGCGATGTCGTTAGTGGTACGAAAGCCAATGTAACCGGTTGGGGAAATACAACACCGAAAAATGGTAAAACCGCCTTTAAGCTGCAAAAACTTGAGATGACGGTACTTACAGATAAAGACTGTCAATCGCGTGCGTCTTTTAAAATTAGTAAAAAGCAGATGTGCGCCTATCATAGTGTGGGTCACGGATCCTGCTTTGTAAGTTACCAAATTTATTAATGATTTACTCAAACATTTATAATGCATTTCTTTCGCACTTATTAAAATTTTCTTATGATCGTTTATAGGGTGACAGTGGAAGTCCTCTAGTTGTTGGTAATGAACTTGTTGGTATTGTGTCTTGGGTCAATGAAGGAAACTGCGCTAATGGAGAACCTGAAGTCTATACGAATGTTTATGCTTACAGAGATTTTATTGATAGTGAAATAAAGAAATAATTAAATCCATATAAAAGTTTTCACACTAACATAATGGATATTTTACAAATCGAGTGACTTTAAATGCAAATCTTTCGTGTTTAAAGTTTCATTTTCTTTTTTACACTTTTCGAGGTTAGGAATTCATGTATAAAATTGGACGGATTGCGTTAGAAAAATAATTAATCAATCAAAGATTAAATCGCTCAATCATTTATGTCATAAAAATATAAGTCCTTTAGCTTATTTATATTATATATGTACTATATATTGAATACATTAATTGTGAGATTTAAAACTAATGTCAAGTATAAGAGTTTTTATTAAAAAGGAATCTATATAAAAATAAACATAAAAAGTGAATTATAAGCTTATTCACCAAATTTGCAATGCAATACGGTTGGTAATAATTCTGATATTTTAAAGAACTTATTTTAAGAAGAAGATATTTTATATCGCATACCCATGACAAAGTCGATGTTTCTACTCGATTTTCTACTCGATTATTTACGGAGGCTTGGAGTTTCTTTGAATCTGGAACATAAGTCTTTCAAACTTACAGATAATGGGTGTAAACGATGTCATTTACGAGAAAATCACTCTCAAAAAAATTTTATTTCAATGCGTAGCCTTATGGGATACAAATTTATATATGCTTATTGATAAGAAACTCACTGATACATTTTTATAAATTTCGAATTATTTAAAGATTTTTTTTACAATATATACAAAGACAGGCTTCAAATTGGGTGTCATTGACCTAATAAAAAAGATATAAAGGAAAGATATTAACGTGTATCTGTTCATGATTAATACGCAGCTGAGCTTACAGAATTTGTTATGTATTGTAACGTGTGCCTATTAGTTTTGTAAAGGATGTATCAAATAAGAAGCATGATGTATTTTAATCCAATTTGAATGATATATCAGATCCACATTATACAAAAAAAATTCAAGACCCTCCCGACCCTCAATGGATACGGCACTAAACACCCAAGTTTCCTTACAAACAATTTTTATGTGAATCGTTATAACTCGATTATCATTTTTACAGCTTGGAGCAAAGAAAAGAGGAAGAAACGTTTTATATTCAGGTCCAAAAGTTATGATAACATAACTAAATGAAAAGGTAGTGTATTAATATTGTTGTGATATTGCTAAATGATATTCTTTTCAAAAACACTTATGTGTGAGTCCTTCCATCTAGTTTTCTTGTGCCATTTGATTGTACCCAAATTCCGACCACCAGGAATGAAATTACTATAACTCTTTACAAGAAAATGGATATTGTAAAATTTCAAAGTTTAAAATTATCATGCAAGACTGATCATATTTAAATATTGTTGATGACTTTTATTTTATTTTTTACAGTCTTTTCAAGTCCTCGTATGAATCTTATGTGGCTCTGCATTGCCTGCACTTATAAGTACTTAATTTCAGTTGATTGAGTCCATTATTTCTGTTGCTGATTGTATGATGAAAAAAACTAATTGTTTACTACAAATTAGGAAATCTATTTTAAAAAATCTTTTATACTTCCTATAATTACAGAAAAACTGCTCTAAATATTTTCATACAGTTGTAGATAAATAAAATTTATTTAGTCAAAACAATTTATTTGAAGCATAGCCATGTAAATTTAATCAGAATTTAAACATGAGCAATCAATCATTTAAATTATTACTTCTACGTTACTTTCATATCACTGCATCAGATAAACATTTAGTATAAGAATATTCCGGTGTTTAAATGAGATTAACATGCATGGCAAGGCACTTATTTCTTACCTAAACAATAAAATTTTTATATATTTGTACATTATAATCTTGCCAGAATTTATAAAATGTTGGCTTTCTGTTATACATGAGATTATCTATCAATCATAATGGATCGCGATCTCGGTCGCGATACTTCCCGAAGGTTTGACATCAAGTTGCTCCTGTGCTGTTTCATTTCTTGTTGCATCTTAATATTATAGTACGCACACAAATTATTAAAAGGTTGTGAAAGTGTTATGATACTAATTTTTTATTTTATTATTTTCTACTCTGAATATTTGTTTCCTAAGTCTGTACCTCCATCTATACTGTTTGAAATCCGAGTCACAATGAAATATCGTGGTAATAACAATGTGTAATATTGTAATCTAACATTCCATCAAAGTTGTAGTTAACTTAAACTTAAATAGTGAACGCATTTCAAAATGATTTCTATCAATAAAGATATAATATTTTGTAATGCTGTTTTTTATATAATAAGAAATAAGTTTTTTCCGGAAAACAGGATGTTGATACAATACTTGTCTTAATGTAAATAGTAGGCGGATAACTCTAGAACAATATAAATATAGTTTTTGAAAACGTCAATCATCGTATGATAAACTGATAAAGACTTACCTATATAATAAGGTACTACAATGCATATGAAGCTTTTGCTTTACGACAGTTCGAAAATGAAGATAAAGAACAGAATTTCGATCTTTTACTTTGTTTTCCTTTTCGGTAAGTAAAGAACTTATTGTGTTATTAAATTTAGTTAGTATCCTGTTAATTTTTCAAAGGCTAAAGGTTAAAGATGAACATGTTCAATAGAGATCTAAGAAGAATTCATTTTTTAAATTCACATTCACAGAATGCAGCACATCTCTTAGGTCTAAAATCATCGGTGGAAAAGATGCAAAAATCAAGAACATCCCGTATCAGGCATCACTACGTTTTCAAAATAGACACTTTTGCGGTGGTGCCATCATAAGTGCAAGACATATTCTTACTGCTGCTCACTGTATTACCAAGTATGTTGCTGCTCCCTACAACTACGTGAGCGTTAGTACTGGTACTAATGAGTTGAGATCTAATATGTACTCTCAACCCATCGCTAAGATCACCATTCATCCAGGATGGACCAATACGAAGGAGTCATCCTTCTTGAACGATATCGCTATTATTACGGTACTTACATTACTTTAAATCAGTTGAATATTGAGTTAACATTTTATTGAAAGAAAAAATATTTAACATACATTATTAAATTGATGTATAAAATATATATGATTTCAAATTATTAAAAAGTTTCAACTGAAATTCTTTCCGCAAATTCGAGGAAGAACTTCCAAGGTCTAAGAGATAACACTGTTGTTACAGCTGAAATGTTATATATAGATATCGAAATAATTATTTTTAGTATGTTTTTTAGCACTGTAGATATAATTAATCATCATAAGAGACTGATTGCCTTGTCTGGATCTTTGAATAGTAAAGATCTTTGAATGTTATAGAATATTGCTTAAAATTTCAGCTCCCACGAAAAATGCATTTTGATAATTTACAACAAAAAGTCGAATTAGCCAGTCACGATATTGTCAGTGGTACGAAGGCTCAGGTCACCGGTTGGGGACATGCTTCAGCAAAAAATGGAGAATTCGCCAGGAAGTTGCAGAAGCTTCAGTTGACACTTCTCAACAATACAGATTGCCAAAAGTACCATCGTCTTCCAATTTATAAACAGCAATTGTGTGCCTTACGTCCTAAGAGACGTGGGTCTTGTTATGTAAGTGGTCAAATTTACCAGTGTACTTTTTGAACAGTCTTCATGGATTATTTATGCATTAATAATTTTTACATTGATATTAATAGGGTGACAGTGGTAGTCCTGTAGTCATTAATAATCAAGTCATTGGGATCGTTTCTTGGGTCAGTGATGGAGACTGTGCCAGTGAAATACCTGAAGTGTATACAAATGTCTATGCTTATAACGATTTTATTCAATCCGTGATACAAAATTAACGAAATCTATTCGAGATTTTACACGTGTAAATGGCGCGATTATAAACCAGTGTTACAAAAATACTGCTTTTTGTAAGTATAAGTTTGACGTTCGAGCGTAACGAGAATGATAAATTACCCGTGCATCCTAATTTATGAACTTGTTTATTTTGAATATAATTTGAAATCAAAGTATTTTTAAGTGATAAACCATATTTTTCTAATATATATGTAAATAAAACATTTTTCTATGCTCGAGAAAGAATAATTCTTAAAAAATTTGAATTTCAATGATTTATGAAAAATTTTTAGTGCCACTCAATGAAAAATTTGACTCTATTGTCCGATTATAAATTGGTTGACTCAAAAATCCGTAGTAAATTACTTACTGATACTACCGTATGTACAGATGAAGAACAAAAAGTTATATTTATCTAAATTAAGTCGCATCATTATTTTAACCAACCTATTTCATTTTTTATGATTTTTAGTTTATAAGAAAAATTTGATTGTCTATTTGTATTTTATAATTAGGAAAATATGTTTAGATTATATATTTGATCTTACAGAAATGTATTTTATTAAATAAAAATATTTCGTTTTGCTAAAAAAACATTAAGTTTCGATATTTAAAAATAGCATATAATTAAAAGACCTCACACAAATAATTTAAAAAATTGTAAGTATTATAAATCATTACCTAGATTAACTTGCATCATTTTTTAAACCATACACTATTTTTTTTTATTATTTTCAGTATTTCATTCTGGCTTATAATCCCTTGAAATTAAAAAAAATTGTAAAAAAAATTTAAATTAAATAAAAAATTTTAAAAAAATCTTGTGATCTCCATTTTTTAGTCCTATTTAAAAAAAATTATTATTTCTGTTTACAAATTAAACATTGTAGATTATTATGCTTAGTAAGAAGTGAATATGCTATTTTAACCATAATTAATTTTAATAAAAAGAGGGCAAACGCAGAAGTTTTACCATGATTCTAAAACTATGATAAAATTTATGAAAAACTGTATGATAAATTTGTTTCCTATACCTTCACCGAGATTTATTTGACTTTATTAAATTTAAAAAAAAATGTGTAATAATTAATAAATTATAGTCCAAACATTATTGTAATTTTTTACATAGATACCGCATAAGCCGAACATTACACAAAGAAAATTTAACGATAAAATCTGTAATGCTGACGACCAAGACTATTATTAATATGCACATGAGAATTATCGTTAAAATAACATGATTATGTGATCTGACGAAACATTATGAATCTGAACAGAATATTATGATCAAGCTCGCGGCTTCTCTAAAAAAAAATAATTATTCTAAAATGTTAATCGCAAATAGTAATCTCGATATTCGAACTATGCGGAGCTTATCGTTGACTCATAAAGTACAAGTAAAACTATTATTACGCATTACATGCATTAAAAAAATTTCAATAAACTACGTCAATGTTTTGATTATCGTGATCGCAAAAACCAGTCATTACAGCCCCGAACCCAGTCCTTTGAAATCCATCAAGCCCGTTTTTAACGATCGAACAGCTGATCCCTCATAACTGCGCGCGAATCGAGAGGCCGCCTGCAATAAAACGGTGCGCATAACGAGCGGCAGTAGCGACGCAGAGCAATCGTCCTGATTTCGCGGCTTGAGCGCAATAATATCCTCGGCGACGGTGGCTCGCGTGTCAATTTTGTCGCAGGTGCCACTTATGCGCGCCCGAAAAAAATATCGCATTCGAATCGCAGCTGCGCACGCGCTCGGCAGGTACATAATGTATATCTCGTGCCGGAGACACCTGACAAGGATGCGCTTGAGAACATTCGATTCCGTTACCGCATTCGATCGGGCGCGCGTGCCCCTAAGTGTTTGCAATTTTGACCGATGAACGCGTGGATTTTCCAACGAGGCTTTGCTTGGCTTCGGACTCTATATATGCCGAGTCTCCTGACGTCGATGAAATAAATTTTTTTTTTCAATCTTATCGATCTAATTCGACAAGGAAGTTTGCACAACTGATCCAAACTTCCTTGCCCGCTATCTTTTCGCAGTTGAACGCTCGCGTATCGACGATGTAGAGCCTTTCGTCGATTATTTTCACACGATTATACAGAAAAATTGCAGAGAAAACCCAGGATGCCCGAGAAAACTTCGTCGCAGTATACACACTATAACGTTGCATTTCTCCCCAGAGCATACGGTATTTTCACGCAAATAAATCCTGCTTAAGCAAGCCCGTATCAGGCCGTTTTCATCTTGCGCTTCGATCTCGGCCGCGCAAAACATCCCCCGAAAATCCAAGCCCTCCCCCCTCCGTTTTCCCTCGTCCGACGTTGCGCAACTTCATCCACACCTGGAGCCCCTTTATCCCAAAACATTAACGCGCTCTTACGTCGTATCTGATTGCGGCTCTCTCTCTCCGGTCCCTCGGTCCCGCAAAGCACACTGCGCCGCGCGAGACTCCGGCGTGCTTTTCCCCGAAAAAGACAAGCGTCAGCGCGCTATGTGGAGCGCGGCGAGCTCGGTTGCGCAAAAATCCATATCTGGAAGCGGGAAGGAGCTTACGCTTACGCAAGCGGCCGAGATGCCCTCCTTATCCTTATCCGCGCGCGCAGCAGATTGCGCAGCGCCGATAGAGAAATCTGGAAAAAAGCTGGGCTCATTGTGTGCGTCTGCGTCTGTCTCTCTCGCTCTCTGGGCTCTTCCCTGGGCGGACGAGAGCGGAGAGCGCGCGCATACACACACACACACACGCGCGCACACCGCCGGGGAAATTCGCTGGCCGTAGTGTAGAGGCGGAGGTAACGAGCCGCCCCCGCTGCCCGGCTGAGCCCGGCTAATCCGGGCGTCGAACAAAAAGAGTTGGCGCCGACGTATAACTGCGGCTCACAATGCGCCGGACTAAGCTCTGTAAACACTGCTGCCTTCGGACGACGACTATACTCCAGTTTCTCGACTCTATCGGCTCGCCGGATCTTCCTCCTCGAGCCTTCTATTCTCGTTCTATACTCTCTCTCTCTGCTCTCCTTTTTTCCGCTACGTTTCATCTTTCGAGTCTCGCCCTCTTTCCCTCTCTCTCTCTCTCCGTCTTTTTCGGAGGTTTTTAACCTTCTTTATGCGCGCTCGCTTCTTGCGCGGCAAATCTCGTTTGCGAGCTCAATGCCGAGCCGCCGGACCTTTTTGTCGGCGGACAATGCCGGCTTCGCGCCACTTGCCGCGATCTATTTGCATTATCTGCCCCACTGTGGACGCCTAATGCGAGTATTTTTCGCGTCTTAACATTTCAGTCGGTGGGTTTTGTTGGCTTGTCACCGGTGCACGCTTCTACCGGCCTGGCTTCCTTGAATAGGGCTCTAATTGCATTAGCCGTACATGTGGATTTTTTCACAAATGCGAGCTCTCTCTTTCTTCCTCTCGCAGCAAAAATTACGCTGATTGCGTTATTTTTCGCCCCGCACGATTCTGCGCTTACATTGAAAATTACGCGGGTTTCCGCGAATCTAAAATTTTGTTATCCAGACCCGGGCGCGCACAAAAAACGCCCGCAAGACTGCGCCGCGTGCAACGAGAGCTCGAGCGTCGGAAGAGAGAGAGAGAGAGAGAGAGAGAGAGAGAGAGAGAAGAGTGGCGGAGGCAGGGTCGAGAGGGTTCTCCCGTTTAATTTTGCGGTTTAATTATTTTTTAAATTAAACCGCGCGCCGCGCTCGCTCTCTTCCTCTCCGGCGTTCCCTCCGCTTCTTCTTCTCTCCTCGCGTTTCACCGCCGCTCCG
Organism: Philotrypesis tridentata; assembly: GCA_018906965.1. Taxonomy (NCBI): domain Eukaryota; kingdom Metazoa; phylum Arthropoda; class Insecta; order Hymenoptera; family Pteromalidae; genus Philotrypesis; species Philotrypesis tridentata. The sequence continues at coordinate 8,464,053 of JACCIB010000002.1, forward strand.
CATCAGCCACCGCTTTTTCCGAGCTTATATTCCCGAGCAGAATTTTAACTTTTCTCTCGGCCTGATGCTGCTTTCGATTAAAAAAGAGCTGCTTTTTTGCTCCGCGAGCTGCGCGCGTGCCAGCTCTTCATTATATGGGAGAAAAGCGCGAGTAAAAAGAATATTCGGATGCGGAATTGCGTGGACAGCTCGGAAGAAAAAAATTATTGTGCTTTCGCTCGACGATTAAATACGCGCTCTTTGGCGTATTATAACAGTGCGAGCGAGAGCCAATAACACTTTCGTCGCGCGAACTCGCGGTTGCGGAGAAAGAAACGCGCGCACAAAGGAAACGAGCTATCTGCAATCCGCGCGAGATTAAAAATCCTCGGGAAATAAACGTTATCGGAAACAGCGTCGCTCGCACACACACACTCGAGGAGGGAGGGGGGGGGGGAGCAGCACGAGAGAAAGGGAAAAAGTCCGCAAAGCAAAATTCTCACCTATACGCGCGCTTGATTTTGTTTTATTCCTCGGGAAGATAGTGCGCGGGCGCTGCCGCCGGGGCTCGTTTTGAATGTGAAATAAACGCGAAAGAGTCGAGCCGTGGGGGGGTTGCTCAGTGCTGGCGAGCATCTCGTTCGCTGCTTGCAGCGGGGGGTGGCTTTCCGACAAAAAAGGAGAAAAACGCAAACGCGACTCGCCTCCGGCTTCAAGGTGATTCTCCGCGTTTGTATACACACGCGCAACGTAAATGCATGCAAATGATGACGTGCTCTCTCTCTCTCTCTCTCTCTCTGCTGGATGGCGTTCTTTTGGCTCATGATTCCGCCGCACGATTCTCAGTTTTATATGCTTCCGCGAGGTTTTATGTAATTACGATAAGCTTCGGATTTAGCTTGGGTGGGAGGGCTGCTTGCATTTGCAGTTGCAAGAGTGAGTCTCTTGACACATTATGGGATTGGGGTTGGATACGCTTTGAAAGAACGAAAATTGAAATAGTTACTACTAAAACGTAATATATATTGAATTTATTACATTTAGAAAAGTTTGAGCGTACATATGTGAGCACCATGTAACGTAAATGCAACTTTAATAATAAGGGTGAGATATTCATAATGAATTTAAGCCTTGAATTTGACTATAGAGCTCGATTCAATTAACATATGTTAATGAACGTCTATTTTCTATATAGCGATTATCGTTCCAGAGTAAAAAAACGCAAAATTTTTGAGAAACTATTTGATTCGGACTCTTTAATATGCTTTAGATTTTTATGGACTGATTAATTCATATAATTCGTATATTAAATAAACTGTTCGAACATTTTAATTATATGAATAGCTTTTCTTTGTTTTCCTTTTTCTATGTTCGAATTTGAGCATTTCAGATTTTGTAAAAACAATTCAAAAATAAATGAGCACATTACTACTGCATTTAACAATATATTCTAAAACTTCTTATACTTCACTAGATTACTGTATTCAAGCGATTTTCTAAGAAAATTGTGCAGCTAATATTTAAGTAGAACTTTTTTTTTAGTATAAAACATTTGTATAGGATATTTTTATACAGAGTTTGTCTAATATCTCAAGTTGATAATTTGATACATATCAGATTCTGGAAACTATACTGTACATTATACTATGAATAACGTTAACTATGGAAGCATAATTTTTTTATTTACACAGTTGGAACCAAAGCAAAACATAATCTGACGTTATTCTATTGTTCTGAATCAGTATTTGTATTTCATTGGAATTTTTTAGATATAGATCAAACACCTGTTTTTCAAGAATGTTTTGATATACATATATAATATAAATAATAATAATATAAAGAAAATTATAAGTCTCGCTGGTGAGACGATAATAGCATAATTTAATCTTTTTAAACCTACAGTTTGGAATAACTGACAAAGAATAATTGAAATATTCAAAGCCGTTATTTACGTACCTGCCTACTAATTATAACTAAGCCTCATTCTTCAAACATATGTTCTTTTTTTACGTTCAATAAACTATTTTTTGTAATATATGTCTGTACTTAATAAGTAGATTCGCAATTTTATTATTCGACATATTTCAACTAACCATATAAGATCTGTACTATAATCTGTACGGAGTTCTCTACTCTCATTTATATAGCTATTCTATGGACTTCCTTGGAAACGGTTGATTTAACGGTTGATTAAAGTATTTCCAAAACTATTAAATTAAAATGTAGGTGATGCTTGTCAAATGTATATATGACACGCAGAAAATGATAAGAAAATGCTTCGTTGTTAATTTTGAGTTAAATATATTTTTTATCAAAGTTGATTATGTATAAAAGAAAGATACTTTTCGATATGAAACAAAATTTTTGTGTATCAATTGTGATATAAGATACAGAGATATACTGTTTCTGAAAAAGGAAGTGCAAAAAAATGTTAAAAGCATTGTCATCAGCTTTGTATTTCACATCTGATTTAAACGAGCAAGATTATTCCTGTTCTAATTAGTCGAGCGAAAATTAAAATTGTATAAATTTTAAACCACCGAGATGCGAATAATGTAAATGATACCGAAAATCGCAGCGCATCAAACAGTCAATACTCACTTAATACAGCAGTAGAACATTCATCTCAAATTCAAATTCACCCCGTCGTATTTTCCAAGTAAAAAAAAATCGAGTTTCCAAATAAAAAAAAAATCAGCTGCTACTCCGGCAGTATTTATTCGGTTATTTATGAACACCCTGTAATAGGTATGTACATGTACACATACGCGAGCAGCTCCTATGCGAGTATCGCAAAAATGGAGAGCGAGAACCCGTGATACACGCTCTCTCCGCTTTTTCCCCGTATTTTCGATCTCCACCAGCGGCAACGCGCACACGTAGTAGATGCATATAAAAAGCGGAAGAGAGAGAGAGAGAGAGAGAGAGAGAGATAGCGCTTGCGCGCGTATGCATAGCGGAGGAAAAGAGAGCTGCAGCGGCGGCTATAATATATCAGAGATATCATTGTTATCGCGGGTGGTGGGGGAGGGGGGGAGCAGATAGCGGGCCGCACGTACAGCCGCCCCCGTGTACTTTTTTTCGCGAGCCGGAATTTTTACGAGAAAAACTCTCGCTCTTTTTCTCAACCCCGCGGGCCGCGTGCATTCGTTCCGAATGCGTCTGCTTTTTTTCCGACTCTTTATGATCTTTTTTTTTCTTTTTCGGTCGCTATGGCTCGTTTGCGAGAGAGAGAGCAGATTTTATCCGCGCGCCCGCATATTTTACAGTTCATTCCGCGGATTGGATTGGAAAGGGTGCGCGCGTGATCGGAGCGGATGTGTGCGGGTGATATGTTTTCCTTTGGCTGCGTGGGTGCGTGCGTGCAATGCCGCTCTTTGCGCGGTGGTTAATCAAACGGCTTTGTTTTTCCGATTTCGCGAGCGCCCCTGACGCGTGTGCTTTTTTTTTTGTCCGCGAGCGAGCGTTGATGAAAATAAAAAAAAAGGGAAAAAATTGTTATCGTTCTCGGCCTTATTGACGAGAGACAATTTTTTTTTAATTGCCGTATTCCCGACAAATTGCCCGATGCGCTGTATATACGCTATACGCGTACACGCATACGAAATCGCCGAACGCTTTGTTTATGCATTCATATAACGGCAGACAGACAGATCGCAAACGGCGGAGAGAAAAAAAATGAAATTATCGAGCGGCTTCGTTTCACGTGTATTCAAATGAGCTTAATTGACACACGGAACCGACGGCAGTGGCGACACACGCGCAGGTGATGTCAGGCGAGCAGGTGCCAAGTTATACGAGCGATGAAAACGCATTTTTCACGCGCCCAGTGACACACGATACCTTTGCACGCACGCGCGTATGAAGAAATTTGCAATTCCTCCTTTTCCTCTTTTTTTTTACATACACACTCACACACCTATATATATAATATGAGTTGAGTATATACGAGAGCGGCTTAATCCGGGCCCGATCGCGGCGCTTAGCGCGTAATAAAAAGCCGCTCCTCCGCGCGTGCGACGATATCCCGCGTGTATGTGTATACACAGCGGTTATATGCACCGAGATATATATTACCAGTACACCTCTCCGTTGCATCTTATAACTCGATATTATACGCTCGAGGTAAACAAGGCTGCCGACGATTTTCGGTTATAGTATTCGGCCGATTGGATCGTCCTGCATATTATTATGCCATGAATATTTCATGAAGAAGAGTCGAGATCTGACAAATACGACGCGTACTTTATTATTATAAGTAGTTCATTCCCTTATACCCCGATGCGTTGTACTTACATAATATGCGGTACAGCGGAAGGATACGCCACAACACACTTTATTTTATTTTCCTTATTAATAATTTAGCAACGCTTAACTGCTGTTAAATTTGTATTGGGATTAGCTGATTATGTTGAGACATTGTATCATCAATTTTTTCACTTTTGTATTTTCTACTTTGCTGCTGTTGTACATCTGATTTTGAAATATTCTTATAATTGTTAATTCTGATAGAAGATTGTACTCATAAACGAAAAATAGTTTAAAATAATTTATATCACATTTTTTCCATTTTAATATTGTTTTCTTACAATTTACTGAATGGAAATAAAATGTAGGAATAATTAGGCGAAATACAAAAAAAATTGGCTGCCAAACTTTTGTTTTTGAAAATGTACGAAAATATGCTGTAGCAATGAACTCCAAAATGTATTTGTGGAATTACTCACTTACGTTTATTCATTGTGTATTGTATATTGTATAAAATGTATTTAATAAGTGAACGTAACGTAACATAGTGAACGTAAGTGTAACGTCTCTATTTTCGTATAACCCCAAAATCTTTAAAGAAATTAGCTTATATTATCTTGCAACACTGCGGATGTAATCCTAGCCGCAGATTTTTCAACGATGCTATACATTCTAACTTATTCGTTATAATCTATGCGATAAATAATCGAGTATATCGCAAACAATGGAAGAATAAAAATTTGCTCTCGTGTACAAGTCCTCATTCGTTTTATATTTTAATTTTTTTTTCTCCTTACGAGCGGCATCGTTCCCGCGCGACTCAGCGCGCAACAATAATACATCGGGCGAGAAAATCTTTGTAAAACAGTCCGAGTGTTTATCAAAGTGTCTCGATTGTGTGTACAAGAGCCCGGGGGCATAAATAAACATTGATAAAGGAGAAAAGAAGCGCGAGGACACGTCCGTGAATGCAAAGCAGCAGCAGCGGCGGCGGCAGCGGCACTATAGCAGCGAAAGAAGATTTGTAGCCGGTAGCTGCTCTCGGGAAAATAAGCAAAGAGTCGCGCGTGGCGCGGCAACGGCGGCGGCGGTGGCGGCGGCTGCCTGGAGAGCCGAGCAGAAGGAAAAAGAAGGAGGAGAAAGAGATGGAGACTATTTTCCAATAATTCAGCGGCGGCTCTCTTGGGCGGAAGAGAAAAAGGGAGCGTCGCGGCTTGCATACGACTGACACTATCGAGGCAATAAATATACGGAGAGAGAGAGAGAGAAAGAGAGTCGCGCAAGCGACGTCAGCCCCCGATATTATACTTTATCTCGAAACTAATTCCCGCGAGCAGATTTATTGCCCCCTGTGGAGGGGGAGTGGGAGGGAGGGAGGCTGAAAGGGGTAGCTGGAGACGAAAAAAAAATACTCCGCCGAGAGAGAAAGAGAGAGGACTTATCTCGCTAATGTAAAAGTGCGCGCGCGTTCGGTTTTCTACTTTTTTCCTCCAACGTCCCTCGCGCTCTCTCTCTCTCTCTCTCTCTCTCGCTGGCTCTGCGGATTTTTGTAATTTATGCGTACAACGCGCGGCGCACATATATAAATGCGCGCGTGTACGCTCGTAATAATCGCGCTTTTCTTTCTCTGTTGCGGGTCGGTCCTGGGGGGGAGGGGGGGGGGGGTTTCCTTACGGGCTTCGAGGTAAATTTACTCGGCTAACGCAGGCGAGTCCGACTCGGCATAATTATCCAAATTGAGCGTATATAGCGAGAGAGAACGGCGATCCGCGCGCGCGGCATGCATTACGCCTTGGCTGGGCGCATTAAACTTGCAGATGCGCTTGCAATTTCGCTGGGAGAGAACAATTAAAAAGCGCGAAAGCGCAGACGTGTAAACGCTCGTTGAGCACAGCCGCGCGTATATATCTCTATCCTCGAATCGGCGCGCAGCGCATTGGCACCGAGGCGAGACGAGAAGACTCTCGCGTGCGCTGTGTGGATAATGTCTACAAACACACACGCGTACAGTCATACACCTACTACAGTATGTCTGTGTATGTAGCAAAAGTACATAGGCAGGCGAGGATCGCGCGACAGCTGGACCGTCCCCCCGGGGGCGCGTAATAAAACAATTTCGGCGCACATAAAGACGTACTCGCGCGCGCGCGCGCGAGTCGCCGCACAGATGCGCGACGCGGGGGGAGCGCAGTGCGGAGGAAACGACTGTGGGGTTTACGCGCGTACTTGTTGCGGTCGACGATCTTAATTGACGTTAAACCTGCTGGCTCCATACGCGCCCGACGATTGATACGTCCTTGTTTATGTGTTTGCGGTGCGGCGCTGCTCGCATCGGTGACACATGTGTCGCCCGGACGCGATGGTCTTTTGAGGTATGGGCCCGCAGTCTCTCTCTCTCTCTCTCTCTGCGGTCTTCCGCACTTGTTTTCGGTCCATGTGTTTGATTGCGGCCGATAGCCGCGTCGTTGCACAGATTGCGCGCGAGCAGTGCTCAATGTTACGTGACGCCCATAGAGAGAGAGAGCTCCATAAACGTCCGACTGCGGGGCTCGAGAAATCAAGATGCGTCACCGATGCGCACCGGCTGTTTAGCATTTTTATTAGCGATTAAGCCGAGCTTTGCTGTATAGGTGAAACTGTATACACACATCGTTCTTTTGTCGGAGGGACAAGGGTGTTTATGTGCAAGTATGGCGCCGGGCTGTACAAGTGAGTCAATTATTTTAAGTTACGGGACTTTGATGCTGCGGTCACGGAAATAAATTTGCGCTACTCTTTTGTTGGAGATGCGGGAGTTCTGTGCACGTATATACCGATAATTTTAAATTCATCGTTGATCTCGAGAACGAGATACGAAGAATGTGCGAGATTTAATTAAAATTCAAAATTCACGTCTACTTCCAAATATTTTTGTGCAATTATTCATAATAAAGTTACGGAAATCTAGAATACAATGAAAAATCGTAGTAAAAATTGCAATCAAAAATTGAATAAAAAACTGAATGTCGTTAAATTATTAAATTTTCAAATTTCAGAAACCGCGTGCAATACTCTATACGATCAGATTTTCGGTAACAAGCGCGCAAATCTTAGAGGCCATCCCGCAAATCACGAAGCAGCCCAATAATCATACGTTGCTTATTATCCGCAATACTCATCTCGCTCCAGTGAAGCCGCAGCAGACGCGATGCGTAGCAGCAGCAGACACTGCAAGAGCATCGCTCTACCACTCCGTGTCTAAACCGCTGCACAAATCAACGTCGGACAATTATTGAAATGCATAACAGAGTTCAGGCGGCGCGTCGAGAGACACGCGTATATAAGCGTCAACTGATTAAGCTCCTCGTCCGCAGCCGCTATACGGTCAGAATCGTCGAGGCTTATACGGCAGTATCAAGTCCGGCGTGTATGTATGCATATATGCGCATCGAGATTGCGCGCATACGGCTCGGAATCGGAGGACTCGAGAGCCGTTAGGCTGATTTGTCGCTTTATTAGATCTTAGTTTGCCGGAGCGAGAGAGAGAACGACATTAGCGGCGCATTATACGCCGTGTATACGCATACGCGCAGAGCGAGAGTGCGAGCGGATTCGCAATTTGCGTAAATTAGACGATTGCGCTCTCGCTCTCTGCATGCTCTGCGAGAGCGGACTTTAATGGCACGTGTAATCGCCGATGATTTGCGCCTCGGAGCGGAGGCTTTGCTGCGGGAGGATACTCGCGGCATATAGATACTTGTAGCCAGTAAATTCCGCCTTTGTCATCCGCGATAATTGCCCGGCTCGGACATGCTTAGAGTACGGTGGAGTGCGCGTTTCTTACCTTATCCCTCGATGTAGGCCCGGAACCGTGACTGGATGTAGCGCTGCATTGCGGTTGTCGCGCTAGCGCAGAGAGATTGTGCGTTTGACATCCGAGGGAGAGCAGTGCGCGAGATGCCGGAGGCTTCCTTCGATTCATCTCGAAGAATACGGTTAGTTTCGTTTCTTTTTTATTATTTCATTTATTGCATTCGCAAATTTTTATTTTTTATTAGTCAAGTGTTCTCTTGCATTTTTATGTTTGATTTTATTATGTAATAAATTATTTTCGTTTTTAATTTATCTATTTAATCTTTTTTGAAAGTTATAAAAAAAGTAAAAAAACACTTTTGGAGGGGCTAGTAAAGTGGATGAGCCTCACAGAGTTGGGCGGATTTGGTCGGGGCCTGCTCATAAATAAAAAATCAAAAATCAAAAAAAATTGTCATTTTAATCATTTTATTCTTTGGATTTCAGCATAGGAAACGTTAGGGAATCATCGCTTATCTAGTCGGTTTGCTGTCTTTTTTATATTCTTATACATAATATTATTTACATGTTAGTATTCTTACGTTTGATTGTTATATATTTAATTATTTCTGATAATGTTTCCCAACATTATTCTTTATTTTACAACTGTGATGCTAAAATGTATGTATATTCGTCAGGAGTGCTAGCGCCCAATCCATATTTTGAGGGTCTTGTTCAATGTCTTCTATATTCTGAAAGGTTAAAAAAATCTGTTAATTTTTAAGTGAAAACAGACTGAGGGATGAATTCTGGAGTGAAAAAATTCAGTTGTAGATTTAAGACGCCAGGTGTCATTAGGAGCAAATATCGTTATTGCTATAATTGTTGTTAAAAAACTCATTGTTGTATATTATTAATGGCTTCGTCATTAAACCATAGTTATATTTACCTCATATATTACAGTCTACAACATAACGCTTCAAAATATGCGGATGGATTAAGTTTATTAAGAAATTACATTACACGGAAATTATATATTTACCCGTTAATTCTATACTGGACTTGTTTTTCCTGCACACTCGTCTTTATCTTTTCTTTCACCTCTCAAAACGACGACAAGTCGACAAGTTGCGCTCCAATGACTGTATCGAAATAATCGATTGGCCAAAACTAAAGAAAAATTTTTATCTCATCGCAAGATACACATAAAAATCAGTGTTTCTCGTGTACACACGACACACGCGCGCTCTAATCGTGTTTCATTGCACTCGGCGCTCGATTATCCCTCGATAAATCAAGTCCATTATCAGCGCTGAAATCGCGCGGCGATAAAAATTCACTCGCGCCGACCGGCCGCAACGAAAACTCGGCGAGCGCGCATCATCGTCATGCAAATAGCTTGGAATAAATCAATCAACCGCGACGCTCCAACCACAAGCCCAGAGCGCGCCGCGCGTCACGCGCGCGATTCCGCGTAGTCGCATCCGATCGAACGCATCGACCATCGCAAATCAGAGCACAGACTCGCTCTTCGAGCAAAAGACTGCACACGGGAGGTACACACAGAAGGAAAGTGTCGAAAGAGCGTATTATCGATAATCGAATCGTTCGATCGCGTCGCGCACGAGAGTATAATATATGTATATGCACGAGATCGAAAATTAATTTCAGGCCCGATGTGCTATGGTACTGAGAGAGAGAGAGAGAGAGAAAGAGACTGTATATACGGACACGACGGATCATAATATCGTCTCATAACTCGTAGCTCGCAATCGGTCGCTTATCTGGCGCAGTGCTCGGCTTGACAGTGGCGTTTCAATTAGCCGACGCAAAAGTCTTATCCCATCGGCGACGCCGCACCGCCGCCTCGGCGTAAATACGCATTAATTAATATACGCGCGAGTCTGCGCGTACACTGCGTTGGCCCACTATGCATACGGGAGCGTGTATATGTACGAGAGGCTAATCTAGCCTCAGTTTCTGTCGTGTGTGATGCGGTGTATGTTAGTTCTCTCTCTCTCTCGTTGATGCGACGTAGTCGGACTCTGCGCTGTCGCTCTCTATATGCGATGGCAATCTGCTATACGCCGGGGCTGTGGTTATTCGTCGCTCAGTTGTTGTATGATGTAGTCCTGACGTTTCTTCGAGTGATTTGTGGATTGACCGACGTCGACCGTACGAGTGAATTACGCGTGACACTATCCGCCAGATGTTATTAATTTTTCTTTGCTTCTCTCTGTGCTTAAAAGAATCGCTCGCGGGCGACGTCTCGAGGGATAACTAAAATGTCGTTTTATCGGTTGATTATATCTTGATTATTATATGATTCGTTACAAGATTTGCGAAATTCTCATTTTAAAAGGTACGTGTAGTACACGCGAATTTTTTAAATTTGACTGACCTCCAATAAGTACGTAAGTATTTAATCACAGCATTCAGTATACACTTATTCAGTATGTCCTTATTTCTTAAAAGAATTAAATGATGAGAATTCATTGGCGCAAGCTCGGGCAATTTGAGATTCGAAAATAAGAATTGAAAAATATCCCACAAGTGAGAAACCGCGTGCATAAATTTTATAAAAACGGCTATAGGCACCAAAAAAAGTTTTTACACTAAAACTATGCATGATATAATGTAGGATATCCTATTTAGATATCTAAAGCAATTAAATCTTCGCTCTATACTTCTCATTCTACGTCCTATCCGAAACGTTTAAATTTTTGTGATTTTACACTTGTGTAAAGTATAGAGACGTGCAAGTGGCCGAGTATGCGGCGATGCCGCTGAGCCGAGCCCTCCGTGACTCGCGACAAAGGAGAAACGTCAGAAAAGACACACCGTCTGCATCGGGGATGACGCGACTCGGGTTACTCTCCTTAAAAACTTAAAAAAGAAAGCTCCGCCGGAGACTCTGCCTTATCGACATCTCGAGCGGGCACTTAGCGCCGGTTATGGCGCGCTGCGCGTCGTTCAATGCGCCGCGGAGCAGAAAAGTCCTCGTACTTATATTGGGGAACGCTTAGTCGACTGTACAAGTCGCGCGCTTCTTCACGTTCTCCTAAACTTTCTTTCGGCTTTTTTTTTCTCCCTCTTTTCACGAGAGCCGCGCCGATGAATGGTTCGGCGTCTCCCTTCGGCAAGTGCGGCGGGTGTTTTTGCTTTGATTGCGCTTTGCTACGAGACAAGTATGCGCAGGGCAATCGAGACACCCGAAAAAGAGTTGCACTCGCTTTTTTCCGTATCTTTTTTCTCGGGCGAGTGAATACTGACGCTTGAATTATCAATTGAATTTTGTTATAGATCTCTGTTTATTAATCTAATAGTGCGAGTTTGAAATTTTAAATTGGCACTGTATGTAAAACTAAGAAATCCTATAAGCAACGGTTCCTTACGAAAAATTCAATTGGTTCTACTAGTTGTAGACGGAAACCCCTCACTTTAGAAAATACTTGTAAAATATCTTGTGGAGTACTTCTAATACAGGTAAGCATATATCACGCAGTCATTATCCAAACAACAAAACGTGTTGCAAGCCACGCACCCGTTACGCTGCGCGTTTTTTCTTTATTTCAACACTGCATTAAGTATATTTCACGAAGGAGGTACTTTATGCAAGTTACAAAAATGTTTATACCGGGAAAAAGTAGTGAAAATTTTCCCCGCAATACGTTATCCTAATTGGCTGAATTACCGTAAAATAAACAGGTTCAAGGCGCACTGCCGAGATTTACAGGTGAAAAGCGCCCAGCTGATAATTGGGTTATACACACCGTCGTCCAGCAGGAAAACGAGTGCTGGTACTGCGTGCGCGCGCATAAAAAATCTCTCCGCTACGCTCGGAAAGCGCATTAAAAGTTATAATCCAGCGCATCGAAAGAGCCGAGGCAAAAGGAAAAGCGTCGCGGAGAAACGCCCTCTTGCGCGCATTCCCCCGAGTCCCTACTCGCGCGCGCGCTGCGGCGATCGTAGGCCGCTCGGCGAAGTAAAATTTTTCTCTCCTTCGCGTATACACACGCTAGAAGCCAGCCACAAGGAAAATCCCGCGTCTCCGGGGACTCCGCCGGTCGCGCGGGGTTGAGGCAGCGTAGCAGCAACGGCGGCGGCGGCAGCGAGTTCGTGCGGAATCCCGGAGTCACTTATTATACGTCGACTATAGGCGGATCCGCCCTCCTCGTTATCGTGCTTAAGTATTCGCTTAACGTCTGTTCCTCCCGAACGACGTGTTCCCCTCCCACTGCCCCGCGCTCGCTACACCTTACAGCTCGCTCGGGCTCTGCAAGTGCACGCGTTTTCTCTCTTTTCGCTCTTAAAACTGCGGGTACGAGAGGGAGCGGGAGCCTCTATGCGCGTGCACACGCGCGCGAGTGTGCGTCAATGAACAAGTTATAAAAGAGTGATTTATCAAAATTGCTGATAAATTTTTCGGGCCGCGATCGCGGTTACGGGAGATCGGCTCGTCGGATAAAGCCCTCGGCCTTCGGGAAGATATAAGTAACGAATGTAAATATTATAATAATGAAGGAGAACTCGCTTTGCGTTCTCTCTTCTCCCCCCCCCCCCTCTCTCTCTGTATATACTTTATATTGGCAATAATTAAGAACGAGCAAACCTGTATTTTAATTTCTGGCGCGGCAGCGACGCCGCGCGCGACGAGGAGGACAAGCTTATTTCCAAACAGCCTCGTTAATATACGCGCGGAGTTGGAAAGAGCGGGAAAATTCATCGCGAGCGAGCGAGATGCACTATGTGCGTCTCGCGGTACACACAGGGTCCTCCGGTTTTACGGCGTGCAGTGTATCGCTTACACCGGCGGGGCTCGATCGTAAAATCATAAATTTGAGAGAGAGAGAGAGAGAGAAAAAAAAACAAACTGCTGTTTACATACCTGCGTCTGCCCAAACATTCTCTCTGTTTGCACTTTGGATATACAGGGGGAAAAAAGTCAACGGCGGCGAAGTAGCGAAGTCGCTCGTTATTTACAGTGCCAATCAGAAAGTTGAAAAAAAGTCAAAGCTGTATATACTTCGCTCAGCCCCGCGCAGTGTGCGTTACATACCTACGAGAGCTTCGGCGGAAAAACGGCACTTGTTGCAAGGCAGAAAGAGAGAGAGAGGGAGAGCTCACACCCCAAGGAGAGGCAGAGGGCTAGAGAGAGAGAGAGAGAGAGGGTGGGGGGCCTGAAAAACCGCGGGCCTCACCACACCCAGAGGGCCTCTCGGCATTATCCCCCATAGCGAAGAATGCGAGAAGTTTCACCTCGGCTCTCTCGGCAGGAGCACGCCGAGCTCCTCCGCGTTATTTACGACCTCTGAAATCGATACCCTATGGGCAGATCAATTATGGAAAATACTCCGAGGAGGCGCGCATACACGCTCCCGCGGCGATTTTCTCGTGTGCGCGCGTGTGCAGCTCACTTTTCACTATTGGCTGCGCGTCCAGGTATATATACTGTATAGGCTGCCATGTGCATAGAGGAGACGAGAGTCGAGGGAAAAGGTTAGCACAGAGACCCAGAGATTCTCTGACATACTTTCTCGCTTTTCGCCGAGCTCTGGCGAGAGATCCTTACTCGCGCGCGCGAGCATGCGTCATCGGCTGCTAATGCGCTCGGCGAGCACGTGCGAGAGCCGAAACGAGAAACGGATCTGGAGAGCGAGTAAAGACAGATTTCTTGGGCATGAAAAATTTACGAGGGGAGAGAGAGAGAGACAGTGCGGGGATATAATCGATTCCCGGCGAAGCGATGATGAAAATACGGGGACTCTCGGGCCCCGATGCGATTCTCTCTTTCCCTCCTCTTTGGGCCTCTCGCGCTCGCGCGAGAGAGAAGAGCAGCAGCAGCAGCAGCGAGACTTTTTACGGCGACTGTTGCAGTGCGTCTATACTGCACACTCCCCCGCCATAAATCGTCGATGCGTCTCGAGCCGTAAAAACCGGCGAGGAAAAGCGAGTCCCTTTCCCCGAGAACAATGGATTTTTCACCGACTGCGCAATGTTGCGACATTCGGGAGTGTAACGCGTACCTGGGAGATTTGGGCTAGAGGCCGTTCGGGGAAGCCTCGCCGCGCGTCTACGTACACGTACAGATTTGGGTCGCGCGGCGAGACGAAAATTGCAGCGTTGGCCAGTTGCGACCGACGGAGAGAGAGAGAGAGAGAGAGAGATGATGCGCGAAGCCTCTCTCTCGAAGGAGACAGCTGTCCTACGGCTGAGAAACTGCACTTTTGCCGTGCTTTCTCACGGCGCGACGATTAGCTGCCACAGAGTTTTGCACTGCAGACGCCGCTGACGAGCTGTGTACGGAAAATATTTTCAAATTTTTAGCCTCGAGCTCGGTTGCATTGGATTTTCGTTGTTTGTAATAAACGTATTGGCTGAAAATTAAGTGTTTGCTTCGCCTTTCTTGTAAAGATCAATTGTATTTTCATTTAATGTTTGTAAATCCATGCGTATAACTTGAGTTTTAGTTTACGTATATCCGATCTGACTGTTGTTGATAACAAGGATGAAAATTAAGTGTTCCACTTGGCTTCACAAAATTCCGGTCATCGCATTTTTTATACAGAGGAATGGTATGGCTCAACTTCAACTGAAAGGCTGCGATCAAAATTTCAACCACATTATGCAGCGCACTTTCTACGCGATTCGACACCCAATTCACATACTCAACTTTTCCGGAGCAATTTTTAGCGTAAATCCGATAAACTTGCACCGACAACTCAGAACTGTTTTCCGCAAGGGGCCGACGACGGATTCCAAGAAGTCGTGAAAGAAAATGAAAATAAAATGCCTCGATCATCGAGACGTAAAAAGGCGACAACACAAAAGACACGATAGAAATATAAAAAAGTCGTTAAAGATCCCGCGGTGCATCATCGAAAGAGAGAGAGAGAGAGACAGAGAAAAGTTGAAGCGAAAAGAAGAAGAGGTCGGAGGGAACGCACCGCCGTGGCGCCAGCACAAGCCTCACGTACATCGTAGGGACGAGAGCCTGGCGCCTGGATTTTACAGCGTTGCTGCGCTCCTCCCGCGTGGAATACATACGTATACTATACATGTGTCCCGTGAAAAGCTCCGAGAGACCTCCGCGCGACGCGGCCAGGTATATAGGCGCATAACTCAAGGCCTCCTCGCTTTTCCCGCATGCGCGCGCGAGGAGCTCTCTCCGCGGGGGAAGGAACGAAAAAGCGACATGCGACAGAAACAGTTAAAAAGGGTCTGAATTATGACGCGAGGAGTGTACATGTACGGCATAGGCTGCGGGGACAGACGATTTACTATATAGACGGCGGGTTGGGCTATATAGACGCCGGCTCGGCATTTTTTCACGTATAGTCAAGGCGCCGAATCCTCCGCCCGCGTCGCTTACGAAACACCTGATTTCCCGTGTCGTTCGAGCATTTTCACGCTTGAATTTTATTTGGACGTTCGGAAATGGACTTTGCCGCGGTGTACTTTATATATAAGCGGGAGGCTCGCGCACGCCCCTCTCCAGCCCTGCTCGCTTACGGCGGACTTGCCCACTCTTTTGTCGTATTATTTCGAAATACGTCGGGTGGATTTTAAGTTCTTCCGTTTGTTGTTCAGAAAAGCGCAATAATGGTTTGTATTTTCGTTTTTCGAGTATGTATTTCAAGTCAGCATTCACGTGAATATGAACATTAAAATATGAGCAGTGATAAGTTATTATAATAAAATATAGAAACAAGATAGCTTAGAATATATTTTCATTTGAACACTTTAGGAAAATGTTCATCTGAAGTAATGTTAATCTCGGTAAAACTTCGTCGAATCATTTAATATTTTCTACTAAATAATACATCGAGCGACAGAAGCATTTGCTCAAATAATATATTTAAATCAGTAAATTTTATGAGACTGCATAGATCCCTAAAGTGCATCATAACATTTATATAAATATTGATAATTTTTTTTATGCTTCAGAGATATTTTATTCCAGTCTCCCCTTCCTTATGGCCTGACTATCTTACGATTGTATAAGACTCCAGTAAACTGCAGCATAATTTGGAAATTAAAATCAAGAATCTTGAAATGAATTTCCTACAACGAATTCAACAGCTGTAAAAGCGAAGATTGGAGCAAGTCAAGCACCGAAACTTGTATGTGTACTCCATCATACCTGTCTTTATATCATTCGAAGAGCATTTTAGCCGGTACTCTGCATAAAAAAAAACTAATTTCTACAAAATAAATGACAGAAATTTTTTATAAGATAAATAATGAAAATTTATGACGGTGACGTACGTTTACCCCTACGTTTACGATAGAACTCGTGGATATTAACTTTTGACGAGCGATAAAACCGAGGATAAAACAGCATGTTTAACTTTCTCTATAATAAGATCCTATAGTACAGCATAAACGTCATTTCGATGTACATCTCTTACAGCGAGCGCAATGAGTAATGAACCAATCGTCGACTTGAAAAACGGCGCCATTGGTTAATACAAGTCGGAAAGTCATAATTAGTGATACTATGGGCGTCTACCATCGTGAGCGCAGCAACTCTCCCCCCTGCACGAATTCGCGTACAAATACGGTGGATCTCGCGCTCGAAGAAGAAATGCAACAATTATGCACGAGCGAGTAAAATTATATGTGTATAATCGTATGCACATTGCGAAGGAGGATCTCGCATAATGAATCGCATGAAATGGCTTCCCGGATTAATATGCAAACGCAGCACAAGTATACCCGAGAGTTAATTGCCAGGGGAATATTTAACAACAGCACTAAAGTCGACGTGTGTATCCCAGTCCTAATCGTCCGTGGCGTCGACGAGCTCCTGAAAGGAAAAATCTTGTATCAGAGCAAGCGTATACGCGACGGCTGTTGCAGTGGCGGCGCTGCAGAAAAACGTCAGAGCATCTCATGTCCCACCTGTCGGAGGTTCCTTCCGAAAACCGGACGTCCACAATGCTATCTCTCGGTGAGCGCGCTGACGATGGATACAGCGGCTATATATAGCTATGTGTATACTGTATACAGAGTGTGTATACAGAGATACACGCCCGTAGCATAGCGGAGATTCGATCTGACGGAGATAAGCTACCGGTGTCTAACCAAGTATCTCTCGCTGTGTTATCGGGTAGAGCGATAAAATTTTCTCGCCGCGTGTATCTGTCCGATGCGGTGAATTAACAAACCGGACTAATTGCCTCGTTAGTTTATCGGCGAGAGGTGCGTGTTGCCCGTCTTTTTCGTCGGATGATTTTTCGGATTTTCGGTTGTGTCGGACAGGACAGCAATGTGCGCGTGTTTCTTTTTTCTTTTCGAGATGCGCTGCGCGATACATTTTCGTTTTCTCGCGAATGGAAAATTTAGCGGGAATATTGGAACAACTTTGCCTGCCCCTTTTTCCCGTCTTTATTGCTGGAACGTGACGCAAGTATGAAGATGATAATCGTTATTGTAGTTTTACTTAATTATCGCATAAATTTTGTAACACACATTTCGAACGCGATAGTAATCTTAACAGCGCTGTGCACTGCACACACGAGCGTAAAAATAATCGCGTAGCCAGGCGTTGCTCGGAAAAGTATCGAATGTCGTACACAAATGCAGAATACACAGATTTCATTTCGAACTTGCGTTTTAACGGTTGTCGAGCGTCTTGCGTTTCAAGTGTGTAAACACTTGTCAATTGACCCCGGAAAAATCGAAACCAGCCGGGAGTAATAAAATTCTCAATGCAATCGATCTGCCCTTCAAGAACAAACAATTTGATTCGTCCCAGCCAAATTTAACAATAATTTTCCTTTACAAAACGAGCAGTCGTAACTTTTCCGAGAAAAGTCTCGGACCAAATATACAGACTTCGCTCGTTGCGAGCCTCGCGCTGTACTTCCAATCGCGGTAAGAGAAAAGAAAATCTCCAACGGCGCCACCGAAAAAAAGTACCGCTATTTACACGCGTATACATATAGGTATATACGCGCGGCTCATTAGCTCCGACATAAGGCGACGAGCCGCAGAGAGCAAGACGTTGTCTTTTTTTCGCCCTCTCCAAAAATATTCCTCGAGGAAAAGGAGAGGGAGGGAAAGAGAGCCGACGACACTTCGGGGTCCTAAGCACTAACGCGTAACGTCTGGTCGGTGTATGCGAGGAGCGCCTTTGATTTTTTTTTCCTTGCGGAGTTGCGGAGACGACCTTGTCTCCTTATACTGTCTTCGGCTGCAATGACGCCTGGGCCGATGCTTATCTCGCACTTTCTTTTCTCTTCTCTCCATGACGGACAAAATGGATATGCGGCTTGTGCACCGTTTTGTATTATAATGAGGCTACGTCGCTGTCTGGGGGGGGGACTCGTATAGCTGTAAACGCAAGTTTTACTACTTAGATGATCTTTGGTGATTTTTGTTTGAATACTTTTTTTTTGCTTTCTCTGGGAGAAAATTTTGTACATAATAGTAAATTTTTTGGGGGTACGTCGTAAAAATGGATTGGGAAATGTGCTTTGAAGTGCTTCCAGTGGGTGTGTGTATTTTCGTATAGGTTTGTATTTTAGTTTTTGTATAATATCTTCTGTAGTGTTTGCTGAGAAACCTATTTTTACGAGTATTTTTATTTTTCGAAGTTTTTTAAACGATTCCATTAATCGTCTTGCTGTTGGATACCTACGTTGTTCTTGCCGTTGGTATTAATACGCTCCATGTAATTTGTACAAAATCACTGTACAATTTAAGGAGGTATGGCACCAACTATGAAAGTTAAAGAAAAACTTTTATGTTGACTCGCGTAGTGGTTATATATACACACGATATATATCTATATTCTAGAAATTTACTATAGAAAGTGTAACTTTATTCAATATTTTGTATTTTTTATCAATTAATGGTTGACTAATCGACTTCTTTGAAACAACAAAATAAACTTTAGATATTTTGCTTGATATTATAAAAATTTCAATAAGATCTCATCGTCATAGTCTAAAAAAATAATATATTTAATAATTCGTTTCAAAACCAACCCCAATGTCTTGAAATTTTAACCAAATCTTTTTTTTATGCATACCTAATGATACACCAAGTTTCATAATTTTTTCATCATTAATTATATTCACTGCCATACCTCCTTAAAGTTCTTTTACGAAATAGATACAAACAAATATGATTCTGAAACGACTGAATTTTCTTCATTACATTGAATACTTGAATATCAATTAGCTCTCAGCTGTTTATTGTACATCATTATCCCATCACTATTGTTATCCTTTATTTACAACTACTCAGAGCAAACAGCACGTCAGTTCAAAGAAAGGACTGCTCGCTAATAAAAACCTACCGAGATTTTCAATTCCATGCACGCATCTGCTTAAGCTCAATTCGTCGAATTCTAGTCGTAAAGAGCCCATGCACATATACTTGACCACAAATCCCATTGACGAGTACTCGGTATATCGCATCGGCTGAAAAATCACATTTCCCCCGAGATTTGCGAGATAGGCCCTTATCTCATCTGTCCGTCATCCCACGAGCGGTGTACAATAACATTCCAGCATCGCGAGGCTCTTTACTCGCCGATGATCCGTGAGAGAATCCGGAAAACCCCTTGAAACTCGAGCGCCGAGAAAAAAAAACCCCGTACGTCACCTCTTTCCCCGAAAAAGCGCGCAGTCCTTTCTTCATACCCTCACACACACACACACACACAGACACACATCGCTATCTCGTCGTCGAATCGTGTCGCAGTCTTTTCGTCGGCGACAAAGTCTGTTTTATACATAGAGAGAGAGAGAGAGACAGGCTCTCCGCGCGATTTCGCGTTATATGCATTAGTATAGAGTGAGGGAAAACGCTGGACTAGCACTTATCAGGCATCCATCGTACTCCGAGATCTTTCCTTTTTCCCGGACTCGGTGCTGCTGCTGCTGCTGCTGCTGCTGCTGCTGCAGCGAGGAAAGTACTTAGCCCGGGCCCCATCAAGATAACGGTCGAGGCGTGCGCCCGGAGCAGCTTTGTTTGCTTCTTTGTTGCACATTATGCCGTGTGTATATAGCGCAGCCTCTCCACTCTCTTCTTTCTCTTCTTTCGCTGAAGGTGGGTGTATACGCGCGTATACACTCGGCCCCTCTCTCTCTCTCTCTCGCTCGCTCGCGGTGTAGGATAATGTTTCCCCGGCATTTTCGGGCTTTTTGTCTTTCCCTGACTTAGCCCTCGCTCTGTTTTTCCCGCTCGCTGTACACGAGAGCGAGCGAGAAAAGAGGCCATTCTTCCCTGGCTTTTCTTCACTCCTTTCATCATTCGAGGATACTGTTCTCCGAGCGGCTGACAGCTTCGAGTGGACGAGCCCCGCACTTGGTGAGCGAGAGCTTCGGGGATAATGGGCAGAGAGGCGCGCGACGGAGTTTCCTCCGCCTCTCTTCATTGGGAGGACGCGATTTTTTTTTTCTTCGCGAGCGAGATCCCACCTTTCACGGGAACTACGGCATTCCGTGAACTGGCATTATCCGAGAAGCTCTCCGCACGTCAAACTTCATTAACGTCGAACACTTTATACGGGCGACACGCGCGGCAGCTGATAAAAATTCCATTTTCATTCAAATCGAGTATAGCCGTTTTACGAGACTCGCGAAAACTCTCGCGCTCGCGAAAGAGGGAGGGAGAAAGAGAGAGAGAGATCGGCTTTTACTGTCATAAATATTAAAAAAGCCTCTTGCCCGCGCTTACGTGTGTGTCTCTGTGTGTGTGTGTGTGTCGCCTTTACGACGTATAATATCGCGCGAATGGCATCTCGCTGCGCGCAATTTGCATGCGAATTTGGAAGTCACGACGACGACGCTGCGCATATGCCCCTGTGCGCGTGTATACACTGTATATATATATCCTCGGCGACCTTTTATTATATGCGCGACACACGGGAGAACTCGCTGTTTGTGTATATATACGTATATACATAGCGTCGTATAAACGCTGGGAATCCGATGAGAGACTCTCTCGCCCGAGTCTTATGCAATATGGAAAAGATACGAGCGGAGAAAATGCTTCGCCGCATGGTCAGTCTGTGCGCTTTCTAATTTTCCGACGGGAGATAGATGCGCAATTCTTTTATTTACACTTATTCCTAGTACGCAGTAGAAATCCATTTCATTCGTTTACTCGCGGGCATATAGTGCACATCTCCTCATTTATATTTTCTATTGTCTATCTCTATCACATACTATTCGAAATGTGTTTGAGGAGAATAACGAGGCCCATTTTACAAATGCTCGTTTAATCGTTCTCGGTAAACTGTAATAGACATTTTAATCAGAAGTATAAAAACGCAATGATCGATCTGCTACTTGCATATATTATTTTGTTACATCGCATACGTCGTTTAAACTTGTAATGAATACTTTTGCAGTACTTAACTATCGATGGAAAATCTTTTCAGTATTTTTACCGAAGAAGCTTAAGTATGTAAGATAAGCATTTTTAGAGTACACAGGGTGCATGTACGTATGTGTATGATATATCTAAAATACCTAAGAATGCGCTATCTTAAATTGATGCTTTATTGAGAGTTTTATAAAAAGTATACCGATGTTTACCAGCCCCATGTTTATATTTTCAATTTTCGCTGTCAATTCAATGCAACGTTTAAAAAGTAGCACACGAACTTGGTATTTTGAATGTACATAGAAAATACAACAACTCAGATGGCCGACTCGCCAACGAATAAGCAATGACGTTGGCCAATGCATATAGCGATGGTTGAGCAGCGATTCACCATCGATCACCATCGACTGCTCTATCGACGAACTGAGAGAGCGCTAACTGCAAACCTAACCTCAATTTTTTTTTTCATATAGCCTTTCCACATAAGTATATGCGTACAGATGTATGATAACGGAAATAATTATAAAAACAATTAATTAATCAATGGACAGATAAGGCGAGAGTCGGGATCGAACCTAGAACTTTTGGGTTACGAGTCCAACTCTTCCTAGTGAGCCGTCTCTGTTCGTGTAATCTCTTGAATATAAGATAGATAGATCTGGTAACGCGTACTCACTGATTTTTTTCTAAAAACGGAAAACGGTTATCACGTAAAAAAAACAAATATTTTGCGAATAAACACTCAAGCAGTCTGACAAATTTTTAAGTAATATGTCAGTGTGCCAAAGTGATTTTCATTCTGATTGATTGAAGTTCTGAAAATTATTTAACTAGTGACCATGAGTCCACCAGAACGGAAAAGTGAAAACTAAAATGCCGTACTTAATCATAAAGCAACGATTCTGTACCATCAGTATCGTATCATAACCTCAAAATTGTCTTTTTTGTCTCATTTTACATTTTGGCCATCCATTCGCCATCCACAGGTCGAAACGCGTGACGATTTAAACGGGTTCGATGGCGAATGGATGCTGAACTCGTTGGCCAACAAGTCGAAAATTGGGCAGTCGATGGCGAATGGCTGCTCAATGTTTCTACCAGATATATTTACACCAAAAACAAATTGTAGGACATTTTAGTAAACTACGACTCTACATGGATATGCGTTTCCTCATCACTAAGCTTTCCCAAAGAAATTTCTATTTATTTTAAAACAGCTGTTCCCTTCACTTCAAATTAACGCAGGATACGCATACGTGTATATATTAACATGTATCTTGCAATGCAGTTTGTCGGCGTCGGGATGAATTTCGTTTCTCTTTTTCGGGCCGCGTGACAGCTTCGAGCGCGCGCGCGATAAAAACCAAACCAGGAATTATATTAGGCTCGTAGAAGCGCACCGACTACACACAAGGCGCGGTACATTAACTTAATAAAAGGGTAGGCCGATTGTGACTCTTCGTTTCTCAAGCGAGAAAGGACTACGCACGCTATAATAAACCTCCTCACCTTCCAAGTGCACGACTCCTAGTATTTTCATACCTCTGGACGATCGCGCGCAAGTGTTATTTCGGGGCTCGAGTCCAGCTACCGTTCTTAATGCCTCCTCGCATTATAGCTGTCGAGTGCGTTGTAATCACAGGTTGTTACTTGAAAAAAAAAAAAACGTTTTTGGATTTTCGAAGGTGTGCAACCCCGAACGACTTCGCCGCAACGCGGAGACTGTCGCATTCCGAGGAAACTTGCGGTCTCGACCGCTGCTCTCGTAATATATGCAGAATTCCACGGTCGGAAAAAAGGACTTAATCATCTTTGACACCCGTGAAATCCCCTAAGTTAAAAGCCACGTATGCGTGTATCCTCCGAAAAACTTCTCTCTCGCTCTCTATCTCTCTCTCTCTCTCTCTCTCTCTCTCTCTAATACCCGTTGAAAAAGAAAGAGCGATCCTTAAGTGGCAGCCTGACTCTGCAAGATTTTCACTTTTACGCCTTCCATCGTCGACGAGCGTTTGCTTGACGCTCGAACACACATGCCTTCTTTTCGTATATGGTATATATACGCGCGCACATATCGCGAGACTCGCTCCGAAAACGCGAGCCACGTGTTGCTCCGACTCGCGCTATTCGTTTTATCTCTCGCCTAATTAACGATATAATGCGTGCCAGGGAAGAATCGTCGATCGGAATTCCGCCTCGATTCCGAGCTAATAACAGTCCTGTCGCGTCCGTGTAATCATAATCTGCTGATGCCGCGCAGGGGCAAGTGTATAGTATACGCGCGGACGTGTGTTATTTGGCTTTTTTTCTTCTTGCGTGTGTATATTATAGTGTATACAACATCGCGCGGGGAAAAATTTTTATTGCGAAGCTTTCGGAGAATATCAAGCTTACAAGCGCGCGATAAGGACGTTATCGGAGCCATTGGAATTAATCTCGCATTAATTCTAATCGTCCCCGAGGATTTATTGGCCGGCGAGTGTGGCGCTCGAGAACAGGAGGAGAGCTCGCCTCTCGAGGAGGGAAAAAGTTTTCTCGTTACGTCTGACTTATACTCTCTACGCTCAAGGGCTTCGTTCATAGATTCCCCGCTTAACAATTTCTCTCTTCTTTTACGTCATATAGACGACGCCGAGACGCTTTATCTCCTTCGCTTTGCAAAATTGCGCGCTATTGTATAGATAATTGTACAATACACGGGTATATCCTGATAGGAATTAAATTGTTTTTAGTGCGCACTTTTATTTTTCGTACGTACATTCTATAGTATAAGAGATAATGTGTATACCGATAGATAGAATCCATTTATTTATTGAAGGTTATTAAGATAATAATAATTGGATTCCTTGTAACTATTTTACGTGGGCACGTGACACCGCAATCAAGTATTTTACTTTGCATCGCGCCATATCAGAATAAAAAATATAGTAAATACTTAATCCGGTTAAAAGCTATAGTTTATTATATCAATAGTTAATCTGCAGTTGCTTTCAATTAGGCGTGTTTCATTCTAAGACCTAAATTTCAGTATACACACAGCATCATTAGACTCAGGTACCCCGAATAATTAATTTCCAATGAAATCGCGTTTCTAAGGCTCGTTTCAATCAGCGTACGCCGTACACCTGCGACGAACGCGCTCACCCCGTCCACGAAAAATTTAGTGAGCGTGTAAAACCGTGTCTCGCCGGAAGCTAATCGTTCTTTACAATAACGTCCTCACATTACGCACTGTCTGTCCACCCCACCTTTCTCTCACATTGTTGTCGCGTCTCTCACTCCCAGACGTCGTCGCAGAGAGAGAGACAGCTCATTACGGCTTCTTAGACCCAGGTACCTTTGCCGGGACGACTAATTTGCACATTAGGCGTCCCATTTTTCTGGACATTAGAGCTGTATATAAGGCAAACTATGCGCTCTATAGACCTCCTCGACGGACGGCCTATATATACTCGTCAATGGGGAGGCTTGTTTGCCACTATATTAGCGCGATGGATTTCGTCGGCCTCGAGCGGTTATATTGTCGTCGTGTCCGCTCCTGCTTTTCCGAGTAATTGGATTTTATTGGGCGGAAAGCGCTTCTTTCTCGCTAATCCCGCAGCTCTCGCCTCGTTCTGCGCGCGTTATTTGTTTGCAAAATTGAAGCGAGCACGAGGCGCCGCGGCGTCCGGCTAATTAACCGAGCTCCTCTATATATATATATATATATATATATATATATATATATTGTCTGCGGTTTCGACGATGTATCGTGAAAATTGGCTAGACCAATAGCGTCATTAACTCGGGGCCGGAGAGACAAAATGCAAGCAAATGAGGGGCAGGCCCCGGCGCCAGAGACACGATTTATTATCGCCATAATAATCTTATGGCGACACATCCGTCGACACACACACACACACACACACAGGGGCGAAAAAAATTATTGCACCTCGATCGTCGGGGGGCCGTTTACGAGTCGGAGGGCATTATTTCGGCGTCGCAACGCTCATTTCTCTCAGGGTGTGCGTACAATATAATATTTGCAACTGAATTTTCGTCGAGCCTAGAGATCCGTATCTGCAAATCGTTCGTGATGGGCTCGAGAGAGAGCATCGCGTTGTGTGCTCATACCCTTTCAGATTGTGTACAGTCGATCAACTATATTGATTTCAGCAGGTACGTATAAATTATATTAGAAAATAGTATACGCAATTAAATCGCTGGAGTTCGGCTCAGGGATCCAATACGCGTCCAACGATTAAAAAGTAATTTACACCAGACAATAGCCAAAAAATCTCTATTTCAGCGCGAATATCCATTAAACGCCAGTCTCAGCGCAAGTATATAGTCGCACCAGACGTGCCACGATATGAAAAATAGTCTTCTCCTAGAAAGCGAGAAGAAAAAGAAGAAGAAGAAGGGCGAAGCAACCCGAGCAGCAAAATTGCTCCGAAACTTTTTCCTCGCCGTTCCCCTCGGAGACGCCGGCGAAGAAGAAGTCAGCGAGGCGAAAATAAAGGGAAAGTTATTATCGCGGCAAATTTGAGTTTGGGAGCTGCTGCCGAGAGACAGGGGGGCAGAGAGGGAGCGAGAGAAGCGACGTTTTGGCTCGGCCTGCAGCTTCCGGAAACAAAAGAAGAAGTAGCCGCTTCCACTTTATCTCGAGCAAGGAAAGCCCGGGAGAGAAGAAACGTCGCGCGAGCGAGCTCTCCTTTTTTTTTTGCTCCAACCCCCCGGCCCTCCCAATCATCTCGCTCCTAGCGCGCGTGTATTCTCGATTTTTCCCGCGCTCTTGGACCTTCTGTCCGAGAGAGAGAGCGCGCAGTTCTGTCGCGGCAGCAGTGGCTTATCGTCCGCTGTAGCCGGTCAAGGGAGAAGAAGTATAAGCGCAGGCGCAAAAACTTTGGGATGGAAGAAGGGAGAGAGACACGCGAAAGTGTGTGTACTGGGAGCTGAAGTATTAAGTAAACACGCCGCGCTATCTGGGCTCGAGAGAGCCGAGGAGATGTGCATTCTCAACGCCGGCGATCGAGTTGGAACGATGCCAAGTTGAATTTATGTATAGCAATTTGAGAATTTTAGTCGACTGCTTTCGAGGGCGCTTTGCTTCGGATTTTTGAGACGAGACAGGAGCGTTTGCTCATATACCTATAGAGGAAAAAAAGAGCTGTAAAAATAAAAAACTTGTGTGGAGAGTATTTTAAAATTAGCCAAGTAATTGTTTTCAATGTCTAAAAAATCGTGATAGATTATTCTTTCCATCTTCTTGTTTTACAAGAACTTAAACTTTTTTTAAAGTGCACTGTTCTGACAGTAGGGAATATTTTTTTTATCGCGATTTATGAAGAATGCATGGTTCAAAATAATTTCACAATTTGTAAATATATCAAAACTGGTATTTCTCTAATTTTTGGATATAATATCGGACAAATTTACAAATTTGAAAATCCATTACTTTTCTGTCTTTCAATTTCTACGAGTTTCCTCGCTCGAAAACAAGTCTGACCGTAAAAAATAATTTACAAAAATTTGAACTGCGTTACTCCCTTTAACGACGCGACGATATTACAGTCTATAAAAGAAATTACACTTCACCACGAAGAACTTTCACGATCACGCGAATGACTCGAAAAAAATCTCACCCCCACGACTATATAAATCCCCCCCTCCCCACACCACACCCCACTTCCGAGCCTTCCCGTTTTAAAATCCATCGTATAAAACAAGAACGTCTCCGGAATAAAAAAAAAGTAGACGAATCCTCCGGCAGTAAAGTCGCCCACAATAACGAGCAGTCGTACGACAAGATAATTAACTCGCGACAAGAGAGCCACCGCAAAGCTACCACCGCAGCATCCCCCCCCCCTCCCGTCCCCGCTGGCTTTTTCTACCCGCGAAAACGGCCAATAACAGCGAAGAATAATGAAAAGAGCTCGTGGTACAGTCAATAATTGAATGCTTCTCCCTTTCTCTCTTGCTCTCGCGGAGGCAAACACGGGGATGCATATACAGTCTGTATATAACACTAGGGGAGCGTAAAAGGAAGAAGCCGAAGCCCGCATCATCAGCGCGAAGAAAAGGGCGAGTGCGGATAGCCCCTCGCGCAGCCGCGGTGGGGGTATAGAGCGCGCAGAGAACAAGAGAGTTAAAAATGAATCGATAGGCGGAGTTTTTCGCTGTCCGGTAGTGGCGGCGGCGGCGGCGGCGGCGGCGGGAGGAGGGAAGGTGGCGGGGGAGAAGGTGAAAGCAGCGGAGACTGTGTGTATACGTATGTATAGGTATACGTTCAGCGAGAGCGCGCATAACACGCAGAGAGACAGAGAGAGAGAGAGAGAGCGAGCTCCGCTTGGCGAGAGTAGGAGAAGGAGAGAGAGGAGAGGGGGGCGGAGTCAGGCTGATTTAAGGCCGCCATTTTGTGACAATGGCACGCTCGGTCGCGCGGGGGGAGGGGGTACTTGCCTATCTGATTGGCTGATCTATACTTCGCGGGACAAGCTTCTACAGATTGTTCGCTTGTACGTGCGAGGGCCTATCCTATATTCTCCTTCTTCTCCTTTAAACCCCCCACCCCCCCTCTGCTCCCCATTTCTCTCTCTCTCTCTCTCTCTCGCTGTCTCTCTTTCTCTCTGTACGTGTGTGTACGTACATGTGTATCATGCGCGCATTCTTCCCGGCCGTTAGTTCGTTTGCTCCCGCTGCTGGCTGGCTTTTTTACTCCTCGGCCCCGGTGTGCGTAATGCGTGTGTACGTACACACAGTATGCATATATCGTATGCGTACAGAGCGCGAGGCGATGGAGCTCTCGGGGCGACGCGAAAAATTTCACGGGATCTCGAGATCGAGGAATCCGATGTATGCTGATGCGTTGTACAAGTGGTAATCCGAGCGTGAACGTATATACACCGCACATATATACATATACGTATATGCACATGAGTTGTAAATATGATTTTCAAGGCTATCGTCATTATCGGCCGAGCGCGAGAGAGTATGTTAATTAATCCGGAGCGCGCGGGTGTCGGCGCGGCGCAGCTATATTTACGATCTCGGGGGATATACACGTATATAGAGGTCGGGCAATATTTCAGCCGCGAGCTTTACGAGCCCGGCGTTGTTCTCTCTCGCTCGGTCTCCGACGTGCGTATAACTGTAGACATTACACAGGTAATTAATGCAGCGGAGGATTGTGCAGGCCGCAGCACGTGGAAATGAGCTCTCTCGCGCGCCGAGAGAGCGTTGATGGATTTTCGCTGTGTATCCTCATAATAGGCGGATGTGTGCATTCAAATGATTCGCTTAATTGTCGGGCCTTCCCTTTTTTTTCCTCCCGCCTGCGCTGCACGCGCGAATAAATTCGACGCTCGCGCGCTCCGTGCAGGTTTTTATATATACATTCGAATTTACGAGCCATTTTCCGAACTGTCTGTATCGTACAAACGCTCCTATAGTTTTGGCAAGCTCTCGTCAGGCCTACAGCACGCGTATAGCGCAAATTCAAATCTGTTCTCCGAGAAGCGTCTGCCAATTGAAATTGGAGAAAAAAAATTTCGCGTGCAGTGTACTCCCACGCGCAAAAAGATAATTGAAGAAAGCTCAGGAATGGAGGAGCCCACTCCGTCTCACCCGAGAGATAATGAAGCGGATTAAGAAGACAACGGGAGGCTGCTGCTACCGTAAAATTGCACCCCTGGCAAAACACATTGTCGCTATACGCTGCCTATGTTATATACATGTATACGCACACGCACAGCTCTCTCTCTCTTGCTCGCCCGTTACGTCGGATTTCGAGACTGGCACCGCGCGAGAAAGATAGGGGCGTATCTTAATCGGCGTATCTCATCTAGATAAGCAGCCTATCAAGATTCCGCTCGCGACGCCTCTGTGCAGTATGTGTGTTTGTGTGTGTGTGTGTGTGTGATCCCGCATGTGCGTATACACCCACACACACACACACACACACACATACGCTATACACATATATCTTGGGAGTAATCTCAGAAGCGGAGGAGGCACGTGGCAGCGCTCACGTTTTCCCCCGTCTCGATCTAACTTCGGCCGCACGCGCGCGGATCTATATGGAAAAGCGAGGCACACACACACACACACACTGTGCGCGCGTTGATCCCTTTTTAGCGCCTCCCGGCCGTGCGTATTTTTTTTTTCGAGGGGCCGTGTACACACACGAATACTGCTGGATTGACAGCGACAGCTCTCGCGGAATTGCGGTAGTTTCGGTCGGATCGAAACGGGGCGAAAATACGAGTTCATTTGCCGAAAAGGCTATTTTTTCCGCGACTGCGCACACGCGCGGTTCTCGCATATATATATGTACACAGCCCGAGATTTATCTCGTTAATTTTCGAGTCCCTTTGCGAGGAGACGCGCAGACGTAACGAGGAGAGACATCGCGGCGCAAACGGCCGGTAAACTTTTCCGTTCACGTAACAGCCGTAAACGAGCGCACTTGGAAATATCGAGTGGGCGTTGAAAAGCGTCGAGGTAAAAAAAAACAGCCGCGTGTAAGTACTCTTCACGAGTGAGACAGAGAGAAAGAGGGAGAAAAGAGCGATTGGCTGATAGTCGCATATATATATACGTATGTAGGTGCATATATGCATTGTGCGACGAGCTTATGGCCACAAGTGATTTTTCGACGAAACGTGTACTTATTACGTAAATTATATATGTGCGCCCGCGCGAAAACGATTCTCTGGGCGAGCGCGACGCTCTGATTTATGCCCGAGCGACACTGCCAGATTTTTCCTTTATCGCCTACCGTTTGAATGACAAACGCGCGCACAGCCGTTTATACAGCGGACAGTGTGTAAATAATGCATACACAGTACACACGTATGCGCGTTTTACGAGTTTTTCACTTGTGTCGCGGCTGCAGTGCGCTCTACACTGGAGTACGTCTATATGTGTGTGTGTGCGTATATACCTGTGTCTTGTGTACACAGGCTCGTATCGATTCGATGACGAGGGAATCAGTGAAAGTTTGCTCGAGCGAGTAATAACGATTATTATACGGCGCGCGGGCGCGCTCGGCCAATTCATAAATTATACTCATTTTCGCTAATGTTGCCGCGAGCACACGGCGCCGGGAAAATCGATAAATGAATTTTATTATAAATTCAAATAAGCGACGATACGCGCGCCGATAGAATCGCCGGTTATTATTGTAATTTTCTTGCTTGTTGTTATCATTCTATTATCGCGCGTGTCGGATTGTTGTTCCACCTGTACCGCCTTTGTCACGTGAAATACAATTAGAGTATCGCAGCAGCAGCAGCAGCTGTTGCTGACGCGCGCGAACGGCCGTTTCAACGAGAAAGAAATTCGATTCTCCTCTCTTTCTGCGCGCATGTACACGCGCGAAACCGAATTACCAATGTTTATTCCGTGTCTCCTTTGCCGGCCTCTTGCTCCAAAAATAATTTTTCGCTGCAGACGCAGACACACACACACACACACACACACACACACAGACAGACACAGACAGACGGCTCCCCCGAGAGATTCGTGTGTAATACATATACAGTCGAACAAAGACCCCTGCAACCGAATGAAAGGCCGTCGTGTGTAATTTGGCAAAAAAAATCAGCTCCGCAAACTCGCGAGGCGAAAAAAGCGGGACTCGCGCGCGCACACACAGAGGGAGAGACAGAGAGAGAGAGAGAGAGAGCGAGTGCTGAGAACGGAGAGAAAGAGCCGTCTCTGCACACACATAGTGGGGGGAATCCCCGAGTAGGAGTCGATATAACCCCCTGGCGGCGGCGCTGCCGAGCGAGAGAGCGCTATCAGCTGGTAGTCGGGAGCGACGAGGAGCGCGATACATGGGGCAGAGTTAACGCCCGCCGGTGGGTCGTGCCTTGCGCGCAGCTCGCCGCCGTCCCGGCGTCGTAGGCGTAGTCGGCCGAGTCTCGCCGAGCGGCTCCGAAGTCGGCCGAGCTGCGGAAAGAGAAGGGCGAAGCCGCGCGCCGAGTGGGGAGAGAGGGGGGCCGAGGCAGCGCCGAGAGGCGCCCCGTGTTTTCCTAAGGCTTTAGTTCCGCGCCGGGTGCCACGATAGTTGCATCGACGCTGCGACGCGCGTCCCAGCGATACTCCGCACTATACCTATACATCGCCACATATACAACACGCATATAGAGCAGGAACGCATCGGATCCGAGGAGAGACGCGGACTCTCTCTCTCTCTCGCAGACGGACAGACATTCAGAGGCGCAGACGGAAGGCGTAGTTTTGTCGTGGAGAAGCGGGAGAGTGACGACGACGACTGGGTGGCAGTCATGAGGAGAGAAACGACGGGCCGAGCGCGACGATGAGGACCTGCGCGTGCAACGATGTGCCGTGTGTGTGATGATCATTGAGATCAGTGCAGTGTCGTGGTGAAGGCGACTGGTTAGTGATTATAAGGAGAGCGACTCCTATATAAAGTTGTACATGTAAACGCCGAGAGCAACTACCTCCCTCCTCCCCCAAGTGCTGCGACCGCACGCAGACGTCCACGCGAGTACAGAGCGCGAGAAAGAGAGGCTCAGCGAGGGAGGACGCAGATAAGGTAAGGAATCTCACGAGACTCGCTTGCGCAGACCGGTGGCAGCACTGCTAATCGCGCCGGACGAGCGATTACATTTTTCCCTTCCCCCCTCGCCCGCGGCAACCGATAAGACCCGCGCCGATCGAGTCTCGAGGTCTCCCTGCGACGTTACACCTATATAGTCTTGGACGGCTTCGGTCGCGCGACGGACGTTTTTTTTTCGCTCACGCGGCCGACGGCTCGATCGCAATCGCCTCCTTCGTACGCCAGGATTTTATCGCTGCACGGAGATTGCAGCCGCCTCTAATCGGCGAAGCGACGGGAACCGAGTTGACACGTGTGCGCAAAGGTGAGACAGAGATTATTTTCCTTTCGATTCGACTGTGCGGAGCGTCGGACTGAGTCTTTCCTCGTGTAATCTTCCTCGCGGCTTTTAACCGCAGAGTGCCTCTCCGATTCGTTATAGTTATTCAAGCTGCTCGATACGATTTTTTCTCTCTCCCTCTCTCGCTCTCCATCGTCGACCAGTGGAAATCTATACAATGACCCATTTAGATAGAGACTGTGCGCGTCTCCGAGAGATAAGCCGCCGAACGTGTACAGTGTACACAGTGCGCGACACTCGATTTCCTTCTGTGCGTCGCCAAGACGCCAATACCCTGGAAATTCCTATCGGTCATATCGTCGACGATCGACGTATTTTTCACTCTCGATAACTGGATAGTCTCCGAGAGCTTTGGGGAAAAGTGTGCTTCTCGGAAAAAATGTTAGAGGAAAGCCTCGCTAAAGTTTCGGTCGTGCACGGCCACTTTCTGCGCACAAATCAGATATTTTTACCGCTCGACACGTCGTCGATACACATTTATACGTGGCGGACGGAGCGCGTACTTATATCGGAGGGACAGCCCGATAAGCAATCGATGTATCGGACGTTAGATGTTTACGCAAGATGCCGTAATGTTTGAGGTGCGATGTAGGCCGGCCGAGGAAAGCAGGTTATAGAGCCGCGCGCGCGCGAGCGCTCGAGGGATTCCGACGGCAAAATTCAGCCGCGGCTTCTACACGCTATACACTCGCCTGCGAATCGCAACGAACACACGTATACATACTCCTTAACGCGTGCACATCAGCGTCGTTGGAGTGTCCGTATGGAGCTTTTATTTCTCCTCGGTCGACGCGGAAAATCTCCGCAGGCGTAATAAAATACTCAAAATTCTCGGAGCCGGAATCACAACTCGACGAATTAACGAAGCGATCGTGTCCCTCGCCGCGCAATAAGCCGCGATAAACAAGCCTCTGTCTCTCTCTCTCTCTCTCTCTCTCGCGCGCGCGAGCGCGAGATGAAACTCGAGTAGCCGAAAACAGCATGCGGCGAGCGTATATAATACCGAGAAGCGCGTGTGTATACACGGCGATGCTCGCGCGTGGTCTCTCCCGCAGAAAAATGTGAAAAAAATAAAGCGAATTCTCGCGGACGCACACGCGCGCACAAGTATACACTTATACACATGCAGCAGGCGGGCATGCATCGGGAGAGATACGCGCATAGTCGTATCGGCAAATCAAGTATAAAATTACAGACGCGTTTAATAAGGCCCACGGACGAGAGGCATATCACCCGACAAAGCCGCACTTTTACGATCGTCCTAAAGAAACTTTAATTGAAAGCGATACACGCGCGCTGCAGTGCACGAGAAAGAGGCGAAAAAGAAATGCGTATACGAATGTGCGTACGTGTGTGCAACGCGCATGTGTCTGTGTGTGCGCATAACGTTTCCCGCGACTCTCTCGTGCGGATATGTACTGCCAGGCGTAGAGAGACGAGAGAGCGAGAGAGAGAGGAAGAGCAGAACAATCGGGGATGGGGGCGAGAGCGTAATTGCTGATTTGCAAGTATAATCCGCGCCGGTCTGCGTTTTCATTTATTAGCCGCGAATTGCCTCCGCTTATTAGCGCGGCGACGCATTTACGCGCGTACACATACCTATACGCCGGGAATGATTTCGGATTGTTCCCGCGCGCGATTTAGAATTTCAAATTTCGTGCCTTTTCTTTCCGGCGTAGCGTATATGAGAGAAAGAGTCCGCGGTGCGTATACATACGCGCACGTGTGGTAAGCCAGAGAGATTATTATACGCGCGTAGGCGGCGAATTAGATATTGGATCCGTCGAGGGCGCTCGATTGAATTGCTAAGTCCCGCTGTCCGCTCGACGATTTGAATTGCCAAGTGCGATATGGAGTGCCGCGTTCGCGCGCGCCCGAGATATTCGACAGCTGTCGTACTTTTCCAAGAGGGTTAGCCCGCGCGTCTCTACGTTCCTTTTCTCTCTCTCTCTCTCTCTCTCTCTCTCTCTCTCTTTTTTTATTGTGCTTACGAATCAGAGCCGCTCGCTCGAGGTGACGAGGAGTAAAGAAGTCGAGAGGCGCGATCTCGTTACACCTAACCTCAAAACCACGACAATGCGCGTAACCTTCTCGCGCGCGAGGCGTCACGGCCGAGCGAATCCATTGTCCGACAAATAGGACCAGCGGCTTTTCACGCGCGTGAATTTTTACACCGGCTGTCTGCGCGTCTCGCTTTCCCGAAAAGACGAATCGTCGGCTTTGTCGCTCGCTCGCGCGCGCGCCTCCTCTTTTCACGCGTCTCCACGGGTGGCTCTTCGGCCGACGTCAAAACATTTGCGCCTTTGTCGGTGCGCCTAGTGTATATCATCATCGGTCGTAATAATTCGAAAAGCAGCAGCGTCTCGAGTGTAAGCCTCGCTAATGAAGCCCTCCGCACGCGATATTAATTAGAGCGAATTATTGCGATTCCTCCGGCGTCATCTCCGATGTATATATAGCGCGCGCTGCACGGGCACGGAGGTTTAAAAACGAAAAGGAGAAAAAAAATAAAGAAACGAGAAAAATGAAAAATACATAACGAGTCGAGCCGCTCTCCGCGGGAGTATGACTTTCATATAATGCAAAGCCAACAATGCGATAATAAAAGGCAATCGAAATAATA
Organism: Philotrypesis tridentata; assembly: GCA_018906965.1. Lineage (NCBI taxonomy): Eukaryota > Metazoa > Arthropoda > Insecta > Hymenoptera > Pteromalidae > Philotrypesis > Philotrypesis tridentata. The sequence goes on from JACCIB010000002.1 coordinate 8,498,922, forward strand.
AGGCAACGTGTAAGGTGTATACATGTATATACTCTCGCTGCCGCTGCTGCCGTTGTATATATACAGTGGAGAGTGGCGCGGGCCACTTTCACGCTGCTGCTGCTGCTGCAGCCGCTCGAATCGTGAGCGCGCGCACACGTATAGACTCCTCGGCTTTGTTTTGCGCTGTATAGTGTATACAATACACACACACACACACACACACGCGCGTATCCGCGAATTAATTGCGCGTCCCAATTTTGCGGGCGACTCTAATTTCTTCATTCGCCGGATTTTTTCCTCCCGGCGCGTTTTCTATTTTTTTCTTTCTCCGTAACAGACGTAACGACTCCGTACCGAGAAAGCTAAGCGGTGTGTTGTGTATACGTATTATATACGCGATGCCGCGCGCTGGCTATCGAGTGCGGCTGCGAAGCGAGAAAACGAGTGGCGCGTATAAGTATACGGTAATCACCGGCATTATCGCCGCCGCGCGTGGCACTGCACGGCTAAATCCGCGCGTTAACTTCAATTCCGCAGCGCTGATTTGGCGCGAACGCGAACTTCGGAGCGTGTAACTGCGGGAAGACGATCGTTCCTCGGCCTGTGCCTTCGAGATCGAGCTGCGATTTCCTTCGACAATAGACGCGTATATATTGTGCACATGTGAAACGCGCGACGTCGCAAATGATTTTTCGCCGTCCGCGCGCATATAGATAAGGGCATTTCTCGCCTCGGATTCGGGGAAACTCATCTCGCTCTCTTATAGCTCCCGCGTATTAATAGACTTCTTGGGAACGTCGATCGATGGAAATCTCCTGGCCGGCCGATCGATCGATCGGACGAATTGTTCGGCGCGGCAATCGCGGCCTCGAATCAGCGCGCGCTCTCGCGTATGTACGCATTACTCTCCGAATTTCGAGATAACGCCCGTACGGCCCGACGATATAACGCGTATTTATTTTCTCGACGACACTTCGGCGCCGCGTCTTTTGTTTATTGATAATAAAAGAAAAGAATGAGCTCGTGCGTCTGTGTGCGTGTGTGCACGCGCGTGCGTGTGCCTAATAAATTATCGCGAGATCGGCTTATCGGCGTTAATCCCTGTTTGTATATCGTATGTGTACGGCGATGTGATGGCTATCGTAGGAAATCTGTGCTCCGAAATTCGCTCCTCGAAACCTTCCGTTCTTTTTATACGCGCATATACGCGTACGGGTTGAATTCTATCAGTTCTGTCGAGGCTTTACGATTGTAAGCGAGACGCTCGGTCGCACACTTTACCTTAAAATATCTTATCGACGCATAGCGTATGTAGACGCACGGCACAAGTTGCGATCGTCACGCCGCCCGCTCCTCGCGGCTCGCTGTATCTTATCGGCTTTTGTCTCTCGAGTGCTTTATTTGCCGAATAAAACGACACGCTGGCCGCGGCTCCGTTATTATTATTATTAATCGCACGGCATTGATTATTGCTGTTATTATTTTCTATTATTATTAGTAGTAGTGGAACAATCGCCTACGTAAACGCACAGCCGGCAGAGAGAGAGAGGGAGAGAGAGGGGGTGTGCAGTGCAGGGTAAAAACGGCGAGTCGGTATTATAGTTGAAAATCCAGTTTTTCGGCGCTGGCACTCTATCATTTTTCCGTTCGCGCGGCAGTAAAAGCCTCGTCGGCCGTCGTAAATCAGCGAGTTTTTACTGCCAGTCATAAATAGCCGCCTCGGCCGTGTATGCGCGCCTCGGCTCTCCGCGATTTTCGCCGATGAAAAATCACGCTTTTCCACGATCGTCTATCTTCGCGCCCGGTACGCTTGTACGTGAGAGAGAGACAGAGAGAGAGAGAATATAATAGCCCGATATTCGCTCTCTCGATATTGTACGCTCTATACATACAACGACATCGTTGTGCGCGCGCTGCTCGAGTGGCGTTACGTCAGGCTGACCTTGATCGGCGCTGATTTTGTTGATAAATAATTTGGAACTCGTTGGGTCGGCCTCAGTGTCTCCGTATTGGGGCTAGAATCAGCACGTAGGCTTATTCTCTTCCGATAAACGTATGCGCGCTGCGTAATATTGTTATTGTTCGTCGCTCCCGTCTCCTTCGTGCACGTAAGTCTTTTCCACGTTCAAAGTTTTCCGCGAATTCCCGTATTTTGCGCGCTCGATGCACTTCGGGAGAGCAGCACCCTGTCCCTCGGCTTTCCGCAAACCGCGTATGTTAGGAAAAAACGTCCGTTGCACGCGCGCTGTATTTGCGCGAACAGTTGAATTTGTTTTCCTCGCTATTGCGATGCACCTCGGCCGAAGAAAAACCGTTCGTCCGCAATTACGTAAACGGAATTACGTAATCGACGCCTCTCGGCCCGCGTAATAACAATCCAAAGGATAAATAATTGTGATAGCTTGGCGACGGCGGTGAAAAAAAGCCCGTAAGCCGTCGCGGCGCGATTTCGACAGAGTCGACATCAAATTATCGTGGTCACCATATCGTCGTAAAATAATTGTCAGAAAATTCGTGTTCAGCTCCGTGCATAATTTCGAGCTCCGCGTCGTCCCCTGTACTCGTCGCGATGTTCCGACCTAGCGCTACTAATGCGCGCTACTTAGACCTTCCGCATCTGCCAAAGGGCCCGCAGTGCCAAGCTCGCGCGCACACCTGCACTATGTATAGCGTCTAGAGAATCGCATCGACTGTGTAACAGCGAGTTTTTTTCCTCCTTTTCCAGACTCATCGGCTGCGTCGTGATCATCAGCCCGAAATATGCCGATCTCCGAGGGCCATCAGTGAGAAGCGCAGACGACAGCCGCTGCTCTCGCGTCTGTGTCCGCAGCAGCAGCAGCAGCAGCAGCAGCAGCAGCAGCAGCGAAGCCCGAGGTATCCGGTGCGACAGCGGCTCGGCCGTAATTAGTTGGGAGAAATCTCGTCACCCGTCGCTCGAGCGTGAACTTGCGCCTGTCCGGTGCGGGTCACCCACCCCAGGCCACGAAAATTCTCGACTACATAATGGACATGAGCAGCGAATCGAGCGCGGCGCGCTGGTACGAGCCGCCGAGGAGCCTCGGCGAGCCCGGCTCGGCGGGCGGGGCCGGCGCTGGTGGCGGCGGTGGCGCCACCGGCGCGACGCCCGCCAGCGCCGCCGCTGGCAACAACTCCGTCGGCAACCCCCAGGACTACCGGGGTTACTACCCCCACGCGGCGCCCACCCACCACCCAGCCGCCCACTACGCGCACAGTGAGTATATGCCGCCACTGCGGCCGCACTTTCTTTTATTTCGCTCCTCCGCGAGTCGTGTCCTCTTCTTCTTACACTCGTGTGGCGAGGGGACTTGCAGCCGAATTGCAGCTGGCGAAGGATGGCTCGTTTTTCGCCCGATCAGACGCGACGGCTCGTCGAAATTTATGCTGGGGCGATCGATCGTGAGAAGCTGAGAAAAGTCTGCTTTGGTCTTGTAGGGGCAAACGCTTTTTGGGAGAGACGAACCTTGTTTTATCGCGACTCACTTGGGGAAAAATTTATTTTCGCATTGAGATGTCGCGTGGTGACCTTGCTTGAAGATTTCCAGCTCTAAAGATTGAGACCGATGAATTGAATTTATTTAGCCACATTTTGAATTAAAGAAATTTACAAGAAGATAAGATTGCGAAAAAGATCTCTGTGAAAAAAATTGTTCGGGGAATCATTAAATTTACTCTATCAGATACAGCAGCCGTTCGCATTTTACAATATATTTAGGGACTGCGGCTGCTTGTAGCTTACTGTCGGAGGGAAATACGTTTTACGTAAGTGCCTACATTTCCATAAATGTTTCTGATGCAGCGTTTAAAACTACTTGTATATCCAGATATCAATCGAATAACTATGAAATTTAAGATACTTCGAATGAAGCCCATCCGACTTGTTGCGAACGTCTGCGTACAATTCGGTTCAAGCATAACATATATATTTTCTGAAAGTATTGCTTTTCTATCAACTTGAATTCAAGCCTCTTAGCACCGATTTGGCTGTTACAACCTTCAATTTGAATATTGAGAATGTTCAAGGCTAAACATTAATACCAAAATATCTGGAAGAAAAGCTCATTCGAATTTCTATTTGGACACCTTGCAACTTGCAAAAACACTTGATCCCAAATTCCGCCTAAAAATAAGTTGAATTTTCCACGAAGTATCCCATTAACACGGCTCCGTTTTCCAATTCCCCCAGACTCCCTATACTTCCCAATCGGCGATGCCGATGATGTAAGCATCTCGCGAGCGGCCGATAAATTACGAATTTCACGCCCCCGAAGACTATTTTCATTATATCGGGACGTCGACTGCATACGGGACGTCCGCGCGCGCATTATACGTATTGTCAGCGCGTCACTTCCCGACACGACGAAATTCGTTGTTTATGGACTCGCCCGGTCTGACGCGTGCGCGGAATATTTATGCGACATCCTTGAGGCTGAGACTTTCGAGATCGCGCTCGCGTCTCGCCGATTTGAAATTCCGAGGAGAGGATGAGCTTTTTTCGCTTGTATAACGCGCTGCGCGCGAGAGAGAGTATCGTCCGCTGCACAGAAGCGAGGCTGTTCGCAGCTCCGGGGCTGAGGCGCATCGCCGGGTTGCGACGAGAAAAGAAGGAAACCAAGTGCAACGGAGAGGGCCTTTGGCCGAAAAAAAGCTGCGAGAGAGGAAACCCGATACTGCCTCGTGGGGGGAGCAAACCGATACGTCTGATTCCCGCCGCCGCCGAGACGAGGAGCGGATCATAGCCCGGGCTCTGCGCGCGTGTTGAATTTATTTATTTTTTTTTCTTTCACTCTCTCTCTCTCTCTCTCTGTACACCGCGTGTCTCTAATGCGAAACACACGTAACGACACGGGTAATTCGCGCGCGCGCGCGCGAGAGTCGAAGAAAACGCGCTTGTGCACTATAGTGGAGATGGATGAAAAATAAAGGAAGAAGAAGCCGGAATGATAATTCAGTCATCGGAATACTCGCGCATAAATGAATAATAATCTCGCGTCTCGCTCGGACTGCGCTGTCTCGAGAGAGAGAGAGGGGGGGGATTGCTTTTATTTCAAAGGCAAATGCGCGCGAGGGAATACAAATTTCAGAAAAGTCTTCACACCGAGAGAGCGCGCGGAACCTCTTCGCCTCTCGACCGCTCGAGGCAACGTCGTACACCACTACTATGTATATCCAATATTCGGGTGTGTTAGACGTGGTAGTACAGCAGCATAGACAGAGACGCGGGGGTACACGTATAAGTACGTAATATTTCTGCATATACATATGTGTAGCGAGTTCTGAGCGGCGGCACACGTTTCGAAATAATCGATAAGCCTCTCTCTCGCTCTTGCGGGGATATATCCTCGTGTGTTGGCAGCAGTGCCGGCAGACAGGAAGGAAGCGCAGCCAACCGCGAACCGCTGCACACACACACACACACACACACACATTTATATACACACGGAGCAGAAAGAGAGGTGCATACGTAATTGCTGGAGGGAGTCAGTAGCCTGCTGTTTTATGCGCCGCTGCCGTTCGTCCACTTATGCATACATATACGCGTCTGTCTCTCTCTCTCTCTCTCTCGGACTATCTGCATGTAAGAGTGTGCGGAGGTGCAGACTCGCACACACACACACACACACACACACACTCGCGCTTCTCTTTGACCTTTTGTCCCTCTCCCGCGGAGCTTCTTCCACTGTTCTCTCCGCGCGCACACGATTGACCTTCTTTCCCTCCGCGCGGATGCACAGCCGCCGAGAAGATCGAGTCTCCCGCGCGCGCGCGTGTGTGTGTGTGTGTACGCGTATGTGTGTGTTTAAGTACAACCGCGAGCAGAAAGAGAGAGAGAGAGAGAGAGGAGAGCGAGAGAGAGAAGACGACGCCATCTTGCAAATGCACACGCCAGCTCCGAAGGCGGAGCCAAGCGCTCTCTGATGCTTCTCTTTCTTTATCACGGGCCTCCTTCTCTTGCTCTCTCTCTCTCTCTCGTCTCTTCTCCTCTCCGCAAGTGTCTACACAGCTGGTATATGTATATACGTAGGCAAACACACGCGTATACACCCCGAAGTCTCCTGTATAGCCATAGAGTCTCGGCGAGCTGTAGCCGGCAGTATTTTAATAACGAGCTTCCCATCGCTCCTAAGAGCGAAGAAGCTCAATTTGCGAGATTGAACCCCCTTCGGCTCGCGCGCGCAACTGCCCGTCCGGCTCTCTCTCTCTCTCTCTCTCTCTCTCTCTCTCTCTCTCTCTCTCTCAAAGAGATGCGATCGTCGCTCTTTCAATCCCTTTGGCGGGTCCAAAGCCGATATTCGCACCTCCATCACACAGGGCTTTTAATTAGCCTGAGTGCGAGCTTTCACTCCGCGCGCGATGTCAAAGCCGCGTCGTCGTCGTCGTCGCGATCCGCGCGCACATACGCACACTCTATGCGTCCAATCTACATCCCGCGCGGCGGCGTCGTCGTCGTCGTCGGCCAGCCCGGAAAAAGCTCTCACCGAGCCGGGCTCTGCGCGTCGATACAGCCGCACTATACTGCACGTGCGGGGGGGACACGATGTTTTTCGGGCGCAAAAACTCATTGCTATGCTCGCCGCGGCGCAAAACGTTCATTGACATTCCGCGAGCCACGACCTCGTAAAGCATGCGCGGACCGAGCTCCTGACGTGACGACTATCGGCACATGCTCATTAATCCGCGTACGGCTATATACCCAGGAATAATCCTACACGCGCGGACTTTCTCTCTCTCTCTCTCTCTCACACCCGCGACTCCACGGTACGTATAAAATACAGGCGAGAATTCCGAGTGTGTGTGTGTGTGTGTGCGCGCGTCTGTGCCTCGATGTAAACTCTCTGCCGGATAGACACGGGCTCTTACAAGCGCGACTCAACTTGGGGAACTCTTACTTGCGTAGGTATATATAATATATACGTGTTTACGGGGACGAACGAGGGGTGGGGGGAGGGGAAGCAGTAGGAATTCAGGTAGCGCGAGCCTCGCCGTGAAAAATGGCCAAAGGAGCGCAGGAGGTCGAGCTCTCGATCGATCGATTAGCATATGCGAGTCCTACACGCCGATCCTCATTTCCCTTCCAATGCGATTGTCCCTTCTTTTTTTCGGTCATTTTTCGGGCTATGCGCGTATATATTTGCGTGGATCCTCGCTGCTTTTACGCGTGCGTTGTGTGTGTGCAGGACGCCGATGGATACGCGCGTTTGATAGAGAGAAAAAAATTGTCAACTCTCGCGGGAACGTTAATTTCCAGTCGGATGGGAAGCGCCGCGCGAACAAAAAAATATGTGCGCGCGCGCGCGCGCGTGTATACGTATGGGGAGTGCGCTATCTAGATCGGACGAGAGAGCGCCGCCGACGCCGCCGCCGGTGTGTGCGTATATCTGCATTTTTCATCCATATTCATGGAAAGCAGATAGCTTCGTCCAATTTCGCTCTTCCTCTCTTTTTCAGCTGCTGCCCCCGATTTTTCCCGATTGTTTTCCCCCCCCCCCCCGGCCGACTTTGCGCGAATTTCACCGAAAACAACTATTCCACGATATACATACATAGGTATACGTGTATACGCGTGGATGTATATATCATCCCTCCGCGAGAACGATATCGGCGCAGATAACGACTCTCCGATCTCTCGATGGCGCTTTCAATTAAAACTCGAGCGTTGTTTTTTCGCCGTCGCGCGCGGAAGGGAGTTTTTCTTGCGCCGGCGGCGATATCGCCGCGGGACATTGAAAATAGATCGCGCGCGTCGAATCGATCGACACGCGCGCGGGGCAATTTAGAAAATTGGACTCGTGCACGAGGAAAATCGAGTGCAGGAGGGTGGGAGGGAGGGAGGGAGAGCGAGAATAATTTCTCGACGGGTCACGGAAGCATAACGCGCTCGCGGCTCGAGCCGGCGAGAGCTCTCACTCGATATATCGATCGATCGCCGCGTCCTCGCCTGCACATGCTAATGTCGCTATTAAGCGCCGGCCGATCGGCGTCGATCCGCTCGCTGCACGTGATACAAGGGTGCAGTGCAGTAACGTTCTCTTTGGAATTTGCAGGTAGGATGTCGAGCAGCGGAATGCCGGGCGGGCCCATCAGCCAGGTCTGCCGTCCGCACTTCGCCCCCTCGCTGCATCCCTGGGGCTTCCCGACGACGTCGGCCTCGACGAACGGCTCGTCCGAGGAGAAGCCCCAGAGCCCGCTGGGCTCGAGCATGGCCCCCGGCAGCACGGCCGCCAGCCTCGCGAGCCACGCGGGCGGACACCCCTTCCCCTTCCCGCCGACGCCGCCGAAGGACGCCACCCCCGACAGCATCACCGCCAGCACGACCTCCAGCAGCAATAACAACAACAACAACAACACGAGTAGTAACAACAACAACAACAACAACGGACTGGGCCTCGGCTCGGGCAGCGCGGCCGGCAGCGAGTACCAGGCGGCGGTGGCGCACGCGGCGGTCATGGGCGCGTTCATGCACCACCAGGACGCGCTGGGCTCCTCGGCCGCGGGCTCCTGCGACGTGAAGCCCTCGGTGATGCTCGGCGGTCACCAGCACGGCGCCCCCTCGCCGCCCCACCAGCACAACGCCGGCGGCCAGCAGTCCCAGGCCGGCCAGGTCAAGCAGCGCGAAGGTAACAATCAGCAGCAGCAGCAGCAGCAGCAGCAACAGCAGCAGCAGCAGCAGGACTACCAGAGCAATCAGCAGCAGCAGCAGGCGCCGAACTCGCCGTGTCGGGAGAGCTACTCGAACGCCCATCACGGCTCCCAGTACGACCCGGCCGCCTCGGCCTACAACATGTACCAACACCTCCAGTATCCCAGCCATCACTCCCACAACCATCCTCCCGCGGCGGCTTCCCTCTTCTCCTCGGCGGCGAACCACCACGCGGCCGCCGCGGCAGCTGCGGCGGCCGTCGTGCCCGGTCTCGGCTCGGCCGACTCCTCCAAACTGTTAGGCTCGCACGTCGGCGCGCAGAACACGCCCAACTCGCCCGGCTCGCAGCAGCATCATCAGCAGCAGCAGCAAAAGCCCAGGAACAAGTCCAGGACGTCCGCCGGTAAGCCGCTGCCACGTAGCGCTCACTATGCTCTCTCACCAACGTACATGTCCTCTCTCCCGCCCCTTCCCTCGTTTTATTTTTCACCTGTTCGCTCCTTTTGTTTGGTTGAGGTTTCCTTGGTTTTCGTATACTTTTCTCACTTTTCTTAAGTTCCCGTACCTCCAGTTATACTACTTGGTTTCTTATACGCGCGCACACACGCGAATCCTGTTAACGCTTTTGTGTTCTAACCCATTTGTTTCTCTTCGTTTCACCATTAACGCCACGTTTTTTTAATTTTCGTTTCATTCCCTAACCTGAGCTTTCGGTGGCGGTCGTCCAACGCTTCTCTCTCTCTCTATATATATAAATTAAATATAATTTATATTCAGCGACACGATAACTATGTACTCGCACACGTATGACAATTGATATGACCTCGTACTCGACTATATTGTTTATTATTTAAATTTTTTTTTTCCATATTAACTGTCGTAACGCTCGAGCTCACGCAGCTCCCTATGTGTGTGTGACTGGCCGCAAGAGGACATCACGATTTTTGTATTTTGCCTCACACTATATATATCTGGACTGACGATATTATATTTTTGTCGAGTGGCACCCATTAATGACGCGCACAATTTCCATTATTACTATATATATATGTGTGGACGCGAGCAGCGTCAAAGAACACCGAAACTCACACACACGAGAGCACGAGTTTTTTCGTTTTTCAATGTGGTGTGGCTACGTTTTTTTGATTTTTGACACCGCCAAGCAATACGTATTATATTTACATACCTTGTTTTTTTTTTTTTTACAACCGAGGACTGTCGCGCAACGCGAACGACGCGCGCGCGCTCCTTTCCGCGAACGGTAAAGCCTCGACAATGGAAGAGTCGGCTAATTAAATTTCCTTGCAACACAGCGCAACGAGAGCGGCGACAACTATAGTACGACGGCAGCGCACGAATCGGAGAGGAAAAGCCGAGCAGAGCAGCTGGTGTGTGTATATACGTACAATGGAGGAGGAAAAATCGAGAGCGCGAGAAATCAAAAGTGATTGTTATACGGCCGCGGTGTGTGTGTGTGTGTGTGTGTGTGTGTGTGCGCGCGCGCTATAGTCCTTAAAATCGCGTGCGCGCGTGGTGTGCTCACCTCGGATACAGTCATCGTCATTGAGAGAAAGAATCGCGTGTCGGCAGGATTTATAAGGCTCTTTTTCCTTATCTCTCACTCTCTTTCTACAAGATTTTTTTTTTCCACTAATCAATTTAATGGCACACTTGTTCAAGTGTGCGCTTCTCTGCGTGGCCGTCGCTATCAGCGTTGCGGATCTATATAGAGAGCCGCACGAAGGAGATCTGCGGAATTCGATTAAGTCCGTGGAATTCAATCGGCGGTTAATCAGTCCGCGCGACGAAATCTAACGTGGCAGGAGACGAGAGAGCAGTTGACGCTGTCGAGGGGAGCGCAGGCAGCAGCGGAGATCAAGATTTGCGGGGGAGAGAAAGGCTACGCACTGTTTTATATAAACACACACACACACACAGAGAGCCCAACCGTAATTTCCTTTCGAGCCCTTGTTTCCTGCCTCTCTCGTGCACAAACTCGCCACAATCTTCTCTCTCTCTCTCTTTCTCTCTGCCTCTCTCACTCACTCACTCTCTCTCTCTCTTTCTCTTTCTCTGCCCTATTCGGTTGTATAGTACGAAGCCTTGGGCTATGGGAAACTGCGCGAGACTGCGTTCCGAGATATACTACTACTGTTTGTATACTAAGACTTCTGCTTTTTGCTCTGGTAATCGCTTGGTGATGGTTTGTCTGCTCTGCATGTTATAATTATTACATAATTACTATTATTATTATTATTTATTCACTTGGAGTATGGTGGTATTTTATCGGAATATTAAATTCTCTATACGAGATTTTGGATGGCCACAAAAAGTAATTAAAAAAATCTTGATTTAAAAAATTCTTGATTCATAAATAAAAATCATGATTTAAAAAATCTTGAATTAAAAACGTCTTGACGCACGGTAGACGAAAATAAAAGTAATTTGTTTGTAACAACTAATACAAACATAATTATGGAAGTTGGAAGATTCACTTACAAATGTCTAATGCCATTTTTTGTAGTAAGAAAACTTTTATAGAACAAACTCATCTGTTCTTCGCGCGACACACTGCGCATACACCTTTTATTCCAGATTCAAATGAAATCTTACGAAAAATCGCTCATCCGCAATTGTAGATAAAATACCACGAACCCAGTGACTGGTGCTCGAGTGTCTTCCAAGAGTCAATTCCAAAGAAATTCCTCGCTGGAAAACACTCGACTCCACAATATTGGAGATAACGTTGCTTATACATATACATACAGTCACTCGAGCGATTTGGAATGCTCCGCCATTCGAAATCGTTTCGCAATGACATTATATATATATCTGTAAAACGCAAGTCGAACTGAGAGTAACTTTGAACTAACACAATCACCTTTTCTGGGGGGGGGCCCACATTACCACCATCAACAGAAGGTCGCGAGTGCGTCAACTGCGGCGCGACGTCGACGCCACTCTGGCGACGGGACGGCACCGGCCACTACCTCTGCAACGCCTGCGGACTCTACTACAAGATGAACGGCCAGAATCGACCGCTGATCAAACCCAAGCGACGCCTGGTAAGTTATATACCTCATTTGACTTTGTCGTCGCCGCGTTCGAGAATCTCGCTGCGGCTCGTAAGAAAGAGAAAAAAATAGCGGAAACAATACGAGAAAGCTGTTGTATATATACGATCGTCGTAGACGTATGGTATAGTCGCGTGTTACCTCGAGAAACTTTGGGCTATTGTTTTATGACCGCTTGCTTCGGCCAAAACGCGCGCACTTGCCTGATTAATCGATACGAGGCTGCACACAGCAGCAGCAGCAGCAACAGCGACTCCTATATGCATTTCGAATGCAGCAAGGGAAAGCGGAAGTGCTGCGCCGAGGCAACTGCGCCGCGCCGGATTGGTCGATATATATGCGCTATATGTGCTACAGAGGCGGGAGTGACTTTCGTCTCTCTCGCTCTCACATTGTGTTTGCGTTCGATATGGGTGGCCCGTGTATACGCTCATATTCGATGCGACGACTTTATTTCGCGTTATTAAATCCACGTTTAAATTCCGATCGGCCTCGTAAAATTCCGGCTGTATAAACTCGTAAAACGCGTCCTCATTAAGAGCCACTGCCCGTCTCACTATGTGCGAGTGTGTTTGTGCGCTCGCACGTGTGTGTTTGTGTGTGTGTGTGTGTGTTTCCTCAACCGAAAACGAACTCGCGCGCGCGCCATAATGAACACGTATAGCGCGAACGAAATTACAAAGGTCGACTTTTCTCACCGCGAGGGTTAGAGCGCGTGCGAGTTGACTGATGGGTGGGCGGGACCGCTGGCCGTCACAATATTTGGCCCCCGTTTCTCTCTCCTTCTCTCTTCGCTGTTTCTTTTCGTTTTCTCTCTCTCTCTCTCTCTTTCCTTCCTTCGAATATAATCGATGTCCGTTTTTAAGAATTCATGCCGGATTTGACGCGTCGAGGTGCGAGAGGCTACCGTTACAGGCCGAATTCGCCGATCAATTATAGCGCGAGAGAGCCGCGAGGCTATACACACGGTTCGAAAAATTCAGGTGAGAGCAGACGACTGTATTCGAAGGCTGCGTATTTCCGTTGCGTATATGGTGCACTCGACAAACCCCCCAACTCCCCCCCCCCCCCCCGGATAGGTGTAATCTCCCTTACGCATCGGAGAACCATACTTGCGCTCAGCAGCAGCAGCAGCAGCGGCAGTAGGAGACGATTTACGTTTTAAAGAGTGAACACACACTCGTGCGGGTGACATATGTCTTTCGCACAATATGCCCGAGTTTTTGTCGGGGCATACACCGGGGGCCGCAGATGCGTAGTATACATATGAAAAAAAAAAAAAAAACAAGCCGTATAAAGAGGAACCGCGCGTCTGTATGAAGAGATCGGCGATACGATCTGTATGTGCGAGCAGCGCGGTGCGACAGTTGCCATAGCTCGCGTTTACATATTATACACATGGACGTGTAAAAATAGCTTCTGCTTCTACTTTTTCACCTCTGATAAAGGCGCGCGGGACGGAAAATCGAGAATTCCACACGAAAATATTTTTGTTAGAAAAAAAATCCAGCCGAAATTGCGAGTGTCATAAAGGTAAAAAAAGAACGCTGAGAGAGAGAGGCGGGTGTCCAATACGCGGAAGGGCTCCCATTACGCGCTCGCGATGGGGCGCAGATAGGCGGTACACACACACACAGACACACGCTCGCGCGTAGCAAGGGTTGAAGCTAGTCGCCATCTTTGATTCCGTCCGTAGATAGCGAACAGCTGGGAAATTTTTCGGCGACTCGTTTTTTTTTTGTTTGCACACGGCTCTCTAGGCATATATATGTATACCTATACAGTATACACACGCTTTTGTGCTGTGCACGTCTTTATTTTTCTGTTCCTAGACACTGTCGGGGGTCTAATATACTGCGATTTCGGGTAGTGACATTGGCCTCGTTATCGACGCGGGAATTCCCATTGAGTTTTTTAATTTATTCGGCGAGTCGCGTTGCTTATGACAATTCCGCAATGCATCACGATAATACAGCAGAGGAAAGAGCAATTTGCTTTGACAATTTCGTTTTTTTTTCTTTGACTTTTCAACCAAAACCGTGTTTTCCACTCGCTACAGATTTTGGCGTAAAATTTGAATTTGTTATAAATTGCGCGCAAGGCTTCTCCCACCGAATTCTGTTATTCGCCTCCGTAAAAAAGTACAGCACATTATTCAAACTATTTTCATATACCGCACGCGTGAGAAATGTAACTTCGTAATATAGCAGAGTGTGCGAGTTTCGTAACGAGACCGAAGTAGCAGCCGCGGATGACAGAATGCTTGTCACGACTCGAGTGTCATTTTCCATTTGTACGACTGCGCGGCAAATAAATTAATCCTCTCAGCGGTAATGAATAAATAATTAAAATATTCGCATTTCTCGCTCGGAGAACGTCGCGCTCAACATCCAATTTCGAGCGTTCTCTCATATCCGCAACGGCGGCGCGCACCGGCCGCGATCGTCACTGCGCGTTATATACACGTCGCGTATACGTGTATATATACGTTTCTCAAAGATGTCAGAAAATACGGCGTATATATACGCGGATTGAAAACGAGCCTTCGAAGCCGACTCGTCGGAGGCTCGAGGCCTTTCCTCCTATGAGCGTAACGGTGCTTCGAAACGTATATACGGCTCCATCGATTGTCTCGTCTCTCCTCGATTAATATCGCGCTCCACACACCATCTCGCGTTGTGTATATATATGCGCCCGTCCGGGGGCCGAAGCTCTTTTCCTCGGCGTTTCGTTCGCAGAACTGTCGAAATTAATTGATAATCGCGTACTCGTCGCCGTTAACGCCGCTATACATCTCGGGCCCCGAGTAATTTCGTACGTGCGCTCGCGTACAGATACGCACGTGCGCACACACATGCTCGCGTGGAATATCGGCGCGAGAGAGGCTTTATTTATGTACTCTCCGCCGAAGCTTCTTCTTCATTCTCTCTCTCTCTCTCTCAGTGGCCTCTGTGTAAGCGGTAAATTTATGCGCCTCCAACGAGTCGGAAGCAATTTACAAGTTAATAGCTCTTGCCGAATATCGGCTGCGCGATATTTATTTCGCGCGCCGCCCATCTAATTGCCTCCGACTGATTCGCTCTCGGTTTCTCTTTCTGGCTGCTGCTGCTGCTGCTGACGACGACGACGCGCGCGCGGGGCTATACACACCTTACGTTTCATTATTGTCCCAGAGCGCGCCGAATTGGCTTTCTCTCGTGCGCCGGCGATTAATCGTGTCTGCGCGAGGGATAGCCCCCGCGCTTGCGTACACATATACGTATATATACATTACACTCTCTCTTCACGTCGCCGCGCTCGCAAGTGCGAACGATGCAAATAATTCCGATTTCACGAGGAGAATTTCCGAGGCAGCTCGCCGAAAGACGGATGGCCGACAATGCGCTGATTTGCATCGCGCGCCCATATATACATAATTCAGACGTCGTAGCTGCGCCGCAGCCTATGTAGCGGGACACACGAGTGTCCGACACTTTTCCTTCGGGAAAACGCGCCTCTCCGATTCACGCCTCTCTCGCGATAAATAAATTGTATAAGCACACACACACACACACACACACACACACACACGTATCTCCGGCCGATATCACGCGCTATCGAAGAATGCCTTCTCTCTCTCTCTCCTCTTCTCTTTCCAGCTCGTGATTTACTCTGTATACGGGCGACACACATGGCCTCCGCCTCCTCTCGCTGGCATGTATATGAAGCCTTTAGCGCCTCGGACAATGCGCGCGAGAGTCTCCCAGACAATGCAGCGGCAGCGGCAGCGGCAGCAGCAGCTTCTCTCGGTAGCCCCCGAGCGAGCGACTATTCATTTTCCGGCGGGAGATGCGAGCAGCCGATAACCCGTGCTATACTGCTACCTGAACTCTCTCGCTCTCCCCCTCTTTCTCTTCGCGCGCGCGCGCGTGTATGTCTGTGTACGTACACTCGGAGAGAAAAATTGCTGTAAATTTAACTGAAAGTTTGGGAAAATTTATCAGCAAGTTATGCGTTCGTTTAGCCGAAATGCTGAAAAAAAAATCTACTGCTTTGCATAGTGAAATTTATGCAAGAATATTGAAATTTTCGTGCTCAAAGCACATTATTCTGCTAACCTCGAGGATTGAATTTTCTAAGCTTTTGGTTGCACGTTTTAGGTCGAATTCACGTTGCGGCAGAATGAGCTACAGTGTAATTGTCATTAACACTGCGCGGTGGCTAATTAAAAGCTTGAATATCATTCCACGCGATAAAATTACCGAAAATTTTGCTGAAAAGTCCACTTAGAAAGGGGAAAATATATTTAAATGCAGCATTCATCTTACGTGGAGAGAGAATGCCGCGAGAAAATATACAAACGAAATTTAAAGGTGCTTCCTTGGCGCGACTAAGACACAGGTATACGCTTTCCTCGCGGTCGCGAGAAAGAGAGACTGAATATTTCAGGACACGTTCTCAGGGGGGGGGGGGGGTCCGCGTACGTGTCTTAATAAATATAAGTATAGGAGAGACGTAGAGCGGGAGGGAAATGGCGAGGTGGCATCAGTCTTCACGGGATGCGTCACGATTTTCCTTCAGATGTGTGTATCACACATTACACATATAACGCACATCGAGCGAAAATCGCCGGGTGAAAATCGAGCGGCGCGTCGGCGCGGAAAAAGCTCTATCGACCGGGCGTTTGAAGAAAGAAAAGGCCGTCCTTCGGCGCCGAGAGGGGGAGAAAA
Organism: Philotrypesis tridentata; assembly: GCA_018906965.1. Classification (NCBI taxonomy): domain Eukaryota; kingdom Metazoa; phylum Arthropoda; class Insecta; order Hymenoptera; family Pteromalidae; genus Philotrypesis; species Philotrypesis tridentata. The sequence goes on from JACCIB010000002.1 coordinate 8,515,346, forward strand.
GGTTTCCGAGGAGGAGCCGGGAATCCTTTTTCCCAGGACACTTATGTGCCCTCGTGTGTGCGAGTACAGTCTACTCCTCTTACCGACGAGACCGAGAGAGAGAGAGAGAGACGCGCAGCTGGCGAGAGAGAGAGAGAGAGAGAGACGCGCTATCATTGGTCGCGATCTCGCGCAACCCCTCGCCCCATCGACGGGCCAATCCCATCCGTCCGGGGGTTCGCCAAAATTTTCGGGGGATGCTGCCGCAGCCGATCGGATTTCGCCCATTGTCGGCGAGCTTTGTTCCTCGTGGATTTTTCGTAGCTCCCCTCCCCCCTCTCCGCGTGATCTCCGCTGCTGCTTTGTTTTTCTGCGCGCTTTCAACGCGTCCGATTCTCCAACTCCGGCGCGATATACGTGTACGTGCACATATGCACAGAAGAAGGAGAGGCGCATTAAGGGTCGGAAAAAAGTCGAGGCGGTTCCGGCGAGCGAGAGCGGCATAAATCAAACTGGCGTGAAAATCAATTGTAAGACGCGCGCGTTGTTCTTCTCTCTCTCTCTCTCTCTCGCGCGCGCGACGGCAAGCTCGGCAAAGTCAATACGGAGCTTGCGCAAGCGCAGCAGCCTGCGCGCGCCGCCGCCGCCGCCGCTTTCACCCCCCCGCGATATATATACGCGCGCCGCACACGGCCGAGGAGTGGCCTGGCCTTTCTCGGACATCGTCTCTATATACTCGCGACGTCGAAGCGCAAATTCGAATCGAGCCGGTTTCCCGTTCTCGCGACTTACATATACGTATACAATCACATGTGTGTATTATAGAAAGAGAGGCGGTGCGCTTTTCTCCTATGGTTCAAACTTATGAGAGACGGAGAGGAGCGGGGGGGAATAAAAACAAAAGGGATTAAATCTCTCTCTCTCGCGGCGCGTAATGGCGCTGAGGGGGCTAACGAGCTGCCGGCTCGTAAACGAGGAACATCCGCGCGCGACGGACAGGTAATGGCCGCGCGCCGGGGTGCGACGGGGGTTATTTATCGCGGCGGCCGCCGCTCCGTCGCGCATAAATACTCCGTATATATTTCCGAGGAAACGCGGGGAAACGCGCTCCGAGCAATTTCGCACTGTGTCCACCCCCCTCCCCCCTGCAATGCCTATATACCGATTCTGTATACGTACACCGGGAATATTTCGGCCTGATTCGAGTCGCCTCCCCCTCCCCCCTTTGGCCCCGGGTCTCCGCGTGCGCTTTACGCGAAATGTGACGTTGCGGGAATCGTCTGGGAATATAGGCAGGAGAACGACGAGCGCGTCGACGAGGAAGCGAGAAGAAACGCCCTTCGCGAGGGAAAATGGCGCAGAGAGAGAGAGAGAGAGAGAGGAGAGAACGACGTCGCCGCGCGCGCGCGCGCGAGAGTGTGTATGTGTGTGTGTGTATATCGATTAATTTATACCGTCGCGGCGGCGGCGGCAGCAGCGGCCCTTACACACTCGCGCTAATTAGTCACGAGCGCAAAATGGAGGACGAGCATTGCACAAGCGCATTCCCGACTTTTACTCCTCGTAAATAACATCGTCTCTGAATCTCGGACTCGGAATTAGTCGGCAGCTCGTCGGATAAGAAATTAGCCGCGATTCCGTCGCTCGACCGGTTCTCTCTTTCTCTCAGTGTCTCTCTCGGCACACACTCGCGTATAAAGGCAGGCTTACGTACGTGTGTATTGTGTGTGTGTGTGTGTGTGTGTGTGTGTATATATATACGCGCGCAAGTGCGCAACGCCAATTACGCGGCGGATCTTTTCGAGTGTGTGTATATCGCAATGCAAATCTGCGCTATATATACAGGCGCTGATCGTTCGACAACAATAGCGACAGGCTAATGCGGCTCGATAAATAAACGATATGCTCTCTCTGCAGCGCCGCGCAAAGGGGAGCCTTAAACTCACCGAAATATTCGCACGAGATGAACGTGTGTATGTGTGTGTGTATGTGTTTATGTACATAAAAGAAAAGCCGATATGCAGGTAATTGCGTTTATATATATACACAACTTACACACACACTACACACACACAAGCCTTCTTCTCCGCGCAAAGCGGGCACTATACACACACACACTCCTCGACTGTACGTACGTATAATGAAGATTTATACGCGGGGGTCGCGGATCGAGCATTCGAATGCCTGGCCTGGCTCTCTCTCTCTCTCTCTCTCTCTCGCTCTCTGTGTTTCCACTCGTAAAATACAAATTGACTGTGTAAAGAACCCGCGAAACATTTATTATCGGGGCTCTCTCGCGCTCGGCTTTTCCCATTAGCATACTAATATCGCGTGCATTGTAACACTATTTAATAGGCGTTACCACGACGCACGCGCCGATATATCGCTCTCTCTCTCTCTCTCTCTCGCTGTGTATGCTCCTTTCCTCGCACGTAAGAGAGCAATGGGTGTCTGTACATATACCTCCGTATACGTACACACAGTATATATACGTATACACGTGTACAGACGGAGAGAAAGAGATCGATCGCTTTGGAAATGTATCTCAGCGCATTGGGCAAGACGCAAATAGCGGGTCGAGGGAAAATATTCAAAGTGGAAAATTAAGACCTTTGCCGGGGATTGTTGTTTCATTTATATACGTGCGCTTGTATACGCGGATCGAGATTTCTCGCGCCTATATATACATTATACACTGCTCCCGAGCGATGAAAGCTACGTTAGATGTGTATATATATATACCGCGCTCGGAGCATTAGAGCTGAGTCAACCTCCGCGGCTCGCGCGATTATATGCGCGTGTGCAGGAGCGGGATATAAGCATTTTCTCTCGTCGAGCTTACAGCTCGTTCATTAGAAGCCGCAGCCGTGTGTCATTATTATCGAGTGCTGATCGGTTTAAGCGAACAGTCCGTATATACACACAACCTGCCATTACGTACGGCCGTCCAAACAGACACTCTGCCGTATTTTCTTTTTTTTTTCTTCTTCTCAATTCTCTTGATAGAGAGAGAGAGAGAGAGAGAGAAACCCTCGAAAGGGTTCTTGACCGCAGTCGTCGCGCCGTAACAAATGGCTTTCTAAATACCTGCATTATCGCACGCTGTACACAGAGCCAATAACAATAACAGCGTATAACGTATCGATCAACCGCTGATTTATCGTTAATTATTCGTGGCTCACGGCCGCGAGCGCGCATGAAACACCTTCTCGCGCGCGCGTACACGTATACCCTTCTCTCATCGACTCGTCTTCGCGAGTGATTCACGGGAGAAAGAGAGAGAGAGAGAGAGAGACGGGGAAATTTCATCGCGCGGATTTTCGCGTCGATGTGCGCCTTTTCCAATCCTCTCCGATTGAGCAACGCGCGCGCACACACACACGGCGCGTTAATCCTCGTCCACAATGTGCAATTAAACGCGTACATGCTTATTATTTTCTTTTCGTTTGTTTTTTTTTTATTTTCGCGCAGCGTCTCTCGTATACGTGTACAGTATCTCTTGGGAAACGGCAAATAGTCCGATAAATCAGCGGCGTTATTTTTTTTCTTCTTAATTGCGCGCGCTCTCGCAGCTGCGAAAAATCGTCACCGACTTTTTTCCCCCACCCGCTCTCCCCGCGCGCAGCGATAGAAGAAGCTGCTGCTGCTGCTGCTGCTGCTGCTGCGCACGTGTTCCCGCGAGAGACACACAGAGAAGTTTGCCAACGTTTTTCATATTTATAAATATGCGAGAGAGCGCGCGCGTGTGTGTGATACACGAGCAATTAAGCGCGAGCTCGCGGATAATTTGTGAAAGGCAGCGCGCTGCTGCGATATGCGCGCACACAGACGCATATATATATACATACGGAGGCAGACGTTGTATATGTATGCGCTCGCGCGCGAATAAACTACGTCATAATTGCGAGTTTATGGATAGAGTTAATGCCTTCTTCGATGTGCTCGCGAGCGCCGTTAATTAGACAAATTGAATGGGTTTTTCAATAGAATTTTCAGCGAGCCGCGCTCGTACACTCTTTCGCGGGGGTACAACTGGCCGTCGCCTTCTTTTTTTTTTTTTCATTGCCCTCCGCGCGAGCGATTCGTATTATACATACACGTGGCGCAGGCGAGAGCGAGGTGCACACGTATCACACGCGAGAATATTCGGCGAAAAAAAGAGAAAGCTCGCGCCGCCGCCGCCGCCGCAGCCGCGGCGTGATAAGGCACACTGCTGGGCACGGACTATCGAAGCCCGGCCACCTTGCCCCAATAAGCCGAACAGGATACTGCGCGTGCACACACATGCATAGGCTCGGTGCACACATTGTCTAGCTCCGCGGTACATACGCGTGTATACAGGCCTCCGTGTGTTGCACAACGCTGCACTGAGAGAGAGAGAGAGACTCGTGTATATACGGTCTCGCCAGTCTGCATGTGCGAGAGCGAGCGAGAGAGAGAGAGAGAGAGTAAGAGAGACGGCCTCAGGCGAGCAGCAGTGCAGCGAGAGGGACTATTTTAAATAGCACACAGTTCGCGCCGGCAATTTATTGTGATAGCCGCTCGCCGACTCGCGATAGAACACAATGATGAGAAGATTCTTGGAAATGAAATTGAATTATGCGCGCGGCCTCTGGCGCGATTTTTTTCCTCCCGTCCCGTCCGCGAAACCCGAGGAATGCGAGACGTAGAGAGAGAGAGAGAGAGACAGAGAAAATTACATAGACCGCGCGAGAGAGCCGATATGACGGACAGCTATCGGAAAATTCGGTAACCCGCGAATCAGCATAAACAACGTACGCTCGGGAGAAACTGGGTCACACATGCACCACGAGCCTTATATACTCCTGCGCGATCATTTTTCGAGAGCTTGTGCAGCGCGGCTCTCGCGAAAAAGGGTCAAGCTAGCTCTCGAAGCTGCTGTGCCCCGGTGTGTGTGTACGTGTATTCGCTCCGCAGAGATATAACACACGTGGGTACACGTACGTATGTACAATACACACGGACACAAACACACACATTATGCGCGTATTAGTGTGGGTGAGAGGAGAGCCTGGGTGTGGCCGTGACTAAAAGTTCAGCGGAGCGCACTTAACACGCTCCTCTCTCCCCTTCCACGTGTGTTCACCGAGAAAATTCATATCTCTACGTCAGAGCCGAGTGTGTACTGCACACGTGTACACACTCACACACACACATACGATTTGTAATAACAACATTGTCCACGAATGTGTGTGTGTGTGTGTTCGCGCAAGTGTGCGCGAGAACGAAAAAGAGCGAAGAAAAAAAAACTGCAGATACACTCGGTATGCAAATCAGCGAAGGATGATGCCATTAACGACTATGGTAATAATCCCGCTGCGGGAGCCGACAGGCCGCGCATTACACCGTACATTATACGTCCGCAGATTGCCTCTCCGGAATCGTAATTACGTCCGTCTCGGCGATTCCTCTTATTCTCCGCAATTTAACGCCTTTTCAATGAGCCGCGATTTTCCGATCGTTTGCCGGGGCTAACGCACGGCGATCGCTATCGCGCGCGGCAACCTGCCGCCGCAGCATATTTATACACGGTCGCCTTTGACGAATTCGCCCGAGCAATCAGTTTGTTATATCCACATATTCGCGCGATTACTGGAATCTCAGAGCCAATGGATTACAGTATTTATCTCTCGAGGAGGAGGAGGACGATAGCGATGCGTCTCTCTGGCAAATGATAAAGAGGAAATTTATTACGCTACTATTTTTTCCTCTCTCTCTCTCTCTCCCTCTTGTTTTTTTTTTGAGCTGTGTACACTATGCATATAGTCGACACAACGACCGTTTCAATTTGTGTAATCGCTGGATCGAGCGTAGCGTAGCGCGCGCGGCTGGTTCGACCGCATCTCGATATTATAATATCCCGTTTGCTAAATCGGGAGCGCTATTCTCACTCGTTACTTTTTTTCTCTCTCTCTCTCTCTCTCTCTCTGCCACGGCTATATATAACGCCGCGCGCTTCTATATTCAATTGTCATTGCGATAAATGTTAATTTACACATGTTTAGAAATATTATCTTGTCATGTACTACATCCATAATCTCGATCTTTACTACTGGTTTTATTATTCGCTCTTAACTTCTAACTATATGTACTCTGAATGGATTTTCACGCTCTTATTGTATCGCGGAGGCTGTATTTATTTTTAATGCATTGGAATGCAATTTGTTGTGTTCCCGCGAACGGGTCTTCGTAATATAGGGCGCTGCGGTATATATATTACGAAAAAAGGCCCCGAATAAAAGAATTTTAAATCTGTAATCCCGTCGACAATGAAACTGCAATACCTTATCTATTATTCTCGGCGAATTAATTAATCACGGCTTGGAGGACAGTTTTCAAAAAAATGGGAGAAAAAAAAATTGTCTTGCAACACTTCCGCCGCGCGGAAACGCTGCCTTCGTGTGTCTATATAGTCATTGAAAGCTCCAGCGAGATTTATGCTCTCCAGTGCCTTGAATCGCGTAGATACGCGCGCAGCCGCGCGACTCAACGTATCCTCTCGAGCGGCACATGCTGCAGGAGCGCGTGAGCCAAGTTTTCAAATTCGGCCGCGGAAATTACACTCGTGATGCGCTTCGTTGATGCGCACACTTTCGATCTGCATGTGTATACAGAGGATGTACACCTGACTGTATGGACTGCACAGCTCACCTCTATCTCCATACAATCGGCGATGCGTCTCGTTTTGCATTTTTACGTATATAATGTATATAGGATATGCACTCGCGGAGAGTCAATCCGCGTAGCGCGCTACGAAAAGGATTTATATTTCGCGTTTTCGCATTTGTCGGTAAGCGTTATATAACGGCCGCTAACGGATACACGAGCTGGAAACAATGGCATTACGCATCTACGTTTGTATTCTTTTTTTTTTATTTTCATGCAAATATCGTGACGAGGAGGGGGAGAGAGAGGGGGAAAAGAGAGAGAGAAAAGGACGGCGAGTGCAATTAATAATTATATGGACAAGGCGCGTTGACAATAACAACGCGTGAAAGAGACTTTTTTTCGCCGCTCGTCTAGGTACTCCAGAGCGTATGTATATATGCATGGCACATATATAGGTATCGGGAGCCGAGGACTTTTTGCCGTTTAGTTTGTGTATTAATTAAACTGCCGCCTTTTGATTTATGGACTTCTCTCGCGAGGCGCGACGAATTTTCATTCTATCCGCGTCGGACAATAAAACGATAATTGCTTCATTACAAGGAGAAATTAGCGTAAATTGCGCAACGAGCTCGCGTTGCGCAATTTTCGTATATCTACGGCCGCTTCTAACGCCTTTTTCGAGGTTAGGAATTCATGCATATATACGCATTGATCACACTCGAAAACTCCAATTAGCCAATTCAAGATCGGATATCGATCGATTGATTACAATATCAATTTTTTTTCTCTTAAACTAAGAAAATAGCTTTTGCACACTCTCTCGATCACTCGCATTTGATCAATGCACTCTCATCTAAAGCGTCATTCCAAACTTCACATTTGCGATAATTACAAATGACTCGGATTAATTAGATTGGAGATCTATTCAGATTTTAAATCGTAGCAATAACACGTGCTTTTTTGCCAGCTGTACGAGTCCAGTTGAATTTTTTTTCCTTCTTATAAAAAAAAAAAAAAAAAAAAAACAAGAAAAGAAAAAAGGTCAGCGAAGCTCTTCGCCGGGGCGGATACAGCGACGATTAGCCGAATAAATAATGCGATAACGGAAAAGCTCGGGGCGCGCATTCCGTGGACGTGACCTGATTATACACACGCGCGCGGCTGCTGCTGCTGCTGCTGCTGCACAGAGCGAGCGAAGAAATCATCCCGTGAAAATGTATTAAATCGGCTGTCGTTACACACGCGGAACGAGATCCAGTATATACAGAGTTTATTATTCCAGTCTCTCCCGCGATTATAAACGCGCGCACGGCTTTGCATACCCGCATATATATCGCTTACACACACGACCACAAGCGTCTCCGCGTATGCGCACACGTACGTATATAAATAGTGACCGCGAGCCATTAAGAAAAAACGGTAAATTCTAAGCGCTCGCGCGTACGCCTTATGGGCTTGCGAATGTTATTAATGAGCGGATAATTCAAGTTTACGCAGGCGCGCGCGATTTGTTGAATAACCGTAATAACAAGGCGAATTACTTACGGCATTATATACCGCGCGCGCACGCGGGTCATATAAGGCTGAAAAATCGATCCCCCCGCGGATTAGCATTCTCTCGCGGCTACCGAAATTGCGCCTCCATAAATCCTCTTGCGTAACTCCCGAGCGGGGAGAGCTTCGCTCTTGTATCCACACCGCATTGCGCGCGTGCATCACGCAAAGTGCGAGAGAGAGGAGATCGACAGCGAGAAAGAGCGTACACACATTGGGAAAGAGAGAAGAGGCGAGAAGCAAACGGTATAAAGGCGCGTGGGCCGCGCTCGGTGAGTTACGAGGTGCACCCCGCGGCTCCGCGCGCTCCGAAGGAACTTCTCCGCGAGAGCGTCTTCCCCCCCCCCCTTCCCTGCCGCACTCACCCGTTCGTTGCGGCTCTCCCAATGGAATATAAATAAAATTTATTCGCGCGGCTACCGAAACGGCGAGCCTCTCTTTATAACCTTAGGGCTCGTTTCGCGCGACGACACGCGCGCGCGCCTTTGTCAAAGTATATGCGCGCGCCGCTTTAATGCGATATACACTATCTCTCTTTCTCTCTCTCGCGTCCGCGATGATTTGTGGCCTATATATGCATGTAGAGGCTGTCTCGGCTGCTTTCGTGGATTCGTTGTGTTATATCCTCGTAAAGATTCAATTAGCCCGATGAGAGAGAGAGGCCGTCGGGTGTCGTGTGTTGTATATAGGCAGAAGTCCGAGGTATTTTATACGACAAATCGTGGATCGATATATATAAGTATGCGTGTGTGTGTGCGCGAAGAAAATAAAAGTCTCTTGCATTCGTGCGCGAGACGGAATATATATGTACAAGGTGCACAGTGTATCCATATAGGAGAGGCGAAAAACATTGATCGATCGCTCGTCCGATTATGATGTATCACCTCGAGACGCGGCGAGAAAAGTCGGATATATACGCCTCTATATACGCGCTCGGGCGCATATACATAAGGTCCGCAATGACAGGTGAATACTCGGCTCTGCGCGCGGCGTGTCCGCCGAGGGAAGAGGAGCAGACCGCGCGGTAACGGTCCAGAAGCCTCGATAAATCCGCGCGTCGAGAAATTTCAATTTTTTTTCTCTCTCTCTCTCGTCTCTCTCCCTCTCTCGCTCGCTCTCTTATACGTGCCTCCTGTAAATCGACGGCGCAAGGTGTTATTTGGGAGGAGCCTCTCGGATGATTTAGCGGCGGAGCTGCGCGGTTATTACCGCATGTAAATCCGATTACGAACGGCCTCTGTATATATGTATACATACGCATAGAGACCGTATACTAACGAGCGGTATACGTATGTATATATAGCGCGTCGCGAGTCGCGTCTCCTTCCGCGCAGTGTCGTATATAGGGCTCGATGAAAACGTTGCGGTGTGGCCTCATTAGCGCTCCGCAGCTCGTCTATATATATGCGACTTTTCGTGGGGGCCCCGCGCGTGTCCGACTGTTCTTCAATTAGGGGGCAGCGCGCATCGGTCGCGACTGGCTTTAATAACGTCGTAAATAAACAAATTAAGCCGGGAGGCGAGAGGACGTCGGCTTTCCGAGAAGTCGCCGAGTTCTCACGAGAGAAAGCCCCGCGCGCGCGCGCGCGGCTCTCTCGTGGGAGGCTCTCCCGGCTGATATTATTCGAAAAAGGACGAGGAACGAGAAGGAGAGAAGGGGGGAGAGAGAGAGGCAGCGAAAAAAAGAAGCGAAGCGACAGAAAAAATCCGGAGGAGCGTGCGCGCGGATAGTCCCGCTGTGTCCTACCTATAAACTCCTGTCTCGCTCTCTCTCTCTCTCTCTCTCCTTCGAAGGTTGCAGCAGCAGCAGCAGCGGCAGCCTCTTCTCTTTGTTCGATTTTGCTCTCTCTCTCTCTCTCTCTCTCTCTCGGCTTGCAGAAGAAGCTGCTGAACACGAGGGAACATCGCTCGCAATTTAAATAAATTCAGCCCGACTCTCTCGGGTTCGCACGCTCGCGCGCATTATCCCGTGTCCCGAAGCTTCGGTCTCTCTCTCTCTCTCTCTCTCTCGGATCATATTTTGAGAAAGAGATCGCGCGCAATTAAATTCGCGCGCTTTTCTCTCTCACTCTCTCTCTCTCTCTCTCTTCCTCTCCCTCTCCTCCGAGAAAGGGAGACACTCTCCCGGTACATTCGACCTTGTAAATCATGCGGCTAATTAAACGCGGCCGCGAGTCCGCGCGGCAGTCCCCAAAACTCATCCCGTATGCTAATGCCCAATTAGCGGAGTGCCCAGCACTATACAGAAGGTGCTTTTCGGAGTGACGCGCAATTTCCGGTAGCTTCGTCTCTCGCTCGGCTCTGTCTCTCTCTCTGTCACGCTCTCGCCATATACATATACGTGTACACAACGCGTAGGTGTCTTTAACGGTCAAGTGACACGGATATGCAGCGGCTGTCCAGACGCGCATATACGTATGTGTAACTAGGTGCACAGTCCGCGCGCGAGAGAGAGAGCCTGTTTATCATATAGATTGGAGAGTCGCGATACGCGCTCGAGGTTACGCGATATTGCTCTGTCGCGCGCATCTCTCTCTCTCTCCCCCGCGCGTTAACTAAGGCCGCAGCGCCTCGTGAATAATCGCCTCGACTCGGCTTTTTCTCGCGTGTACGTATATATACAAGTACACCGAAGGCATAGCTATTGTGCGCGGTGCGCATGAAGTTGTCCGCGCCGATTTCGGAGCCGAGCGTATATATATACGCGCGCAGCTTCTCGTTCTCCCGTCCGTCCGTCCGTGTGTGTATACCTTCACGCGTACGTGCACGTGTACGTGTACGTGTGTGTGCGTCGAATCGAAGAGGGAGAAGAAAGAAAGAGAAGAGAAGAGAGAGAGAGAGACTTTACGCTGGTGTGCACCGAGCTAGTGTTAGGAATGTGGTACCACTGCTTGTCACAGTCACAAGCATACTCACGTACCCACACACAGACACACACATACTCGCACACGTGCGCGGAGAGACTGTGTGTACGTATATATATGCCTTCGCGGCCAAGAGAGCAGTCCGAATACACACAGAGCGGACTTTAACGGAGGCACGTAATTGCTCGCTTATTTATGTATCGATCTCTGCAGCCCGCGAGTCCGTACGGCCCAGCTCCTCCCGGCGTCATCGATGTAAATCTTTTTCTATACGTGTACACGTATATATGTTCGTCGCGGCAAAAAAAAAATATATATATATAGAATAGCTCCCAGCCGATTTATGCCGTGTCCCCTTTACGATCGCGCGAACCTCCAGTGCATAATACGCACAATATGTACACAGTGTACACGTATGTAGCGTATATGTACAGTGAAAAATACGCGCAACTCCGCGGATTTTCGGTGCGCAACGCGCGCGAGCGTTATAACGATTTTATTCCCCCCGACGCGACGCTGCGCGCGCGGATTCGTCTCGCGCCGATCCTACGCGCGCTCCAGCGGCGATTCGCGCGTATACACACGCGCGTGTATAATACCCGTATACATACGTGTATTCATATACGCGAACGGACTCGAGAGCGTACGTGTGTGCGTAACCCTTCTCCGCGCGCGGAGTCTCCTTGATCGGCGTCTCTCTTTCTCTCTTTCTCTCTTACAGCGGCGAGGGCTTCTAGTCACGATTTAGTCAAGGATATAGAGATACTTATCTCGGCCTTGCTCGTAAATGCTCGTTTACACGGCGCTGGTACACAGCAGCCGCGGAAAATTCTGTGTACTCCTATGTCTCTTTCTCCTGCTCTCTCTCGAGTCGCTCTATACTGTGTGTGTGTGTGTGGGTACTTTTTTCTAGCGTTGCGCGCTGAGGTGAATTTCAAGTGGCCGCCCGGAGTCGCTCGTGCTCTCGGCGGCTCTCTCATTAAGCTCCGCCAAAATGTTATAGTTGGCCGCGGATTAATTTATCGGCCGTAGGTCGGATGAATTCCAAGGGTTTTCCCGGAGGCGAGCGCGCGGAGAGCTTTCGCCCGAATTGTCGCTTTCGCGTGTAACGTGTATACAGCGCACGGGAACACGAGTTTGTCCGTTCCTTTTTCCATATTATCTCGCCAGCGCTCGGCATTCCGAGCTCTCGCGGGCTTCGGGGGAAAAGTCATTTCCTACTGCGGCGAGCTGCGATTCGACGTCGATAAGGATACGTATCTATCGCTCGATTAAACGCCCTTTTATTATCGAGAGTCATTGCGAGTAATTAATATCTCGGCTCTCTTTTCTTTCGAGAATAGTCATTCGTTAATTACTCGTGTGTACACTGCGGCGCGCGCGCGCGCATTCGCTATATATACTGTACGCGCGCGTTTAAACTCTGTCTTCCACCATTAATACCGCTGTGTAGACAACTCTAACGAAGGTATTAGTTTATTGCTCGTATACATCGAAAAATAGTGCACGAGAGCGCCGTTGCGAAATGCGCGCGTCTATAGACACATATATACGTATACGTACACGCGGGATACAGTGAGTGTGTTTTCCAATCGGCTAATGACTGTACCTCTTTGTGTCGGCCTCTATTTGCCCGGCGATTCTTTTTAATTGCGATTCCAGAGCATCCGTATTGTTCTGGGCTAATAAAACAGTCAGCGAGAGAGAGAGAAAGAGAGAAAGATAAACCATCTCCAGAGCCAATTATCGAAAGCCGCGCAGCGCTACACGGACAGTACTACCGCTCTCTCTCTCTCTCTCTCCCGTATAGAAATATACACACCGCGCAGCGCTGTGCTATATATAAGTGGGAGAGAGAGACCCCCGCGGCTGACCGGCCGATAGATCATTCGCTTTTGTCAAAGCAGCCTTGCGAAAGCGCTCGCGCCACCGAGAGATATAGTTTCATAATTCCGCAGCAGCAGCAGCGGGTCCACGCGTATACGTATATACACACGCGAGTAACGGGCGTACACCAAGAGCTGAAAAATTCGCCCTTATACGCGCACGATAAGCCGCGCGCGTATCGAGCGATAACTCAATCGCTCTCGAGCGGTCAGCCTTGAGCGATTTTTCAATGTTAATAGCCGGCTGTATAATGTGCGCGCGCGGCAAAGAACGAGCGAGCGAGAGAGAGAGAGAGAGAGTTCACGTACACGCAGTCTCGCTCCGATGTGTAGCATATTTGCAGCATCATCGCTCTAATTTTCGCAGCTCTCTCTCTCTCTCTCTCTCTCCCTCGACAATAATAATTATCTAACTTGCATTGTCAGCTAATATAGACGGGGCGACGGCGTACAAGGAAAAGGCGATCCCGCAATATATTTTCAATTTCCAACTGTTCGCCCCGATAATCCCCGGTGTCTGTGTGCGTACACGCGTGTGTGTGCGTGCAGCGCTGCACACGAGCGCGAAAGCGAGAGAGAGAGAGAGAGAGAGAGAGAGAGGGAATTAATAAAGCCGGCGCAGGTATGCCGCGCGAACTGCAGCAGCGAAATACGCAGAACCGGCGGCAGAGCGAGCGACGAAATAAATGCAAAGGAATCGCCGCGCGCGCAGCGGGCATCGAGGCAAAAGAAGAGGAGAGGAGAGAGAGAGAGAGAGTCGCTGTGAGAACTTGAGAAATGTCATATCCGTCAGTGTTCGGGGATCTGCCTCCGAGTGCCAACCGGTTTCTCTCTCTCTCTCTCTTGCTCGCTAGCTCTTCGAGTGTATAATGTGCGCGCGTGCGAATGAGTGTGTGTGTGTGTGTGTGTGTGTGTGTATTGTGTGCGTCAGTGTGCGCGATTTGCATAATAAATTGCCGGTCTCACGCTGCCGCCGCCGCCGCTGCTCGTCCTCCATTTTGCGAGGAGAACGAATGTCGCCGAGATCTAGAGCAGAGATGTGTATAGGTGTTGCCCGCGGGGGTGCGCTCCCTTCGCCGCAACGTCGCTGCTCCCGCTGTATTGATTCCCTCGGCCCCTACCCCCCAAGCCCGACGGGGCTGATAAGATCTCGGCGATAAGGCACGATTACACACGCGGCGGCGCCTCCATTTTCACCGCGGACTCGTCGAGCTCCCCCCCCCCCTCTCTCTCTCTCTCTGAATAAACTGCCGCTTCTTTCGCTTGCAAAGCTCTTATTAATTTACCGCGACGCGGCCGCCTGCTTTGACGTTTTCTCTTCCCTGTGGATAAGTGCTCGAGTCCAGACTCGGTGAGCGCAGGAGCTATGCTTCGTGTAATCAAACGTACGCTACCGTCTTGGTTTTCGTATCGGAAATTACTCACTTTGTCGCCAAACTGCGTTGGATAGTTCGTTTTCCTTTCAATTTAATAGCTATGGCTTAAGGTTTCTCTGACTTCAGAAATGTTGGCTCAGCTAGTACTCACAGTAAAGGAGATTAATTAAATGACAATAAAAGTTTGTATTCTTGTTTAATTATTCAAACTGTAGAATTGCTCTTGTAGCAACTGTCTTGATTACCGCAACGATTATTCGTCAATCATGCGAGTCAACTCAACGGGAAGAAATTGACTTTTCATTTTCGTAAAAGTAATAACTGCGATTAAAGTTACGATTCACTGAAAGCATTCGCAACCTTAAAAAATCCGCTCAGTAAAATTTAATTAGAATCATAACCAATATTTTTTTAGAAAGTAAATCATTTATACTGCTGAAAAACCAACTTTTACCAAATGAAATTGCGGATAAAAAACAAATTAAACAACCAAACTTACGCTGTCTATCATAATCCAAGCGAAAGACAAGTGTAAAAATAGAATATCAATGCATAGTTAGTAAATTATGCATCTTTTGCATTACTCTGCGAAATTTGAATGCTTAGTGTCACTTTGAGATTCTGCGAATGCGATAAAACATCTCAAAATGATTTGCAAAAGAAATCGCACGATGTCGAATAAAGAAAAAACAACGCATTCTAAAAAGACCGCACAAAACCGAACGCACGCATAAATGATTAATCTGCTAAAAGTTCTTAAGCGCATTCGCTTATATACAGCCGATGACAGGCGACAAGTGCGGGAAAATTTTTTTTCAACTTCCCGCCGCGCGCCGCACACACACAAATAGCGGACGATCGGAATGAAAATCTTATTAGGCTTATACAGTCGGGAAAGTGCATTCAGAGAAAGTTTCGAAGCGTGCGGGCGAATGCGAGCCGGCGACGAGGGGCCGACAAAAGAGGGCCCAATTTTCCCCGACAATGCCCGCGCGGCGCGATCAATTCGCGCGGAGAGAAGAAAGCAGGTTATACAGAGAAGCTCCGATCAAAGGACACATTTTTCGGTTAAGTGCCTCGCCGAAGTCCGGCGTTTCGCGTCCGCTCTCCTCTTCTCTCGTCGTCCCGACGGAGACACACGGCCGAGTGAATTTTTCAAAATATCCGTATATCGCACGCGCGGATATATAATTTCTAGATTTACAACGCGAGCGGAGAACTTCTCGACGGTATCGATGACTTGAGCAATTTTTCCCCCAAAATCTGCAAACCGCGTACCGTAGCTTCGTTCGTATATTTACAGTTTTGATTTTAGCAGCGCGAATAAGCTTACGCGAAACAAGTGTAAGAAACGAAACGACGTTAGACACGATTTTGGATGCGCGCAGGACAAGCACAACAGCGCGGAAAACAATAACAATAACAGTAGCACGCGCTTAAGCATCATCGTAACTGCCGGTTCAAGGCAATAACGCACATACACATACACACGTGCGCATATGCTTCGCACCGTTGGATTTCAAAACAAGCGTTGGCTCGTGTCGAATGTATATACCGAACGCAAAACTTATGATTTAAATTGAAGTTAAATTAATACGATGCACAGGGCCGCTTTCGCAAGTCTCTCGCGCACTCCAGTGTAGACTTATTTTGAGACTATAGGCATTGCGCATTGAACAGAATCCACTTTCACAAGCTTGATCTAGCCTCTCTGGAGACTTGATAAAGTATAGAGCGGTAGGTTGTGGCAGCTATATGCTGGAGATGTCGCAGTTTGAAATTCGATTGACTGTCACTGCTCGCACATAGCACGCTGGTGACATAGCCACGTAGAAAAGGTCACGGTATTGTCGGCGTGCTCGTGTTTAGTTTTGGCAAACTATTACGAATTTACCGGCTCCAGGAGGTCGATACTCAAAAAGCGCAAGCCGGCATGAAGACGAGACGACTAGTGTCGAGCAAACTAGTGTAAATAGGCGATAAAGCGGAGCCGATGCAAAGCACGACCCGTCTACTCGACGAGCAGAGTGAGAGAGAGAGGAAAAAAATAATTAATCAAGCGCTGGAGCGCGCGCTCGAGTGGGCACTTCACTCCGAATAAGCCACTCGATAGCACTTAGCGAACAATGCGCCGAGCCAATGATAGAAAAACAAGCATGTATATAGCCGCGTCTTGTATGTGTGTATAGGAGTTGAAAAATGACGGCGCGTCTCTCGGGAATATAATAGAGCTTTTTAGTTAAGTGTTCGCTGCGCAGCGGCGGCGGCAGAAGCATCAGGAGCCCGGGAGAGTGGCAGGAGGCAGGTGTCGGCAGCGGGACCCCGGGACTACTTTTTCCGAGGGATTAAGAGGCCCGTCCGCGCCCACGCGCCGGGAAGGGCTTATAAATCGTGTATAAGCCGCTTTGAGCGATGCTCCTTTTTTCTCTCCTGGGAGAAAGCGATATACGTGTGTTATAGGTATATATGTGCGCATGTGTAGTGTATTATATGTATATATCTATATATATAAGTGGGCGCGAGATTCGAAACCAGCGTGCAGCGAGATTCTCCGCGCGGTGTACGCGGAGGAACGATATAGGAAGCAGGGGAACACGGGGGCACAAGGAACTCAAAATATACTAACAACGAATTTCATTTTCTGTCGGAACAGTCACTGCAGAGCGCCGCGAGACGAGCGGGCACGAGCTGCGCGAACTGCAAGACGGCGACGACGACGCTCTGGCGGAGGAACCAGGCCGGCGAGCCGGTCTGCAACGCCTGCGGGCTCTACTACAAACTTCACAATGTAAGTGCACAATCTATATACCACACGTTTTTTATTGTTTCGCGCAAGCGGAAGAGTCTTCCGATCGAGTTTTATTCCAGTCGAGAAATAAACTCGAATTGTATACTTGCGAGAATGTACGCGCGGACGCGTGCCAGAAGCGACAGGCTCTTTTCGGACATTGGCAAGTCAAGATGAATTTTGTCGCCGCAGTTCTATACGTTCCGATATTTCACCGAGTATTGCAACAATCCGGTTCTGACGCTTCGATTTGCCCCTAGGACGATTTTTTTCCTGTAATTCGAGCCGCGCGACAATCGCCGATTCTGCACTGTTTCCAAAACAACGCCACCCCATAGCGCCCGTATATAATACTCGCACACACCCGGGAGAGACAGAGGAGGCGATAAGTTTTCCGTAATTGACGCGTGGCCCCAATTAATGCGCTCACCCCCCCCCCCCCTCACAGCTCCCGTCAGGATGCGCCGAGCGTGCTCAACTGCGTGTGACACAGGAAGCTCTTTTTGCTGCGGACCATCGGCTAATGTCGATGATTCAGACGCTCTCCGCGTCCGTACGACACAGCCAGCCTCTCCCGCGTTATTATTCTCTCTTTTCTCTCTGCCGTAGTCGTCGTCGTCGTCGGCGCGCATCAGAGAGAAAAGCGCCGAAATCAATAGGGAGAGATCCTCTCGATGTCGCGCACATCGATATCCTCTATACGTACGTGTGTATAGTATACGCGTCGTGTCTCTCGCAAACTTTTGCCTCCGCATTGAGAGCGAGAGAGGCGGGTTGCAGGGCCGGGGGATCCCCTTTGTGTCGCCCGGTCTTGGCCGCCGACGGTTGATGCGCAGCGCTCGCTCCGAGTGCGGGTATCCGTTACGCGCGAGCGTATCCTGGGAGGTGCCGGTGGCGCGACGGCGACGGAAGCTCGCGCTCCGCGTTTTGTCTCGCGACGAAGAAAGACGCCGCGACCACCCGCCGCATATCATCGCAGCGACTCGGCGCAAAAAAAGCTTTCCGCGACTTTTCCGCGCCGCGCGTACGCGCGGCCCGAGATGACGATCTCTCGGTCGGTTAATTGGCGCGCGAGAGGCATCCTCGTGCTTTCGCAACGAGAGAGAGAGAAAGAGAGCGAGCCTACAAGTACACAACGAGTCTCTCTGTCTCACGAGGGAGAGCTATGCAGAATCGGGGGACTCGCCGGCTGCTGCAGCGCGCACAGCTCTTAATCGTCGGGCTAATCGAGCGTATGACGCTCGTATATGTAGGCGCGCAGCGACGCGAGTTTCACGGAACGGAGAGACCGAAAATCTCGACGCGTTAATAAAGAAGAACGTGTAGAGTGCACCACACTGTGCAGTGTAACACAGGGAGTTGAGCCTTATCGGATGTTTGGTATATGTGTAATGTGTATTATAGCCCGGGGAATAAAAGTATGTGGAGCAAGAGCCTAGCGGGCAGCCAGTATAGCCCAGGTAAAATCAATTAATCGTCTAATTAGCCGGGGCCGTGGACGCAACAGTTTCCTCGGAATCTCCCTTCCGCGAAGAGCTACTGCTCTCTCTCTCTCTCTCTCTCTCTCTCTCTCTCTCTCTTCCCGAGAGGGGCTGCGGCTTATCGTCTGGAATCTGCGGCGTACGACACGTCAGACCACGAATTCGGGGGCGCGAGCGAGTCTCTCTCTCTCTATATATATACACGTATATAGAGGCACACGTTTCTTGGTAATCATTAATTAAGCAGGAGAGCGTCGGACGGCGTCGGAGGAGGAAGAATAAATTCGCTCTATGCTGGACGTATATACGATAATTTTAATTTTCAAGCGGAGTAAGCGTGTTATATACATGTTTGTGTGTGTGTGTGTGCACGTAACGCGCTGAAAAACGGAGAATTCTTTTTTCCCCCCGCTTGATAAACGTATACGCCGTCTTCGCACGCGAGCCGTTATACCTCTCCCCGCACTGTATATACCGCGATACTCCGCGTACGTTTCTCTTCGTTTCTCTCCTTTTTTTCTCCGGCGACGACCGCTTGGATTTGCAAAAATCCGGCAAAGGACGAGGATAAACTGCCACTTCCTGCGCCCTTTGTTCCATACGCCAGCGCGGGCGCAAACTTCTTTTTCCCCGTCGCGCTCGCGCTATATATATTACCAGAGTGTACAGCGGCTGTTTCGGTTTTTAACGGGAGCTAAGATTAGCATAAATTCGTGTAACGCGATATCCGTCGTTTTGGTATTTAGATTCTCGGGGCCTCCCCCCCCCCCCCCCCGACACGAGCCTGTCAGTACAGGAGAGCCGCCACGTATACACGTACAGGTGAAATCTTGTTTTGACGTTAATTAAATTTCGGTGATACACTCGCGCTCGTCTCCGTTCTTTCCTCTGCAGCGCTCTCGGGACCGAATGTCGTCGTGTATTATAAAAACGCCGGACGCGACAAAAGAACACGTATATATAGCGCTCGGAAACCCTTCGCCCGCGTGCGTATATACGTATATAATATACGTACGTTGTATACAGTACAGCCGAGGCATCGGCAAGAAGAAAACTGTGTCGCGCGCTTGTCAGAGATATTTTTCGGGTCAAGAGACTCGGGGGGCCTGTCAATCAAGTTTCGGAGAGAGAACGACGGAGAGAGAGAGAGATAAAGCGCGCGTCACGAGCCTCACGTACGTTATAAGCTCTCCCATGAAGAAATTCCATTGTCGTCGTGCCTCTACGTACATCGCGCACATACCTGTACGTGGACTCACTCGAGGTCTCGGCGCGATGCCGAACAAAAAGAAAAAAAATCTTCGATTATTCCATTGTGGCGTGCGTGGATCGTATGCGGACTCTCTCGCCTATCCGTATTTAATTATCTCGTTTGTCTCTCTCTCGCGCGCGCGCGCGAGATAAGGAATTACCGTCGAGTGATAAATCTACGGCAGCAGCAGCAGCTTCCAAATGAGAAAAAAAAAACTGGAGGATAGAGAGGACGGATGGAAGGTCGAGAAAGACGGATCTGACGTGTATCGTTAAGATAGAGCAACCCGATACAGACACAGCCGAAACTTTCGAGAGGACCGAGCGCGCGGTATATATATGCAAATCGCGCGAGGATATTGTTGTATCGGCTTTCGGATACGCACTGCTTATACACCCGGGTTGAAAAAAAAGCGTCGTGTGTGTATATTCCCACCGTTTCCTCCGCAAATATTAATATACGCACATGTATATTGTATATATATATATATATACAGTCCCTCAGCTCTCGCTCTCTCGTGAAAGCGATACAATCTGTCGCAGAGAGAGAGAGAGAGAGAGAGAGAGAGAGAGAGAGCGAAATTAGAACGCGCATCGGGCTGGCGAGTCGGCGGTGGTGTAAGGGCCTGATAAAAAATAATAAAAAGTGTAACGCAAGCGTGCACGTGTACGGCGCGGAAAAGCCCGAGCACAGAGGCCGGCCTGTCAGCGCCGATGGCAATCTTCCACTCGCCCGAAAATACACTGTATGGATCGCGCGGCCGATAAGCGCGTTACACTTTTAGATCCCGTCCACGCATCGTCTTCCCTCCGACGCTTTATTTTTCCTATACCGCGGCTTTTCTGCATAGATGTTAGATGTATATAGTACGTACGTATTACGTATACATATACGTACGCGCATATATAAATCCTCGCAGAAATTTTTCCAGCTCCGTCCTCGCGCGCTCGCGCGCGCAGGAAGCTATAAAATCGCATTACGCAGAAGCAGCAGCTATAGCCCTTTCAGCCGCGATCCTCTCGCGATATTAGTATTCCAGGCGCGCGCTCCGCTTTGTCGGTACATATTTTTATTCCCCCCCTCGCCTCCTCGCCTCCCCCGATGAAATTCCCGGGACTACTCGCTTATTATTTCCAGTTTTTCTCTCTCTCGCTCTCTTTACGCGCTTGTACGCAGCGCAAGAGCGGACGCGACGCGAGCGCGCGTTCGGATGAAAATTTTCCGCGAGGACGTGGACAAAGGAGAAATTTCGCGAAGAGAGGAGGCCGCGTTTCCGCGAGCGGCCTACGAATCGGTCAATGAAGCGCGTTCATTGAGCATTCGCCGGGAGTACGTGTAAGCTTTACCTGCAGCGCGTCTCTCCCGGCGTCGTCGTGTGCGAGCGCATCAATCGGCGAGTCGTCTCTTTTGTTTGCACCTAAAGCCGCACTTTCGGCCTTTCCGATTAAGCGACTCTCTCCGCGTGTATATATACGTACACTTGCCTCGGCGCATTGTATTCAAATATATACGCGCAGCGTCCGTCTCGTTAACGCTCGAAAAGAGAGAGAGAGAGAGAGAGAGAGAGAGAGAGAGAGAGAGAGAGAGAGAGAATCCCAGGCAGGAGATGTGAGTCGCGGAGACAAACGATTTTTCGAGTTGTCCGCTGGTGGTCGCTTCGAGTTTTCTTATGACTCGGTGCACTTGTACCGGTCGAGCGGACCGTGCAATTAACGTCAATTCGCGCGATTTCTCGTTACCTTGAGACGTTATTCTTGCCTCTTTTTTTTTCTCTCCTTTTTTTTCTTCAACGTCACTTGATTTATGCACTCGCGATACGCCGCTGCAGCGACTTGCCAAAACTATACCGGCGGTAGATTTCGACTAACTTTTCTTTCGCTCGCGGATGGCTGGTTTCTGGTGCGAAGAGTGAACGGCAACTTTCGGCTGAAATAATTACATTTTATAACGTCTGTGTTAGCAATAGACAAATGTAATTTCTCAATTAATTAGCTCACTGCTAGAATTTAATACAAAGTTTACTGATTCAATCATTTTCTTTTAAAAGAATATTTATGCATGGATACGGCAATAGCGATAATTAATACTTCAAATAAATAAATTCAGTCGATATAACTTTGAAGGAATTACTTTCTGCTTGGACCTCGACAACTCGAGTTGCCTACGCACTCTCCAGATACAGCAATATCCGTAAAAATCCGTAAAAATACGTACGAATAAACCGGTTGGGCAAAAACACTCGGAGCAGAGTGTGCAGCCGCAGCAGCAGCAGCAGCAGAATGCACGGAGGCGCCGCATATACGAAAAACAAGAGGTCGTGATCTCTCCGAAATTTCGCTTCGGCACCAGTCCAATTTCCCTCAACGAGGCGGAATTCAATTGGAGCGTCGGCGACTCTTCAAAGCGGCGCCCCCCGAGTGCGCACCGCGCCGTGTTCTAATTCACGGCAATCGCATGCAATTCCGAAAAAGCGTCGCCCGCGCGGATGTCGTTGACCGACCCGCAGGATTTATGCGCCGGCGATGTGCGCGCGCGCGCGCGCGAGTGTATAGCGAGAGAGAGAGAGAGAGCATTATAATACCGAGAAGCGAGAGGAGTTGGCAGTTACGTCACGTCGCGGCGACTACAAAGCAAGTGCGCGCAGCTCGTCCCTGCCGGCCGCGCCGATACTCTCTCCTGCATACTATACTACACTCGCTCCGGTGGGTGGCATATCGATATGCTCCGCCACACAGTGACTCAGCGAGTTTTTCCGAAAATCCACACGCGATATACGAGCAAAAGTGCGCGCGCGTGAAATAAAAAGCGCAAACGCGGACGCGCAGTACGCGAGTGGCGTGTGTAACCGTAAAAGTGTGAGTAGTAGTAGTCGTGCGGGTGCACGCGCGGAAAATGTAGAGCGTATATGCGCAGCTGTCCGAGCGAGGGATGTCGATTCGTTAATTGTAATTGCGACGCTTACCGAGAATCTGGGGGATACTCGTCAATTGCGACGACGTCTGGCTGGCACTGCAGCGACGCAGCGGCCAGCGCTTTACGTGTAATTTTTGCTCGAGCTCCTAATGACGCGCAGACTGGACTGCGAGAGCGCGGAGTGTCTGCAAACTTTTACAATCCAACTTTTCCGGAATATTTCTCCTATAGACCATTTGCATTTCATCGGGTTGGGTTGATAAAGAGTTACAATAATAATTACGTATATTACGAACTGTAAATCCAAAGCTATATATTCACGCTAGAAAACGCAAGAAAGTAAAACTCACTGCGCAGCACATTCCCCTCTACAACAACGGCGTTGTAGCCGCGTACAAGCAAACGGATTGATTTCTCAGCATATCGCGTGTGTATATACATAAAACTCGCGCGGCCGTGAAAGAAAGTAATCCGCGCTAATCCTCGGCTCGTTTTCCAACGCGCTCACATCTTCCTCGGCGCTCTCGGTCTGCTGCTGCTGCTGCTGCTGCTGCTGCTGCTTACGATCCATCGAGAAAAGCGCAAACATAAATTTCTCGCGTGCACATCGATCGCACGCGCGCTTCGCTTCGACAGCGCGGCGCCGCGAGAGCGAGAGCGAGAGCGCGAGCGAGCACGAGCCTCGATGTGTTGCGTCAGAGGCAGAGCAGCCGAGCATTGTTTCAGCAATATGAATCCCGCGGCCTTGACTGATTTTTTTTATATTCGGCTCTCATCGTGCATATGTATATATAGGAGCGAACCTGCCGCTCGAGGCGATGCGCGCGCGAGAGCCGAGTATGCTGTATGTACACGCTCGCTCCGCGCGCGCCTCGTGGAAATGAAATGTGTGTTGAAAAATCGATGGGGTTATTATTCATAGCTGTGTGTCTATGCGTCTCTCTCTCTCTCTCTCTCTCTCCCCGGCTTTTTCTGTATCGTGTACGGCTCTGCAGTCTTGAAGACTGTGTGGATAACGTGCGGACGGGCTGTCGTGTACAGCGCGATTCCGAATCGGTCGAGCGTGTCGGAGATCGTGTATGTGAAAAGCCGAGCGATATACACGTATATGTAGCGCACGTTAGACAGAGAGAGAGAGAGAGAGAGAGAGAGATGCATGCATGTATATATATATTGCGTACATTACAGGATTGAATAACGGCCGTGTTAATCCTGTAATTACTGGCTTTTATCGCTGGCCTATTGATGTCGACCGGCGTGTATTGGAATTTTCCTATTGTCTCTGTATCGGAGACATTGAATCGCTCTGGATATACATCTCGGGAGGCAGCTCCCTTTCATTTCTCCGCTGCGTACATACACGCTGACGCGAGGGAAAAGACAAATAAAACACACACGCTGAGCCTCCACTGCCGTATATATAAGAGCGCGAATTCAGCGCTGCTCGACTTAATTACCGACTCTCTCTCTCTCTCTCTCGCTCTCTCTCTCTCTCTCTCTCTCTCTCTCTCTCTCTCTCTCGCTCTCTCTCTCGAGGGCACGGGATGATTTTCAAGAATGCATCACCAGAGAGAGAGAGAGAGAGAGAGAGAGAGAGCGAGAGCGGGCCGTTAACCCTTGCTGATGATCCGCGCCGATAAAGTTACACACTGCAGCGACGGCAGCAGCAGCAGCAGCAGCAGCAGAAGCGTCCGTATTTATAAAAGCCGACGATGGCGTCGCGCGATAGCCTCACAATGCCGCTCTTTTATTCGACTGGGACTATTTCAATCTAGGCTACTATGCGTAACGCGAAGAGATAACGCGACGATAAATCACGACCCTTTCCCGGTAGCGCGGAGAGCGTTGCTGCAGGAAAAGAGAAAAAAAATCAGAGTCGCCGGCTTCGCGCGCAGATCACGCGCACGCGTATATTAATAACAATTGCGGAGGCGCGATCAGCTGCAGCAAGGAGACGTCTCTCAACGAATTGTTGTCTACGATTGTTGCAGGTCAACCGGCCGCTGACTATGAAGAAGGAGGGCATCCAGACGCGAAACAGGAAGCTCTCGTCCAAGAGCAAAAAGAAGAAGGCCGGCGGCTGCCTCGGACTCGGCGGCGTCATGGGCGACATGATCAAGGCCACCGGACACCTGGACCTCGACAACAAGCCCTTCCACTCTGGATTCGGATCGCCCATGAGCGAGTACCGTGAGTGTCTCTTTTGTCATCTCGCTCACACTCACTTGGACCTCTCTCTATACTTACGTCCGATGCCGGCCATTATGGAGAAGCGGCTACTCCCGTTTCGCCCCACTGTATCCAGTGTCAAAGACCTCCGATCCCCGGCTACAATTTAGCATCCTGTGTACTCGCTGGCCTGGATAACCATAATGCTCCTTAGTCCCGACGAATTTTCTCTCTCCCTCTACTTAGCTCTAGGCTGTAAGTCTACAGAAGCTCACCGCTCGATCGCTCGATCCGCTTGGCTCTGTTCGCAGGTACCTCGCAGCATCACCACACGATGCATCCGGCGATGCAGCACTACATGTACCACACGGGCGTCGGGGTCGGCGTCACCGGCTCCCTGCACCAGGGCTTCGCGCCGCCGGCTCCACCGCCGATTCATCCGCACTCCCATTCCCACTCGCACTCCCATCACATGACGAGTCTGCAGGGACTGCAGCTGGCTGCCACGACGAACGCTATGGTGAGTTTTTCAGTCAAATTTTTAAAATTAATCGACGCGACGGAAATTAAAAGCTGTCTTCATCGACTCGTAATCGCTGTAGTTGGAACATCCGCGCGCGGCTTCGATCTTTGAAAAATTTGCTCGGATTTAATGTATGGCTCGTTAAAAAGTTGCGTGAAAAGTCATTAAAATCCCACTTTTTTGCAAAATCAAATTAATCTTCATTTTTCTCGACCGCTGCGGTAACTTTTATAGTCTTTTGCAACGATCTTTTAACTCAAATTGAAGGTTTTATACACGTTAGTTAGAATCGTTATTGACAATTTTAGGAATAACACCACATTGCACGAGAAAATGTAATTGTAGCTGACTAAAAAGAAAATAAAAGAAAAGAATCACTTAATATAATTCAATCGTAAGATTTATATTGATAATCTTCCGTCTTAAACACGTAGCTAACTTTTTTATCAGGCTTCACAATGGATATTATTATTATTTTAGTCTAGTTGTCAAGCTTATAGCGACAGATTTACCAGAGGAAGAAATTATTGTAAGCTTCGGTGCTGTGAGCGTACAACATTTCAATCTAACAAATAAGTTACTGCCAACGTCGAAATCACTTTATTCTCAAAAATACGAAAAATTCACTCGCGTATAAGCCGGAGAAATAATCTCGAGGCTAATCGAAAGAGCAAACTCGTCGGATTATTAACCTCGACAAATCGTCTTCCTTTCGTTGTTGCAGACGGGCTGGCGATCCGAGTACACATGAACGACCAGCGTCGCGCACTAAGCCGATGAAGCAGAGCAGCAGCGGCCCAACCAAGGAAGGGTCCTGGACGCAGCCCACCTCACGAATTCAAAATGAAAAAAAAAATCGAGCAAACAGAAAAATACACACACACACACACACACTCACTCACTCACTCACCGCGACAAGACACTCAACCGACCACTACTGCTCCACCTCCTCCTGTATACCTCCTTCTCTTCGCTCCTGGGCTAAGAGTAAATTTGGTGTGTTTAGACGAGCATGTGCGTACACGAGAAAGAGAAAAATGAGCGACACGCATACACACGCGCACACAAAGACAGACACACACAGGCAGGGAAAGGAGAAAGGCTTTCATTTATTTCTTAAACGATAATCGCGCACGAGAGGCTATGTGAGACAGCTGTCCGTGTACGCAGGAGAGAGTGAGTTATTCGTTTTTCAATTACATATACAAATATATATCATGTCGTTGATGTGCTTCGGTGACGAGAGAGCGAACGAGCGGAGAAGACGAGAGTTCTACGATGTGTACATATGTATAGTATATTAAAGCGTAAAGCTTAAAAGTACCGAGATACGATAGGCAAGCTGGTGGAGAGAAGGACAGAGACATACACACACACTCGCACACACACACACACACACACACACGCCGGACGCGCTGCGGCGAGAAAGGATCGAAGGCTAAAGAGAAAAAAAATAATGTTTAGGGTCCATCGAGCCCCGGCCCCAAGTACAAACGAAGTCAGCTCTTAATTATATACTTGTATCGAGTCTTATAATTCTTGTACATAGCAGCACAATTATATCGTATATTATGATGATAATTATAACGAGTATAAATATTAATTGATATATATATAAATAAGGATGAAAAGAGCGAAAATGAACGAGAGAGTATATATATATAAATATATATAAATATAATATAATATTACCCTGTGTACCCCGCGTTCGTGCGCGCGAATTGTATGGCACAATGATTCCGTCGAGCGCGACAGTGAGTGAAAGTGCGTTGAGAGTTGACGTTTTTCTCGTTTCCGCCCCCCCCCCTCCCCCTCCCCCGCAGACCGGCGGCGGATTATCCCCCTATACGTGTCGTTTCTTTTTTTTTCCTAGTTGTTTTTTTGTTCTTTTCGTTTTCTTTCTTTTTCTTTTTTTTCGTTATTACGCGTCGACGACAATGACGACGAAGACTGCCACGGCGACTACGGCGACAACAGCAAAGACGACGATAATGATGATTGCGCGCTCGCAACGAGCGGAAGGAAGCGACTGCGCGCGGGAGCAGCGTAGGTGGCTCGTGGTCAGATTCATGAGTGCTCCCACTCTCGGCCGAGATTCCAGAGCACTCGAGAGAGAGATCGCGAGTTTTCACAATTCTTTTTTTGTTTTTTTTTTTTGTTTTTTGTTGTTATCTCCGACCACGAAATTTTTCGTCGATCGAGGAGACCGAGGCCGCGGCCAACAGCACGTAGCAGCTTAGTCAAATTACGCTTGGCCGTGCCGTGTCCCGGTCTTTTCGACGGACGCCGGAATGTCCTGCCGCCGCGCCGCTGCCCGCGAGAGACTGCGCGTTCGTCTGTACCGATGAGGCAAAGGAATAGTGAGCAAAATAAAAAAAAAGCGTATTGTAAACGATAAACTCAAGTCCAAAGTCTCGGCTGACTCGGCGCGCGCATGTACTGTCCGTCCGTCGGCCGCGTGCGGCTACTCGCTGCGAGCGCGACGAGCGACGGCAGCCGCCGAGAGCCGAGGAACTGTGTTGTGCGTATATTAAAAGCGTTCGAGATTTTAGCCTGTCCCCCTTTTGATCAAAGGTGTATCGTGCAATTTTAAGAGTAATGAACAAAAGTGTATGATGACGACGATGATGATGATGATGATGTTTTTCCCCGGGACGCTTCTGCAGCCGGACAGCCGACGTCGAAAATTTTTGACTCTCGGGGCCCTGCATTTCTTCTCCTCGCTTCTCCTTTCAACTCGGGAGAAAGTCCCTTCGAGCCAAGGGAATTCCTCCCGGCGCGTCAATGTCGGGGAGAAGAAATCCATTTTCCGAGAGCGAGAGAGAGAGAGAGTCCCGCAGAGGCGCACAGCGAGACGATGAATCCAGGCGTCGGCCGTCCGACGGCGTCCCAAACCAATACGGTCGTTTCGTGTGTTGTAAATGGTTAGTGATATACAGAAAAAAAAATATACGTTTATAAATTATATCGATCTCTCCTCTTCAGCGATCGCGCCATTGTGTATGCACGTATATATGTGGGAGACTCTTCCTCTCCTATTGATGTATATTCAGTCCGTGAGTTATTTTCGAGGAGGCTCGCGCGTCGCCCCATGATCATTTCATAGCTTCGCAGTGTCGAGACATACTTTGTATTATGTAGGAAAGGCAAAAAAAGAATCAACTATTGTAAGCGATTATGTCGATTGAGCGTATAATATAGTCAGTGATGTGCGAGCGCGGCTGTGCAAGAGCGAGAGAGCTAATTCAGAGAACGTAATTTCGAGCGAGAGGTTTTGCGACTGTGAGCGAGAGAAAGAGATAGTGAGAGAGAGAGAGAGTGTGTGTGCTACAGTGTAAATTTTGTATCTTCGAAAATTGTGTATCGTGTTACATTATTGTAATAATATTAGTGTGGTATATCCGCATTTTGTGCATACAGACAAGAAATCAACTATAGCAATTGAATATCGAGTAACGTTTTAACGATAGATAGTCAAAAGTATTAAGAGAAGTTATTATATAAAACTACAAAATAGGTAAAGAATAAAAAAAATACAAAAAAAAAATAACAAGAAATATTCCCATTGCAAGTGAAGGCGGTGTGGAGCGACAGCGAAGAGGAGACGCACTACGTTCGCGTCGTCGAGGCCACCCACACATACTTCTCACACATAAACACATTGTGATTTTTCAATTTCTTCATTCGTATAGAGAGAAAGAGAGAGAGATAGAGAAAAGGTGTCGTCGTCGGGCGAGACTCGCCGCGTCGAGGATGAACGAGGTAATCGCAGCGATTTTCCCCGGGAAACAAAACGAAAGCAAATAGAAAGAAAAACAAAAAAAAAACACTACACAGAAAGACTGAGAGCAAGAGACGCCGCGCTGTGGAATTTTCGAAAATCGCACTTGGCTATTATATATGTAAACGATTAACACACATACACAAGCAACACGTACGAGATACAAATGCGAGAGATATATCGGATAAACGTTTATCGCTTGCCGGACATGTGGAGATGAGGTGTATCTATCGTAGTATTATTAGGGAGTAGCGTGTAGCCCGTATAATATTGATTTTTCTTTTCCATCGGAAAGTAAAAAAAAAAAGAAAGAACGAACGGAAGAGGAGGGCGACGAGATGTGAGAACCTTTTTTCGAGCGCTCTCGAAAGAGAAAACACGAGGAAACAATGAAAAAGCTCTCGGCGTACACACAAGAGGTACACAGACACCCACACGTGACGTACGCGCTATGGCGAAGTTTGAGCAACACTGCAGGAGAGAGAGAGAGAAAGAGAGATGTATGCATTTGATGGAATAAGCAAAAAATGAAAAAAAAACAAGAAACCAGAGAGAGATACGAAGAGGAGACGCGCGCGAGTGCGACGAACAAAAATTTTGGGCGCCTCGTGCGAACGACACAAAACGGTGTAAAAATGTATGTAAGATATGATTGTAAAAAAAGTTTTAACTTAAAATAAATTAAACGATAAATCGTACACCATAGTGGACTCTTCGCTCTATTTATTTCTACATATTATGCACGCGCCTGCATTCACATACGACATCGCACTACCGTCCAGACTTTGGCGCAATCGCTTGTCAGACGAGTCTCTCGTCTTCCTCCATCCTCATTTCTCGCGCAGAGAGTCGCGCGATCTGCTTGCCGCCGCCGCAGCGCGACGATGGGAAAAAGAAGCGCGTAAGTAATGAATCATTAATTATTATTT
This sequence comes from Philotrypesis tridentata, assembly GCA_018906965.1. NCBI lineage: Eukaryota > Metazoa > Arthropoda > Insecta > Hymenoptera > Pteromalidae > Philotrypesis > Philotrypesis tridentata. Next base: position 8,545,471 of record JACCIB010000002.1, read on the forward strand.
ATCGACAAGCGCTAAATGAGCTTTAAAATTTGCATTTTCGCCTTCTTTTTTTTTCTCTCTCTTTCCAGCGCCAATAAAAACAGATACATCATAAAATCCATCACTCCTTTCAATAAAGCCTCCGCTAAACAAGATGAATAGTCGTCGGTCTCGAGCGCGCGGCGCATCAGCATAGAGAGACTCGAAGAAAACAGCGGACAGTCTAAAAATACACGCGCCGCGCGTACATTTCGAAAACGGCCGCTGCGCATACGCATCAGCGAGCGCGCAAATCCAGCCTGGCAGAAGAATAAATTCCGCCGAGTAATAACTGCTCCAATAAATACACAGAGTCATTAAACGAGCTGCCGCGCGCGCGCGCGCGGCGTCAGTAGCCTCTCTCTCTCTCTCTCTCTCTCTGGCGTCCCGAACGATCTAATAATTGCGAGGCAAGCAGCTCCGTTATGCACCTGAACCGGGAGGAAAATCCGGACGTGATCGGTCAGTTTTCTCCGCGGCCAACGCGCCGCGACTGTATACATATACTCGTGCGGCAGCAGCGGCGGCTCTCAGCGCTACCGTTACGTCGGTAATTAAAACGTCGGGCGTGGGTATGTAGGATGACACGAACGATATTATATGCGCGTCCATGTACGCGTGCAGTGCGCGTCTATATATATGCGGAGAGAGCAGCGCGCGCAGAACCTGCAATTTGTCGGCGCAGGGGGGGGGGGGGGGGAGGAAGAGCCGGCTCTGCCCCGGGATTTTTCCGAATTCCCCGAGATTGAGGAGCGAGCGTTGAATAGCTAATTTATTGGGTTACGCGCGACGTCGCGTCGGCGCGATTTCCATAAATCTCGCGCGCTGCGCCTCGATTATGAGAGAGAGAGTTTCGTCGTTTCTTCTTTTCTTGTATACTCACGTGTCTAGTGTTCGCGAAAGACTCCGCTTATCGCCTCGCTTGCATACACGCATATATAGGATAATATACGCTTTCTATTAGTCGTGAATACACTCCCGACGACTAATGCACTTAAGCCCATTTGCAACCCGTTCTATGAACATTCGCCGTAAATTTATATCGCTTGCTCGGCAGAAGAAAACATAAATTGCCGACGTTAACGCGAGCGGCGCAATAAAACCGTATATAGACAGAGCTCGACGGAAAAGGAGAGAGGCCTGCGCCGCAGCGGAGCGCCGCACATGTGCAATGCACTGCGGTTCTCGTTTTTCTCTTCCCTCCTTCCGAAAAACACGCGTACATGGATATAGCCGGTAAATCCTTGGACGCGGATTGTCTCCCCCTTCCCCTCCCACGCGTTCGATTACGCGCGCGCATCTCTCCGCGCAGTCGTCTCGCGCGAGACAAATCGATCTCGGAGCCGAAACGCTCGCCGCCGCCGCCGCGTATTAATTAAGACGTGTAACTCAATTAAGACGGCCTTATCTCTCCTCGACGAGGTGTTCCCGCATGTAAATCAAGGCGAGCTTGCGATAAGCCCGCGATCAGCGGCGATATATATCGTTCTCGCTCACTCCCGCGATTATCATCGAGACCCGTCGTCGGAAGAGAGAGAGAAAGAGGCAGCTATGAGTGTAATATTACATCGGTGCGCGCGCGGTCTCTGTAATACAAACGCGCACGAGTCAAGCGTTTGGAAAAAGGTAGATAAGGCCGGACACACATTGTGCGTGTGTAGCCAGACGCGAGATTACTTAAAATGCGAATAAATTAGGGAGGGAGTTTTTGCACGTTACTCTTGCGTATCTTATGTATATAGAGTATACACTATACGCGCGCGCGCACACACACACACCTGTGCGCGCAAGCGTGTGTAATGCTGTATGTATAGCATATACATAGCGATATAACGTTATAACGCTCTGCTTTTCGATCTTCCTCGACTCCCCGGCGTCGGCGGCGGTGTAATGTTATATTATGTATTATAATAACGAGTGCGTATCGTCAAGCCGCGCGAAGATGCATAAATTCTTCTTAATATTCTCGCCTCGGCCCTGCGCGTGTTTATACAACCGAGGAATTTGAATAAAGACAATGAGCTTATTCAGGTATCGGGTTACCGCGAACTCTCACCGGCGTAAAAAAGCCCGCACTTCCTCCGCATTCCACACACACACACACACATGTACACAGAATTACACGCACGTGAAGGAGCTGAGGAAGAAGCGAGCGTAAGAAAAAAAAAAGAGAAGAAATACTTATAAAACCGAGAGGAGCGAGAGAGAGAGAGAGAGAGAAAAAAGGATAGGCTCTCGCAGAGACATCAAGAGACGTCAGTTCGATCGAGGAAAAAGCGGCAGCAGCTTCTCTCCTCCGTCAAAGCGATCCCCCCGCAAATCCGAGGCGGCCGCGTAAATCCCCGCAAGTCGCGGCTCCGAAGTCGCTTTCATTTCACGGGGAATTAAGCCGCCGCCGTTGCTGCTGCTGCTGCTGCTGCTGCTGCTTCTACTCGAGTTAAGTCGCGCGCAGCTGCCGCTTATACACACACGCACACGCAGACACACACACGAGAGAGAGAGAGAGAGAGAGAGAGAGAGAGCTCATGTGCAGAGGAGAGAACAGTTGACCTTTTGCGCCGGGGAATTTTTCGACTGACCGGAATCCGCGTAATCCCGCGCTACCGAGGCGGCGCTCGATCGCTTTCTCACGCGCGGCGTCGAGGGATGCGCGAGTTTTTTTTCTCGAATTTTTCGGGAGACTTGCCTCGGCGCTCTCGTATTATATACTTATGGGACGCGTGCGCTGATAAATCGATACGCGCGCAGCACTTGTATATACGGCGGCGAGAAGTCTCGAGCGTGCGCCTCTCATATACGTATATTATATCGTGTAATTTCCGCTGTGTAAAATTTATATAGTGCATTAATTATGTATTAGATATCTGATGTAAGGAATTGGGTTAAAACTTTGCCGGATGATATTTTCCAGTGAAGTGGGAAATTCGCTGGGAGAATTTCCCCTGCGAGTTTCTCAACTAAGTTTAAAACTGTCTTTAATCAGCGGCGCTCTTGATGCATCGAAAAAAGATACTTTAAGCTAAAAAGCGCTGAAAAATCTTCGCGAAAATCGACACCCGGCTCGTGTATATATACGTGCGCGGCGTCGCCGGGACGGTTTCGCGCACAGTTATACGTATGCGCGCGATTTGTAGACACGGCATGTAAAATCGGTGCATTATATAGACAGCCAGTTACAGCCGATTAGACAACTCCATACATTTTATCTCGCGTGTATGCATGTGCACGCACAGTACGTGAGTTTTGTAAATATAAGACACGCGAGCAAAATATAACGGCCTGGCGTTCCTCTCGCGCGCGATATATACGCACTCGCTGGCGATTTTATATAAGATTTATATAATTACGGTATAAGTATATCGAGCGCGTTCGAGTATTTTAATTCCGTCGTTTCTCAATATGCGAGCGCGCGCGCGCGCGGACGCGGTGAATGAGGTCTGGAAAAAGGACGAAAATTGGTACAGCGAAGCCGCTCGAGCGTTAAATTGCAATTTAAATGTTCGCTTCAAAAGCGCGCGACGAAATTGATTTTATTTGAAATTCGTGCGTGCCAGCCTGCCTGCTCTTAATATACGTATATATATACATATATAGGTTGCTTCCGCGTTCGTGAATCGTCGAGCGAGCGGGAGAAAGAAGAGCCCGAGCGCGACAGTCAATTTTCATCCCGAAGATGCTTGTAATAAATCGATCCGAAATAAGCTCATTCGACGATTGGGAGGGGGGGGGGGGGGGAGGGAGCCGCGTGTAAAAACACGCGACTCTGTCACGCGTACAATCCTTATATATACGCCTCGGAATCCTGCCCGTCGAGCGCCTTCTTTTTACACTGTAATACATTAAATATATACTGATGCGCAGCAGTCGAGCCTCGAGACACTTACACTTCTTCTTGCAGAGGGTCAGCTGAGGTCGAGTGTGAAAACGGGGATTTCGCAGCGAATGAGCCGGACGATTTCCTTGATTCCGGAAAAATTGCTTCTCCCTTGCTGCTATACTTACTTGCCTGTGTATAGACGCGTATTCGATCGCCTCTAAATCTCCCCCCCAACGAATTTGCTTTTATACTCTCGGCTATATACGGCGAGATAACGACTTTTCGGCCGGAATAATTTGTATCTCTCGTCCCCGGCATTCCACCTACACACACGCACTACAGTGAACACACACACACACATGCACAAAGAAAGACTCGCTCGCTTGCGCGCGTGCAAAAAAAAAACGCGATAAAAAAGAACTAGAGAAAGGCGCGCGTGCATTGTTTCTGTGGGAGGATCTCATGCATAAGTTAGAGCCCTGCACTCGCGCCGGGCAGGTGTAAAGGGAATGCAGCATACATCAGTGCCGAGGCGAGGGAGAGAGGAGGAGTCCTCGTCGTTGCTTTGAGGAAGTGGGGGACCAGCGCTGCCGCTGCCGCTGCTGCTGCACTGCTGCACTGCTGCTGCTGCTGCTGGTAGAGGGCCGTGACAACAAAGCCGCGAGTTTCGCCAAGTAATCGTACTCATTAATAACGCGTCGTGTCTCGACCGGGAGAGCGAGAGCTACTTCTTGGATTACCGATTTCTTCCCGTGGACGGAGAGGGGCAGGAGGGGGTAGTTTCGTTAAGAGAGTTGCTGCGATCTTCAGGACGATGGGGACAATAAAATTATACAGGGGGTGGCTGCAGTGAGAAAATTATTCGTTTTAATGGAATGGGTTCGTCCACAATAATTGCGAATGCAAGGGCCATTTATACTGATGTTTGCTACTGTGCGTAGTGTCTTCTTGAAGAAGTGACGATGGAAAACCGAAAGCCAAGGGGGAGTACAGAAATTTCTTGTAATTAAAATCAGTTTTTGAAATGATACTTAGCAAATTCGTTCAAGTAACGCATCTTGCGTATACCAACTTTATCTACCACAAATATATAGAGTTGTAAACATTGTATTTGTGGTTGGTAAAGTTGGCTTTTTTTATCGTATTCTAAAAGATTGTTAGAAGTTTGATTTTAATGATTCTACTTTGGCAAGGTACAGGCAGTATTTTGATTAAGGGTTGATAGATGGCGCATCTTGTCAGTCTACCCTCTTGAGTGTATTCTTCGCTCATTGTTCTCGCAAGATGGACTGAACTGAATAATTATTGTGCAAATGTACACTAACTATACATTTCTTTCATTATATTATTTTGACTAACCCACCTATTGATACAAGCCTTGTTACGTCTTTCCAATGCTGAACTTGACAGCGATTGAGCAAATTTTTTTCTCAAAAGCTCTTCCTTTGCACTAGTAAAATATCGATAATTTTAAAAAACTAACTTTTAAAAGAATTCCCAAGCCGTAGCTATAATTCGAACCTATAGATCTCAACGAACAACCACTTTTTGCTATTGCCATCAAAGCTGCGATGAAAAATGCTTTAAAATCAAGTTAACGAGCCAAAAACGATTTTCAACATTAAACATTAACGAGCTCGCCAAGTATATCAGACGATCAGACGAGCGCGAAACGCGAGCTATACGCACACGGCCGTGCCTTTTATTATATGCAAAACGCTTCTCGTTTTGCATGCTTTGCATCGCGAAGCGTGGCGCGCTAGTTGGTACTTGAACTGACAATATTAAATTTTCGGAGCAAATCACCAACGTTTTTCTATACCCATTCTCACACGGCGCTCCCTCGAATTTTTCTGCATTTTCCAATTCTATATACCATCAATATCACAAAAGTTCAACTGCGAACTATCAGTCCCAAGCGAATACTTTCTGTACCATATACTACTTCCAATTGAACTGTACGAAGATCATACTTGTACATAACGTACCAAAGTTCGAAGGGAGATCGTTGAGCGTCGCGCAATTAAAGCAGAGCAGAGACGCACATCCTCGTATACAAGAGCGACCCGCGGACCGTTATACAACTGCCAGACGAAAAGCCAGACATCGATAACTCGACAATTAGTTAGTCCTGCCAATTTGCGGGCTCGCTTTCGCGGAGTTACGCCCGGGTCCTGAAAAATCGCGGCGCGCCGAGGAAAATTAGTAATCGCCGATATTACTATCGCAATTGCCGATCGATCTCTCTCTCTCTCTCTCTCTCTCTTTCTCTCGCACGATCTCACGTAATATTTCTCCGTTCGCTCTATCTCTCGGGGCTGGGCGTGTTCTTGATGGTTTTGCGCGTCGAAGACGAAGCAGCAGCAGCCGCAGCAGCAGCAGCAGCAGGAGAAGAAGCAGAGGAAGAAGAAGAAGAAGAAGACGACGACGACGAAGAAGAAGAAGACGAAGAAGAAAGAGGCAAAGGGGATAATGCGCCGATGGCCCGATACGCGCCGGGATTAATCACATCAGCGCGGCTGATCAGATTGTTCCGCTAATCCAATTCCACCTCCGTTAACGTCGAACTCTGCAAGTCTCTCTCTCTCTCTCTCTCTGCCTTGCTCTCCTCCGTGCACACACACTCGCGCGCGCGCGCGCTTTATACATTCGCACGCGCAGGTGTGAGAGCGCTCGGCGGGGGGCTTTTCGGGTGTTAAAATGTTAATTTGTATTAGCGCGAGCAGCGATTTTTCAAGCAAATATACGAGAGGGCCCCGGCTGACTCTCGCATGACTCGGCGCCAAGCAAATTGAAAGGACAACGCTCGCGCGAAAATCAATTAATGCACCGGCTCTCTCTCTCGCGCTCTCGACTTTCGCCCGTTCCGCGTGTATACGCCTTATAATACACGCGAGTATATGAGCAGTGCGAGAGAGAAAAAAAGAGGCTCCTTGCATCTCTCTCTCTTTCTCTGGGCCGAATAAACAATATTTACGCGGGAACAGGTGGGCTCTCGCTCGTCCCGCTCTCTCTCTCTCTCTCTCTCTCTCTCTCTCTCTTCGAAAATATACGCGCGCGCAGGTAGACGCGAGTAGTGTGTACCTACGAGGGCGTTGACGGGAGGTGGACCATCGCAAACACTCCCCGGACGCGAGCGTAAGTGGCGAGAGACGAGAGAGAGTGAGAGAGAGAGAGACGGAAGGAAGGATAATTTATGTCGCGGCTTTATGCGAGTCTAACTAGCGGGTAGCGAGGGAGAGAGAGCGGGAAAGCCCTTCTCTCGACGCCTACGAGCGCGCGCAAGTAAAGTCTCGTGAAGGAGATGTCTTCATACGCGCGGATGATGCGTTCGGAAACGAGACTCTGCCCAGCTGCGAGACGTCTGTATATATACGTGCAGTTCGGCTCGTTTCTTTTTGTCTTTCTGAACAATTTATTGCTCCGCCGTGGAGAGAATATCGTTCGTGCGCCGATTCGTTCCTTTACGATTACGCAGCTGCCGACTGCTTAATTAGACTCGCCGAGGCTCGTTATAGACCGATAGGCTGCAAGTGTACACAAATTTACTCGTGATCGTTCAATTGTAGATCTATACACTTGGTGAGAATGTATACGGAGCGCTATATACTATACGCAGCCGTGTAGAGACGTATACCTGATGTATATATATATGGAGATGAGAGAGAGAAAGAGAGAGAAAAAAATCAAACGATCCGCCACGAAATCTTATTTGCAAAGCCGCGTCGTCTCTCCCTCGCCGCCAGTCAAGCTCGGGGATTAACCATTAGCTCGTCGACACAGGTCAACCACTTCTGTCCGGACACGACGCATGGATCATCTCTCTCTCTCTCTCTCTCTCTCTGCCTGCATACACACGTGGCGCGCGCGCGTTTATACCTCGAGGTAGATAAAAAGCCGATTTCCTGCATGAATTGACTCGATCCAAGTTCGCAGCCGGTCTTCTTCCTGTTTGCTCTTCGGATTTCCAGCACCTATAATTTCGTGCATCCTTACCCTCGTCCCACATTTTTTTTCCTCCTCCTCCTCCTCCTCTCTCTCTCTCTCTCTCTCTCCTCTCTCTCTCTCTCTCTCTCTCGGCGCTCCATTGTTCCCCGAGGCTTTTTTTTCCGAATTGCGCGACCCGATTTTCATAGAGTATAGACTGCCAGGTAATCCGGAGACATTGTCGCGCGAGACGAAGGGGACCTTATATACACGCGCTCTGGCTCTCTCGCGATTTTCCGAGCTTCTGGGTTCCCTTTGTGCCATCGAGACTATGGGCGGGTGTGTGTATAGACTGAAATCGAGAGTCGGCACTTTAGCTACTTTTGTACTGGAACGATCAATGCGACGGCGAGTTTGCGGGGGGATCGATTTCGGGGGGAAGGAGGGAGGGAGGAGACGCTTTTCGGCGCCGAGCATTGTGGCCGGCTACTTAATAATGCGCTGGCCTCTCTCTTCAATGTGTATTCGAATGGCATTAGTTCGAGAGCGGAAAATTCAAATTTAATTTATATGAAATTGGATTTGCGTTGTAGAATATCGCTTTCAAAGGCGTAAACGGATACGGGAGTAATTTATTCAATGGAAAGTAATTGTGTTGACAATTAACGCGTCAAATTTTACTGTGAACCGAATTAGCAGCCAATCTAATGTCGTCTAGTTGTGAAATACTTTTTGTCAGATTAATTGACCAGTTCATAGAGTAACATGATAAGTTGCTTAAAAAATGCTTAGTTTCTTTTAAAAAAGCATTTCAGACTTTCATGCGCGTCAATTATTATGCTAGAAAAGAAATGAACAAGTCTTTTAATATTCTCCTTTGTGCAGGAAGAATTTAACAAATTTTCTTATTTACAAAGTTTATTTAGAATAAAAGTTTATTCTTGCAGTATTTATCATATAATTGATCCAACGACACAGGGGTAGAGTGTCAATTATTCGTGGCTAAAATTTGACCTAAAGGCGATATTAAAAAATGTACAAATTTTGCTCCATAATACACAGTAAACCAAAAATACACCTACTTTGTTTATTATTAATAACATTAAGATTAAATTCTATTATAATATTTGAAGATAAATGTCCGAAAGAAATATTTTCTGTATATATTATTAAAGTGTATAATTTCGATAGTTTACAGAAAAAAAACGTCAAGGTCGAGCATCTCGTTCCATTGTTCGAATTTGATTTCTGCGTAATCGGAGTTACAATCGCACAAGTTGTATATCCCCGTCCGTGCCCCATTCGAGCGTTCAACTCCCTTCGTTCACATCCCTCCAACGCTATTTATATATAGGAAAGACGAAGCACATTTGCCTGAAACACCTCGCAAAATTAATTTCCAAAGGAATCGTGTATCTCAGCCTCGACGGTTCCTTTCTGCGAGTGCGCATCGCCAGGGTCCCGGGGCAGCGCGATACAAACACTCCTCCTCCCGTAGGGAAGGAAAGAAGTGTATAGGTATATAGAAAAATGAAAAAAAAAAAAAAAACGATCGGCACTCGAGCCCCGGACACAATGGCCATATCCCGCTTGGCCTTTATCCTCCAATAACTCAGGATCACTCCGAATATTACCACCCAACAAAGCCTCGAGAGCCCGAGCCCTGCGTGTGTGCGCAGTGCAGCGGACGACAAAAGTCAGGGAATAAGGAGAACGAGAGAGAGCAGGAGAATCCTCACACCCCAGAAAACGCAAACATCGAGAAAAAGGTCAGCGGCGGCGGCAGCAGCGGGAGCAGAAGCGACCCCCGCGAGCACGGCACAATGGCCCGTCTAATAGAAATCAAAATCGAGAGCGCGCGGTTGCGCTGACTCGTTCTCCTCTCCTCCTTTTGTTTCGCCAAAGCCGCGCGGAGAGCGAGCCTCTCTCGGCTCTTCTCTTTTTTCGCCCATCACGGAATAATCGAACAAGATTGATGAGGGCGGCGTGACTACGTGCTTTCTCTCCACCTCCTCCTCCTCCTCGTCGTCGTCGTCGTCGTCGTCGTCGTCGTCGCCGTCCTCGTCGTTCTTGCCAGCGTACGCATTGCGCCTATGGATATTTATTATACAGGACACGATACTTGCGTCTCGGCTCTCATATACGCTTGCACCGTGTGTTATATATTATATAGGTGGAATCGCCTCTATACGGATTCTCAAGCTCACGGAGCTTTTCCCCGAATCGCGCGTGGGTGTCGAGGGAGATGCACACTTTTCGCTTGCAGGCGCGTCTCGGCCGCCGGAGAGAGGGGGGGGGGGGTGAGAAGGAAAGTGAGAGATGCACCGCTGGCTCCGAGGAGAAAGAACTGATGCCCGGAACATTGGGATTTAATGGTCGTTAAGGGCCTCCTATATCTCGGAGTGTGTATGGGTATAGGCTTTTTCTTACCTATATACTCGTAATACAAATTTACCCATCATCCTAATTCAATCGAAATTTTTTACCTCCGCCCAGCCGTCCCGATGTGCTTCTGCGCCAGGCGAACGAGTAAAAAAGTATGGCTCCCGGTGGCGATCCTTGTCTTCGGCGAGAGACGCAAATAAAAAGTGTGTATAGTGTATACGCATCAGGAGAGGAGAGGAGAGAGAGAGCGCGCGGCGTCCCCGTGAGCCAGGAAACCTCGCGTTTCCCGTCAAACCTCATAAACGTATCCCCGCGGGACTCAAGAATTTTAACGAATCTCCCGAAAAATTAAACGCGGCGGCAGGCAGGAGCAGTTCGTATATATATCCAAGAGAGAGGGAGAGAGAGAGAGAGCACGGAAAACGTCGGGAGAGAAAGAGCAGCCGATCAGAGGACCCCCGGCGCGAGACAACGAGCAATCAGAAAAATGGATGGGCTGCTAAGCGTGCGGCCACCCATGGCGCCACCGCAGGTTAATTCGCTTTTTACTTAGCGCGAGAGCCGAGCGAGCATATGCGCTTCTGATGATATGCGGACGGTTAATTACTCTCAAAGCCGAACGAGCTGCTGCGCCTGTCTATTATTGTCTCCTCACGTGGTCGCCTGCCTGCGTATTATATATATGCATACGAGGATAATCTTGCCGAGAGTTGCGTGTGGGGACAGGTGGAGACAAAAAAAAAAAAATAGTCGCTGTAAGTACAATTATTGTACGAGTGCAGTGGTGAATTTCGTGTTGTTTCACATTTTTCTGTGTTTAGATGGGAAATTCATTTTTGAGTTCTCAAACTCGAGATTTGTACTTGGAAAATTCTTGGAGGACATTTTACATTTCAAAACATACTTGTCTTCAATTTTACATTTTCATTTCCTCGCGCATGAAAAAATGTGTCCACAGAAGATATCTGTATATTATATCTGAACCGTCGTGTTACTATGCTATTTCTTTGCCGAATTGTAGTACTTATCTTCGTTGATAGTATATGGATTACAAAAGCTCATGTGCATTAAAAGTAATTATAATATTACTAAAATAAATTTTATCGCACACCCTGCACTTTATACCAAACGGCTAATCTGCTTAATGGCCTTTTATGGAAATTTTAGTATCTCGTCGGTTTATTTAAACCAAACGGGCATAAATAGCAAAGCAATAATTAAAATTAATAAAAGAAATTTTTCAAAATAAAACGGAGTCAAGTACACTCTTTATATCATAATTACTGTTTAGGTTGTGCTATTATAGCCATAATCGCATTGTATAATGATACAAGAAGCTATTTTGTTTATGATTATAAATTTATTAGACGATTTTCCTTGTAGCACAGACTGTATAATTATGCATTGTGATTATATAAAGCAGCAGGCTGCGCGCATAAAGAAAAACCTCTTGTAAGAAGTTTCATAATTTTTCTAACGCAAATATTCAGCGTATAAGTCACGTACAGAAATAAAATTATTGTTCTTAAGTTACTCATTTGTTCAAAAAATCCTTAAAATAAAGAATGTTCTAATTAATTTGAAATTGAAATTAAAAATTTCTTTGAATATACATAATTTTCATTTTATTAATTTTTTTAAAAAGTAATCATTACATGTATTTAGATAAGTGTGTATACACTATCTAATATGATTTTATCCCGCGGTAGTTTGTTAATATTCTTTTGTTGACTTATATCGATCTCTCCGAGGCAGTAGTTACGAAAGGGTTTAAGAAAGGGATTTTATTTTCTTAAACCCTTTAGTAACCACTGTCTCGAAGAGATCGATATAAGTCAACAAAAGAATAGTAATCATTACAGCTGTTGTCAAATATTGAACATAAACTATATATAATTGTTTGTACGTAAAATATTTATAGAGCAATATCCTTAATTCCATAAATCTTTTTCAGCTTACAATACTTTTTTTTGACATCGATAGTTTAGCTATACATTCAAAATTTTAAATATACATCTGCAATAATCAGTAATAAGCATTAAGTCACTTTATCCCTATAACTTTAACATTGAAATAGCCCTGACAAGCATCCACTTTGAAGAAAAATCAAAGAACCACCACCTCGAATCGGCAATTTTTTTTCTCTCCCGAAGCCGGCGAACACGAGCCGATTTAAAGTATATAAAAAAGCCCTAATCAATCACACACACACGACGCAACAAGAAAAAGGGGAGTAGCGCAGAAGCGCTCAAGGAGGTTAATCCAAGTCGAAGCTCGCGTTGGCCGGTCGTTAAGCTTCGCTCTCTCTCTCTCTCTCTCTCTCTCTCTCTCTCTCTCTCTCCTCCTGAAAACGGCACTACAAGCATCCCCCAAGACGCATGACTTCCAGCCTCGGCATCCGGGCATTTGTCCGTCGGCGTGACGTCGGTGGCGCGCGCGCGAGCGCGAGGGGGGAGAACTCCGGGAGATTTAGTAGCCGAGCGGCGCGTATATACACTGCCGCGTATATACACTCGGCTCGGCTCTAATCGCTGAAATCACGTAATCCGCGGAGAGATCGGAATCGGCAATCTGGCACAATGCGCGCCGGACGCTGAGAACGAGACGCGTTATTCATCACCTAGACCTCTCCAGTGGGGTTACTTACACGAACACTGCGTGTAACTGCCTGTACTTACGACGTATACGTGTGTGTGTAGAGTATACGAAGCTCGACTGGCGTATACTCCACACACAAGTTTAGCGGCTCCGCGTACTTTTCGTGTATAGATCCACTTTTAATTAGACTCGAGCCTCTCCTGCGGAGACGGGTATAAAAACTTCCAAGTTTAATTAACTCCCCGTGAAACAGCAGCAGCAGCAGCAGCAAAACAAACGCGCGCAAGTGCGAAGAAGACGCTTGCGCGCGAGTAAATCTCCCTGGCGATTGAAAGTGCTCGGCTCTGCGAAGAAGAAAAGAGAGGCTCGAGCTGTGTGTGTGTGTGTGTGTGTGTGTGTGTGTGTGTGCGTGTGCACACGAAAGCCCATAGCGAGCGCGCAAGTGCCAAAGCAATATCGCTCCGCGCGCTCTTTCACCCTTCCCCTCTCGCAATCTTTCTTCCTCTCTCGCTCTCGCTCTTTTTCGGAGCGTCCCAGCGCCGGCAGCGTCTCTTTCTCTCTCTCTCTCTCTCTCTCTCGGCTCGGCAATATTATTTAACCGTTAAAGTCAGTCCTCGTTAGCCGCTTGGCGATAGAGGCGTGGGCTCGGCGTCGTCGTATATTAGCTTCGAAACGCCCCCGCGCCGCGCCGAATCGCCGTCCCGGCGTGTGATATACCGAGATTAAATGCCGAGCCGAGAGTCACGACTCTCCGCGCCGCAGCCGCGCTAAGGCTTATAGGAGGAGGTGTCCGCTCGTCTGCTGTGTTCTGTCTGTCTGTTTCGATCTTTTTCTCTTCTTCTTTTTTTTTTTTACTCTCGACCGAGAGAACTGCAGCGGGGCTATAGAGAGACGCGCGCACGGCGCAGAGGGAGGGAGGGAGAGGGAGACCGCAGCCGCTTTACTCATTGTTACACCTCGCGCGAGTGTCGATTCGTTGATTATTCCCGAGCTCTCGCGAGCCCGATTCATCCAACTGATTTTACACTCTGCTCGGTGTATACGTATGCATTGACTGACGAAAGTCTCCCTCTCTCGCGGCCGAAGGGAAATGAGCTTGTGCCTCGATTCGAGAGGAGTCTGCGCGTTTTCATGGTAAATTATTCGCGTTTCATTTGTTTTTTTCTCGGAAAACGGATGTCCATGCGTCGCCGCGCATTTTCCCTATATGCCAGCTGCGAAAACGATTGATCCTTGCACGATAAAAAGGACTTTGTTCTCCGTTGAGACGACAGTGCATTACATTGAGATTTATCATTGATGTTTTAGGTTTTCAATTTTTGTCAATTAGTAGACGCAGTTTAAATTTTATGTCTATAATTTCTCAACAGTATCACCTCACACCCTCCACATTTTAGACGCTCTTGAAACCCTGATTTTGGAACTTTAATATATCATCTTTCAAAATATTATTTTTTAAAATGTGCACGTAATAACATTGAACTTTACAAATATAACAATTATACAGCCAATTATATAGATTAAAGTGGATTAGGCCTACAGGGGAAACCACTATAAAAAAAACGCGCCTGTCTATGTACCTCTTGGGTGGTGCGGAAAACATAGAAAAATACAATAATGCAATGAAGAAAAAAGTATATTTTAAAATCATGTCCAAGTTGTAGCACCGACGACATTTTTCTTTATTATATAAAGAGGTATTATATTGTTGGAGCACAAAACGACTATGTCGCGTTTATATATTCATAAAATTCGAGTTCTCCATAACGTTATTAAAATTTTCGACATGAAAATTTTCACCGTTACGAAATTTTCTCTTCGCGAAAGCAAAATTAAAATTATAAAGCTGTTTAAATTGTTAAGAGTTGCTAAGAACTAGTTATATTATCTCACAGGAATTGAATAAAAAAGACAATGTTCTTGAAGCGGATTTTAACATAGACCTTTTCTTGAAGAAGATTTTGAGATTGATCCTTCTTAAAACCACTTTTGAGATAAGTCCTTCTCAAAGTCAGTATCAAGGTAGGCCCTGCTCGGCTTTTCAAAAGTTTTTATATTATTTTTATACATTTATGACGCAAGCAATAAAATTTCTGATCGATGCACACACAACATTACTGTGATTTTTTTGATTTGTGCAATTAAATGCACTATATTATCATAATTTATGCTCAGGAGATTATTACGTATGCACCAGACTGCGCTACAAGCTGTTGAAATTCGTGTGACGCGCCATCTACAAACTTCTAGCAGAAATACTGAAGGCAGTACTTGTCTCGATGGTCGACAAAGCAATCGATTACGAAGTGAACGAAATGATTGCAGCTTCGAATTTCTTCAAAAATGCAGGATTCTATCGCGAAAGAGCGCTGCGTCGAACGATGGAAACTCGGGGGAAAAATCTCGAAGACTCGACCCTCTAAATGGAGAAGCAAACCACCCCCGAGACCACCCCGCTTGTACGGCAGTGACATTCCAGCTGGTCGGACGATCGATTAAACCCTTAATCGAGAAGAGCACACGAGACTGGTATAGATATATACGAATATACGTAAGCGCGAGCCCTGGAAAATTACTCCTCGTGTCCAATCAGGCGCAACGACTCGATATATATCCATAGGGCTTTTCCCCCTCCTGGAAAGAGACTTGGGACGACTGAGCGCGCATACCCGTAATTTATTCAATAAGCCCGGCTGTGCATAGCCGCCTGTGCGCACCTAACTATATATGTGGGGCACAGAGATTCGCATCGTTGCCCAATCTTCGTCATCTTGTGCGCGGATCGCTCGGACGAGATATTATGTAGCGAAACGCAGATCACGACGGTAAGACTGCGGTGTACATGTACCCTTGTCTAGTCGAACGATAATAGGATCGACAGTTCGAGTGCAGTAGTGCATAGCTTATTAAAAGGCTATATACGGTAGCTCAACGGTGAGCAGATCTATAAATATCCAGGCCGTAAAAAGTCTTTGAAAAAGAAAAAGTGTACAAATATATGATCGTCATCCCGGAGGCAGAAAACTGGTAGCATCGTGTCCTTCCACTCTGTCTCTCTCTCTCTCTCTCTCTCTCTCTCTCTCTCTCTTGAAAAAGTGTACGAAGCGCCGATTTTTACGGCCACCTATAGCCAGGAGAGGCTCGGGTATAAATTTAATTTGGCCTTATCTCGGCGAAAGGATCGCGCGTAAATAAAACGAAATTTCCGATCGCCCTTCGGTTCTCTCTCTCTCTCTCTCTCTCTCTCTCTCTCTCTCTCTCTCTCTCTCTCTCCCGCAGCCTAAATCGTCGCGAAATGAAATAGACCGGTTCGCCTGTGTATACATACAGCTCGACTCTCAGCACGAGCTCATTGCTACTATATTTTATTCGGTGAGAGAGTGAGAGAGAGGAAGGAGTGGGGGGGGGGGAGAGAACCCCTTTTACGAGCGATGTAAAACAATGGCTCGTTCTGTTCTTGTTTTTACTGTTGCAAGCCGGACAAGGAGCCTCTTCCTTTCTTCTTTCTTGCCCAGGCGTTTTGCGAGCGTCTAGTTCCGTCCTCGTTCGCTGCAGGTGTACTTAAGAGGAGAGCAGGGACGCGCGTGTAAATCGCGTTTGTATACACGTTTATTGCACAATAATCGTTAAGACGATCGGCTATACGCGCGGGCTATACAGAGTTTTCTCTCCCTTTCTGCCCTCTCTTTGTCTCCGCTTCTGTGGATTTTTAGATATAAACGGCAGGGAGTAAACTTTGATTGGCGACGCGCCTTGTGCACTCCGATAACGGATTCGCATCTACGTTTCCGGATATCAATGCGGACTCTCGCTAATTTTCCCGTGTACGATGCTTAAGCTGGGAACAATATCCATTTAAATTTTTTGTATCTTCACACACATGGAGCAGAATATCCGCTTTACAATTATGTTCCAAAATTGGTAACGTTACATCACAAGTATACGACTCTTTCAACTGTACGTAGAAAAACACTCGTATATACAAATGTAGGTAACAAGAACTTTTCTCTCAATTACCCAACATTAACTCGAAACAATTTATCAGATACCTTGCGATAAGAGTCTCTCTCTCTCTCTCTCTCTCTCTCTCTCTCTCTCTCTGTTCTCTCGCAGAAAAGCACCGGCGAACAAAGTAACAGTTCCTATACGGTTCACGCTATGCAGTTCAAGGATATAGTCTCTCCGCGACCGTCCGAGGACTGCATTAAAAGGCCATTAATTAAAACCCCGTGAAAATTCCCCCGACGCGTTTCACAATACACACACGGACACACGTACACACAGACACACACACACACATACACACAACAACAGCAGTAGCGAAGAGTAAACGGCGCCGCTCGTGATTACCCGTAAACGGAAGTCAGTGGAGAAAGAGATTCGTCGTTTCGACAGCAGCAGTAGCAGCGGCGGCCGCCGCGGCAGCAGTGCGATCTCATTATATCCCGTATAGGATCGTGATTCGCGGGCAAAGCATATAAATCTCGGATCGCGCGTGCCCGGTAGACTCTTTCTCTCTCTCTCTCTTTCTCTCTCTTTCTCGCCGGCTCCGAGCTGGTATATATGACAAAAATCCCGGCACTCGATACCGATCTCGAGTTTCGCGCGCGAGCGAGCGAGCAGCTCGGGATTTATATGCGCTGCACTTGATACACACACACACAGGCTCCCGCATAGAGTTTCTTGACCCGATCGACTTTTCGACTCTTTCTCTCGTCATGCCGAGAGAGAGAGGCGATGGACTGCGCTGATGAGTCTCTCTCCCGGCGCGCTAACGACGCTTCGACGACCGAGTTAAGCGTAATAAGCATAATGGACGATCGAGATAAAAATCGGGAGATCGGTATCCGACGAGGCGGTAATGAAGTAATCGTGTAAACGCTCGGCTATCTCTCTCGTCCGCGGATATAATATGCGAACGTTTATTGTTGCGGCCGTCGACGCGCCGAGCTGTACACGCGCTCCCCGAGACACACGGGGGATTATTCCTCTTTCGGGGTTATATTAATGCGAAAAAGAAGGAGGCGATTTTCAAAGATCGCCGCGAAGAACGGCCGATTTATCGGGCGCGCGCGAGAGAATATTATATGCATATTACGCGCGCGGGAGCCGAGGATATCTATAAACAAGTTAAAATCGTAAATCAAGCGCGGAGTGGGCAAAGCAAATTAAATTTATTCACCTCGGCAGTTAGCGAGCGAACGCGTTTATACGTATGTATATATATATATACATTATACATATTATATATATATATGTGTGTGTGTACAGCTCTTTTAGCTGCGCTTACGTATACAGCGTCGCGTAATTGGCACGTATGTATCCCGCGTAGACGCAGCTCCTCCGCCGCGGCCCGGAGATTGACCGTTTTCGAAAAGCTGATTACAGCGTATGTAGAGTAAAATAAAGAAAAGTCTCGGCTCTCGTGCGTTATATATACGTATATATACATGTCTAGGCGCGGAACGGGCTACTGCGCACCTGTCCCCTCCTCCTCCTCCTCCTTCTTCTTCGTCCTCGTCCTCGTCGTCGTCGTGTTCTTCTTCTTCTTCTTCTTCTTTCGGCGAGGACGACGCGTGCACGGGCACGCGAGTCGTTTTAAAACATCGGTGGCAGATATAACGCACACGTGTACACACCTTTCCTTGAGGACGTGGCCGCGCGGATGCGCGAGAGAGGGAGAGAGAAAGTGGAAGGATAAAAAAGCAGGCCGAGAGAGAGAGAGAGAGAGAGACTTGCAATTACGAGGAAATTCTACTTTTTTGGTGCGGGTTAATAAACATTCGTTGGCCGAATGGTTCTCTTTTTTGCTTTGGACGTATCATGCGCCGTGTAGTTTGCTTCTGATAGAGGACACGTCTCCGGGTTTCGCTGCTCGTGTCTATAGGTATATGTATAATGCGCGATGCTATAGAAAGTAGCGTGACTTTGTAAGGATAACGTGTCGATAGGCGTTGCGGTTGGAAATGGATTGTGTGAGTTTATGACATTTCATTACGTTATAGTGTTTGATGGAGTTTATCGTATGTTGCAGATGCAGTTGTTGAGGTCGATTGATTGCTTCATTGAAAGATGTATTTGCGGGCGGTCGTGGGCTTCATCAATTTTATGAATTTTTATCTTTATAGGCTTTATTTGAAAGTCAGGTTTCCGTATTTGTCGGAAATTCGTACGAAAAATAAACGACCCTGTATCAGAGATTAAATCATTGGCCAATCTTGAACAAACCTACCAATTAAATATTTAAATTCCGAACGAACAAAATCTTTTCAAACTTGATTGAAATATGTTGAATGCTCTTTCTTAAAATTCTTTAGTTATCATACCTGCATTAACTATTAGATAGATTCGTCATGTCGACTATCAAAAATTAATCAAGACGTGTTTTATTTATTTTTTTTTCAAGTAAATGAAAATTAACAAAATCAAAGCAGCTTGAATTGAGAGTGACGTCATAGTTACGGTCGTACTATACCTTTGTACTATAACCATATATCGTGCGTGGTGTTATGACGTCAAACAACATTTTCAGCTTGCTGTATCTCTATTAATATTCATTAATTTAAGAAAAAGGCGGGCGCAGGGGTTTATTATACGACTGAACGCAAGAGAAAATTCTGCATGCATTAATTTATCTAAAAGGGAAAATTTTAAATTTACTAAATTTTGAAAGAAAGAAACACCTGTCTTCAGTTGGGACCAAAATTAGTTCCTACGCGCTTACATCTAAATAGACGGACGGTTATAAAAACTATTCAACCAAGTACTTTCCATTAATTTTCTCATAATAAGAACGCTTACGGAAAACTCGAAATCTCAGCAGAAGCATCCTAAAAAAAACGCGATAAAAAACTGCTCGAATCCTAGAACGCACACAACTATACGTCTAAAACCTTAGGCCACGCATCATTTCAAAATTCGCCTCACGGAGTTCTCTCCCAAGAAATATGAATCTTACCTTCCGATAGCAATTATACCGCAAGGCGCAAGAGAGCCAGGTCTGACGCCTCACTCTCAAAATCGATTTGCGCGCAACAACTCGAGCGCGCTTTGTGTTTCTCTCTCTCGTTCTCTCTCAACCTCAACTCGCAAGCTGTGCGTGCATAGAAATCGATCCGAGCGAATCTGCATCGCGTGTATACTTACAAGCCCGCGCGTAAGGAGGCAATCTCGGGCTTCGTGACCGGACCCCGTTAAGCTCTCTCTCTCTCTCTCCCTCTCACTCCCTCCCGCTCTCTCTCTCTCCCTGTCTCTCAAAAAGGAAGGCCGGTGCAGCGCGAAAATCGCAGCTGCTCCGAATTTCCAGAGACGCGCCTTCGGAATATAGGCCGAGATTCGCGCTTCATTTTTATTGTTCCTCGGCATTGCTCGTCGGCGCTGCGATCGATGCATAATTTATCGCGCGGTAATGAATTTCCATACGGAGCGAGAGAGCTGAGAGAGAGAGAGAGAGAGAGGCTACGTCTCAATTAGAGCCGCGTAATGTTTATCGCTCGTAAAAGGGATATTCTTGTCTCGTCACTTGAATACGGCCGCAGACGAGTACGTGGTGTGTATACGCATATACACATAGGAGGCTAGCAGTGATCGCGACGGATAGCGGATCGCGCGGCTCTGCTACTGGCTCGTTGGGACCAATTATAGCGCCGCGGCTAACGGCCATCGATCATGCGTTTTCGCGCGCGGGAAAGCCGCTAATTAGACGCGTAATATTGATTGATCGGCTTATCGACTTTTCGCGAAAATGTATGTGCACGTAGCCGGGATTTTTTCTTTCGCCAACGAACGACCGAGGAGACGTCCAGAGGAGCGGACAAATAGATTACGCGAGAAATTTTTTTTTAGAATCGACTGCTGGAGAGGCGGGGGGAAGATGGAAATTTTATTTCTTGACCGAAAAATCTATGTAAATTTATGTGCAAAGCAAAAAAGTATGCAAAAAAGCTGCAATGAAAAGATTATAGATGTATTCGTAAAATATATCGTTGAAAACGGCGGATTTTTTTGAACATATTGACTTAAGTAAAATCTCCCGGTCATAAAAATCATCGATTATTATTTAAAAAAAATTACTTGAAAAATTGCGTGCACACAGTTCATTTACTTACTAATGAAATGCAATTATATGACTAAAGCGAAATAATTAAGTGCGTTAACAATGCGATTTCAACAAAAGAACCACTCGAAAAATGCAAGTCTTTCAAACGCGCAGAAAGTAGGATATCCCGGTAAGAACACTCCCCCCTCCCTCCCTCAAAATCGAGCACCGTCCCGCTCGTTCAGCCGTCAATTTTAAAAAGCTTTCCTCATATACATACGCAAATTGCCTCTGCCTCCTCGCCCCAGATGCGCGACGGCGAAGGCCTCGGCTGTATACGCATTATTCATACCGTCAACGAGCGCAAACGCGCGTCTTGTGCACACAGAGAGCGCGGCTTCATACGGCAAAGTGTATTTTCCCGTCAGACGATGAAATTACTGTAATTGCCATCAATGAATTCGTCCGCGGGAGCGCGGAAAGGTGGGTGTCCCTCTCTTATTCTCTCGTAATTAGTTCAGCTGCATCGGGCGCGTGCCGGAGCTCCTCAGCAGCAGCAGCAGCAGCAGCAGCGCTACCACCACCTGTCCGCCACTGTTTTCCTCATCGCGGCGGCTCTGGGGTATGATGATTGCCGTTTTATTGCCGGGGCTTGTGTAGCACTCGAGGCTGTCAGGCTCCTCCGAGAGAAGGAGAGAGAGAGAGAGAGAGAAAAAGACGAGCTTGTTCGCTGAAAAGTTTTTACGGCCGCGCGCGCGCGCGCGCGTAGTTTGTAGCTTTTACGGGGTTGTATAACGATCCGACACTGATTCGCCGCGCGGGCTCTCCCCGTACGCTCTGCACTATAAATTTATATCGTATAATATATATACGCATGCTGCACACACGCATATACGTATATGTAAATGTACACGAGCGCATAGACGCGACGTGAATTTCCGAGAATACAGGGAATTTTCAAGTGCCGCGCCGCAGCTGCGCGGAATCGAATCGTTTTGTCGCTTATCGCGTTTGTACTTATATACGTATATGCGACCGGGGCTTTTAAAGGGCTTTTCGAAAATTCCGCGGAGCGGAAAGGAGCTGGCGCGTGCGGCCTTTATTAAAGTGTCATCGGCGGCCTCTTTTTTCTCTCCTCTGCGCTCGCGTTTATGCTCGAGCTCGTACACGTTGATACACACGCGACTGGATCGCCTCTGCGCGTCTCTCGCCCCGTCGGAGGCGCGCACATACTGCCCGGAGGTTCAACGGCACGCGCCAGAATCACCTGCTCGCCCGACTCCTAATCGAAGTCGAACGAGCGACGCGCACCTGCGAACGTGGCGTCGTGTCGTGTGTGCCGCTGCCGCTGCCGCTGCTGCAGTTGTTGAGAGGTATGTGCAGCAGCCTATTTCTTGTGCCGCCACCGCCACCACCGTCGCCGTCGCCGCGCGTAATGGCCTTTAGATTCAATAAGCCCAGGAGAGGCTCTAAGCGGAGTTTAATGGTCCTATTCAATCGGCGTTTCAGAGCTGCAGTGTGTGCTGTGCGCTCTGACCTTTTTTTTCTCTCTCACTCTCTCTCTCTCTCTCTCTGTCTTCTCGTCGATCGGCTCAAATTGCTCGCAGTCTAGGGACTCTCGTATACGCATTGTTTTAGCCTCTTTTGTCCTCGGGAGGAGATTGATTTTTAATGGGGGTTTATCGAGTTTGCGGCAAGCCCGGGCGCCCGCGATGGACTTTGGAAATGCAGAGGCGCGCAATGCGTGCGCGGCGAGCACCTTGCGGAAAATGGTCTGATTTAATGCTTCGAACGGGTGTGTCGATCGTGTCCAAAGCGGGATTGCGGGAAGTGCAGGTTAACGCTGAAGAATGTGACTACTCTGTCGATTCTCGTGCCTTAATTTTAATTTGCATAAAAAGCATTTATATTCACAAAAAGTTACCTGTGCTGCACTAATCTTCGTATGAAGAGCGACGATGTAGGTCTATAGTCTATACCGATGTAGGAGCCTCTTATTATATAGTAATCGTACCGTTAGATTTCATCACTCACCGGCAGAATTATTAGTACCTCGGCTCGTAACGATACAGTAACTAGAGCATTTTTCGTCCATTAAAATAAAACAAAATAATGCGTTCTTTTACAGTTACCTTTTGATTGATCAACCTTTTTATTCAATTTACTTCTACGCCAACTTTTTATCTAGAATATTGAGTAATTGACGTGGACATACTCTCAGATCGAATGTATAAAAAGTCGAACATTTTGGCGCATTGGAATTTTAATGATCACCAACGTTTAGTCTCTGAACGTTAATTAAAGCGAAAGTCTGTACATTGTGAATCCGTTATAAAACGTAAATTCACTGATCGCACCCAAATGCGAGTGTAAAAACTACAATACATGTTCACGCGTATGTGTTTACACTCGTAAAGGACAGTATAAATGAGTAAAAGCACATTATCCAGCCAATTTGAAGAGTAAATACAGGCCGAACTGCGTTTAGCGTAAATACACCGCGGAAAGTCGCTGTGAAATCAGGAAAGTGAGCGTTAACGCTGAAATTTCGCGAGTACTGCATCCTCCTTAAGGGACGCGCACGTGTACGGGTGTGTTTGCTGAAAAATAAAATAACTCAATTACAGAAACTCCGCCGCGGCGCGCACGTACGCATTACAATATACGCTTCTCTCCTGCCCGCGCTCGTTTATCCCTAACCGCTTAATTATTTACAAAACGCCGGGCACTCGAGTCGGTACACCGCCGACTCCATAAAATTTACAAGCACCCTTTCCTCCCGTATATATACGCGGCCGTTCCGTATGTTAATCCCTCTCTTGCGGCGGCGTCGTAAAAGAATCCCTGGCATTGTGGCGCACGTATATATACGCATATCCGCGTAGACGCAGGCACGGTAGTGCTGTTCTCCCAAAATATATAGTATATATAGGCAATCTATGCGCTGTTTAAATTTGGAAGCATAGAAGTAGACTCGTGCCGCTAATTCATTCGTTCGAGGACAGGTGCTTCCTCGAAAAAAGGCCGCTTCTCCATATCTCTCCCGGGTGTACTATTAAATCGCAATTTTATGCCCGATCAGCGCTGCGATTAGGGCCCGATACGCGCGCGCGCGCGCCTATATGCGCTCTGCGGTTTGTCGGTTTATAATGGGGGCCTAGAGAGCTCCTCTCGGCGTCTGTGCACGTGTGTCTGTCCGTGTGTGCGTCTATGCGCTTTACGTCGCGTTAATTGGACAGCGCTCGATTTTACACTGATTCGGGAAAATCAATATCTGAGATCTGCGATTCCCCGGGCATACACGTGGCTGCCACTGCTATACTACTGCGCCTCGAGATGCCTCGGGAGATGCGATAGCACGTGTATATACGGCGGCGGAGCGAGAGCAGGAGAGAAAAGTAGCTTATATTCCCGATCGCCGACGTTTCTGTCGATATTGTTTCCGTGTTCGGGGCGAGATGGATGTAGATTATGCGCCCGAGGGGATTTTATTTCGCTGAAGAGAGCAAAAGCCGCGCATATGGAAATGCATAGTAATGCATATCGCACACAGTGTTACGAGGCAATTAGCAGCTGGTTTTTGAATAAATTGCGCGCGCTTCGTATAACGATTTTCGTTTCCTCCGCCTCGTCGGCTCCGCCGCGCGCATATCCCGTTGTGTATACATACGCGCGCCAGGCGCATAAACGATCGCGACGAGAGCTCTCCAGCTTTGGTGCCGGCTATGTAATTACAAAGATTGCCCTCTCTCGCCGCGCTGCTCCGCGTCTATATCTATACACACATATATAACGCGCCCGCGTCTCCTGCAGTAATACACGCGTATATGTATATACACACACACACACACTGCACGCGTATAAAAACAAAAATCCCGCTGCGCTTCTCCGGGCAGAATAAGAGTAAGGAGAGCGAAGGAGCGAAGGAGCGGAGGAAAGGCCGAGTCGATACCGTATATATATACGCGTATACGTATATAGACGGCGCGTGAAGCATTGGCTCGTCTCGTCGTCGTGTCGATCCTTTTATTCGGGCGATGCGCGAGCGCGCGCGCGAAACCTCGTTAACGACTCGAGAAAATTGGAAATGATCCTTGAGTCGTAAATATATTTTCTGCAGCTCCTTTTTTCACGCGCGCTCGCGCCGCGCGAGTATATTTATTATATGTAAGCGCTTGTACATATATATATATACGCACGTCGCTGGTGAATAATGAAACTCAATGCGCTGCGCGCGCGGCCCGACTTTTTGCCGAGTTATTATGTAGAAACAGTGTATTATAAATTGAGTCGAGGGAAATATCGTTTACCGCCTCTCTCTCTATCTCTCCATGATTCTCCGTACACGTGAGCACATTATCTCGCAATAAGTCAGAGCGGATGAGATGTTTATTTGTCTTGTAATATACGGGCTCCTTCGGGCCTCTCGTGATCCGTGGGGCAATCGCAAATTTTCGTGCATTTTCCTATTCATATGGAGTTTGACCTTATAAGGACACGACGTCATATCAGGCGGCTTTATAACTTAGGCGTCGATAAAATCTCAAGCTCGTCCGTTACAGGCCCGTATACAAACAGTCGTCGGGATACAGTGAGTGCATATAACGGTGCGGGGGGAAGAGGCAGAAGCTACGCCTTGTTTGCCGCTGTGGTTATCCAGTAGTTTGCAAAAATCTGTGAAACCATAATCCTCGCCTCGGATATCCAAACCGCATAGTGGTCGACCGCAAAGAAAGTAGCCACGCGCGCGTCGACGTCTTCTATAGATATATACAAGCAATGCGATTACATGCCGCACATCGACGGAAAAAATCTCTCTCTGTCTTTTTCTTTCACTCTCTCTCTCTGTCTCTCTCTGGTCTCGCAAAAAAGTCAGTGGCAGCGAGGTACGTTACAAACACGCGGCGGACATGGACCATAATTCGTGCGATCGACGCACATCACCTGCCCGCACTGCCCTCCTCGCTTTTCCTCGCTAGTGTATATAGCCGACGGAGAGAGAAAGATTCACCTGCCAGCGTGTAGAGTCAGCGCGCAGCTGCGCAGCTGTAATTCGCTCGCGCAGTTTCGAGCGCCGCCATATACGTCCGTTTGCTTCTGCCGAGTACTTACGGGATTCTTCGATGTGTATACGCGCGTGTGTACTTATACGAGCGGCGCGTAAAGAGCTATATGCTCTCGAGTAAGTGATGATATTTGTGTGTAAAAGCTCGGGTAATGCGTAGTTGATGGGGAGCTTGCGGGTATATTGGCGTTGATGGAATAAAATTTCTTTTTTTAAATCTTCCGTTAACGCGGTTCTGAATTCGTAATTGGTTTTCTGATAGATATCTCATTCAACGCGGTACGATTGGCTATCAAACCATGTTGAAAATATGACATAAATTACCAACGGTTGGATAATATTTCTACTACGTGTTAGATTTCAAGTAGTCAAAGAGTTAATGTTTCTATTCCCGGATTGTCGTTAAGTTTTTAAGAATCTATCGAAGATCAAATCAATTCTTCATTGCTGATGTTCTCTGCAGTGTTATCTCATTGAATGCAGTTGAAAAGCACTACAAGGACATTCCTAACAAATCGTATTCCTTCAACGAGTTGTATAATCTAACTCGCATTTTCATTAATTTTATTTTTCGCATTTTTTAACCTGCTGAACAATTACACAGTGTATAGGACGATTACTTAAATCACTTCTTTTGTATAATTATTCCTTTTTGCAGTGAAAATGAATGTAACCGACATCTTACGTGCGTGGCATTTCCTTTTTCGAAAACTTTCAACAATAATTCAGAGTAAAGTAGACTAGACTGCAGCGTTGCAGACGCTGTCTAAGGCCAGAATAGGACACGGCGTATGTAGAATGTGAGCTTTTTGTTTATAATTTTCAATCTCTTCCGCGGAACGCTGGAACGGAACTTGTGCATCACTCGCGCGAGAAGGACGATAACGAATGTAGTCCAGGGCAATATTGCAAGCGTTTCACCGAAACGAGCTTCCACAAACAGTATAAACCTTCCCGAAAGAAAATTACAACTGACGCAGCTCGCTTATCCGGCGGCGCGATCAAGTTGAAAATCAAGCTCGGGCAAACAACTCGCTGCCCGCGGAGAGATATTTCGAGTTTCCGCGCGACAAACGCTTTGTCGCACACACGAGGATAAATCCGGGCTTCTCCCCCGAGCGACTGGACAAAAAAAAGCAGGCAGCCGCTTGGCACTTTCTTATTTCTTCATTACACGTACGTAGTCCTCGCTTAGCCCGTTTTCACCTCTCGGCTGCACTGCGCGCTGCGCGCACTTATACATATATCGCGGCATTCTCCTCTGCGCTCGCGCTTTTCCCTCTTTCGCCATTACGCTAAACTGCAGCGCTGCAGGAGCAGCCGCGGCAGCGGCAGCAGCGGCGGTTAACTACAAGTTTATTTCGCCATTGTGTTCACCGTTAATGAGTATCCATATACACTTTGTTGCTGCCCTGGACGAGGAGTACGTGTGTGTGTGTGTGTGTGTATTCGCGACTCCTTTTTCGCCGCGCGCGCGCGGTGTACAAGGCTTTCAACTCTGTGTGAATAGAGCCGTGCGCATGTGTGGTTTTCTTTCGAAGCGGAATTTTTTAGGTTCGAGGACTCGGAGATGCATATAATGACGCTTGAGTGTGTAATTGCTGAAGATCCTGTAAGAATAAGGAGTGCATTGTTTTCGGAGGTTAAATCTTCGAGGTGATGCAATTATGTGAAAGTAGGTCTTTGGAGGATTTTTTTTTATTGAAAATATGCTAAACAATGTTTTTCTGGTATATAGAAAGATAAAAGTGACATTGCAATAATAGGATGCAGAAATGGCTTTTATGCCAAATTTGAATAAAAACGTTTCTATCAATTTATCTTTTGATCATAAATGTATTTTTCACTGTTAAATATTATTTATCAATAATTTAACAATATTTTTGAGCAGCGATGACTCAGTCGGTCAAGCGTTGAGATGGTAATCTAGAGATTCTGACTCTAGGGCATTTTGGGGACATCTCTATGTTCACATAAATGTCTTTATACATCAAAGTTCCAGAGGTTTGTAATCCATACTGAGTGCATATTCCACTGCATCGGTCTCTTAGTACATCTTTTTTCAATCTACCGTAATATCGCTCATGAAAACAAATTAATTTGTTTGTTTGGATATATATAATTTATGCTAAATGTATATCATAAAAACAGATATTCGTAAACTGCAATAATTGTACCATTTTTTATAACTAATTACTCGCGAATACTTTCATTGCCCACCTGTCCATCAGAAACCACGTACGCATTTTTTCAGTAACAATTTTCTTCTATCAAGCAAACATTTACCCTGCTCTAATAATCAAGTAACTTTGAAACTTGAAAGAAAAAAAATTCATCCATCAAAAACACAGTTCCCACAGATAATTTGCAAGCAACAAAAAAATCCGCTCTCTCAATAGAACACGGAAAAACCTCGTCGAACATGCAGCAGCGCTGCTCTCAACAACAACACACGTGTACACACATATATCTACACACACCGCACATTACACACACATACAGGGACACGCTCTCGCAACTCGAGCTAATTAACGAGGGAAAAACCAGCGGCACAGCTCCTCGACGAAACTCGCTCCCCCCCCCCCCTCCCCCCTCCTTGCACACTCGTCCTTCTTCTCCTTCTCCTTCGTACAAGCGTTAAATAATCGCAATGATAATTATACAACAATAACAATAACGCGCGGGCTCGCTCTTCTCGCGAGAGCAATATGTGCGACTCGCGCCATTCATAAGTCACGGCGCGAATTCTTCTGAATGGGCGGCCGCTCGCGCGCGCGATTTAACAATGCCATTCGTTACGCTCCTGCGCGGCAGCACTGACAAACTCGCACTTCCTTCATTTGTTATTTACCCCGCTGCTGCACTTATCTCGGCGAGATCGAGTGGGTGCTATATATACACAGCGCTAGAGCGCGCCCCGCGCAGAAATTCGCGTTCGCGTTTACGGCGCGGGGGCTTCTTATTCTTTGTGTGCAAGCGTGATATATACATATATATGTGTATGCGCTCTGCGCGCGACTGCTATGCGGGTGCGTTTAGCGTATCTAATCTGACGTGCGCGCGGGCGCGAACGGTACTTTAAAGCACTTCCTTCCGAAAATCGTCGGTGCGCGTTTGCACACACACACAGGCATGTGCGTACGCACGTGCTGGAAGCTCTGGAATTTTCGCGTGTGATCGGTGTAATTCGGGCTGATTTACGTACGTGTAATTTATGCGTCTTTGATTTTAAGGATTCGTTAGTTTTCGGAAGGTTGTTTGATTATCTTTTGCGCATTATCATTACACTAAGAAAACAGGTCTATTAATTTTTACTATACTGTCGAGTATACGCAGCCATTTAGTGTAAAAACTAAAAATATTCCTAGATTTTTAATAAAATTTACTAGACTAGCATGTAAACCTTTCAGTATAGTAATTTTTATGGTTTTGGCACTATATGCCTGCGTTACTCGAAAGTATAGCAATATTTTTATAGATTATATATTATTTCGCTCAAAACAATTGCTGTAAAATTGTATAATTTAATCGTTCCAGTCTTTACGAACAATCGAATTTCCCAACTGCCGTTTAAATCCTGCTTTCGCACTACTAAATTCATACTGAATATACAGACGTCAGGAAGAAGCCCCCCTTCACTCTTAATTTTTCCGAAGCCGCAGGTAAAGAAAAGCCCCGGCAATTTTCACCCTCGGAAACCGCATCGTTTAAGGAATTAGAGCCTCGTTATGGAGGGCATCGCTCAAGCCTTATACCTTCGACTTCGCAGACTTTCTCTCTCTCTCTCTCACTCCTAATCCATCAAACGACGAGCTCAAAGACGCGCGTACGGCTCCGCTCTCCACAAGAGTATACACTTGGCAGTCCAGCGTAATAAGCAAGCCGCAAAGGACGGACTGTGTTTTTCAGGTGCCGCATACGTATACGCGCGGCAGAGCCGCCGACGATTTCAGCTGCTCTCGGCTCCACCTTCGCGACTATACACGCATATACGCGAAGGACGAGGGGAATCCAAGTTGAGTTTTGAATCGGTTGGCAGTGTGCGCGCACCTGCTTCTGCAGCGCGAGTGTCTGTATAGCTGCAGAAAAGAGAAGGTGTTTTCGCGGTGTACGTAATACAATCGGCGAGCTTTTCTCCGCTGTGCTGCGCAGAAGAATGAGTCGTTGAGTCATATTAAATATATAGCATGCGATTCGAGAGAGAAGCACACACACCTCGAAAATTCGTGCGTAGTATCGATCGGCCGAGAAGTTCGGAAAACGCGTGAATTATACCATGTGCGCGAGCTCTTGAATATTCTTGCGCATATATGCACGAGCGTGTAATTACATAAACATACAAGGAGCACCGAAGAGCACTGCTATTAGCGAAATAGCAACATATCCTTAACGCTATACTCTCGTAAACAGCAGGCGGCAGCGCTCTCTTATTTCCTCAAACATTTAAATTGTTAATCGCTAATTCTATGCACGCGTATATATATACGTACATATAAACACGCTCCTGCCTCCGCTGATTTTTTCGCCAAGATAGCGACACGAATTTTCGAATTTTCCCCACCGCGCGCACAATTATCCCATTATAACAAACTCACACTCGCGCATCCATTTCGCGCGCGCGCGCGCGCGCATCGTTTAGACTTCCTCCAGCAATAACTCATTATGATTTAGACCGACAAGTGCAATTTCATTCCTCGCAGTAACTGCGCGCTCTCTCGGTCTGGGTCGCGTCCTAGAGCTCCGATAAAATCGAGCCGACGCCGCACACGTATATCAGTATACGCGTATCATATATACCTGTATAGTGTATGTGTACACACGAAAACACACGCGTGTAACAATCCTCCGGGATCTCGGAAAATGATCAGTCAAGGCACGTTAGGCTCGACGCGCGCCCAAGTATTAATATTAAAATAACTCTCTCTCTCTCTCTCTCGCATTGTGCAACACCGTTATGCACAATTACGACGAGGTGATGTTCGATCTGTGCGCGCGCGCGGCGTGTGTGCGTATATGTATATACCGCTGCCGTGCGCGTCTCCAATTCAAATTTCATTCGCGCCGCATTAATTTTAATGACGCGCGCGCGCGCGCCTCGACGTATATATATATATATATATATGCCTCTTGTTCTTGCCCAGACGCGAATTTACATGATAAGGCGAGGAGAGAGCCGTACGCTACACGAGAAATTCAATTATTCCACGCGCTTGGATGTTCTCTGCGCCGTATAGTAGTGTAGCTGTGCGTACGTATATTGTGCGTACGTATACCCCCTCTGTACACTCGATGATGATGCCCCCACCCCCTCCACCTTTCCTCTCGTCGTCCTCCTCGTCGCGTCTCCGCGAGCAAAGTGATTCTGAAAGTGGATCCTTTATCTTCTTATGTGCGCGAGAGCGATGCAATCGTGAATTATCACGTCGTATTTGCAAATTGGCTGTGCTCGGGAGGCCTTTGTCAGGTATTCCTCAACTGATTGAGGGCTCTCCCACTCTCTCGCGCTCACCGTTTATTTTTCGACTATGCTTTTACGTGAGCACGATATTTTCTTTACTTTTTCGCGGCTTTTAGCAGCCAAATGGAATGGAGAAGTGGGCATGTAATTTCGATTAAATTATGCAGACTCGGAATCGTGTGTAATGAGTAATTAATAAGATAATCTGATAAAGTTTTTTGAGAAGCTTGCTCTCGTTGAAGCTTAACGATATTTTACATCCTTATCGTGTTGATCAAATGCTGAGGTACTGCTTATTAATATTGCATTTTTCATAATATTTTTAAATCAACTAAACGGTGATTATTATCTTATGAAGGGTTTTCGTGTAATTGAATAAGCGTGATTTTACTTTTTTTTTATTTTGAGTTGACTATAGAAAACATATCAGTTTTGTTGAAAATGCCCAAAGGTTTTTATGAGGGTATGAAAAATTTTGTAAGATAAAATGTATACTCAAAATTTTTATTCAAAAGTTTTTAACTTTTTATCACTTCTTTACAGTACACTTGGGCATCGTAGTATTAAATCAGCTTTTTTGTAGATTTAAATATGCTTCATAGTTCTTGCATGTAAGCAACAATTCAAATCTACATATTTATTATAAATCTATACATTATTTTCAAATTCCCTCATTTTCTTACATTCACATGTTTTTGATTTTGAGTTGATTTCGATATTGTGATTATTCTATTATAACTTTCGAAGATATTGAGCACGAAAATCATTTCAAATTTTAATTTACATGTACTTCAGTATATCTACATTTTTTTTCAATAATTCGAGACTAACGCGTTGAGAAAAAAATCCATGTTTTATTATTAAACGTTTTCGTATTAATTGATCCGTTTGATAACCGCTTGCAATGTATTCTTTATCTCTTATTAAAAAAAAGTAAAAAAAATGTATGTAAAAATGACGGCTATTTCACAGTTACGTTTTATTTAAAAAAAAGCGAGCGCGAAATTATGTTATGACGGCTACACTTAACGGTTATATGCATAGTATTAAAGACTCATTTTATTGTATAAAAATGAATTACGGGCTCAGCCATTACTTGTTAATGTGTAGAATAAGTCAATTGCATACATTACCATATTATAAATGATATATGCCCGATCGCAAAAAGTCTTAGCCAGGAACTAATAAATTATTTTAAAGTTGCTATACCTCGCTACTATGTAGGACTATGGCTATGGTAAATGGCTAGAGCCTGAATTTCCAATCCAGAAAAAAATGCTATAAACAACCATAGCTCTCCATCGCTTTAACGTCCATATATATATACCGTACCATATAAAACACCTTCAATAACAAGCATCTCTTCGCGTCCAAAGAGAAAAGTCTGCCAGAGCGAGCCAACTAGCTTGAGCATCGATTTAATCCAGAAGACTCGCGCCTCCGGAAATTCAAGACTGCTCGCGATAGGACATCGTTTTATTCGCGCTGGCATTTGTTAGTCGGCTCGCCGCAGCGATTAGACAAGAGAGAAGACGCTCGCGCGCGATTCTCGGCGTCGATCGCGCAAACTTCCTTTCGATATATGCCTCTCGGCCCTTTCTTTCGCGCTTATACGCTCTGTGTATACGTGTGCGGGCCTATACCCCCGATCCCATTCATCAAGATCGTTCTAATAGGCGAGAACGAAAGATAGCAGTACAGAGATCACCAGAGAGAGATCGGCATAGAGGTAGTGTGCCTCCTTTTCTTACAGACACACAGTGTGGAAAGTTTTGAAGTAGGTATATACCTCGAGGGTTAAAGCCATTTGTTTTTGACTTTGAACATAGGATTGCACTTACTCGATAGCTTTTGTTGATTAATGGAATATAATCTCTGTTTTTTAAAATTTTTTTTCTGTATATTATATTTAGTTATTTATTTTCATCGTAAAAATGCATGTAACATACCTAACCAGTACGAATATCCCGTAGAGACGTATTACCTGCTTGTATATACGTAGGTCTGATCTCTTTGACTCTAAATTACTAAAACTATAAAACTAACGATTTAAGATTAAATCAAACATGCAATTAACTAACTTTAAGATTCAATCCAACACGTAATAGAGTTTTGCAGAAAAATGGTGAAAGATACAGTTCAATTTATAGTGATTTGTTAAATTGAAAAACGAATTAAAACCTTGTCCAGTGAAATCTTCTGAACTTTGGAGGTCAAATTTGAATAATTTTGAATCCGAAAGACTATTCTTTTAATACGAACAAAATATAGACTATTTTAATAGAATATATTTATTATAGAATTCTAACCTTTAACAATGAGCCTCTCTTTGCTCGCTGTGACTCATATATGTGATAATTCCGGGTTTCTGATTGTTACAGCCTTTATTCGGTTTATAAGATAAAAAGTTTTAAGAAAATTGTTTAATA
The DNA here is from genome assembly GCA_018906965.1 of Philotrypesis tridentata. Classification (NCBI taxonomy): domain Eukaryota; kingdom Metazoa; phylum Arthropoda; class Insecta; order Hymenoptera; family Pteromalidae; genus Philotrypesis; species Philotrypesis tridentata. Next base: position 8,579,206 of record JACCIB010000002.1, read on the forward strand.
TTCTGCACAGACGTTCCATATTTGCAAACACTTTACGAGCGGGTCAATGTTATTTACGGCGAGCGTTGACGTGCACACTACAATCATGTGTTTCTCATGGTTTGGTATAACAGAAACATCTATTTTTTTTGACAAAAGAGAACGTAAAGTGAAGCGTCACTTCGTGAATCCAAAAATATCCATTAATTCAACAATGATCGCTGTCGCTTCAAAATAATGTTTCCTTTTACTTCCTCGTGTATTACACAGTTCAAGATTATTTTCGTTCCAGTTCAAAATTGGCATTTTGGCGAGTGCATCATTGGTAAATGACCGCAATTTCTACCGACATACTTGAAGCCTACATTCTACACGACTAACAACAAGTCAAATTAATTTTGAGCACACCAAACTCGTGTATTTCCAAATTGAAACGTCGACCAATATAAACGAGCCACTATACCGCCGCAGTTCCATTCACAGAAAAGTGCGCGCACGCATACGCTTGATCGCCTTAAAAGTGTCTCTTTCTCTTCTCGCTTCTCTCCTTCCGCGTCAATCACACGCGGTCAATCAAACTCGTCCAATCCGTCTCTTTCTCCGCATCAATCAATTCTTCCATTCCGTTCTAAAATCCAACTCTCGCTCAATCCAGCTAATCCGGCACTTAAGAAGACGCGTGTCCCGCTAGTGCCGAGTTGCTCAATCGCGCTTACGTCGAAACGACTCATTTCCTCTCTGATATGCTCTCAAACTCTCTCGCTCGCGCGCGCACTCACACACACACAGATAAACGCGCGCTCGCTCGCGTTCTTCACGTCCACGTGTGTATATACACGAGGCTCGCACTGGACATCTCAATAAATAAAGTGATAATTAAATGGGCGCTTCTTTCGTTTTGTGCCTGTCTCGGCAGACGATATTAATCCGTAAATAAAGCGATATTTATAGCCCAAGCCACTCGTGTTTTATACACATCTGTCTCGGGAGAAGCTAAGCCCTTAGCGTTGCGCGGCCGCGGCAATCTGGGCATTAATAATTTTTTCACTTGGCGAAACCAACCTGACCTATACGCACACGCAGAGCTGCGCGCGCGCGCGCGGAGAAAAAAAAATCGAAAGAGAGGAAAAATATCGCAACGGTAAGCCTGCCGGAGTCGTCGTATATAAAAGCCACACGTCTCTCTGTCTCTCTGTCTCTCGCTCTCTCGGATTTTCGAAAAAATCTCGAAAACCCAAACGCGTCAACGCTCGCCATAAATAACAAAGACCCGCTCGCACATACGTGCGAAAGAAGCGAGATGGTTGCTCGCGGATTATAAGCTCTCTCTCTCTCTCTCTCTCCCTCTCTCTCGCGTGGCTACTATAAATCTATGCGAAGAGTTATGGCAGCACCGGGTTTTGTCTTAATGGTCACCCGTGTAAATTCTACCCCTGTCAGTGGTCGCCGCCGCCGCCGCCGCCGCCGCCGGAGAGGGAGAGAACGCGTTGCGCACTTTTTATTTTCTCGGCGACGAAATGCGCGCGCGGGCACTGCACGGCGGCGGTGGCGGTGCGCCCGAGTTTCACTCAGTGAATTTACTTGCTATACTTTTTTTCGCGGGCATCGCATCAATATCGATCGAGCAGCTGAGCTTTCGCTCGAGAGAGAGAAAGAGGGAAAAAAAAAGTGCGCAAAGCTCTTTTCCTGTACTACATCGCTCTCGCCCTGTTTTTTTCAAAGACGCGTATACGCTGCGTCGGTCGCTTGCTATACGTGTATAACGAAGCCCGATACGTGTATATTTTGTGCTGTATACACCACACCTATTGTGTGTATACGTACATATCTGCCTCGACTGCATTTTTCACTCCTGTAGTCCTGTCGCTTCTCGCGCACACACACAGAGAGACAAACTCAGACACTTGCGTACACACACGTAAAGGTGGATCGATTCGCGGGTGAGTATAGTAGCCGCGTATCGCGTGTTGCAACTGCAGTGCCCGGTGGCAACTTTTATATATACACAAGGACTCATATTCGCTTTCTTTCGCTTCGAGTTTTAAAATGCCGCTTCATCACGCTACGAGACTCTCTCTCTCTCTCTCTCTCTCACTCTTTCTCTTGCGGCTCATTACGCCCTGTGGTATAGACGTATATTTGTGTGTGTGTGTGTGCAGGAGCTTTGTGTTTTCCTTTTGCACGGGAGACGTCGCCGTCGTGCTTTCGTGAATATGCGTTTTGTTGCCCGACGCCGTCTAAAGTTTTTTGCTCCTCTGGGGTGTGGTGTATACTTACACTGGAAAACATTTTGCGGCTGGAATTGAAACGGATATAATAAACAGGCGACTTTAGATTGAATCGCAACGGCTGCCTGGAGATTTGGAAGTTTATGTGTGCGCGTTTGAAGCGTCCCTTTTTTCTTTTAATTTTGTCGCTTTCACCTTGAAAATTTCACTAGTGATTACTGTTTCAAGTATATAAATGTACAGACGATCGATTTAAAGTATGACTGTGCAAGCCGTTGTTAAAATTATGAAAATCCAAACTCAATTGTACTTTTTAAACTGAAGTTCACTTTCCTATTTATTGCTTCTCTGTCTGGTGGTCATTGCCCCCCTTACGTAGAGGGATAAACAAATATTTTTAAATTAGACATTTTTATAAATAGAAATAGATTATTTACAAAAACGAAAGTAATATACAATAAACATTTTAAAATTAAAAATCATGTATTGCGGTAAGCCAGTAATATCAATTTCGAATTCATTGAAAATTTTCACTTCCCAATAACGTATATAGCACTACAAATATTTTTAGATTTTTTAATCCTTTTCAGATTTTCTATAAATCGCAATAATACCAAAGTGATCAGACAATCCGACTAAGCCGAAATTTTTTGCTTGAGTTCAAAGAAATGAACTTTTAGCGATGAAATTCCTTTTTCTTTTCTAAATTGTATTTTTGCCTCATATTAGTATTCGTGTAACATTTAAAAAATCTTTACAGCAGAGAGGAAGAGCAGATGGTCTTAATCATCTCCGCTGATTTATTTCAACGAGGTTTTCTGTACGTACACTATCAAAAATACCTCGCATTTTTCCGTGAAAATTTCAAAATCGAACAATGGCAGGCGCGCGCACACACACATGCACATTGCACAATATATCAATCGCCATCGTTGGGTTATACCTTGCTCTCGAGACCCGGAGAGTCCCGCACGCGCGACACCATAGCTCGGATTCCTCAAGGCGAACCCTTTCGCGCGCGGAAAGGCGCGAGAAGCAGTCCGCAAATAAATCGAATCCGCAAGCGCGTATACACACACACACACACAGAGACTCGCAATTCTCGAGAGATGCCCGATAGGTGCTGCGTTGTTGCAGCGCGAAATATATATACCTGGAGCGTGTGTATAGAGCGAGAGCCGAACAGTAAATTTATCCGTCGCGCGCGAGTGGCTCTTCTTCTTTTATGTCACTTTTGCGCTCGACGGACGCTTTAATTGGGCCCAAACATTCGGGGAATAACGATACGAGAGGCGGATAGGAACTTGCGCGCCGCTGCGCTGTTCTGCGGCGTGTTCTCGCTTTCTCGGGCTACATATATAGCTGCCTCTAATGCCGAGAGATCGAACGACCTGTAACCCGCGTAGGGGCGATGGGATGCGGTTTTTTGTTCCCCCGGGAACATTGGGAAAGAGAAGGTTCGCGGTAATGAAGGCGCATCGAGATTTAATTAATTTGAGAGGAGGCCAGCTCGCGTATTATACGGCTTTGCGATCAAAATTGGCGCATTTTATTAGTTGATCGTCCTTTTCTTTTTCGAATATGTGCGGAGTTTCGAATAAGTTTTTTTTAAACTGCTTGGATCCGTTATTGCTGCAATTTTTTTCAGCAAAATTTTAGCGTTCGATATGCAATCCGCACAAATGAGCAAAACGAAATGTTAATTTTTCGCGGCTATCGTTAAAAGTCCGAGAAACTGAACGCACAATCAGAAATTCCCGTACGGTATTTGAAATGACGAGGCTCTTCCGCTTCCTCGTCGCGTCTAAAAATTATGACCAGAAATTATGCACGGAATAACGCTCCTATGCCAGAACCAATATTCCGAAGATTAATGTAGATGCTTTCAAGGCATATATGTAAATCAGTGAAATACCTTCACGTTACCGAGCGCGTTACCGTACAGTATACGGCCAGTGAGTAAATCGAGAACATATATATATTTTAATAAATACGATAAGTGCAGTATAATTACAGCGTTTATGTAAATCCTTCACTTTCATTTGGAGCAGATCAGTTGGCTCGACGGAGAAGCAAGAGTGACGGATCGCCGACACAAGTCGTTACAGATTAAAAATTGACTCGTTCCACGCGAGTGTGTCACGTCGCGGCGCGGAATTAAGAAAAATCCTATAAAGCGCCGCGGCGCGATACAGATGCACATGAATCTATAGCGCGCGAGAGCCGACGAGGATAGGAAGTCTAATCCGCATATAATATAGCCTTCTCGTCCCTGCGCGTTATACATCCCATGGAGTGGAGCTGCATATATGCATTAGAGGGACGACTCGATTTCCTCCTCTCTATCGAGCACACGCGTCGAGCCCGTAATTAGCCAATATCGGCATATTATTAGCGTTAATTCGAGTGACGGAGCGCGCGGGTATAAATACGGCTTGGCAGCGAGGGGCTTGGAGGGGATGCGGAATCTCGTTAAGAAAAGGGAGAGGGCGGGATCGATCGCGGCTGCGCGCTGCATAGCGGCTATACATATATCGTATATATACGTCTCTCGCATCAATCTCGTCCCGCGGGGGAATTAATCTCCCTCCCCGGCTTTTCATATTTGGCAATAATTACAGGGTCGCGAAGCTCGCGCGGGACTGCTTTTTAATGCGCTTTCGCACGATTCTAATATTTCCCGTGTGTATAAATTACGGCCCGGCCAATCAAAAGGAGGAAAAAGTATAGCCTCGTTTCTATGAGCGCCGCGCGCGCGGAGAGGAGCCCGCCGTCTGTATAGGTACACGCGCGGAGATCGTTTACCCCGGCGGAGAGGCTGGATTTAACGCAGTTTTATATATATACGTGTAGAATATGTGAGAAGCTTTGGGAGAGTGAGAGAGGCGGACGAGAGATCGATTGATCGACGCTGTGTCCGCGCGTATACGCCGGCCGGCTTATACACACGCGTGATGGGATTTTTTCAGCGCTGCGCGGCGCATCGTCGGGGAGAACGAGAGAGAGAGAGAGTCTGATCGCTGCCGAGAGCGCCGGAGAATAAAGCCGAGGTAATTAAAAATCGTGCAGCCGCGCACGCGGGGGCTCCTAATCGAAAGCAATATATTTCCATATAGGCGCGTATCAACCTCGTTTCCGAGAGCCCTCTCCCCGCGCGCGCACACTCCTTTAATCCCATCAATTCACACGCAATCACACACAGACGCGCGGAGGCTGCAGCACACACACACACACACACACATACGTGGGCTTATACTTACGCCGCTCGGCTCCGCGGCAGACGGCGTGTCTGCTCTCACCCTCTCGCTAACTAGCTTCTCTCCGAAAAAACCAGATCCGCGCATCTCCGAGATCCTCCAGCGAGTTCCTCTCTCGCTCTCGAGCTCCGCAGCATCGCGCGCGCAAGCATTGCAGCGAGAGAGAGAGAGAGAGAGAGCGCAGATATTAAAAAGTTAATGGGGGGGCGTGCTGTGGGGGCGTGCGCTCTGTACGCGCGCGGTGCCGGGATTTATGTCCGCACCACTGAGATATCGTCGCGGACTCTCTCTCTCTCTCTCTCTTGGCAGAGCCGCAGCATTGTACTATTCGCCGCGGGGAGGGAGGCTGCGAGAGACAGGAGAGTTGAGATTCGAACGGGGATAGAGAGGTCAGAGAGTAATAGCGAGAGAAGGAGGTGGAACGAGATAACGAGCGGATAGGGAGGATTCTTTTCGCGCGCCCGGGCGAAGCGCGCGAGCGCGGGAGATTCGAATTTGCGAGCCGCGCGCGCGACCGGGACGCGACGAGGACGACGAGCCGAATTGACGAGACGCCCTTGGCGCGGCGCTTGCGCTCGTTGCGATATGCGCGTTTCTATAAAACGCTTCTCTGATAATGAGCGAGAGAATGTGTGTGTGTGTGTACTGTGTATGCGTGTGTGCATATGTGTTAAGGCGTGAAGTTGAAGGATATCTCTGGCTGAGATCGAGCTGGCGATCGGTATCGTGTAATACGTAATGCGAGAGCAACGAGCTTTCCGGATTATTATTATATATTGTTTAAGCCAAGTGCTTTCGTAAAGGTGTTTACGCGGCGCTATATACGAGGTAGCGGCTATCGGTAATCGGTATATCGATCGAGATGCGCATCAGCAAAGCAATTTGACGATTTTTTTTTTTTTCAGTGACGAAGATCTGTTGACAATGTAATTTTGGGGTATAAAATTTCGCAGAAAATACGTGGTTGCACGTTGGCAGGCATGATGAGCAAATGTCTTTCGATTGAAATTAGCCTGGACATTGTGAAATTTTATTCGACAGAAACTTGCCCTGGTAGAAACTTAACTTAATAAATTAGCAAATTCATAACGAAAATAACTACAATTTATCACATTCGTTTCAATGAAGATTTTCTGTTTGCACGAGACTGCTACAACGAATTCGGTTCTTCTTGCGCACGATATACAGTCGTTATTTAAACAGCTGTTTATATGCAGCCTAGGTAATTTTCGCCGATTCCCCCCCAGAATACAAGCATCATCAATATTCCAATAACAAAATCTAAACGACCCGTGTTAACACGACGATTTCCGCCCGCCCTGGTTTAGAAAAAACTTCGCCGGCCGATTTCATTTTCGCATAAATTACCCGCTGATTTATGCGGCGCTCGCGGATGTGCTTGTACACGCGCGCGGCGTATTTCCATAAAAATAAGGCTCGCGCGGTCAGCCGATCGATCGGCAAAATTTTCTTCTCGATTTCCCTCGCGCGACGCAGCTCCGATTAATCAGCCCCTAGCGTCAGACGGAGAAACTGCATCATCCTCGCGCTCGGAATCGTCATTCGTTACACGCGGCCACTCTGCTCTCGCGTATGTATAATACATGTACAGTCGGCTACACAGAGCGTCAGCGTGTTATTACGGAGGCGCAATGCGCTCGGCCGATTAAACGCGACTAAAAGCAGCGGAGGATTTATCGGTCCATTAGGCCGAAAGGAACTGCGCGCATCCGTTGCGACAGATCGATAAAAAGCGTCCTCGCATCCAACGCACGCGCAGGTACATACATACATATATATATGTATAAGAAGCGCTTTCTCTCCCGGTAATGCTAGGCTTTTCGAGTACTTAACTCGAGCGAGTTGGCGCAAATTAGATAGAAGGAAAGAGAGCCCGCCGCGGGGACTGCGAGCGCTATATATATACAGAGCGCCCGCAGCGGTATATGTATATATGCGGCGGACGCGTGCGCGCGTTTAACGCGGCGGCCGGGCCGGCAAGTGCAGGTTTTCGATGCGTGATGTGTGTGCGCGCGGTGCGAGCGCAGAGAGCGGGATAGTATATACAGGGGGACCGCTCGGCTCTCGACAAATGAAGATCGACTGGCGCCGCTAATAGATCACTTCGGGGCCCGCAGCCTATATAGCCCACTTTTCGTCTGCGATCTGTGATGTATATAGCTGCTACCCTTTTGCGCGGGGTCGACGATCCGGTGATGGTATATAATACGCACTCCGTATACCTGCATGTAGTGCGACAATTCGATTCGCGAAGCAGCAGCAGCAGCAGCAGCGAGAAGAAATTGCGGAACGCACACCTCGTAAATACGTCGTCGGGATAAGTGCTTGATTGGGGATCGCGCGCGCGCGACTACCGCTAAATTATATCTCCGAGAGAAAGAGTGCTTTATCTACGGGCGATCGCCGAGCTCTCCTGTAAATTAAGGCGCCGATCGGCCGCGGTGAGCGAGAAGAGAGAGAGAGACGCAGAGACGCCACGCGGACCAGAGTCATTTTTTTCCGAGACAGCTGAGTAGTGCCAGTTGGATTTTTTTCGCTCTGCCGTTGCGCATATTCGGCGTATACATGTAGATTGCGCAACTGTGCGGTTGGCAAACGATTTCACAAAATCAAGCGCATTCTTCGCGACTGGCAAATCTCAGCCGTAAAAAATGGATACCACAATTACTCAAAGTACAGTTGCGCAACTACGCGCTTGGCTCGGTGAAAATCCACGAATTTTCCAGGTATACCGCCGTCATAAGTCTCCACGAAAAATCTCTCCTTTCTCAGGCTGCGCAGCGGCGTTAACACTGCTCGCGCGCATCTCTCTCTCTCTCTCCCCACACGTTAAAAAAAAACTATTATTCCACCTACGCGAGAGAAAGAGCGAGATTCTCTTGGCCGATAAGCCGTCAACTATTAACTTGCGTAATACTCCAAACTGTTATTCCTAATGAATATGCAAAGAAGAACAAACCCGAGAAAATACACACTCGCGCGGCAGCGGTTCTCTTTTTTTCTTTTCTCTCTCTCTCCCTCCCTCGCCCTCCCTCTCTCTTTTCGCCACTTCATTTTTCTCACCTCCCGCGCGCGCGCGCACGATTATCGTAAACTCTCCTCGTCACTCGGCCGCAGCGCGTACACACGCTATCGCGATCGGCACATCGTGAGATCGACTCTGCATATAGTGTACTGTATATATACACCACGAAGAATTTCTTCCTTCCTATAAGGAACGATATTTCGAGCTATCCGGCTGGCTTTGTTTCCGAGAGCGAATCCTCTCGGAGCCGGAGGGCCCGAGCGGATTCGCGCGCTTTGTCTCTCGCGCGAGAGAGAGATCGACAAATAATATCGGCTCTTTCTCACGCGTTCTCCCCCTTCTCGTCTGCAGAGCAAAGCGCGTTGTACAAAAATTTACTTATACTCGCGAAATTCGCAAATTGCCCGGGCTCGATAATCGAAAGCTCTCTCGCAGCCGCACTTTGATCTCCGCGAGCGCGCGCGGCTCTCGGTCGTCAGCCCAGCTCTCTCTCTCTCTCTCGCTCGAGCACGCGTGCGCTTTTTTTTGTTCTTTGCATTTTATATTTTACAGCCCGTTGCAACTGCGAATTCTTCTCTCTGGCTCTCTCTCTCTCTCTCTCTCGCTTCGTACTTGCAGCAGAGCGCAAGGCTCTGGGGCATCGTCGCGCGAAGGAGAGAAGGCGAAAGAGCTGCAGCCATCCCTCCCACAAGCCATCGGCTAACCCATCATTATCGACAATTTATCAATAGCCAATAATATTATATTAAAAGGCTCCGCTCGAAATTCTCGGCTGCGCGTCTTTCTTCTTCTTTATTCTCGCCTCGAGTGCGATCTTGAAGGAGTGCACGCTCAACGCGCGTTTTTCGGTGCTCCGCCGCGCTGCAGCTGCGCGCCGGCGCGGCACGTATACACGATGTGTGTGCCGTATATATATATGATGCGAGCACGGTAAGGAGGAGAATTTTTTTTTAATTGTTGCGGGAGGTGGAGCGGCCGCCGATGCTCTTTCGAAAATTTTCGGACTCTCTTCCCCTGCAGTCCGGGCTGCTCTTGCAATTTTGTTTCGCGGCCTGCTGCGGCACAGCGTTTTTGCAGGCAAGGCATTATCTTGCTAGGTTTTCGCGAATAGATGTTGTACATTGGAGGGAAATTAGGCGGAGGCTGCATTGGACGTCTCCGGATTTGCCTTTCTCGCATCGGAGCATCTCATGGATTTCGTATTACTTCTTTTTCTCGTGTCCGCTTCGTAGTATTAAAAATGTTTGTATCAGCGATAAGAAAACGCTTTTTAAATAAAAAAAAACGGTGCAAAATCGAAAGCATTCGCATCCAGCAACTGTACAATGTTTCCATTTCAGTGTTTCTATATTTCATTATACGCACAAGTGATCGAAATAGCTTAGCGAGAAATAATATCTAGCCTATAATGCAGAAAAGAAATTGCCTTCTCCGACGCGCGGCGCTTTATCGGCGCGATATATTCCGCCGCGAGAAGAGTTTACTCGCCACATGAATAAGCGAAATTAAAAATCTATCGGGGAAATGAGTCGGTTAACTCTCGGGGACACGCACCGGTAGTATCGTCTTAAGCGCTCGGCGCTATGCATCGCGCCGTTTACGATATCTCGAGATGCGGCTCGTCGCGCCTCTCTCGCGCGCACCGACGAGTCTTATAACCATGTTTGCTCTAACTTCCTTTATTTTTCTCCCGTCCAATATTCTTCGGAGCCAAGGGGGGGTTCATGCGCAATCTTCGGGAGATTGTAATAGACTCTCTATGCTCAAACAGAGGCGGTGATTGCGTCGTAAAGAAAATTTTCCTCCTCGCCCCTCGTGCGGCGGCGAAAGAAAAAATGCGAGAAAAAGGAAAATCGATCCGAAGGGGCTTCGAAGGCGTGTCGCAGCGTACAGCGACGATGAGCTCGAAATCGCAGCGATTTTCTAAGAATTTAAGCGCGGAGCCCGATACCGTTTCTACACGCGGAGCGAACTAAAAGAAAGAAGACAAGGCTGCGCGCGCTGTACGTCCGCAAGTAGGCGGCGGAGCTGCCCGGCTTGTATTTTCCCGGGGAAAGGCGGCCAGGGCGGCGGCATTACACGCGGCAGCGGTCATACTTCCATTACAGATCGGGCGTGTGTGCACGCGTCGCGCGGGGCTAAGTTATGACTTAACGAGGGGTTAGCGTGTATACAGAGAGCGGGCAGCTCGGCGGCAGCGCTCGCGGATCGAGTTTAAATGCCTCGCTCTGATTCTCCAAGTTCGTTCATTCGTTCGGTCTCTCTCTCTCGCTTTCCAGGGACGTTAATTGGACGAGCATTGAGAATTGAGATTGGACGCGCCGGTGAGCTTGTGCGTGATTCCGCTCGGCTTTGCGCGAGTCATTGGAGCTGGAAGATCGATTGCCTTTAGGGCTTTTGTATGCGTGTCTCTGCGTGCTTGTGTATGTGCGCGCAGTGTGTGATATGTGCGAGAGAGAGAGAGAGAGAGAGAGAGAGAGAAAATTTTGCATTTCATTTTTAATACTTAGTACTAAAGGCTTGGCGCGTTTTCTATTATATCAATTTTCGCATGAGTTTTTAAGGTTTTAGGATTCATTAGAATATCTTTTTTCAGAGAACTGTTGTGAGACTAGGTTGATTCGTCCTTCGGTGTCTGAATAGTGCTGTAAATGTCATGTCTTGAGCTATATGGTCGCGAAAGCTTGCAAATAGAATAATGCAGGTCGACAAAGTTATAAAATATATAAAGATATTCTAACCAAAATGCCAGAGCAAGTCTATAATGAAAAAAAAAACATAATTTTTTTAGATCGGGATAAAAATCTAGGGCAACAGAACAATTCAAAATCTTTCGGAATAGTAGAGTTTTGAATAGAACCGTGCAATTATTTAATTCCTTACTTCCTGTAAGTGTGTGTAAGTTAATTAATGAAACCGAATTGCCATTAATACATATCAGGTGTATTGACAATAAGATGTATGTATAAGCTGCGAGAAAACCTGTAAATTATTAATCACTCATTTAATTACTTTTCAAAATTAAAATATTTTCAAAAATTTTAAAATATGTGAAAATTATGATTCCCTGTCAGCATATCGACGTATGGGAGGAAAATAAATTTGTGTACAAGAAATGATTCTGTCAGAGCTCGCTTTGAGAAAAACATTCACTTTTAATTTCCATCTTAGCTAAAAATAGTCCCAACCACAAGTTCCGAATAAATTAGAGATGATTTCGAACTATATGGCTCTTCCGATTCTCGCAGGCGCCCATTGCGCAAAGCAAAATCATACAACAACGTTTGTGTACAAAGTTTTCACAAACCATGTCAAATTTTAATTAGCGTCATTCTGGCCAATCACCAATCAGCTTTTATACGTATATCCAACAAAGTTTTACAGTACCGCCTTTGTATAACCTATACCGCGCATCTCTCGGCTCTCGTCAGGAGCAAGCGATTATCACGCTCGGCACCAATTCTCCGTCATGACTATTTAAAGAAGAAATCACGTGCAATTAATTTATTCGAAGAGCGCAGCCATACAGCCCGACAAAAGCGCCTTATTAACTCGACAATCGCTCTCGACCGCGAATGCTCCATCGTCGTGTCCATAGCGTATAGACGACGACGACGACGACTCTCACCGAACTTTCTCCTCGTCGCCGCGTCGGCCAAGTCCCGAAACGCCGACTGCGGTCCCGCAAAGGAGGCTACATCAGTCACGGAGTCGCCTCCTATAATCTCCGCAATCGATCTCCAAAAGCTAGAGGCGACGCGCCTCACTTACACCCGCAGCGCGTACCTACGCACGCCGCACGTACCTCCCGCCGTCCCCGTCGCTCTGCTGCGCTACGGCGCGTATATATATATATACGACTGGTGAAACAGATCCCGCTCTCTCTCTCTCTCGCCCTCTCTCGCATCTTTACGACTCGGGCGAAAAGAAAGCAGCGGCGGCGGCGGCGGCGGCAGTGTGTTCGTACCTGTGCAGTGTGCAGCCCACGTCGCGCAAGGTGCAAAGCCATTGTCTGCAGCGCGACGTTCTACATAGGTATATATATATATATATATGTGCACAGGAGGAGAGGAAAAAAAGAAAGAAAGAAAGAAAAACACAAGTGTCCGCAGGAAGAAGAGAGCCAGGCGTATCTAATAGTCGGAGAGGGACGTATAGCGCGTAGGGTTAGACGGACCTTAAATCATGGGGCCTTTTGTTGCGTGGCGGCGGCGGCGGCGGCGCAAAAAAAGAAGAAGCGTAGGCGAGAAGCACGATGCGCCACACTGGCGCCTCGAGGACGACTCACCGCCAGAGCGTGCGCGCCGCGCGGTACTTTCTTTTGCATAGTTGCGCTTCTTTTTTCTGTCTTTCACTGCTAATGTCACTGCGACGATCTGCGTGTGCGGTGCGGATTGGCCGGCGCGTCGGATGAGGGCTTTTCAAGAGAGGCTCTCTCGAAGGTGCGGAACTGCACGCGGGAGAATCGCGAACGCGCAATTGCATTGTTTTTCCTTTAGCGACGGGGACATTGCGTAAGCGCAAGTGTACGCGCACAACAATGAGAAAATAATTACTCGATCAATCGTGCGGCACGTTTTTCCCAGCCGACCTCAGCGTATACGGCATAAGCGAAAAGCGAAGAATAGTCGCAGGAACGCGACCTTCGTCAAGGCTGCGCAGCCTATATAGCAGCTATATGCTCGCTCGGCAAACCCATAATTACATACTAAAGGACCTGTCAAAGCGAAAAGAGAGCTAACTATGCACAAGAGTCTCTCTCTCTCTCTCTCTCGTGCTGCAGGTGTACACTATACGTGTATATATAGGAGCCCGCGAAATTTAAAAGGAGTGCGCGCGGCGCCGAGCTTCTTAGAGTCCGTATATATAATACACGTTGGACGACCACCTAGGGAGCGGTGTATATAGGTGTGTGTGTGCGCGGCATAGTAGGGCGCATAACACGCGACGATTAGGCAGTATCTCACTCGGCGGCCGACCTTTCGCGAGATAAACGCCGCCGCGCGGCGGCATTATCTGATGATAAATAGATAGGCGCCGCTCGCAGCTAATGGAAGCCCTTGCACGTTAGATCGCTATCTGCTTGCCCCCGACGCTACTACTACTGCTGCCCTCGCTGCGTATATGGCTTATCCATACGCTGTCGAATAATTATTATTTTCCTTTTTTGCAGCCGAGCGTCGCGCGCCTCACTCGCATATAGCGAATTTAACTCAGTCGACGGTTTCCGGGCTAGAGACTGGATTGTGTTTTCACTCTGGAATGGTAAGACTGGGAGAAAAATCCCGCTTTCGGTCGCGATTTCATTTAGCGAGCTTTCATGTACGGTATGTCGAGATCGAAGGAAAATGAATAGATATTATATAGGACGAGCGAGGGAGTCTTATGTCTTTAAGATGTGTGAAGTATATATGGCACATCTTAAGCTCAAGTTTCTGCGAAGGAAAACCGCGTAATTTCTGTATCAAATAATTGATCGATGACGCAAAATGAATTCGTTGAAATGTTTAATAAGTATAAATAATTTTTGAAGAATTTAAAAATTTTGAAAATTTACGAAAATGCTTTGTGTGTTTCAATTCGTTTCAAGTTCGCGCCGTAAAATACCAAAAGATAAGTCAGCTAGTTTGTTTATATAGTTAATAATTGAAATCAAATTATGCTTGTCGCCAGTTATGCAATAATCTATCACCGCATAAAATTTTAAACTTACATGAAAGAGCAATAAGCTATATTTGAATAACATATCCTTTATACATTCAAGGATTTTCTATTCGCGGGTATGAATATGCAAACTAGAAGCCTTCTAAAATAATTTTTTTACTCTAGATTCACACAATAATCATACATTACACACAGTTACATAACAATTCAATTCGCTATTATTGTGAATCGCAAGCTAGTTTTACAGTCTACTTCATTATATTAGGGTGCGAAATTTGAATTTAAAATTGACTGTCAGACCCCTTTAAGACTATGTGCTTAAACCACGAATTATCGACGTTCTTGTTAAATGAAGACAGTATTACGGTTATACAGAGCCCCAAGACTACTTGCACGTAACTCTCGATCAATCCCCACATTTCTCGGTTATTAGATCAGTAGGTTGAAAAATGTGTATGGCCTTTTCTAAAAATCGTACTAGTTTTCCCAGGCAGTGACGATAAACCCGCAGTACACATATATACAGAGGCCAGTTCTTATTTATCGTTCGCAGCGAACTTCCGGCAGCGTAAAATCCAGTCCAAGTACGAGCCACTATTATTTTCGGCATTAGCGGCAATTTGTTCTCGCGCATAAAAGTCAGTCGAGCGGCGCATTTCGGACTCGCTTAATCAAATGACGATAAGAGAGAGAGAGAGAGAGGGTTGAGGGGGAAGGGTGGGTGGGGGGGGGGGAAGTCCCGTATATAGCTGCACAGACAGGTAGAATGCTCCATATAATGAATAATTTAGGCTGGCCGCCGGCAGCTAGCTGCAGCTCACGCCATCGTCAAGCAAACACTAATGCCTGCTCAGATAAATTACCGATAAGCCCCCGCGCAAGTAAGCGAGCGAGCGCAAGACTCGCAGAGATAAGCATCTCTCTCTCTCTCTCTCTCTCTCTCTCTCTCTCTCTCTCTTCGTGGCGATATAACTGACCACAGCCTGTGTATACGCGCGTGTGGGTGTGTGAGTGTACTACTACTGTTGTAGGTTGGTAGGACACGCGATTCGCCGCTGGGCTTGCACCGGGGCTTCTCGCGATGGCGACGCAGCTTTTCCATCTACTTTTGCGAGGCTCTGTCGGCCGAATGAGGTTGCCGGGGTGGGCAAGTTGTTTTTTAAGGGAAGGGGGAGAGACGGGGACGTTAATGGGTTTCTCTAGATTTGGGTTTCAAGGTTTCTTTCTCGCTTGTTCTAAAAGGATGTCGCAAGGATGTCGCAAGGATGTCGCGATAACGCGACATCCTTGCGTTACAAGGAAAACTGATGGGTTTAACTCTATACCATATAGTGATCGTATGATAATGAGTGCCAGAAAATTAGGGAAATTAAACATTGAAACTGAAGTTTTATTTTGTTGAATATAAATTTGTAAGAGCAGTGGCTGTTGCATAGCTTGTCTCTTATTTTGTGGAGCTTACGAAGTGTCGAAAATACAGGTATGTATGAATTGGTAAATGAGTCCATTTTGTAAGTTATAGTCAAAGGATTATCTTCTCTTTAGAAGTTCAATTTTCATACCATAAAAGGAAATATAAAATTGTAATAAGAATATAAGAATCAGCATTTTCTTGATCTGATTGATTCAATTTGATTCGAGTACGCTATCACTTCTCGAAACTTCAGTTTTATTTTTGTAAAGTCATATAAATTTTTCTCGTAAATTTTTTTGATCCAAGGGAAAATCTTTTCCCTGAATATCATATCAAGTAAATTTAAAATTTTATCAATCTAATCGTTGAACAGTTTCTCAGGACAATTGTCAAATGCCTGATCTCTTATGAACGTTTCGAGCGACCAACCACGCGATAAATCAGGATGAAAAATTCGCTCTTCGATAAATCCAACAATAGTTCAATTTTTCCAGTCCACATTCATTACAAAATATATATCGAAAACGAATATCCTTATCTCCAAAGTTATATCACTGCTCTCGCAAAAAAGGCTTCTATCTCCATCCCATACGGGAAATTTTCCAAATATTCTTCCTGCCGCGCGCGCGCGCTATCTGTATAAAAAAATCGTCCATTGTTTCCAATTTCACACAAAATCCATTAGCTGCCTCCGCACCACTCCCCCCTCCCCTCACCCTCAAAAAAAAAGAAGAAAAAAAACGAGTCAAGCCCGCAGCGATATCGAACCGCGAATTTTAATCTCCGTCATGCATTTTTCAGTCAGCCGCTTACACTCCCTTATCAATGTACGCGCGTATATAGCCGTGGCGCGTTCACGCATCCGTGGCTCCGTCAAAGCCACGTTATCAAAAACTTTTTTTGCTGCCGCACATCCAGCCGGCTTTAATTTTTCCAGTCAGCGAACTTTTCAAGTATGGACGGAACAACGTGAGACGAGAGCGAGAGAGACAGAGAGTGCGTGCGACTGTCAAGCGCAACGAAGCAGCCTCTCTTTCTCTCTTCTCTCTCTCTCTCTCTCTTTCTCTCTCCCATGTACCTATAGAGAAGAGAGAACAAACGAAACGAACTATCGAAAAACAGTCGATAACGTCAACTCCAGCAGAGAAAGACCGCGCGCGATTTAATCTTGACTTTGAAAACGGTCGGGCTTTTTGCGCCGGAGGAAACTTCGCCGGAGCGTAAAAATGACGGAAACGTCGATTCGCTTAGCCGCCGCCGCCGCCGCATCGCCGCGAAAATTATGTATACGCGCGCGTGTATGAAGGAGAGGATGTGCAGCACGCGCAAGTATTCCGCGCCTGTATAAACGCGTGCATTTATATATGTATAATGTAGGGCCACTTTGTAGGGGAAAAATTTGTCTCTGTCGATACTCGTCGCCGGGGAAAATTGAAAGGATTCTCCCTTTGCGCTTGAAATAAAAGATACGCCGCGGCTGTTGTGCGCACGTACATTATACACGTGTATATCACCTATGCGCACGTTCCCTTGTACGCACAGAGCGAGCAGAGCGTAAAAGAGAGTCTGTGTACTCTGGCCGCGCTGAAAGGGAGAAGCGAGAGAACGAATAGCGGCGACGTAGTCAGATGGAAGGGCCGAGATATACGTTCATTTCGCATGGGCTCTCTCTCTCTCTCTCTCTCTCCCGCAGTAATGGATACTCGAAAGATTACTCCCGTACTCTCGCGCGAGTCGCTAATTGACAAGGTCCCTCCGCCGCAGCCGTACCGCCTCTTTTCAGCGGCTCGAGAGCATTGATTGCGCCGAGAGCCTGAGAGAGCAGCGCTTATATATATAGTATATATATAATGTAACCGAGCGAAGAGAGCGAGAGAGAGAGAGAGGAGTTTGCCATATCGTATACGCGCTGTCCGTTTGCTTATATACGCGGAAAAACTGAAAAATAATCGCGATACAAACGGCAGAGACATAGCCTATAGCGCGAACGACAATGAGAGAATCGATCCCCTATCGCCGCAGCGAATATCAATTAAATCGCGCGCGATTAACCGTACCCGAGACAATTTAATAACCGGTCAGATCCGTATCGGGCCTCAATTATTAATCGAGATTGACGGCTGCTGGACGTTTATTGACACATGCTCACTCGCACTCTTATAACACATGCGTATGTATTACAGACGCACAGTATATATACGCGCGATGAAAAAGCCAATCGCGAAGCTAATTTTCGCGTCGGGAGTCGAAGCGTACGATGGCGAAGGGAGAATTAGCTGCGAAATTTAATTTGTCGATACTATCGCGCTCGTGAGTGTTTTATCACATTTTTGACACTTCGTCTGGAACAGCGTCGTATATAGCGACTGCGTATAATATAGTCGCAAGAAATATTTAAAATTGTCATGCTTTGTATTATTCTTATAGACACGCAATCCATTGTACGTTATATTTAGATGTATCCGTCATTCTCTGCGGTCTCAGCTGTATTTTCTATTTTAAAAATCTGATGCCGTTATATGCATGCTGTCACACTTTTATTCTGATTTTATGAATGCGGTCGTTTGCTCGAGCGCGCGCATTTAGTCACTTCACAATTGATATCATTTTTATTTATGCATAATAATAAAATAAACCCTTTCACGTTACTAATGAAAAAAGTTTAAAAATTGGTAAAATCCTATAAAGTTCCATGGCATATTTAGAGTTGTAATATACAAGTTATTGAAGACCTGTATAACAATGATCATTTGTCAACGGTATTATCATATCAGTCGATTCGATCTTCGATCAGGATTGAAATTCATACTTGACCCGAAATTCGTATTACTCGTATAAATAATTGTTTTATTCGAAGACGAGCAAATCATTTAATGTTAAAGTGAATGATACCAATTGTAAGGTTATCGCCTATGAATTTCCGACCAACAGCTCATTTTTGTATTGCTATTATGCACCTTACGAATTCGATAAAAATCCGAAAAAGCGAAAAAACCGACGCGTTGAAAATCGCTATAGCACATATATACATATATACACGCGCGATTGCTTATAAGCTCGCGAATGAAGACGCGAATTCCGATGACGCGCGTCGAATTAATCAGCGATAATGACACGCTGGATTTTCGACGACGGCAGCGTGAGTCTGCGCGAAGCTTATATTCTCTCTCCTCTCTCCTCTCTCTCTCTCTCGCAACAATAATTACTCGATAAAGAGGCCTCGGACTCGCGGGGATGATTACAAATTATATCTGCAGCTCGCGCGCGCGCGCTCGAATATGATGTAATCTTCTGATAATAGCCGATGAGAGCAGCGATCGGTATCGCGCGCGCGCGTCTCTATTCCCCGGCGTTTTGTATGTATATACGGCCGCGCAGCGTCTGTTACACGCGTTGACATTGAATCGACTTGTGCATTGACTGCACGGCACAGTAGAGAGAGGGGGGCTCGCGTGAAAATTGCAAATCCAAAGCAAACCTCCGTCTTGTATAATGGAAACAAACATCGGAGCTGTTCTGTATGTATATAGATGTACACGTATATATAATACGTTATGGCTCGAGCGACGAGGGATCAAGAGGCGCAAATATATACGCGAGTGTACTTACGCATCTCCGGCTCTCTTCGGCGAATAGCTTCGCTTATGCTCCGCGAGGCGGAAAAGCCTCGCGAGCACTTAACAATCGACGAGGCGGGGAAGCCGGGAACACATAAATCATCGCTCGGCCGAGAGTGTATTATACTTGGCGAACCTCAACACACCGCTCCAGTCTCTCTCTCTCTCTCTCTCTCACTCTCTGTATGTGCAGTACGTGTACGCAGTGTACTGCAGCCGTGCGCAATACAGCTACGTAGAGACAGACGTGTATATATATAGCCGTAGGTGCGGGAGAGTATATAAGCCCGCACGACTTACTAGAGCGTTGAAAATTGAAAATTCAAAATGGCCGATATTTCCGCTCGACGGAATTAAAACAAAAAAACGACATACACGCGCGCGCGCGGCCCGCTTCATTATGACATGCATCGCTGTGTCCGTGATTTGCACTCTCGTCCCGTATCTTTTTTGTCGCGTCCTCTCCTCGCGATCTCGCCGTGCGCGTGTGTGCGTACGTGTGGAAAAAGCTCGGAGGGAGAGAATGACCGACGATGCACCGATTTTTTTCTTTGTTGCTTTTTGTTTTGCTTTTTTTCCAACGCGTGGGGGGAGAGAGATACAGTTCTCTCTCTCTCTCTCTCTCTTTTTCTGGACGTGGGCGGGGGATAGCGATAGCGCGATCCTGTGTATTTTAATGAACAGCGGGAGGGACGGAACGCGACCGAGAGAGATCGCGTTATATTGGAAATGAGGACGATTTCGAATTAATATAGTTTATCTCTCCGGGGCGAGCCTATTAGCCCGAGATTTCACAGGCGCGGAGCATGAAGTGTCTTACAGGCGAGAGGGACAATGCGCAGTGCTGTATTATAGCTCGAAGATCCAACGAAGCGCGGAAAAAGTGTCTCGATCTGCCAATACGGCGAACCAGCCCTCGACGTATCGCCTCTGCACAGAGCGAGACACGCGAGGGGGAGAGAGAGAGAGGGAGAAAAAAGTCCGAGTTTTTCACTCTTGCTGCCTGCCGAGAGAGAGAGAGAGACTATCGTCGCGACCCACACCAGTATCCGGCCGTCTGTGATTTTTGCACAATGCTCGCTCGGCTGGGCTTTGTTTTAAAATTATCAACACGTCACACAATCGGCCAGCAGCAGCAGCAGCAGCAGCAGCAGCAGCAGCAGCAGTAGCAGCAGCTTCACTCTCTGTGTAACACAAAGAACGGCCTTTCTCTCTTTTCTGTTCGTCCGCTGCAGAGCGGCATCATATCCACTGGACAGAGCGCGAGAGGGTGAGAGAGAAAAACCGAGAGAGAGAGAGAGAGAGAGACGAAATGTGCAGGAGACGTTCGCTCTGCTACAACAATCCGATGGCCGTCGCTATTTTGCATGCGTATCTCGCGGCTCAATGGGGCTTTCCACTCGCTGGAATTGAAAGCCGTTTTATCGCCTCTGCAGGTGCGCGAACTGCTCTTCTTTCTCTCCGCTCCTCGTCTATATATATGTGTGTGTGTGTGTCGCCTCTCCCTCTGCGTCTCGTCCCTACAAGTACATATATATCTCTCTGTATAACCCGGTGGACGTATAGTCTCGGCTGTTATTTATATACGTATACGGGAGGAAAGAGAGTTTGACGATCCGGAGACCCGACGTCTTTTCTCCGTGGCAGGAAGCCCCGGGACGCTTCCGTCGCAAGTCCGACCGATAGCGCGAGAGCTGTTACTTTTCATTAGCGCTTCTGTATACCTCGGAGGCAAGTGACACTCGTCGTCTACGCCGTTCTGCGGTTGCTTGGAGAAAACCGATCGTCGTCGGAAACTTTCCATCGCAACGACTCGCCACCTTTTTTGTTTTATTGTATACGTTACGGCCAGTTTAATACACGTATATCGCGTGGATTCTGAGAAATAGTTTAATAGTCGCACAGTCTATCTGCCAGCTGCTCTAGCACGGCTATATCCACGATAAACAGAGGTAAAAATTAGCGAGAACCAATTATCTGATGGATGCACGCCGCGGGCTGTCACGAATGCATGCGTGCAGTTGCGTTTGTATTTTTTTAATGCATAACTCGGACGTCATTCGGCATGAAAGATCGATGCGGTTGTGCGGGGGTTCTAAGTCGATTGGACAATGAAATTTAGCGCCTTAATGTATATAGCGGATGAAAAAATGAAGTATGTTGATTGTTAGCTACAAACAATCGAAAGACTTCATTTTTCCTACTACGATATAAGAGTAGGAATCAAACTTTTAACAGTATTGTTTAATTGTTTTTAAAATTTTTCAGAATAATTTGCTGACGTTTGAGCTTTATTCAAAGTTTTACCAATGAGTTATAAATCTACCTATCATTCAACGCGCCGCGAAAGACGTGATTTATTTTTGTATACTGATGCTCCCCATTAAAAATTACAAAAAAAAGATGTATATTCATCCTGCTACATATTCTGGCGCGAAATTTGAATTTTTAATGAAGTTTGAGCGAGCCCCTCACAACGCTGTCGACGGAAAAATTGCGCAATCAACATCCTCGCCGAGGAAAAACGAAAATTGCGCAACAATGCAAGCAGCATATAATTGCATCAAAGCCGATTATTTTCCCATCATCTTGGACACACGCTGTACGCTATAACGCGTGTGCTTCGAACAATTAAATAATCGACAATCGCGGAAACGGCCCATAACTCAGGGCACATCAGCATATCGCTCGTTTCGATCGCTCGAAAAATTCAATTTGAATTTTCATCGCCGCCGGTGTTTGCCTTTCGATATACGCGTATACTCACACATACGTAAATATACATACGAACATCTCGAAAAATATATCAGCAATACAGGCTCTTATCGAGAGCAGATCGCGGTAGCAGAAGCTCCAGATGGAAAACCGATACACACCGAGCGTCTAGCGGCCATTATTTTGCTAGACTGGCCCGATTTGAATCTGTTACCCTTCCGCCACCCCCCCACTGCCTGCCCTCCCTGATAAGACTGGGAAAAAAAGTCACGTTATCGTCGGCAGTCTGTCAAGAGGGAATCTTCCCCGATCTCTTATATACACTGCCGCGATAAATTTATCGAAAGCTTCTCTGGCGAGCGCATACAATACACGGCACGCGCTTCTGAGTTACGAGGCCCGTCGTCCGCAGCTGAAATTCCTAGCGTCTTCTCTTGCTCGAAATGGGACTCGGCAAAAAGACGCTTATGCGCATTGCAGTTCGGCGCGCGTTTTATACGCGAGGGTCGAAAGATGTATTAGCTCCTTAAATATACACACTCGCGCGTTATACGTTGTTTGCTATATAGAGCCGACGTGGCGTGTCTGGTCATTCGGCGGCATCACACGCTATGCACAGGCTAATTATGAAATTATGATAATGCAAGTGCGTCCGACGGCATACAGCACTCCGCAAACGTGTACGAAATACTCCGGGACGAGGTTGCACACACACACACACACATATACATATATATATATATCTCGAGTCGTCGTCGCGGTGCGCGAGAAAACAATTATCCCGTGGAAAAGAAAAAGGTGTCTCATCGTCGATGCGCTGACGGTACATAGCCGAGGCATATTATATACATACGCAATGTATGTATATTGTATATAGCCGTAAGGGCTCGCGTGCGACGGTCTCGGCTGGCTAGTTCTCCCTCGCCGCGTTCTCGTCGTCGTCGCCGTCGCCGCCGCCGTCTCTCGAGCGAGTCGACCTCCGGCTCTTCCTCCTCTCCTTCGCGGCGCGCACACTGCGTGGCCTCGTGTCACGGCCTTTAGCTTCCATTGGTCGAGTACAGTCCCTCTTTTCTTTCTCTCCCCCGCGCGTGCACGTATATATACGTATACAGCACTCTTTTCACTTCTTTCGTTTCCCGCTCTCTCCCTCTGCTCTCTATACGCCTGTAAGTACGGCTACACACGTGTGTGTGTGTGTGTGTGTGTGTGTGTGTGTACGTACGGGAGAAACAGAAAGGGACGAGAGAGAGAGAGAGAGAGCGCGATTCCTTCTTCCTTTTCTCCGCCGCACGGTACACAGCAGCGTCAATCGATCCTTTGCGCCGCCGGTCTAATTGACAGGCTGCCGGACAGAAGATGTTTTATTACGCGTTTCTTCAATTGCAAGCACAAGCGCGCCGTTTATAGTCTGCCGCGCGCGCGCGGGATAAGTCGCGAGGATTCGCTCTCTTTGTGTATACCTATACGCCTTGGGGGCACTGCGAGAGGGAAATCATGGACTTTGCAGGAAATTAAAAGAAGAGTACGAGTTTTGAATGCAAGATGCCGGAATGGTTGGACGAATGTTTCGTTGATTTCGCTTGATGGATGTATAGCGTTGTTTAAATTCCAAATTTTTATAAAAGAATGAATTATCGCATTAGACTGAAATTATAGTATAAAGTGCAGTTTGTAACAACTTCATGAGTTGACAAAAATTGTTTTAGCAACTCAGGAACGATAATTTAATGCCAATTTATAAAGCTTTTTTTCGCTCCACACCGCAGAAGCTATGGTAATTTTTATTTTTATTTTTGCTTGCAACATAAAGGAAATAGCCTGTCTGTGGAAAAATAAGGTGATTTTCATTTGGATTGTTCGACCATCCCATTGGTTGGCCGAGTGCAAAATTAAAAAACCGCCCCAGTTCGCTGGCATTAAACTGATAAAGTCTGTATCTCTTCCCCAAATCATATAAACAGAATATGGGAAGCTGTATGCAAAATCATACACAAATATACAGAAAGTACATAAATTGCCAAAAATATATTCAGTATTGAAATTGTATACAAAATGCGGAATAATAAACATTTGCATTGAAGGATCGTTTCAATAAATCGACAGCGCTATATACCGTGATCCAAAATCGTTAAAAAACATCATATTACATTGAAATTGAGAATCTATAGTTCGATTCACCTGTGTTCAATTATTGTTGCAAGAATATATTCCTACTAACGACAATTAAAAAATTAGCCATGTTTCCAATATTTCAGGACGCGATTTAAAAAACTGAAGGGTATAAGCACAAAAGCCGAATTTCATTTTTCGACAATTCGAGGTGTAATGTGGTCTGCGTCCTCGACAAACCTATTAAACGATGAAATCCCCCATGATTTGCAGAGGAGCACTACCCCCTATCACCCAGCCGAAAGCTTCGAACGGCTTCTCTCCGCAGTGCTCGCAAGCAGCTATAGCCCACCGACTCCACAGCTCGCGCGAGTACTTATTCCGCTCTCGCGAAAATCAGTAAAATCGTTCTTAGCATATAACCTTCCCTTTTGCGCTGCACGAAGCCGCGAAATAGCCCATGTCCGCGAGCGTTATGTAAAGCGCGGCTGGCTTTATTTCGGCTCACACGTACACACGGACACACACACACGCGGGGGCCGGTAGTCCAGGGCTGTACCTTTGCTTTGAGAGAGAGAGAGAGAGAGAGAGAGAGAGAGAGAGAGAGAGAGAGAGAGAGCAAGTGAGAGCGAGCGAGAGGCTTATCAGATCGCGTGTCCTAGCTACACACGTATGTAGGCCAACAACGGCTAGGCGCGCGCACGTAAAACCGATGCTCGCGCGATTAGCCGCGTAAGGACGCGCATTTTTCAAAGTCCTGGCGCTCGTTATTCCTCCTGCCGGACGCGCGTTGCTTTTTTTTCCTTCTTCGAGCGGCCGCCGCCGCCGCCGTCGCAGTCGCGACTTTTCTCTCTCTCTCTCTCTCTCGCTCGCTCGCTCGATTCGAAAATTCAGAGCGCAAACAATGCGTTATGTGCATAATACACACAAAGTGCCACACTTGTCTAACTGAGCGTGTAATACGCGGAATTATTATCCTTCATTTTTCTCCCGTCTCTCTGGTATATACGTATACAGAGATACGGTCAGGAACAAAGGGTCACATTCTCTCTCTCTCTCTGGTCTCTGCGGTAGATGTATACACCTATACGCGCGCTGTAGTGGCTTTCACCCGAAAGTATAGAGTATAGCTGGAAAAGAGAGGCAGCCGCTCGTTAGGCCGTCAAGCCGCGCGATTTTCTCGGGCGAACGTCCGGCCCACTCGTACGTGCAGCAATAGTTGAGTTGTGAGGTGCCACGACGTTCTCTCTCTCTCTCTCCCTCTCTGTATCTATACGTATACGTATACGCGTTCGCGTGGGTGTACGTGTGCTCGTTCAAAATGGCCGCGATATCGATTTCGCGTCGATGTACATTCACGAGCTCAATATACGCACGGCGCCCAGCGTACATCTCAATAACGCATGATATACACATAGGTAGAAATTTAATTTGCTCGCGTTAATTTCGTACGGCAGACAAGAAAGCTTTGTTCCGAGCTCTCGAAATGCCGGTGGTAGAGCAGCGAGTCGCGCAAACTTCCTAGTCCAGTCGCAAATTAGTCACGCTTAGCAAACAGCGCGCCTCGAAAGACAGGATACGATCTCGCCGCGGCAGCGCAGCAGCAGCAGCAGCAGCAGCTTCGAAATTTAAGTCCCCCGGGGGCTGCAGCCGTATAATAATATGGAAATGATACAGACTGCAGCAGACGTAAGCCACTTTTCTCTCTCTCTCTCTCGGAAGTGTGTATTATAATGCAAACCACTGTATATACGTATATATATATATATATATAGACGCTTACGTGTAAGCTTCTTGTAAACTCGCCTCAAAGTTTTGCCGGCTGATTTGTTAACTTTATAATACGTATATATACGTTATACTCCCGCGTATATACAGCCGAGGGTATATAAATAAAATGGAAATGCTTCCAGGAAGCTCTCCGCGGGCAGCAGTAAAATAAAAAAAAAAACGAAGGAAAAAAAGAAAACAGTCATTTGCCGCGAACGCGAACGTTATTAATACAATATTAGTCGCACGCGTGCGTCCATTCGCTTTATCGGGCAGGACGATCGTCGAGCGTCGCTTTAGTCGGTCAGAGCGATAAGTTATTCCGTATAGGACATGTCTCTCTCTCTCTCTCTCTCTCTCTCTCTCTCTCTCTCTCTCTCTCTCTCTCTCTCTCTCTCTCTCTCTCTCCACTTTTGTCATTATTCCGCGGTTGAACAAACGCTCGCACGAGCGGATGAAAGTTCAGGGCAGAACTTTTTCTTTTGTGCTTTATTATCGGGCGCAAGTTGCTGTATTTTTTTTCATTTTTTTTCCCTCTCGTTTCGTGCTTGTATCTCTCTATACACACGTGCGGAACAGTGTGTAACGTATATAAAATGAGAAACGAGCGGAGCTTATCTCGAATCTATGCGCGATGTGTAATTTACGAGGAATAAAAGTCGAAGGAAGAAAACGTAATCGGTATATATATACGTGTACACATCGTAGTATACGTACGTATGTACACACAGGCATCTAATGACTTTTCCATCGAAAACACTGTGTGGCGAATCTGGGCACAGTCGGGAGGGAAAAGCCTCTGCATCTGCCGACTATTGAGTATGTCTATGCAAACGAATCCTGCGCACCTGAGAGGGCCATTGTATTCCCGGCATAAACACAAGCTCCTCCGTCGGCAATTAGCTCCGGCTCGCTTTGGCTATCTCGCGAGAAAAGACGCGCCGCGGGCGACTCCTTTCATCCTCTCTTATATAGCTCTCAAATAAATATACATATATATATATTTGCGCGCGTGCGACCGTAAATGGCTCGCGAACAGATTAGATATGTAAGCGCGTGCGCGAGCGCGCGACAATTTAAAAATCCTCTTCCCACCTTTTTTTCATATATATACCAGTGCAGAAGCTTCTCTCTCTCTTTCTCTCTCTCTCTCTCTCTCTCTCTCTCTCTCTCTCTCTCTCTCTCTCTCCCTCTCTCTCTACTTTATCCCTTATTCAAATTAACTAAAGCCGCAGTCGTGCATTTGAATACAAGCGCACGTGACTGCGCACTTAAGTATCGAGTCCGCGAAATTATAATACAATAAGGATTTCGGAAAGGTGCGCGTGCGTACAGCTTATGTGGATATTGGGAAGGGGGAATCACTATTGCAGAATGTATCGTTGTTTGACTTAGAGATACGAGGGTTGTTTGGATTGTTAACAATCGAATCATTTAGTAATGATTCTTTCATTGATCCACAAGTAAGTTAAAGCTTTATATAGTGTGTACTGGGTGAAAAAATAAAATGTGCAAGTAATTCTGGTGATTATGTGTGTAATCGTTATATCATAGTAACCTGAGACATTGCAATATAAATTAAATAAGAGTATACAAAAATCAATGTTGATAATATCGTATTCATATACTATCGATTTCAGGCGTGCTTTCAAGTCTCGACATAATCAAGTATAGTATTTTGTAAAGTTAATTATTTCCATAATTAAATACAAAATTCATTACTCTGGGTTGAGTGGGTTAACATTTCTCAGCAGCGGTGCTATTTATAAAAAATTTTAAAAATCATATTTCGGTACAAATGGAGTATCATCTGATCAATCAAACGTCGACTGCTCTTGGCAATGAGTAAATAGATAACGGTCGAGTCCGGTAAGACTTAAAAATTACACAGCGTGTCTCAACCACGATTTCGAATTTCCTCGGCCGCAAGAAAAATGATTTTCTAATCAGCGGAAATTGCGCTCCGCCTATGAAAAGGCCTGTCAAAACATCTCAGAAGGATCGTGCACATCCCTTTTGAGCAAGACATACACACACACACACAGGATATATCGCAAGCTGACACTTCCCATCTAGATAACTCCATCCCTTTCTCATATCCTCACACACACAGCCACGTACACGTGTACACGCACAGGCTTGCACAGATATATACAAACGCGCGCAGACCTTCGTCGCGAATTAATTAATAAAATTACACGGATATAATAATATAAAATTTCCACGTCAGGCCCATTCCCGAGTCCCGGCTTGCCTCACGCAGCCCGAGCATTGCACTGTGCACGCGAGTACACCGTCTGCGCGCGTATTTCGTCAGCTGGAAACGCGAATATAGTTGCCCAAGCTTCGATTCGCGGGTAATTACATTAATTCATAAAAGCGAGCCTCTTCATTAAGAAGAGGCAGCCAGCGCGCAGTGGCGGCGGCGGCGGCAATAACAGAATGAGCAGAATGCTCCGCGCGGAAAGGAAAACGCGCCGCAGAATGGGAGAAAAGCCTCGTTCCCGAAAGCACAGGATTTTCCCATAAGTGAAACAGCGCGCGCGGCATGAATGGGAGTTGCTCCATCCGAGAGAGTGATGTGTACAGTTGCGCGGGGAGGGACTTTATATGCGCGGAATGTTATCAGATCTATGCCGCTGTGGTTATATACTGTTGTACTGCACTTTTGCGTGCGTTCCACAGACTCGAGGAGGGTTATTACGTATGCTAATTCGGTAATTGCTTTATTTTCAATCCCAAAGAGGATGAGACCTTATATTATGATGGATCGAGCTGTACACTCTTTTCGTGAGTAGGCCTCGCCGTTGCTATGTCAACCGGAAGTCGTGAATATTCATCTTAACTCTTTTTTTTTGCTCACTATACAACCTATGCGCTTGAATAACTGACGACGGGAAATCAGAGTCGGATGTCGACTGGTCGACTCTGGTGAATCGAGAATCATTGGGTTCGTGTTGCTGATAGTAGATACCCATGTAGAAATCTCCCTGACTTGTACCTACTTAAAACTAGATTCCAATCAGCTGTACTAGCGATTTTCCTACCCGGGAAAAACTAGCCAGAAACCAAACTGGATCTAGTCTGCTTTACTTGACATAACCTCAAAATTCATGGTCATTCGTAAAACGTAAGGTTTCCTGGTCTGAAACGGGATAGGAGTACTAATCATGTTCTATGTAGGGAAAACTAACCAGAAACAAAACTGGATCTAGTCCGCTTTACTTGACATAACCTCAAAATTCATGGTCATTCGTACAACTTAAGGTTTCCTGGTCTGAAACGGAATAGGAGTACTAATCATGTTCTATGTCGGGAAAACTAGCCAGAAACCAAACTGGATCTAGTCTGCTTTACTTGACATAACCTCAAAATTCATGGTCAGTCGTACAACCTGAGGTTTCCTGGTCCGAAACGGAGTAGGAGTACTAATCATGTTCTATTCTAAGCAGGGAATAATCGTCGTCCCAAACATGTAAACAGGGCTAACGCGATTTCGATGACGTATACCGCGCGTCGTACGGGCCGCAATCAAAATAAAAGTAAAATTTGAAAAATGAAATTGTTCGCGCGGAGGAAAAGTGCGAGACTTTCACTGAGTCCGAGGCGCGAATTCCGCGGAGAAGCCACGCGCTGCCGAGAAAGTGCAGCGACGCATAATGTATAGTTTCGCGGGCGAGATCCCCGCGCGCGAATTGAGTTCCAAGCCAGGGCACGTGCGCCACGTCGGCAGCTCTTATACACACTCTCTCGAACTTAAAATGGGGCTCTCGCCGCGCGCGGGCTATCGCCTCGCCATGATCGCACTCGAAACATCGCGCGCGAACTAGCCGACAAAGACGCCTCTCGGCATCCATAATTCAAGCAATCCCATATAACGCGCGCGGCGATTGGCTCGTTAAACGCGAGTCTGCATGCGCGACCTTGCGCCTCGCGCACATGTTAATTTCGCGCGAGGCTCGGCTATATCCCGCTGCTTTCCATACAGAACCTCGCGGCTCACAACAGTGCGCTGCTGTTGCACTTTATTGCGATAGGACGAGGATGGAATTCGATCGAGCCGTTCGCTTTTTAGACTCGCCGCGCGAGCGCATATAGAAAGTCTCCCGACGTCGGCGCCTGCGTGTAGTGTGATGTATAAAAAGCAGGAAATATACGTGTGTATTATATTGTGTAGGATAAGTTTATGAGGAGGAAAAAAAACGCGACAAATCCGAGGGCTCCACATGTAGATTTATGCAAATGCCCGGTGTCGGGCAGTCGGTCGACGGGCGCCATAATTAGAAACCTAATCAATTTCTCGAATGTATATCGCGTGGGCAAGCCCGAGTTCCGGCTCTCTGGCTTTTCCACTGCCGCGGCGCTCGCGTTTATATGTATATACATATATATACGTGTATACTGTATATATGCATATATACACGTATACGTGGACTTTTTGCGATCGCAGAGAGCACACGAGAGATCATCGATCACCGCTCGCCGGGCGTTTATTATACGCGGCGGCGATTCCGGGCTTATCTTATCGGGTCCACTCATTCTGACGGATCTGATGCATAATTCAGATTAATTATCGCGTCGCTGCGGCTGACGGTTGAGGAGCACGTGCAAAGAAAGTGATGTGTATCGATGCCGAGTGTATATATGGAGCTGCAGTGCTTACATGCGCGATGTGTGTGGGTAGTCGCAGTTCAGAATTTTGTTCATTTGCTTTTGTTTCTTTTCTTTTTTTGACTTACTGACCTTGACATACATCATACATCGGCTACACGTGAATCATTGGATGTGCGATCGACAGCCCGGTGTAGACCTTCTTAAACGGTGAATGATGGAAAATTTTATCGATCACTTGATTATTTGGTGAAAGCAAAGATGTCACTGGCTTATAATGTCCAAAAACTCATTGTTGTCGGCCGTTGGGAAGGAGTTAATGATTTTGAATTGAAAAATTTTACCTAATAGATGGGAATTCTAATCATTGGCGCAATATTTGTTTATGATGATTCAGAGTGAAGAAAGTTTTTATTTGAATCTAAATTCAAACAATGTCTCAAAATTGCGTATATTTACCTACTCTCTGTTTAAAAAAAAACTTGAAATGTCGAGTAGTTTCATGGTTCTTATATGCTCTATAATAAAAAGGATACTTATGTATTAGTCCCAATACTGACCACGTCATTTGATTTTGTATCTATTTTTTTTTGTTACTGAAATTAATACCAATGAATACTTACGTGCTTTTAATGCAATTCTGTTCTGTTAAGTACAGACGAGTAATTACTGTGACTTATTTTATTGATTATTTGTCGTCAGTATATATTATTGGCAGATTATTAGTTCCATAAATTCTGTTTGGTGTTGGAAATTGGTATATGCAAAACATATCTATGGGGTGAAAACTTTCTACGTTTGTACATCGCAATAATTATTGTGTACTGTTAACCGCCATGATTGTACATCTCAGAGAGTCTGTATCCAACAGACGGCGCGTTTCATGCCAAAATCAAGATTTTGAAAAAAACAAATATGAGGAACAATATAATTTTTATAAAAATTTTCATCGACGCGTAGCGTGAAACAAAGGAATGCCTCTCAACTGCGGCTGGGCAGCAAAGAGAGAAAGCCGCGAAAAATTTCGAGCGGCGATTTGCCATCTTAGAAGCCAACTCAACATACCTATCCGACAAAGTACCCAAACCCCCCCTATAATGTTTCTTCTCTCGTCCGTACACTCGGACACATCGTATAGCTATCTCGAGTCGGGAGACGCATCGGCTCGCACGCAGGAACCTCTTATTTGCTCGGCTCCTCCTCGAATTTATATACAGCGCAACTTTTTCCTGCGGTATTTATGAAGCGGCCACAATGCGTCCGAGGATTTTCAGGCACGTGCGGAATGAAGTCGTCGAGTGTATAGCCGTCTCTCTCTCTCTCTCTTTCTCGCTCTCTCCCTCGGCTTCATCGGAGACAAACGCGCGCCGTAATTCCCGATTGTAAATCTCTCGCCGAGAGGCCTCTATCTCGCACCTTCGGCTTTTATATACATTTCGCGCGCCAGTCCCTTTTTGCGCAATCGCGCTCGTCGATCGCCATAGAGGATAGAAGATTTATTCTCTCCTATGCATACATTTTCAGCTGCGACTAATTAAGCTGGCTCCGCGTACGATCTTGGCGTAAGGGCTCGAGAATTTCTCCAAATAAGCGTATGTTTATTCTTCTGCTTTGTGAAAATTTCAGATCGATGGACCGATCCGTAAGATAGAAATGAGTTATCGTAAGAAAAGACGAATAAACTCTTAAAAAAGCTTAATTCCAAAAAAATACATAAATAAATAAGTATTTTAGCGCATAAATAAATGAGCTGCTGCCTGCAATGCGTTCCAAACTTGCATTACTTGTATATGCGTTCCATTTTCAACTTTCAGTGTTTGTAACTTTTGATCTACAGCGTGCACTGTTACATTTTGGTCGGTTATGACAAATTGCCTAATTTGAATATTCGCGCGCGTTACATCCATTAGTCAATATAGTGCTCGATTATAGTTTGATAATTCGTTGCTGCGACATTGTTCAGTTCGCAACAGCCGCGATCATTTACCAATTTCAACCTTTATATGTGTCAAAAATTTTTAACGACCTTCTATCGATCGAAGCCTATAACGTCCTCATTTTTTTTTTGCATTTTTCATGAGTTTGATAGATAAAGGGAGCAGATTAAATGGAAAATTTGTGCTCGGGGTGTTTTTCTCGACCCGCGCTGGCACTCGCCAGTTTTTTCTTCCCTTCGAAACCGAAGATTCTGCAGGTCGACCTGCCAGCGCACTTCAGGACCCACCTCTCAACCGATAGCGCGGCCAAGCCGCGAGTCCGCGTTTCGCGTAAAATTACGAAAACGCCAAGAAGATCGCGTAGTATACGCGCCAGCACGCGTATACAGGGGAAAAGAGCCGCTCCCACCTGCCAGAAGCGTAAAACGGCGAAGGAAGTCCGCGCGTCGGCCATCAACGCGCGAAACAATAAGCGAAAGTGAAGCTAAAAAAGACGCGCATTTTTTTTTATCGCCCCGCGGATTTCCAGTCGCGCACACTTTTATATACATGTATATACATATATATATATACACACGTGCACACGGCGCGAGCGCGCAGCTCTCTCGGCGAGTAGGAAAAAAAAAATCCCGCAGATGCGTTATAAAGATAGCTCCTCATCCGTAATGTCTATTTCGTCTTTATTGTTTCTGCCTCGGCCTCCCTCTCTCTCTCTCTCTCGCGGGCTTTTTTTCCCGCTCTCTCGCTCGAAACTACGGGGTAATACAGGCGTGTATATCTATATGTATATACGCGCGGTGCACAATGGCACACACGCGGCGCTCTCGCGCGAGCTACTGCGCGCCTTTATCTAGAATTCTTTCGAAAGCCGAGTAGCCGTTAGTCCTGCAAACGTACATATATATATACCTGTGCAGACCGGGCCCGCGAGCGCGCGCGAGAGAGAGAAGGCGGTGTACTTTTTTGCGCCGTACGTCGATTCTCTCTCGCTTTGCACGTAAACGGCTTCATTTCGCTGGCTTTTTACGCCGTCCCGTCGTAAAAGTCTCTTTCTCTCTCTCTCTCTCTCTTTCGAAGCGAGCTTAAATCCCGCGCCCCGGGCTCATCATACTTTTAAATATCGCGCGCAGCAGCAGCAGCGGCGGCGGCGGCAGTAGCTCTCGTTAAAAGTAGGCGCGGGCGAGAGACGAGCGCGGCTTTAATTTCGCGAGAAGGAGAGCCGAGGAAACGCGGGCGAAGCAACAACTTTATCGGAGATTTATCGGCAAAGCGAGAGAGAGCCGGCCGCCGAGCGTTAAGATGGGATTATGGTTATTTGTTCCCTGTTAATGGAATCCTTTTCTTCCCTTTATACGGCCTGCTTTTCCCTAATTAAAGGACGAGGAGCATAGCGTCCGCGCTTTTGTCTCCGTTTCGCGCGTCTCGCTTTTATATCGTTCGCCTCGGCGCTGCTGCTTCGTGTATTCGACGATTCGCCGCCGCGTTGCTGTACTTTCACGCGTCGAAAAAATTGATAATTGCCCGGCTCGTCGCGCGGCGACGCGCGAGAGGAAAGAAAAATGTGTGTATAGTATACACGAAAAAAAAAGGAAGGAGGAGAGCGACGTGGGAAAAAAATCGCCGGAAAACAAAAGAAGCGACAAGGCTCCTTCTCGCTTAATAATAACGGAAGCGGCCGTCGCCTCGCGTGCCGTAATCATCGGCCCAATTCTCACCCGCCGACGCTATGGATGTAAGCCGCTCGAGTATAATCTGCGCTCGCAGTGCGTACGTTGGATATACGCGTGCGTATTATACTTATATACACAAACTCTGGCCCGAATCTTTCGGTTCTCGCGTTTAATTTCCAATTGTATAATATATACAGGTACTTATAAACAGCCAGGAAATCTATATAGAATATTTAGTGTACAATCGCCAATCAAAGTGAAATTCTTCTCTGGCAATTAATTCCGCGCGCCGACGACGCGTATATAGTCGGGGTAGTCCGCGCAGCTGTGCAGGAGCTGCGAGAGCGAGCGAGCGAGGGAAGGGGCTTCTTCGCTGTTTTTTTTCTTTTCGCTCTACGCCTATTGTGCGTTAGTCGCGGGGAATCGAGGAAGCGACTGCCATTGTCGCGGCAGCGGCGGGGAACGATGCCAGGACGATAAGCTGCTCGGGTTATACGGCCCGACGGATACGCTGCCGTTGCTATATATACCTCTGCTCCTCCTGCTCTATGCACACACGGCTCTGCGTGTATCGCACACCAGCAGCAGCAGCAGCAGCGGCTTCTCGTTGCGGAAATTTTGCTCTCCGCGATGGATTTTCAAATGGGAGTTCGAGGCTGCTCGCCGCGCTCTCGGGAGAGCCGCTTTGCCGAGTGCCGGAGAACCGAGGGATTTCGCGGGTATAGCGCGTTACGGCGATTTTTATTTTTTCAATTTTTACGCGAGAAAGCGTTGAGAGACGATACAAAGTTTAATGAGATTTTGTACATGTATGTAAAAATGTCTGTGCTGGTCGATTATCTAATTTTCGTTTCCAATCAAACGATTTACTTAATTAGATGCATACAACAATTCTTTTATTAAACATCGATTTAATAAACTTTCTATGCCCCCGTGTCATTACATTTTGAATTAAATACACACGATTCTTCGAAACCTATAACTCTTTGAAATTCTTACCCGTTGTACGCAAGCAAACTGAAAAATATTTTTATTTCAAAACTGCAACACATTGAATAATCAATCATAATAACGCGTCCAATGCAACAGGACCTCAACAGCTCGCGGCAGCAAACGTGAAAAACCCTGTGGCAGAGCGCAACGGTCCGAAAAAAAAGTCCGCGCTTAAATATAAAGGCAGCGGTTGCAGAGCAGCAGCAGCAGCAGCAGCAGCAGCAGCAACAACCCCAGCCTAACACACAATCCGGCAACTCACACAGTCACGTATCCTCAGCCGGACACGATATCCTGCAACGAAACCTACATCCCGACGGCAGCTCAACCGAACTTGGCATCTGCTCCTCGTCGTCGGGGCCCCCGTAATATGCGCACACGTATATACATATACTACACGCGTATAACGTATACGTATATATACGCGCGGAGCTGCGGAGCCTATCTCGAGCGGGATCTAAGATGCTCGCGAGAGATATCGCGCTCCTGCGTGCAGCCGCTCGTCGCGCGAGCGGGAGAGGAACCGCAGAAAGACAGCAGCGGCAGCGGCGGCGGCGGCGGCGGAGGCGAACGAACGTTTTATTTGAAAGTGGGTGTAGGTACGCGTGTTCGAACGAGAGGCCTAATCGCTGATTACTATGATTCTCTCTTGGCCAAGTTCCGATTCCTCTATTATGCAGCGCTTGTCGGCCTGCTTCCGGTGTAAAGGACCTCTTTATCCGCTCGCTCTTTTACGCGCAGTGTCTGACGTACGTGTATTATTGCGCTCTTTTTGCGCGGACTCGCCGCGTCGGATTATGTGTGCAGCCACGGGTTGGACTCGGAGACGAGTTTCTCGTATACGCGGACGAATCGAGCTGTACGTCTTTGCGCCTCGTGTTGCAGGGCTATATATACATGAGAGTTGAAAGAGGCGCGCGCGCGGCGGCCAAGCTCACATAAGTATCGCGCTCGTCGAGGCTTAAAAAGGGCCCCGCGCGCGCAATTTGTCGGCGCGCAAAAAGTCGTAATAACCCGCGCCTGCGGATCCCAGTTTGGTAAAGTCGTTGGTCGCGCGCTAATTAGCAAGGCGCGCGCGCACGTTCGACCCTCGCTTCCTGTCCTGCACTCAGGCTTTTTTCTCGGTCTCGCGATTGTTGCTCAAGTATCTGCACTTGGATGTACTTGTCGTTTTGAGTTTGCGCTTGGAAACTACGCGTAGAGAGTCGAGGTTCCAAAGAGAACATTTTGCCTGTTTCGTATGCGATAGATGCGCTGAATTTCAGAGAGATTCTCTCGAGGAAGCCCTTCAAAAGGCCATATAGCAATTGCAAAGCTTTTCTGGGATTTAGAGTGAATCAGTTTTAATTTCAACAAAGTTATCAGTATGTGCACATAATAGTTTTACAAAATTTTTGTAATATTGTCTGTACAATAGATAAATGTATATATAGGATAGCTTTCTGCAATATCTAAATTTTGGTAACAATATTTAAATTATAAACTTATCAAAATATGTAAATCTTTATTAGAAGTAAAATAATACACGTGATCTATTTCTGGCATTATCATTCGACTGGTAATTCCCTTGGCTATGAAAAATAAGTTGGGTCTAGCGCGATCAAACGTAGGCAGCACATCATGCAGAGTGTTTCCGTAAGAGATTTCTTATCGAAAATAATAAGGTGACATGCATTTTCTATTTACGTGAACTCTCTTTGTAATATAAGAAGTTTTCCCATATCTCTGTTGATATAAATGGAGTACAATCAATTTATGCACGGTATAATTTTGGTTAATAAAAAAGGGCCGGCGCTTCCCCTTCATCCGAATAAAGAACCCAAAATTTCAGTAGATTCAGCCCGAAACCACAATGAAAAGCTCCGAATTTCGTGAAAATCTGTTAATTCCCGCGAAAATCCAACGAAAACTCGAGGCCAAGTGGAAGCCTCCCCTGCAGCCCTTTAGTCCCTCCTAATGAAATCATAACCCCCTCTATACGCGCAAAAGCGGAACAATTACATTCCGGCCATAGAAATTATCCACGCGCATTCTGCGCGCGTGTGCGCACGTCAACATCGACAACATATATACACGCTTATATACAAGTATATATAGAAAAAAGAGCGTCGCGTCTCCCGCGCGCCTCGAGGCTCCCGCGTCTATAAAGAGACGTTTCAGGAGCGCGCGCGCGCGCGCGCAATATCCTTACCGCAGAAGAGTATATACCCAAAGAGAGAGAGAGCGAGTGCGCCGTTCCCCTGTTATTAGGGACAATTTCCAATTGGCCTCGGGGAAGCCGTTGCAGCAAGCGCGCAAGCAGCCAGACGGGCCGAGCCGAGCGCTCGGACAGAGAGAAAAATAAAGAAGGCCGGTATATACGGTGAGGGCTCGACAAGACACATATATGTAGGAAGCACATAATGTTATGTGGCACCCGGGGGTGCGCGCAGACCTCTCTCTCTCACTCGCAATGTCCTCCCGGCGCTCAGTCGCGCAGTCACTCGAGCCGCCGACGCCGACGCCGTCGCGAGCGCGTATACATACACAGCGAGCATATTTTATGATAAGCAGCGCGGCAGCCGCGCGACTCCGCTCTTTTTCCTTTCCGACTCTCCTGCGCGCGCTCTACACACGTGTACAGTATACATATACGTATGCGTGGACGAGCCGCCTGCAGCAAGTTGCGGCGATGCCTTTTTTTTTGTTCTTATGTATCCTTCTTATCCTCTTGCTCATACGCTGCACCTATACGTATACATATAGGTGCACGTGATACACTTGCACTGAAAATTTGCAGTGGTCCGCGCACGATAGCTATATATATGCGGTGGAAAAATTTCGGTTCGGATTTTTATCCGCAAAAAATATTCACACGATTCTTTCCTGAAAGACGAGCGAAGCGACGGCCCGATACCTCCCGTAACTTCCCCTAAGGCCGGAATCACCCCCCTTGACCACCTTAAAGAGCAACAAAACTCTGGTCTTGATGAAAAAAGGGGGGTGGGGGGCAAAAAGGAAAAAAGAGCGTATACACCTCACGTGCATCCTCCTCCGTATACATGCGAGAGTCGCGCGACGAGGGGGACGTTCCCTCTTTCTCTTCCCTCGGATCCGTAATCATTATGATTATCTCGTATTAGGTATTGACTACGGATTTGCATAATGTTACCCCCGCGCGTTTATCGCGCGAGTCTCTCTCTCTTTCTGTGTTCTCTCTTTTTTTTCTGCTCCACAGGCAGCCTCCGGTCATGATTCGATGCTGCGCTAACTCGTGCCCATCCCACATTTTTCTGCTCGACGCGTGGATTATATTTACGATGCGCCGACGCTAAGATCGTCCGGCAGTTTTTCTCTCGATGCGCGAGATATAATGCAGAGAGCCGAGACGTGGACTGCCGTTCTTGCTGCTATTGTTGTTGCTGTCGGGAGAGATCTTTTTCGCACTGGCGATCCATCCGTGCAGTGGAACGCGAGTTGCGATTTCTTCATTAATATCAATCGGAGCCCTGTTTATTTTCTAATATATGACAGCGTTATACCCGTAGATATAATCATCGTCTTTATCGGAACGCGACGGGCTTGTAATTTTCAATCCATCCGTGCTGCGGTAGGACGAGCGAGAAAAAGGATTATAATATTGTAGCGAAGTGACTGCGTGGAACTGAGGGCGTTCAAGAACGCGCTAAATATAGGTTATACGCGGGCCGATCCGACTCATCAGATTTATAATAAATTTGAATAATGGCAAGAGTGTGTGTGTGTCTGGGCTCGATTTACGTACGGGATTTGTGCTTGTCTGCGCGTATAGATATATATGTATACCGCCATACGGTGTGGATCGAGCAAATCTTCCGGGCAAGCATCAGAGACCGACGACGGGGCAACGATCGAATTGAGATCGATCACGCGGACGCGTGCTCCTCACGGTGTGTGGTTGGGATGAAGTTTGACATTTTTTTTATGCATCGATGATGTAAATTATGAATATTTGTTTGGCCACGATGTATATTTTCAGTTATGTAAATTATTTTTGGCGCTGTCTGTGTTCAAAGTTACGTTTGGAAATTCTGAATAAACGTGTAGTGTGCGCAAGTGTCCGAGATTTGTCTTTAGGATAAAATCAAAAGTTCGTAATCTATTTGGAAATTTCTATGTCTAGTCATTGTGGAAATAGTCATTAATTAAAAAATCAACGACGCATGTTATTCCACAGTATTTCAATTTTTTAACTAAACTTGAAAGTAAAAATATTTTTGAAATGGTTTTTGGAATGATAACAATTAATCTTGTACAAACATTCTGGAATATACACAGATGATAGGACAACTATAAATACCTTCAAAGTATAGCATATAGTCTTCATATAACCAAAGCAGGGAAAAATTCTGTCTCTCCGCGTCCTGCTGAAAAAATCCTATACATCCTCGACTCCCTCCCACTAATTTATCCTCTCCCAATAAAGCTTCGAAGAAGCAACAACTTCATCTCGCGGACCTTCCACCCTTACCTCCTTAGCAGTGAAAAATTGGCTCACGGCCAGAGCTCACTTGCTCACTCACTTACTCGGGCTGCAACCGGCTGCAAAGATTCCTTAATTTCGCTCGGTGCAAGGGTAATTATCGATAAGCCAGAGCGGCAGTCCTCTCGATTCTTCCTCCCGCGCTCCACGCGTATATACCTATATAGCTCCTGTGCACCTATTCTCGATCCCATCGCACGACGACTCGCTCTTGGAAATTGGCCTTACGCTGCTGCTGCTGCTGCTGCTGCTTCTGCTGCCCTCGGTAATTAGCGGAGTTTCGTATACACTCGGCTGCGTCCTATATACCTATATAGCTCGTATACGTATGCCTGCCTTCTCTACTCTCCCAAATGACGGCGGTGTGGTCCCACGACGAAGTCGAGGGCCCCTATATACGTCTGCTCCCATATGCCGCACTGCAGCAGCGGAGATTAAAATCGCGAGCGCAGCGAGCGAGTTTCGTGGGGTAGCCTGCTATGCTCTCTCTCTCTCTCTCTCTCTCACCCACCTTCCCGCCTCTTTTTCGGGGCCCCGTATTAAGCGCGATCGACGCTCTGGGAGAGCTTTGGGATTTTACGGCGATTGGCGAGTATAGTCGAGGACAGTTTTTCGACAAGAGGGAAAATACACTCGGTGAATGTGCCTGGGGAAAATTTCGTCCTATATGCATTCTTCGATTTTATCGAACTAAGCTGCGGTTATACGGCTCAAGGATAGACATTTTTTGGATGTGGAAATCGTTCCGCGAAAACGTATAGCGAGTTACTAGTATACTCGTTGATTAAAAAGAGGCGAACATTGTTTTAAAAAACTTGTACAGCTGTTATTAAACTTCGCCATGCGGATCAAACATATACGTGGATTGATGGACGTTAACGTCAACATTCTGTTCTAAATTAAACTTTTTTTCCTAAACGGCACTAAATAGGATTTAATTTATCAGAGCAATAAAAAAAAGTCAATCTAAATTGCAAATAAAGAAATTCGCAAGCGTTTCACGTCACAGCACTATACAACATATTCTCCTTGCAACGAAATACCCGCTTGACTTCATAAATCGAGCGAAGTAACGACGATTCTCGCCTGAATAAAGGAAAGAAAAAAAAGCGGGTAACTACGTGCGTTTCTTTTATCGTCGTTATTAAAACATCTTCACACACTCGTCCATCGCCCGGCAAACGTCGGCGCTTTCCTCGACTCGTAAAAACCGGGCTCGCTCTTGCGTGTGTATACGTGTATACTGTATATATATATATGTGTACGAGAACGAGGAACTGCAATATAAACGGAGAGTTGAAAAAAAAGGCGCCATCCATCCGCTGCAAAATATTAGCCGTATGCTAATGAATTTCGCAAGTACCGCGAGCGGCGCGACGGCAATAAAGAAGCTACTTTATGAATCTCAATGAAGCCGGCATTTAAAATGCGCGCGTCGTAGTTGCCGCATATATGCACTGCAGTATACACACACACACCAGGAGAAAGAGAGAGAGAATCGTCCCTACGCATTTTCCCGAGCTTGCTCATGCGTATAGTACACGTCGTATACGTACGTCTACATATAACTACGCCTTTGATATTTAATAATTTAAATTTACTTTATATAGATCATTATTTCTGACTCGGCCATTTAATACATCGCTTTTCATTCGCTTTGAGCTCGTGTTCTTTGTATGTTTCATTCATCTGTTCATTCATTTTCTATATTTTTTGTATTTGTTTACACTTCTTCTTTTTAATATCTCTATTTTATTTTAAAAGGGCTGCTTCGATTCTCGAATAGCAAACTATATCTACGTATTATTAATTTTATAGTTTTTTTGTCTGTTGGACTGTAAGAAAAAGTTGTTCACCCAGTATATAATGCCTACTGCGAATAAAACTACAGCTAATGTTATTCGTAGTTTTAGCGGTTCCGAGACTTTGTCGCGAGAGTATTAGTGTTAAGTAATTATTTCGATTGAGTAATTACAAAGTAACCCAATGATATATTTTAAACAGAGACAGTATATTATTTATTTTAGAAAGAAAGTAAAACAGAAAGTAGAATATGCAAGTATAGTAAAGGTGAATAGGCGAGAAACAAGACTTTGTTGTTGTCCACCCAATATAATAGAGAATATTATGTATCCCGTTGGTTTCTCACCTGATCTACAATACACCGAAACATTAGACTTATCATTCCTCAAACGCTGGGCCGATCAGTCTTTCGCGACTACCGGAATTCATGAAATCCAGATCGAGCCCCGCGATAACGATCCCGACAAAGATCGCTAATATACATCTAGATCTCCGTCTGCCGTTTCTCTTTCTCTCGAATAAAGCAATTAAAGCTTCTCAGCGCGCTTCTTGCCTCGCCTCCGCGGGACAAACGCTCGGCAATAAAATTAAACAATTAAAGCGTTGTGTATAGGAGCGCAAAAAAGCCTCCGCCCAATTACGGGCGCGCAGGCCGCCGCGGCGTTGCGGCTCGTGAAAAAGAAAAATATGCGAGACTACAGCGTGTATACACGCGCTCGGCGCAACAAAGAGCAAAGCTATGCATACCGGGCGATGCGTCGTGATCCAGATCGAGCGGGGGATCGTTATCTCTCTCGGAGCAGTGGCAAGCGCGCGTCACGCCTCAGTCACCGCGCGAAAAACCGTCTCCACCTGGTCCCGGGAGGAACTTTCGGTTCCTCGCTACAGCGGAAGCCATCGACACCCCCCCCCCTCCCCCTCCCTCCCTCTGCACACGCGTGAGATTTTCAGGAGATAAGGGGGTATGTGTGTATATATAAAGTACCGTGTGGACTGACCGAGCCGTTGGCCGAAATTCCCAGGTTTTGTGTGCAGCTTGAGAAAATTTCGAATCTTGCACGTATAATGTGTAGTGTGTCTTGTTTCGTGGTAATGGCAAAATTTTGAATTTTTCTGAAAAGCTGTCCCAAATGCGATTTGACGTGCTCAAAAACTTTTCAGAGTAATTTTTGATAATTGTATAGGAGATCACATTTTCTGCTTGACAGACTTTTACCCTGACACATCTATTTTTCAAACATTTCTTTTTGCTCTTTTTCAACAACAGAGTAAAGATTAACGAGATCATCACCATAAATAATTTTTTACTTTAACAATCCGTTTCAAGTAAGCCTGCAATAACTTTAAACTAAATGTTAAATGTCTCTGAGAGAAAGTGCAGAAAAATAATTGTCGTAAAAATGTTTATATACAGCAACAAGGAAAACTGAAAGGGAAAAAACGAATTTTCACCGATTCGCGCACGAAACTTTGAGATCGTCAGGCAAATTGCTTAAACATTCCGGAAGACTTCTTCGCGTAGTTTTTAATTTTCGCAGAGGAGGGTCCCGCTGAACTCTATCAAAGGGGTCTCGCCACAATTGTACACATTTCTCGAAGCACGCACGTGACGCGCGGATAGAGAGGAAAACAATAGAGAGAAAAAGTGTCGCAATTGCATTCCTCTCTACCCCCTCTATCTCTCCCTCTCTCTCGCGTACACGTACACACACATGCATATATACCCTCGGACTTTAACAATAGCCGCACCTGCACTATAGCCGCTGCAGCAGGGAAAAAAACGAACAAAAGAAAAAAAATGTGCGCATATATCGAGTCGACCAATCGGTGCAGCGAGCATTGAGGACTGCTGCGCGTATAAACAGTGGGCATCTGGTAATAATTGAAAATCGGGAAAAGTCCAAGCGATATGCACTCGACTGCAACTCTGCCGAGCGCATATACGGTCTACCTATACACACGTATATAGACGAAGAGGGAAAAAAGAGAGAGTGCAGCAGCAGCAGCAACAGCAGCAGCACCAGCAGCGACCATTACTCGGATCGCGAGCCAATGGAGAGGATCCCCACGCCCCCTTCTTCGCACGCGCGCAACTCTCTCTCTCTCTCTCTCTCTCTCTCTCTCTCTCTCTCTCTCTCTCGTATAAACTATAGGTATACACACATACCCTTTGCGCAGGGTACACATTATATATACATTGTAAGTGGCATGCAAATATATTAATGCAGCCCGCGCATATATATAGAGGTATGAGTGCAGCGCGAGCGCGCGCGAGTCGATGCGCGCTTCTTGAGTTCGCGCGCGCCGCGGGGAGTCTACTCTGCTTCTTCTATCCATCTCTCTCCCCCCCCCTTCCCTCCCTCTCCCTTTTTCTCGTAATCCTTGCCTCTGCTTACACGTACCTATTGCACGTTTACCTGTATACAAACGTGCAGTATGTGCGCACTGCCGGAGGGAGGAAGCGGGATACGTCGTTGCTGCCTTACGTATGTGCACACGGCTCTGTGTCTATATGCACCATTTTCTATGCGCGAAGAGCTGGGCAGGATATCCGAGAGAAAGAATGAGGACTGCACTAACAGACGGCTTTCCTGCCCCGGTACAGAGATCTCTCGTGGCGCGACTCTAGCTCCGAGTTTATTTTATTTCTATATGGGAAAATTTGTAACACGCGTGTTTGGGTGTCATCCGTTATATTGGAAATCATTTCGATGCGAAAATTGCGATGTTAATTATTGGGTAACTCCAGAGATTTGATTACACGGCTGACGAGAACGCTGATAAAATTTGACTCCGCAGTTAATGCATTCATAAATTTTTCAGTCTGTACCGTCCCTCCCTATATGACCGACTCTCATAGAAAAAAGCACTTTTTGGGGGGGTCCAGAAATCGAAATTTTATTTTTAAAGCTAGAGGTTTCGGACCACAAAAAATTAATGCATCGAAATTCTGGAATAATGACGACTACGAATGTTTCTGAGGCATAAATAACATTTCAAATTACACCACAATAATGTACAACAAATCAACTTTAATTTAAAAAAAATATGCCCAGATTCGATGCTCTGATAAAAAGTTATGTCCGTTAAAAAAATAAAAAATAAATGAAAATAAAAAAAAAATAAATGATTTT
Organism: Philotrypesis tridentata; assembly: GCA_018906965.1. NCBI lineage: Eukaryota > Metazoa > Arthropoda > Insecta > Hymenoptera > Pteromalidae > Philotrypesis > Philotrypesis tridentata. The sequence continues at coordinate 8,623,654 of JACCIB010000002.1, forward strand.
CTTTTTTTCGTCATATACCTCCCCATGTTAGATTCTAATGTTCCATGTTTCCCATGTTTTCCTGCGCTTTTCACTATATCTATCAGCTAACAGAAGAAAGTCTGATCGGTCCGAAACCTCTAGCATAAAAAAAAATTTTCGGTTTCTGAACCCCCAAAAAGTGCATTTCTATATGAGAACTGGTCACATACGAAATCTATAGCATGCGTTTAAAAAAGGCCCATTAACTTTTGAGCCTATATAGACTCAAAGAACAGCTTCACCCTGCACAGCCCCCGAACACACAGCGTTCTTATTCCGGCGCGATAAACTTGTAAATCGCTCGTGTAGCCGCATACCGGAGAAACAGTCTCTCCGCGTATACACCATCATCTCTCGAGTGCATCTCCGCGTAGTGCGCGCGTATAACGTTCGCGAGAGGTGCCCCGCGCGAGCGCCTCTGAAAAGGGGTTATTCTCGCAGTTGAGGCTGCGCCGGAGATAAGTATATGTAAAACAATATCTCCCGTGCACTCGAGCTCCTACACACACACACACATATACACATACGCGCGTATTGCGCATTATACATACACACAGCCACGTGTGGGAAGAGGGCATAGGCCGAGGCGCGCGGGCAATTTAAAAAAGAGTGCGACCGAAATAACGCGCACCGGTAAACAATAGCCGCGCGCCGCTGCGGCAATGATAAATACCTCGCGCATTCCCGCGACCATTATAATCTTATTGTTGCTCTTGTTCTTCTCTTCTTCTTCTTCTTCTTCTCCTGCTCCTCTCTCTCCTTCGCGTGTGGGTGGCTCTGCACGTATATACACGCGCATAGCTGGCACAGGTGGCGCGCGAATGTGCGAGAAAAAGTGAGGAGGGCGAGCGTGCAGCAGTATATATACGGTGTGTATGTGCAGCGGGTATAAAAAATACGCGCCGCGAGGGCAGAGGAAAAAAGGAGGCTCGGGACGAGCCGTGCGCGCGGAGGAGCCCGCAGGAAAAAAAGAGCGCGCGGAGAAGCGGTAGAAGGGCCGCGAGATATAAACGAGTACTGAGAACTGCGCCCCGGCTCGAAAAAGCTCTCTCTCTCTCTCTCTCTCTCTCTCTCTCTCTCGCGCAGATGGCCGCGCGGAGATACTGATTACAAACTCCATTTCATTTGTAACGAGGTCCATCTATTTCGGCGAGCGAGAGAGAGAGAGGAGAGAGAAAGAGTGCCCTCTACAGGTAGCTCTGCGGCTACCGTAGCGCTGATTTCAATGCCCGATATCAGCGCGTATTATCATTAGTTTTCCGCGGCCGCAGAGTCGTTCTCTGCATATATATATATATACACTGCATATATATATACACGCGTGCTCTCAATAGGCCGGCGTAACTCTCCCTTCATTTTTCACTCCTTTGTGCGCGGGCGAATCTTTCATTCTTTTCGTCGGCGACTGCGCGGCCGAGACTCTATATTGTGAGCTTTTCAATGCGCGGCGTTGAGCGAATCGAGCGAGGCGCTCCGCAATGTTTTTCCATTAACTGGATGAGCTCGATGTGTGGATATCTGCGTATGCACATCTGCGACAAGAGCGTAGAGTATACGGATCGCTGATTTCACAGAGCGCGCGAATGTACGGTGAAAGCGATTTTCCTGCGGGGCTCGAAATCGAAACGAAAAATCGTCCGAGGCATTTCACGGGGCAAGAAAATTGTTAACGCGCGTCCGCCCGGCAACAAACCGTAAAACACACGCGCGCACGAGGACGGGCGCTCCACTATAATACGTGATTTTTCGTCCCGAGAAATTTCGGCCTCGGCCGCGTGTAATATTCTCTCCCGTCTCGCTTCTCGAGAAAAAAAAGGTTTCCAACACAAATCAGACCTGTAAGCGACACTGAGCGCCGTCGTCGTCTCTCTCTCTCTCTTTCTCTCTCCCTCGCCGTCTCGTGAGAAGCATTCCTCCCGAGAGGATATATACGCGTATAATGTTCTCGTGCACAGGTGGAAGACATGTCACTTCGCATTGTTTTAAGTAGTCTCCGTAACGGGGGAATCCGTGCCGCCGCAGGTATATAGATTTTTACGAGAGACGTTTCTCATCTAGTTCCTCGACGCGCCTTCTCTTCCCTTCTCTTCCTCGCCTTTAATGGAAAAAAGTTGGCCGCCCCGGCAGCGGCGGCGCGCATACCGTTAACGTTTTCCCCTCATCCCGGCATTTATATCGGTTCCGAGAAAAGCGTCCGGGGAAAACTGGCTTTTCTCGGGCATAAATCTGCCCGGGAAATATCGGCCGGTTTCGATGTGGCGATCGAGAGCTGCGCTGCCTTTGTTTACAGCTGTATACACGTCCTATACGTCGGATAAACGGCTCCTCGGCTCGATACTCGTTACACGCGTATATAATGCTCGACAGTTCATTCTCGCGGAAACATCAGGTGGATTCCGAAAAATTGCGGTTTCGCGCGGCGAGCCCGTTATCCCAAAAAGAAAGCGTCTTCGCGCGGGAGAGAAAACGCTGGCGAAGCGGAGCGAGAGCGCCGGGCATCGATTTTTTTTTTCGAAAAATCGGCGAAACTCGAGGCAGGTCGAGTTCTCGGATTTCGGATATGGGGTTACCCGCGCGCCTAGACTCCACTCTTAGTATATAGGCTCGCTCGTGCAGAAACTCACGGTAATAAGCTCGTTCGCGTTAAGTAACGAAAAGGAATTTCGAGAGATCGGTATTTCTATATGTAAAACGCCAGGCTTGCATAACGGCAGATCGATTTACGAGAAGGAGCGCGCGGGGAGGGAGGGAGGGAGGAGGAAAGCGAAAGAAACGAGGAAAGCTTTCGGTGCGTATAATAAATTCGTCTGTATCGAAGAGATTCATCATGCGAATGATGAATTGCAGCGGTTAAGTGACAATCAAATCCGGAGATCGTCGAGCGGGATAAGCGATCCTAAACATATATAGCCGGGACACCGGGTGCCGCGCGACGACGATTTATCAAAAAACCAGACGAGCTTCATTAACCTCGAGAAAGAGAGCAGATCGAGAAAGGAAGGAGGCGCTGCTGCGCGTCGCGCGCGCCTGTTCGTATATATACATATCTATAGAGAGACGCAGACACGAGCGCAGACCGTATATATAGTATATATAGAAGCAAAACGATTTAATCGCGATCGGCAGAAAAGACCGGTAGGCAGAGCGCAGCGGGTCAAGTCAATCTCGACTCGGCTCATAATTCCGCTGCCACGATAATTGGGGCCAAATATTAATCTTAATCGGCGAGCAGCTCCTTCCCCGGCTACCGTGGAAACCAACCGCACACTCGCTCCTCTCTCGCACACAATTCGTCCCGGCTCTCGCGTCCATACGTCCGTATATCCGTACAAACACACACACACGGACACTCGGAGGCAGGAGCTGCGAGAGCGAGAGGTATATACATACAAGAGAGAGAGAGGATTCCTCTCCCGCTGTCTCTTATCTTTCTATTCCGAGAATATGAGCCGGGGGCTTATACACCTCGGATACCCAAATTGGCTTCCGCCTAATTAGGAGAGGGGCCCCCGCGTGTATCCCTTTTCTATACCGGCCAAACGTGCGGCTATCCTTCTTTTTGTCTTCTTCGAATTTCGCCTTTGGATTTCCGTGCGCGCGCGCTCAGCGTTAAAAAATCGAATCGAGTCACCGGGCTCTCGGGCTCTTTATTTATTACCGAGTGTATATAGCGTTCTCGGCTTCCGCTTGACTCAATTTAAACTCGGGAGAGAGAAAGAGCCGCGGCTCTTCGTGTCTTTTTACGTAATATCCTGCGCTCATTTTATTACCATTTCTGACGCGCGCTGGCTTTCCGCAGCTTCGAGTCTGTTTTTGCGATTTTCACGTTTTCAGCTTAGTATAATTTGCGACGAAACCTGCGCCAAAACTCCTTACCAGTCGAAGAGACGATAGACTGCATAAGCTTTTAGGTTACATTAGTTGATGTGTGTTCGATCGTACACGTCGTTATACTTAGAATAACTAATACGCAAACCACAAAATAAACAGAATATTTTTTAAGCGAATTCAAAGTCAACGAACCTATTGCCAATATATACCTTCCATATACCGTCTATACGGCAGAAGCCACGTAAATTTACACATCCTCCTCTCCAAAAAAATCGAATAAGCTGTATACACCTCGCATGAGCGGGGCGTTGAAAATCGATCGGGCGATTGCATGTTATACCCTCGGAATTTATCGAGTTTCGAGTTTTCAGCATAATAAAATCCACTCGATCTCCGCAGCCTCGAGAGAAGTCACGTGTGTATAATACCGTGGAAAACAATACTCCCACGGTTGCAAGGCTCTCCCGAGCCCACCGGGGGGTCGACGAGGAAGAGCCGAGCGGCTCGGGAGGAAAAAAAAACGAAAGGAAAGAACCGGGACGATCTCCCCTAGACAAATTGTAATATATTGGACGGGGCGCCTTGAATTATACGCCTAGACACCCCGCGCTACCGGCGGTCCGCTCTCTATACACGCGGAGGAGGACAAAAATAAAAGAGAGACGCGCGTGTGTATGAGATTTTGCGAGTTCGCGTGTGTCTTGGCTCTGCAAAATGTTTCTGCTACCGCAGTGTGTCCAGTAATCTTGATTCGGGGCAGTGTGAGACTATACGCGATGATAGAGATTGTATATATAATATGCCATGGCTGAGATAGGGTAATAACTCGGGGAATCTCGAAGGTTGCGATCTGTCGTGCGCGTGACACGCGATTTTTCGTCGCAGCTCCGATTCGTCGATTAATATTTCGCAGTTTGGCTGGGCGGAGGCTCTGTTTGGAGAGCGGGAATGGGATGTTTAAGAAATTTGATTTCTTTCTCGAGCAGACGAAATTCCGTTGTATCAGACAGTTCAGAACTGAAAGCTAAAATTGGTCAGAAGCGCGAAGTCCGCGAAAATTGCCCAGTCATTCGAACAGAACTTTCTCTAGTAATTGTGGAGTATAGACCAAGAATCGTTAAAAAATTGCTGGAATCAATCTGTGCTCTGCATTAACGAGACGCGGGCTTTCCGATAAATAAATTTTCGCAACAACTTGCCAAAACAAGGAATCTCAATTTGCCGTCTCAGCAAAACAGATTATTGCGCGTACGATTTCAGACTCGCCAACTCACTGTCTCTCTTCGGTTTCAGATAAAAAAAAAAAAGATCCAGCACGTCTCATCGCGGCTATTATGCGGATTCAAAAATGTTTTCTACGCAGTTGGCTAAAAATTGCAAGCGATGCGCGATCAGTTGATTATTGCATGCGATATACGAACCAATTGGGTGTCTTACGATAAAATCTCTCACAATTGCAACCCCCCCAACGGCGAGATCCCCAACATTACTCGGAGTATGCGAAATCGGCGCATTTTTCACGTGTCACATATACTTATCGAACCAGTCGATAACATATCCTCGCTAATTTAAGAACGTCCCCCCCCCCAACCCTTCCCTCGCGCAGCAGCAGCATCTGACCGTCACATCCTCTCTCCCTCTCTCTTTCTTCTATGGTCTCTGCGCCGAGTCCCGGCGATCAGCCAACTCGCTAACGAGGTCCAGCCACGAACTCGCCGCGAGAGAGCAGCCTTCTCTCGGACACACGGCTATATGGGAGAAGAGTGGAGGCAACTGTCAATTAAGGACACGGGCCACATTTCTGCTCGGCTCCCCGTATTTCACTTCTTCCCCACCTCCGCGCGCGCGCGCCACCACATCCAGGATCTCGACTCTCTCCCACCCTGGGAGCTCGCGACGCCATTTTGCTCGCGGCCTTTTTCTAAGCTATACACATACCGCAGCAGAGTTTTCTCTCCGCACGCCAACGTTCGCGGCAACGACTCCCGCGGGACACAGTCGATGCGCGCGTACTGCGGGCCGAAATCCCGCGAATCGTATTAATACTCGCGTAATCTGGCTCGCGAATGAGGAAGGAAGCGATGCCTGCGTGGATGTATAGGTGCAACGCTATCGCGAGGCCACGATCTTTTTTCTCACTTCTCTCTCGCTCTCTCGCATTATCCATTCCCGCGTCGTCTCCTTTATGGCATTATACTCTCGCACAGATACACACGCTCGCACACAGAGAGAAAGAGAGTTTGCATTAGGTAGACGCGAGAGGTAGACTCCATAAAGCAATCCGGAGCTATGATCTCGGGCGCTGCAACTTTACGACTCTATATGCAGAGCGCTGCGGCGATCGCTGCGGCAGAGTACAGGCTCTCTCTGTGTATAATATACAGAGACGTAAGGTGTGAGTCGTCTAAAATTTATCGAAGAATGTACCTGTCTGTTTATGCGAGTGTGTATTGTGTGGTGTGTAAGCGTATATAAGAAAGGAGAGAGAGAGAGAGAGAGAGAGAGAGAGAGAGAGAGAGAAAATGAGGCAGCGGTAGCGTGTATATCTCGACGGAGGGGTAATGCGATCCTCGGAAGCTGGTGAAAAGCACGCCGGGATATTCCCGGGGCACACAATACACAATGCGCGCGGGCCATTAGTCGATTATGCAAAATCACATTTGGATTGCGTGTGGTCAATTATATTATGTTAAGTAGAGCGTCGAGAGTCCGCTCTCGCGGGGTGACGTATCGACTCCGAGGATCAGCTGCTGCGCTCTCCATCCCTCGCTATCTATACACACAGTGCGTATGCCTATATACAGGAGGAGAGAAAGACGACGACGACGACGAAGAAGAAGAAGCGATTCTCCTCGCCCCCAGTTTAATAACGCTTTGTGTATACGCCTCGGCATATTAGGTTTATGCTAATGCCGGGAGGAGATGCTCTCCTCTCTCTCTCTCTCTCTCTCTCTCTCTCTCGCGATATTCGATTCGATCTCTTCCTTTGTGCAGCGCGAGAAAGAGAGCGAGAACGTCGAGAGCGATCTAATCTATCTATTGGCTCTCTCTCTCTTGCTCTCGCTTCGCGAGAGTGTATTGTTGAGTGTCATCCAGGACACGTGGGCTGCGAAAGGTAGTCGATCCTTTATTTTAATTAACCGCGCAGCGGCTTATCCGATTCGAGTGTGTGTGCATCCTATATATGAATGCGTGATCGAGAGGTTTTTCCGGGAGGAGCTGTGTATAGTACGTCACTTATAAAACGGTCTTATGACGGAGCTCAGGGTAATAGCCCACTGCAGCGCCTCTCGATAGCTATGGATAAGTGAACTGCCTTTTTTTCTCAGAGCGTGGCTTCCGTTGCGTAGTCTGGATTTTCGCGTTATCAAGAAGAATGACATCCTTGTACGGAAAGTACTTTCGAATTTTGAAGGTCGCAATGTGTACACTGAGAATCGCACTGGAAAAATTGAAAATAAATTGACTTTGACTGTAAATAGCAAGCAAACTGTAAATAAATCATTGTTTTCTTTTCAAATTTTTACAATTAAAAAACAACGGAATAAAGACAATTTTCACATTCGAAAAGAGCAAACATTCAAATACAAATGAGCGTCCCTCCCTTCGACAATCATGACGATCACAACAAACAAATAAATGCTCATAAAAAATTAAATGTTTACGCACTCATATAAAGAAGTGCTAACACTAAAAGAAATTTATGAGGGTAAACATCCAATTTTATAAGCTATATATAACAAAGTTTTCAGCTTGCAATACAAGCGCTCTATACGAAAGCCGAATCGAGCCCGAAGAATTCTCAAGTATTTTCCATAAAGGCGAGACGAGCCGCGCATCGGTCGTCTTATAAGTTGCCGAAGCGTTTTGCATGCGACTCGTCGCGCGTAGGAGGCGTCACGAAGAATAAAGAAGCCGAGAAGCGACTCGTCTCTCTCTTTCTCCCGGGCTGAAATGATATTCAGCGCACACGCCCATAACTCATCGCTGCAGCGTAAGAAGCCGCCGCCGAGGTCCTACTATGTAAATTTTTTTTTCTCTTCGAGATATGATTATGTGTTTATTCAATATAAGCAGCGAGAGAGAAAGAGAGAGAGAGCGTAGCTGATGGATTAATTTCTCTCTTTCTCTCTCTCTCTCTCTCTCACTCGAGATCCCATGGGAACGAGAGGCCTGTCTCTCACTCGCTCTCCTCTGCTTTTGATAACGAGGCGAAATTAATTATGCTAATGCGCGAATAAAACGGGCTGGACGCGCCGCATGGCAGTCGATAATCTGAATATTAAGCGGACGTTATGCGAGGAGTCCGACGAGAGAGAGAACTCAACAGGATCACACGGAGCGAGAGAGGAGCCCCCCAGCCGGAATTTACGGGTTTCCAAAAGCGATTTAATAGAGATCATAATTCTCCGCGAAAAAACACGGGGCCTCGATACTCCTGGCGTCGTCGAAACTCGCAAATGAGCGATTTAGAGTCAAACCTGTTTTTGTCACCGCATAGATTATAGTATATACGCGCGCACGGGATAGACGGCGGAGTATACACGAGGAAAGCAATGCAGCAGCTAAAAAGCCCGTACAGTTGACTCTTTCTCACGAGGCGGGCAGGTAGGTAAATCTCGACGAATTTACGCGCGACGATAGTCCATCCGCGCAGCGAAAGAGAGAGAGAGAGAGCCTCGCCGTATAAAATTAGCATATAATGGCGTCAGGCCCGCGGGCGCGTGTGAGTCCTCGTAAAAGCTCGATCGTGTGCCCGGAGTGAAAGAGAAAGAGAGAGAGAGAGAGAGAGAAGGAGAGAGAAAACGCGTGTCGCGATGTGTGTTGCGCTTGTCGATATGATCGCCGATATGGCTCCGGAGCCGAGATACGCTTTTTTTTCTCTTCGGGGATATAGGTGCTCTACATTATACAGATGCCTCGGAATGTTGATGTGTATGCATGCGCGCGAAGGTGGAAGAAGTGAGAGACGACCTTATTCGGAGCTGGGCATATGACTAATGCGTGTTTCGATAAGTATTTATCAAATTTGCCAGTTTTATTTGATATTCAATAAATTCTCGCGCGGTGGTGTGCCAATAAATACGTTGATCTTTTTAACGCTGCAAACGTACAGAAAATGTCTGGAAGAATTTTTCGATTCTGACCCGCGCGAAGCGGACTATTTTTCCGGAAAAGCACAGAAGTGAGGGAACCTTTTAACGAAACTTCACGCTATACTTAATTCAATTCCCCGCACGAAATGAATATCGACAGACCTCTTCTGCGCGCATCGGACAACAAACAAAAATCACGCCAATCCCTCGAAAAGCATATTTCTCTCTCGCTCTCTCACTCGGAGTCCGGGCGAAAATGATTAATGAAGCCACATCGAGCGCTGCGCGTCAAACACGACCGGCTTCTCGCACCTTTTTCTCCGCGCAACCCAAAAACAATCGGCGCGATTCCGTCCCGTCATCGTGAGCCCACATATATGCGTGTATAGAACGCGAGGCGCAGAGCGCAGGGCATCGCGGACACGTAACTTGCGTGTGCTCTCTGCTTGTATATTATATGCGCACACTCGTCGCGGAAACGGCTACTCCTCGGCCAAGAGGAATAGACGGTAGTTGACGGGCGAGAAAACGGAAGGTGAGAGGTAATGATTGCCGGCTCGCGGCTAATGGAACCTTAAAGAGCCGAAGAGCTCGCGCGCCGCATAGACGCATATATACATATACTGTCGATTTTCGGCGATGATGCGAGAGCTCCAGGTGTGGTTTCACTTTTCTAAACGCGCGCGCCAAATTGCTTGGGGGCTCGATGCTTTTCAATTCGTCATTCTCCCGAGTTGTGTCATAAGTGTGAGTTTGGCTTTTTCGAGGCACGAAACCATATACACGATGCGTTAATTGGCCCGAGCAATTTGCGTTATGAAAAACGATTGATTGATTTTGATTCGTATGTATACGCACATTTCTCAATGCACATACATTATATACGTAAATCAATAGTTATGCAATCTACAGCCGATTGCTTGGTACGCACCGGTTTTAATGTTACTTCTAATACCCGCTGTGTAGTCAACGAGTTTATAATATTTATGATTTTATTGCTGGTTTATTTTTCGGGAAAATTGTTCCAATGCAGGAAAAAGGACGAATGCTAAGTAATATATTTGTGGAGATTGCGTGGGCCCACCCTCTGGCTCGTAAAAAATTATTAAAACTGTCGACGCCTCCAAGCACATTCCCGAGCAGTATAAAGCTATCCGATTTTTAAAATTCTTTTCAATTTTTCGAGTTTCCTCGTGAAAGTATAAACGCGCGCGCTCATTCTGTACTATCCCGTTTTCGAAAACCACTTCCAACTTTCGAAATTTTCCTATTTGCGAAAAAAAATCCAATCTCTCGTTGAAAGAATCTCGTAAAAAGAATTTTTTCCAAAAAGCACCGACGAAAGTCATCCGGCCGATCGGCAACGGCACAGCACACGAAAAGACGCGCCAGCAGGCAAGGGAGCAGCTGAATGATAATGTACAAAGTCCAGCGCAAACGGCATACCTCCACGCGTGCGTGCTTGGCTCTCCATAACACATATTCTTTCGAGCGAGACTATAACATATACATCCACGTTGTAAGTCACGACGCGTTAATGACGCGTGCAAAGCGCCGTTCTAAGCAGCAGCAGCAGCAGCAGCAGCAGCAGCAGCAGCCTCGTTAACACGGCCACTCTTTATTATTGCGGCGTCATTTCATCTAAAGTATCACCGCCAACACTCCTCTCTTCGAGCACATATTTGTATGCATATGCGTGGACGGGTAGGGAGAGAATCAAAGTCGGGGTGACATTTGGACGAGCCCTGCGTATACACTTACTGCTCGTCGTTGTACTCTTCTATTTTTTCAGCTGATGGGCCTCGGTTTTTTTTTATCATTTTAGTTTATAGAGGTTCCAAGAAGAAATGGCGCAAAGGCACCTGCTCCCCCCGAGTCAAGTTTGCCAATTTATGGATGTACGTGTGAATTTGTTGATGTGGGCTTTTCTTTTTTTTCCTCGCTTTATAGTGCAATGACGCAATGTTAGACACGGTACGGGCATGCGAACATTTTTCATCGCGCCTTGTTAGAGTGGAACTACTTTTAGCGATGTGTTTCTGAGTCTTTTAATCCGAGATATTATTTTGCAATTTGATTTTAGTCGAAGAGAAATAAATCAGTTTTTAAAGCCTCTTACGAATTCTCAGAAAATATTAGGAATTATCTTATATACTTAAAGCTTAAGAATAATTCTTGAAAAAGTACATTTAATTCGCAGCCGTAATAAGAGGCGTGAGTCTTATTGTCTTTTAAATGTGAGATTAAATCTGTGATATTATCTTTATCAAATTACTTGACATTATAATTAAAAATTGTCAATCACAGCCAGAAAATAACCATTATATCAATTTAGAGATTAGATTGGTTTTTACCAGAAAATTATATTCTCCCAAATCATTAAAAAATTGAATTCTCATATCGAACGTTTAACCGATTTTTATACCAAATATCTATTTTCTTTATGATAAACATTAGAAATATTTCAAACAAAATATCTGAATTTTCTACAGTTTTCATCTTAGATTCATGATAATTTGTAAATTTAATTGTTTATTCAGCTTGATATGTTTTGAACAGATATAATATAAATATTATTCAAAATTTTTCTGTCTTTGTATAAAAAAATACTTTGTCATCTAATAATAATAAAATCAGAAAATTTAGAGTAAATTCAATGCAAATCACATTCGTATACAAACATGCCGTCCAATTTTTGCACACAACCACTCATAAATTTCACAAAACTATGGGTATACACTATACATATATATTCAAGCACGTGCAGGTAAATCCTGTATAAATTCCTAAAATTTCTTCCAAAACTTGAAAGTTGTTAAAAAAAATTTATAATCTCATATCCAGTTTGTACCCTAATGCTCGTTCATTACAATTTCCCTTCGGATTCTGTCAGCTGGATCTTCAAAGCGTCCCGCTTATCACCCCGCAGCATTATTATCCTATACAGTTTGAAATTCATCGCCACTTCATCCGTCGCCTCTTCCGCGATTGGCTTAATTAACGCCCAAACACATCTCTCCCCGAATTTCCGAGAAAAATCCTCAACAAAAAAAATGTTTGAAATAAAATTACGAGGCTCGTAAAAAAATTCGAAATTTCCCTTTTTCTCATATATATACCTATGGTACACGTATACTTACTGGTCCTGCAAAGGAGGATTTCGTGTACAGCCTCGGCTCCGCCGCCGCGCCGTCTATCTCGATTCTCGGAAGCGGTCTTCGGGACATTCTTTTGGGGACCCCATCCTAATCTTAATGGCTCGTGTCGCGCTGATTACCCGGCTTGTTTACATTCGCTTGGACCCGCGCGATCTCTCCGAATCTTGAATTTCGGTCTTTCTCTCTCACTTGTCGTTTTCGCTGGGCCTTTAATACAAGTGTTACTTTTCGTTCGAGCAGAGATGCGGAGAGAGAGAGAGAGAGAGAGAGAGAGATCGGTTATCTAGACTCAACGCTGCTTATCGATTCGTATTGCATTCGTGATTCGGTAAATTCTTCCTGATTCGAACCGACGTTCGACCGCTCAATCATCGGCAGTTGATATTTTTGTTGCGACGTGTAATACCGGTGTGCATATAATGTTATGTGATATGTTGAGTAATCGACTCGCAGAGTGTCAACGTCGTTATTAGCGTTGCTGCAGTTAATCAAGTGTGTGTAGTAATTGCGATCCCATGTAATTTTTCTTTTATTTATTATTTTCTTCTTTTTTCGTCAACCGATCGATCGCGATCGATCATGTCACCTTTAACGAGCGTCGACGTTTCCCGTAATGAATTCGATAATCTACAAGACGTATTATATACCTGTACAAATATTTCATGCATGACTTTTTGCAGAAAACTGGCAGAATACAAGCGACTCATTTAAAAAAAAATTAAATTAAAAGAATCCATTTGAATGACAATTAAAATGACGAATTTCACGCCAATCGGTGGAATAGAAAAAATTAATTTGCTTATAACTAATATAGGAGATAGAAATTAAGATATAACAAAAATCATGTTTGCCTTACCTCTGTTATGTAATAATATAATAATCGTTGTGTAATGTAACTCTAAAAATTATTACGTTTTATATAATATGCTATATGCTGAATATTAAATGATTATCTATTATTTTGCAAAATTAAAATTTATACTCGAATGCATATCTAAAAAATTAGAACAAAACTAAAAAAACGTAAACTCAAAATTTCGTAAAATGATGATGATTATTTACGTATCAGCTAAGGCCAATAAATATCTCATGGCTTATTGTTGAAATCTTACTAAAAAAATCAGTGATCGATCCTTGCCTCTGCTACATCGCGGGATTTGAATTTTTAATCGGCTTTCCGGCCCCCTTAAACAGTCGGTCTAAACCTTAATGTAAAACAAACGAGCAACTTTCACACCTCGTTTATCGGGTCGAAACGAAAGCCGCGCTCAGATGATGGGCCGAAGAAAGTGTAAAATCCAACCGTGCAATTTCGAATCGTATATTTTTTCTAGGCTGCACAGCCAAACTCGAGCTCAACTTATCACCCTCACACGCGTACACGTACTTTTCTATATAGATGTATACATGTACGTATATATATATACGAATATAAGGCTGCGCACAGCTGAGAGCCTTGTGTGCATGCATATATACGCGGCATATATACATAGAAACACGTCTACACACCTATATAGCATCCGACGGGAGCAGCTGGCTTCACGGTTCGCGCGCAGAAGAAAGAGAGAGTCGGCAGCCGACGGGTGAAACTTCGTTTTGATTCAGCCGAGAATTGCATGCATTTTTTCCGTCTAATTGCCGCTCCACACGAAATTTCCTTTCGATCGCCGCATTATCTCTCTTTTCTCGCGAGTCTATATATGTATAATCAGCGAAGTGAGTATAGCAGAGGCTCGGCGTCGACGGGCAGGGGGGGGGGGGATACCCACACAAACACACACATGCAACTCGATCGTTTTGTTTAAATTTGAATAATCTCGCACGCGCCTGTGCGGTGCGTGATTTTACACTTGTGCAGTGCCGACGGCGAAAGCTGAAATTAGAAACTGATTTTAATGAAGGATCTTAATTGCATTATATTCTATACACACACTCGCGAGAGAAAGAGAGAAAGAGATGCGGTTTTACTCGCGGGCTCTCTCGTATAACACCGAGTTGCCGTATATATATATAATATACAGTTTCCATTTCACGCGCGAGGATTTCAAAACTGTTGTAAATCACACGGTCGACGTAATGAAATACATAACAAGCGTCTGTGCGTTCGGATAAATCATTGAAAAATACACATTTTCTTTTTCGCGCGAGCACAGCGCGGAATTAATTGCCATGTTATTGCTCGAGAGCACGGCACATATACGAAAACCAGTGCGTATGAAGCGCAGCGCAGAATTTGATTATATGCGATTTCCCGCGCGCGGCGCGAGAGAGGAAGAATTTTGATGAATAGTTTTCTTAGCCGCTCATGAGCGCGTTAATTACGTTGTTAGGAATCGCCGACGATTTATCAGCTCTCTGCTCGAGCGCGCGCTCGCTGTATATATGTACTCGCCTGTATATATGTACATACACATATTCGTAAACGTCAATTTGAGACTCTCGCATTAAAACTGTACTCTCGCGGCAGCCTTGTACGTTAACGCTCTGCCAGTATCCCTCCCCAATTAACTCCTCCGCGGCACAATAAACATTGAAAATCACCCTGGTAATTTCTCATAATGAATCCCTTTTGGCCGTCAGGCCCGCGAATATGCGAAAGGAAAAAATGCGGAGGGAAAAAAAGGAATCTCGAAAATAGCCTCCAATAATCCAAAATTAATTGATCGCAATCGGGCAATTCCGCGCGTGTATACGCGAGTGTTATATACCCCCATACGTGTACACATTATTTATCTCTCTTTCTCGCATTAAAAAGCCCTCTCTTCCGAGTACAAGAACTCGCGCGCGCGCGCGCGCACGTGCGCGAGATTATCGGGGGACCGCGAAAAAAATATCCCTCTCTCTCTCTCTGAACGATGCACCTTTCCACGTAGTCACCTCCTCCCTCGATACATCGAATCGGGCTCGTCGCTCTAAAACGAGGCTGTTGCCGCTCCGGAGAAACATAATCTCGCGATACATACTCCCTTCGGCTGCGCATCACTGCAGCCCGACTCTCTGCAGCCTCTTCTCGTCGACAATACTCCCTCTCTCTCTCTCTCTCTCTCTCCTCACCGGGGTAACGAATAGCCTTTTATATTACAGTTTATCATCAGCAGCAGCAGCAGCGGCGGCGGCGGCCGCTGCAAGCGCAAAAATAAAAGAGAGCGAGAGCGAGAGGTTTATTATTTCGTTTCGAACGCTCGCGCGGCCGTCTTGTTAGCGGGGCCAATGGGCGCCGAGCTCTCACGGACGCCCCGCGACTCGCCGGCCAATCGCCGCGCGAGCGAGGCATCGCGTGCCGTGCGAGAACCTCCTACTCACTCTCTCGCTCTCTCTCTCTCTCTCTCTCTCTCTCTCTCTCTCTCTCTCTCTCTCTCTCTCTCTCTCTCTCTCTCTCGCGACTTTATACTCTCTGTGCGCGGCCGTGGGCTTCCTTTTGTCTGCAGCACTCGGCTCGTTCCCTTCGCGGTGCATGTGTCGATGTGCACTCTCCTCTGCTCTCTCGGCTCTTTGTCTCTCCCTCCTCGCCGTTTGAATTTCCCGCGCCAACAGCCAGAGCGAACGCGCGACTCCAAGGGCGCGGAAATTCAAACTGTCGAGAGACGGATCGGGAAATGCGTGTATATGTACGATGATCGCGTATAATATGCGTCATTTTCACAGGATTTTTGCATGTGCAATTAGCGAGGGGCCGGTCAGCTGTTTTCCGTAACTCTATATGACTGCGCGCACTGAAATTTAACGCGACGAGCGACATTTTCGCAAAATAAACTTATTACCTTAAACGCTCGCGTCCAATCCATCATCAGCGTAAAATCTGCCTCATTCCCGGAAGTTACGATTTCGTAAGCTCGAGTGGAAGCGTATACTGTATCGCGGCTCTAATTTACCTATATGTACCATCGGTCAGTCAATATCTCCGCGGCATCGTTGACTGTAATTATCCGCGGCGCAGAGTGCGAGATCGCCCGCCGCGTCGTCCCGACGTTATAATTTATGACAATAAAACAGCGACGTGCGCATAACGCTCACACGCGCATATATAGATATACGTATATATAGATATGCGCATTGATAAGTATTACACGCTGTAGATTTTACTCCCGTTTTCGGGCAGCCGCGGCCGCGTGTACGTGTGCGTATACCCGCTTACAAACGACAGTTTAATAAGGCGCATAAAATTCTGTAAGAGCGAATTTGCAGCGATCGCGCGCGATTACACTCGTTTTTCCCGCTGCCTGAGTGACATAATTTTCCGGGCATTGGCATTTACCACGCCGCTGATCTTATCCCCCCGTCGATTTGTTAATTAGCGAATCCGCGACGATTTACGACCGCGACGATTTTCCCGCCGATTTATCTTATCGCGAAACTAACGGATATTCCCGAGCTCCGATCGTCTCCTCTCTCTCTCTCTCTCTCTGCATATATGTATATTGGTAAAAATGACGCGGCATATAATTAGGATAATTTATAATCAGTAGCGGCGATCGGCTCGGACCTTTTTCCTTTCCTTTTCTTTCGCACTACACGCGCTACACACTGTATACAACTGTATAGCGGCTTACGTTTATCCACATACACGGCAAGTATATTTGTAAACACGCGTGTACACACAAAGAATTATCTGCAACAGCCGAAATTATACCATTATGCAATTAAGACTGATTTACAATCGGTCAATTAAATGTCTCGCTGTATTTCGTGCGGCGAATGTATACACGAGCGCAGAAACTGCAGCGCGCAGAGACGCGAGAGACCCCAGTATACGAAGGAAAGAAATAAAGAGGAGGTAAGGGTACATAAGAGCGAGAGAGAGAGAGAGAGAGAGAGAAAGCGTGAGGCGGCTTATTCCGACGGCGGCGGTAAATCGTTTCGTGCGCTCGGTTCGGAGATCGTGGAAGACGATTCTCTGAATCGGTTGACACCTCGCGCGAGCGGTGATGTATGGTCGCACAGCGAGTACTTGTTAATTCAGTGGCGTTAGTTCCGCGGCACGCCGCGAGGAGAGAGAGAGAGAGAGGCTAATGGCTCTTTGCTCAAGCTAAGCTCTATGGGTAGGTTCCAAGGACCGAGTGTATATTATATACGTAGATATATAACTACTGTACACTCGTTTGCCACCTTTGCCTCGAGACGAGAGAGCTTTCTTCTCCTCTTCGCGAGTGCAGGCGCGTCCTCGTGATGTTTCAGGGAAAGTTGTTGAGGCCACTGGGGAACAAGAGAGAGAGAGAGAGAGAGAGTTGAGGTTGAGGGTTGCGAGAGGAGGAGGGGATCTTAATGTGTGGGAAAATACAGATTAAATAGTCGGAAATAGGAAAAAAAAACTCACGTTGTTTAATCATTTAATTTGAATCTATAATCTTGGAGAATAATTTATGCGGGGAATTTATTATCTTAATTGCTGACACTGTCTCTGATGGCTAATATTATTTACCGGCTATTATTAGTCTGGCGTGGGACAAATTTTCTCACAAATGCTTTAAATGACAAATTTGTTACTAAGTTTGGATGCTGATGAATAGAGTGCGTGAATCTCATTTCGAACTGAAAGTTTAATTTTATCCTTTGACCAAGATAAAGCTGTCCTCTTTAGAAAGGGATTTAAATATTTTTTGGCAGTGCAAGCATACCTTCGATGTTAGTATAATAAATTATTAGTTTGAGAAATTAATCAAAAAATTGAATAATAATCATGATTATGCATTAAAATACCTGTGTGTTCAAAAATTTCCACAGCGCATGCACAGCGGAACATCTTTTAGCTTATATTTATAGTATTTAGCATATTCGACATTTTTTACACGTATCAGCAGTTGTTGGGTTGAATATTTATTGTGTACTACTTGATTGTGCTACATTCTTTTCTAGCAAATTAATTTACAAATTAATATAAACAGCTAGTATATGCATACTTTATTATCATACGCCTCATCAGTCTTCACCACGACATTTTGGCTTTTATTCGAAGTACCAAACTATAAATAAGGAAAGTAAATTTAAAATACACAAAATCCAACTATGTTTCCACTTAATTTTAGAAGCATCGCCTTGTTACTTATACACCAAACTGGACGACAACGATATGGCTTTTCGGAAATTAAATCGTGTAAGCGCGAGGTAAAAGACTCCAACGCTGTGTATATATACAGGAACAACATGTTTCTTAGAAAGCGATTAGCATAATTCCAAGGAAATCATCTCCCACACCGCGATCGGCGCTCTCTTCCCTCTTCGGCTCTCTACTTTTTCTCCAAAACCCAGAGCTAAGAATATCTCACGACGAGAAATACACGCGTATATATACTCGACGCGCGAAGTTCCATATCGTTAAACAATATCTTTATCGACGCGTATGCCTCGTCGTGGGAAAAAAAAAATGAAAGAGCGGCTCCTCCAAAATTCGGGACCAAGTGCACTGTATATCGCAAAATTGCGTTGATCCGAAAAATTAACAAAGCCGCGTTATTTCGGCCTGATATCCTGTCCGCGAATTTATCTCGCGCGAAATCTGAAATACACAAGTATGTGTATGAGAGAAAAAACGACCACCTGCAATTGCTATAATTTATTATAGCTTAATTTAGAGGGAAAATCCGAGCTAATCAATTTGCGGCATATTTACCAATCGAATAAAGCACCCGAGTCGCGCGCCCGAAATTAACTGCATTCCAGACGATTCGTCACGCTTCGAGGCTCGAATGCTTAAGGAGACTCGCGAGTCGTTGCGCTTTTCCCCATCGGGCACAAGCTGGACGCTTGAAATTCGTTCGGCGCTCGATATATAATTTTCGTTGAGGCTCGCGGGCGAGAGCGGCGCGGAAAAATGATCACGTATGAGGCCGAGTGTTTACGACGACAGCGAGAAATTCAAACTGTTGTGCCTTTCGTTTGCGCGTGCGTGTATATATATCGCGCGCGTATACCGGGCCACGAGAGCGTAATTTCGTATGCGAATGCGGAGTTGGGCATTATGTCACAAGAGACAAGGATCTTCGGACTTGCGTTGAATCGTCAACCCTTTGAAGCTGGATTTTTTCTCGTTTCTTGGAATATCTATAACTTTGTTCTCGTCGGCTCGTCTTCGTATATACTCGGGGCATCCTTTTGATCTTCGATACATTTTAATGCTCTCTCTGCAGCGGAGTTGAGACGCGATGTGCACTGCAAAATTTAAATCTGATGTAATACGTTTGTTCCCGTTTTCATGTATTAATTGTGCCGTAGAATGTACGTACGTATCCTAAACGACACGTATAATCTTCTATTGCATATCCTATTAAAGTATTGATGATATTTGGATTTAAAATTTGGCTTTTTAGTTATTCACTAGATAAATTTTTCATTTTAACGTATTATAATACCGTTGGCATACTCGCAAGATTTGTTTTATTATTAGTTGTTTACTATCGATGATTTGGTTCTAAATAAAACGTTGAAACGAAAAAATGAAAAGTGAACGTATAATGTTGATTCATTTATTTATGAGACTTATAAATGTTTTGTGCTGTCTTTGTCAAGTGCTAAGGGCAATCACAGATGATAATAAAATTTTATAGTTTTATATTCAATGCACAGTGAAGTAGGACATTATGCACAATCTAATTGAAATGATATTTTTTAACGAAATTAAGCGTTTCATCACTGTAAATTCTATCGGCAATGATTTTCTGTTTATAATTATTCAATTCTCCTTGAATGGTTATTCATTTTATAAATCCATTCAAAGGCTGTGGCACGCAATTCATCATCACGTTTCCTCCAAAAGGAATTTTTTTCAGTTATACTCACCTTTTTTTCATCAGTACATTTACCGAAATTTCTTTGGCCTTTCAAATCTATTGTCAATATACATTCCATCTAGTTCTTGAAATATTGGCATTAACTGTTAAAAAACAACTACCGTATTTGAAATTGAAATTATTAATATATGTACATAAAGAATGGTTTTTATTCGTATATAATTCTGAAGTATAAAAGCTAAGTATTGTGCAGGTATATCAACTAAAGAGGCCTATAAACTACAATAATGTTTGCATTATTTCATTAAGTATGCACGTTTATTCTAATTTCAACAGGTAATATTGATAATATTTTGGATTTGATTGTTTGCCTTTTGCTATCAACAGAGTGCACGCAGGAAAGCACACGTGCAGCAATAACAGCCATAATCCCCAATCATTTTTCGCCACACACGAGATTCCCCATAACTTTCCATCCATTCAAATTTACAACAAACAGCATAATAAACTGTTTTCCGCATAGTCAATCCCATAAAAAAACCCTTTCCCCACGCTATCGCCCTCGTAATGCACCTCCCGCGCAATTTTCACTCTCCTGCATAAAGAATCAGTCCAGCGAAACAGCCGCACACAACACAGAAGCCACTTTGCACAGTCCAGCGTTTTTACAACCCCTATAAAAAAAAAAAAAAAAGAAATCCCAGCAGCACCGCGAAACTTATCGTCCTCCGCTCAGAGCTTATATACTCCCGCGCGTTCGATAGCGCTCGTAAAAAATTAATCGTCCCCGTCGTAAAAAGCGCGAGTTCGTCGCATTACAGCTACATATACACCAGAGTACATGTATATTGCATATATATACATGTAGACTGCTATATATAGTCGAGCTTCGCTCCTGCACACACAGACACACGCATTTCTCGAGAGCCATAATAGAGGCGGTAGCTCGGCTTTCCCGCGGCCGTTCCGCGAAACGACGGAATTGCGGAGGCCGATCGTGCCGCTGAAATCATGCGATGTATGTACAGAGAGGGCCGCCGCCGCCGCCGTCGCCGCAGCAGCAGCGAATATCTTCAATCTCTACGAACACCTAATTACGAGTGCGCTATCGGGGATGTGCGATCAGCCATGAATCTATACCATTTAACCGGGAGAGGGACGTGTCTGTGTGTACGCGCGCCTGTGTGTACATGTACTCGCTGCGGACGAGAGTAAGTAATTTCGAATGCATTAAAGCTCCGACGAGTCGACTGCTGCGCACCGCCCGATTTATACGCCGCTATTGTTTTTCACTCACTTTGCGCCGCTGCGCGTTCGCGAGCGAATCGATCATTCGGGGATTTTCGGCGAGACTGCATAGCCGCGGCGTCAGCCGCTCGCTGTGTATGCGCGTACACACGATTGTTTTGCGCCAGAGTTTTAATCGAGGAGAGTTTTAATCGATGGATCGCGTTGCAGTTTGTTCGAATGATTTCGCGCGTTCCCTCGTCGTCGACTGCATTAATCTCTCCTTCGAGGCGCGCGAACTCCGAAGAGCCCCACTGAAAATTCAAATTTCGCGCCGAAACGTGTGTAGTCGCGGCGAAAAATAGCGAATGGTTCACTTGTAAAGCGAATCACTAGCTGGTGACTCTTGTTTTTGAAATATAACTTAAAGTAAGGCACGAAAGTATCTTGAATAATTAACGCAAAACTCTTTGTTATAACACTATGCACGTTACGTGATATATTTTCAAACTTTTGTAAACGTCGATTACAATAATTAAAACAATGTAAGCATAACAGCTTCTTAATTAAATGACCATTAATTTTACAAACTGCTTAAGAACAGATCGGAATTCGTGATATTCTTTGTGATAATTAGTACATGCAACGTAAAAAATTGAATTAAAATGATGATTTATCAGGTTCGTTATATATGCATTCCGCGAAATTTTATCGGCACAGATCGAGTGATCAGTTCTATCTGAAGCTACGTTTAGAGGGGGTAGACTATTTCAAATGTCTGCAATCCTGCCAAGCTTTTTGGCGCGACATTCGAATTTCCCGTTGACTTTCAAATTGTCCCAACGTTTTTCTGTCTCTGATGGAACGAGAACGAGGGAATTCTTGAAAATATAGCTGATTTGACGGGAAAACCGTCGATAACTCAGCATCAGATAGCAGCCACGAAGAACATAAAGAAATCGAAGCCATCCATTACTCTTTGTCCAGCAGCGTGTATACAGCGAGAACGAGACTGACTCGCACACAGCACAATAAAAAGGCCACTAATTCCCTCCGACCTAATTGCGTTTCCAGCTCGGATGGACACACGACAGGCGATATACCCCTCGGGTCCTTTTCTCGATTTTCTCATGCGTACGATTCCAATCACACGTCCGCGCACATATAGCTATACAGAGCATGTATAAAAGAGAGGTTTACATACACACACCGGGCGCAAAGCAAACCGCTAAAGTGTACAGCGCCTCGCCTATAGTTGCGTCGCGTGACTCCTCGTCAGCGGACTCACGGGATATTCCATCGCGTCGGACGTATAAAACGGCCAATGAATTAATGAGGACATTTTTTTTCGAACACCGAGCGCGAGGGTTGTTTTATATTTCGCTCGTTGCTGCCGGCGGCGGCTTTTTCTCTCGGCGCTCGATTAATATTCGCGATAAGGGCGGGTCACGCGTCGAGCAATTACGCTTTAAGAATCGGCCCGAGAGAAAGAGAGCTTGTTTGCTGGCTTTCGACTCTCTGCGCGTGTGTGAGTGTGTGCGCGCGCGCGCGAGTGTGAGCATGAATTTTTAAATTTATTCGTGAAAAATGTGGAGCGAGCCGCACGCCGAGCTATAAATTACCGCATATTTTATTGTTATGGAGAGCCCGTGCGCGAGAAGTGTACAAGGGAGAGTGTCTCCCAATATGGCAAGTTAATTATTTATCCGATCAAATTACGCCACCTCGAACTCGATGACTTGTGCGCACATTGTTGCTCTCATTAATATTCATCCAAGTCTTTGCAGAACAAGTTGTAATATAAAGTAAATATATCATTTTATTGATAGTCAAGTGGTAGTTACCCAGAGTCTCACTAAATTCCATAGAGTCGCAAACTTTCGCTAAAGTCACTACAACAATTTGTTCATGCAGTTCAGTCCCTTATTAATTAATACGTATTCACAAGCGTAAATTCTAGATTGATGCAGGTAACGTTTTTAAATATTACTTCAGATTCCTATTACGAATCAACTTTCGGATTCCGATAGTTGACTATAACTTTACGTTACGTGAAAAATACGCGAGTATGTATAACGTTTCAACGTTACGCACACTGTACGCGCGGACTTGTTCACAAAGGCCGAAATAAATATTCATGCAAGAAGAAGACACTCGTCTCGTAGCGCATCGTCATCGGCGACCCCGGCTGATGCGCCGAAAAAAATAAATTAAACGTCGCCAGACGCGCGCGCATAACGAGCGCATAAAGAGCCAGACTCTCTTGCAGCCGGCCCTTCTACATAGCGACACCTCGCATCACGCGACTCTACTCGCGTTAATTCCCGAAATGCGTAGCAGAGAGAGAGAGAGAGAGACCGGATGCGATGCGCCGAGCCGATAAGATAGCATGACTGCGCTTGCAGACGCGAAGGCGGGGAGTCGAAAATGTATTCGCCGCGCCGAGGGTATGTGTGCACGTTTAGTGTATATATGCGTACTCGTTGTTAACGAGTTTGCTGGGACACGGAAAAATTTCGGGGATGACGCACCACCTGCGCCGTCGGCATCGATTTTCCGACCACCTATGCTTTTGACGTGAAACTCCGCACGATTGCGAAATGCAAATGTCCGCTGAGTGCTGTGTATTGTATGCTTGAAATGTGATTAGTAACTTTCTATTCGCATGCACAAGAAAAATTGGAGCCGAACTAAGTATTATAAGTTCTGCAGACTTATAATTTTATTAAATTATTTTTTGCTGTTATAAATTTAGAATTTCAAAAGATAGTTTAATCATTTTAGTCGTTTTTGGTGAAACTAAAAAGACTTGTCGATTAGTTTAAGTATAATCAGTTTGCATAAAATTTTCTGGAGTAAACTATTTAATAAACTTCGTCTCATAAAACAGTAAGATTTAGTGCACTTTCATAATTTTCCCCTATTTTATAAAAAGTTTTGACCAGATTACTGAAGATTTTAGTAAGTTTCCTTAAACTTTCAACAAAATATACTGCATGATAACTCCACATAGTTTTCGAAATATTCGTCAAATACTTAACTTTTTTCCATGAGTCACTTTGAAACATTACTTATGGACTGGCACACCGAAGTTGCAACCTTAATAAAGAGAAGCAAGGTGTAATTTTTGAGAAGTTAGACATATGTGTACTAATAAATACACGCTATCGTAGATCACGACCAGTTGATCTGCGGGTGGAACGAGAAAAACTTGCAGGGAAATCCATCAAGACTTATCAAGCTCGCGAGTTCCATTTGTATATATGCACCAACTCATTAACGGCAATTACATTAAATTTTTTTTATCAACTGCGTAATCCGCACGCGATAGCCGAATCCAAAAAAAGTCCCACGATTATTACTTCGTTCCCATCGATTTGGTGTCGCTTACATAAATCAGCATACACTTCCCAGATATAAACCGCAAAGAAAGTATATACTCTCGTTATTGTGACGCGCGCATTAAGAATACAAACCTTCGTGTAATCAATCATAAGGTCGAGAGTGTAAGAAATTTAAACACCACCTGCTCCAAGCGCAGTCACGAATTCGAGCCGATTCACGCGATTACGAGTGCATTTTCCGAATTTCAGTTCCTCGAAAAAATGCATAATTTATGTCTTTTCGCGTATGATGGATGCGGTATATATCGCCTACGAACAACCCATTTACTTGGTCGAGTGTGCAGGTCTCGATAAACAAGTGAATAGCGAGCGAGAAAGAGAAAAAACGAGGCGTATTTTCTGCACAATAATTCGTCGCTGCGTTCGGAGCTTTAAAAACAAAAAAAAAAAGGAAAATAATGATGTGGATTAATAAAGCGTCTCGATACAAGTAGAAACAGCCGAACGTGTCAAGGCACGCGTCCGCAGACAAACGTGAACGCGCGGCATTTCGCTCGGAAGCTCATTTAATAAAACCGGCGCATAGCTCATTGTAAACAAAATTACTCTATTTTGTAATCGGTCGAGATCTGGCACGTGCTGCCAAACTAAAACTACCAGTATGCAAACGCGCGTGGCTGGATGCACGGCCCAGAATTAAAAATCATTTTCATCCATCAGAAACTTGAAATCCGGCAAAATCAGACTTTCATCTTCCGCGAGCGTAATGCGCGTGTCGTAATACACGAGAGTCTACTCCGCGAAAAGGTCGCGCAAACCGACCGAAAATTAATATTTTAGAAGCATTTAAAGCATATACCATCCAAAACGCGAAGAAGACGAAGAGGAAAGAAGAAAAAAAAAACTCGTTCTCCTTCTCTCCAGAGAGAAACTCGGCTCGGGGGCCTGTATACGCACGCACGGCATATATATACATGCCGCAGTGTCCCGGCGACAAAAATCTGACCGAGATATAATTGTTAACAGCCGAAAAGATCGCTTGTACGAGTCTCTTCGAAAATCTCGGCTGCAGATCTAATCGATCGGCGAGGGAAGGAAGGTGCACCTTTCATTCGGGTCTCATCTGGTGCTTTCATCTGATGGAGCAGCGCGTGTGCATATGCGCGTGCAAGGGCAGGAGACGCGCGGAAAGGGCTCGTGAGGTGCACGTAGCTAATGAGATTTCTATCGGGGTGGAAATCTGATAGGGGCTTATTGTTTTTGGATCGGCTGGCCGCACCGGAAGCCACCTTGAGTCAAACTAAAAGGGCTTAATTTTCTTCGGCCTGTCATAACATGGCGATTGGATGCTTCGTTGGGAAAAATTTGGGAAAAATTTTAACTGGTTTATCATTAAGGCTTTGCTTTTTAAAGGATATCTATAGAGGTATACAGATAGGTTTGCTATACTGTTACAGAAATCGTATGCGATTGACGGCACTTATATTTTGTATTTTTTTTTTCACAATTCATTTATTTTTTCGTCCCATCTATACGGGTGGCGAAATAAAATGGAAAATCGATAATTGAAGGGAAAAATAATGTACAATGGTGTAATAAGTTTTGTTTTTATTAGAAAACTATGAATGTATTTTAGAATAAAGCGGCATTTTATAAAAATTAATTAATGTTAATTATCTTTTTCTAATAGAGAAGATGACATTTAAGAAGAATCAGTTTTTACAAAAGAAAAAATGTTGTTTTCCTTGTTAGTGCTTTTTACGACGTAAGATTTGAATTAGCCGCTTATTTTTATGATACCAAGATTACTTATTATAGATTCAGCTTTTTAAACTCAATTTTTTTTTCATAATTAATACAATTTTTTTTATTGCTACTGCATCGAACAACTCGATTTTCGATTCGCTTCTCATGCATGGAAAACAATCTTATCGCGTGTGTTATGAAAAAAATCCTATTTTAGGTCAAATATATTTGAAAAAAAAGACCTACTCTTTCACAACACGTACACGCTTTTTAATCTTCTTTGCATACTTATCTAAAATTTGAGATCTAATCCAGGAATCTTGCTTCAAAACAGTGTCGGTTCTTAAAAAATTTTTAGAAACCTTCGCGAACAATCCGAAAGCCAAACAAGCCCTTCAAGCCCTTTCATCTCAACCAAAGTCATCGCCTCTCGTTTACGTCACTGCAAAAAATGAAGGAAGCGAATGGACCTAATAATTGACCAATAAACTGTATATACACCGAGCGATGCGCGCGGATCAGTTGCGTAAATCCGCGTGTCGTAATTGAAATGTGTCGCTCCGAGCCGAGCAACAACCCTCAGCATGGAATAATGGAATTCTGGTCACAGCCGCGCAGAGCGACGATACAGGCCGCGAGAGATGGCTATCGGCTGCGCGCAGCGGCAAACGCCTCAACGCGTGAGCGCATGTGTCACCATATAGCGGCGGCTCTTCAGCTGCCGCGCTATCATCTTCCGTATACACTTTATGCGAGCAGCTCCAGCAGTCCAGTCGTCCGCAGCGACGACGCGAGACTATTTCCCCCGGTTCTATTTCTTATTTTGCGCCGAGATCGCCTCGTGACTCCGCAGATGGATTTTTAATCTCGCAGTGCGGTATATACCGGCTTGATGAGACGGGATTCCGCTGTGCAGCGCTGCAGTGTTGCGCTATTTAACTGTTTCATGTAAATTGGAGTATATATGAATATTCATCGAATGATAATATATTACACGCATTTAATAGACGCGTAATTGACGATATTGAGTTCTTGGGAGTCATCTTTTTTTCGAATATACTGTTAGATCGATTGCGTATGGTAATTTGAAAAATATTTCTGATGACAGGGTCTGCGATGGTAATTGATAAAACTTTAATAACTTGTGTGCTCAAATCGATTTCATCGCATCATTTCACGTTCAGTATCTTCATTCTAGCATCTGCAATTTCATTAAGATCTTAGATTTAAGTGATGCGCATAATGAATGGAGCAACCGCGTAAGTGAATTTGACAGCTTTTGGGTAGCTTTTGGACAATTTGCGCGAGGATTTTTCAATATTTAAATAAATTTAAAGTTAATTTTAGAGTTATTTGAGCATCAACCTTCAAATGACTCGAGTATCTTGAGTATCTCGTCAATACTAATGTAAGTGTTGACTCATTTCATCCATAATGTTATGGTCAATTTTAATAAACTGCTGGTTTAGTTTAATTGAAGTCTCAGATTTTAAGGTTACATCATAAATAAAGGAGAAATCACACAAATAATCATATTATTATTTAAAAATTTGCTAAGCAATTCCATCTTCACAACTTTAAGCAGCCTATATCGAAACTTTACAAAATGTTACAACCAGAAAATGTCTTATATTTTCGTAAAGAGCAAGAATAAAATAAACAAGTAGTATATATACAATGCAATATAGTTACCTGTAAAGTATTTAAAAGAAAATACCAACTACAAAAATTTTATTACGTGTTCAATATTTCAACATCGGCATTAAACAAGAATGTCCATAATTAAAATTTCAATTTTAGAAATCTATCGCTATGGAAAGTACCATCCCAAGCGTCAATTACCCAGAAAAACCAACACAATATAATTAAATTTAATATATAAGACACAGTCACTGAACAAAAGGCCCAAGAAAAGCTCGATATCTCTTCGTGGACTCGAAATAACAGGTCTCTACAATACACTCTCGATAGCATCTCCCGAAATTGAATCTCGTCAACGAAAAAATTAAGAAACACTTTGTCTCCGGACTCGCATCAAAGTGAAAGCCTTGCGACATCCCCCCTCCCTCCCCGCCCCCCTAAAAAAAAGGCAACAAGTATCAGCAGCCGTTGACGACAAAAGCCTCGCTCGCATCACGCAGAGAGATGCGATCACGCGTCCCGCGCATTTCTCTCGCCGAAGTCTTTATCGTTTTCGAATCCATAACGGTTGATAAAGCGATCGCGTGCGCGCATGAACCGAATTCCCATCTCTCTCTCTCTCTCTATCTCAACTTAAAGAAAAAACCAGCGAAACGAAAATCTCTCTCTTTCTTTCTCTCTTACATTGTCGCCGGCGTCGTAAATACGTCGCGTACGCGCGAGAATCTCTCGAGAAAATTCTCGACGTATGTGTCTCTTGGTTCGCCGAATAAAACTCGAGAAAGAGCCTGCGTTATATATACACCTGGTATACATACCCCGGGGCACCTCCTGCACGGAATTTCAATGTCGCGCGCGCGCGCGAGCGAGGTACATCTTTTATTTTTTCTTCCACTAGGCGTAAGGCGAGACTTCTCTCCTTCGCTTCTTCTCTGCTGCTATATGGTACACTCCTCTCTCGTGGAATTCGTTTGCGCCGGCCGAATCTCTCGTGAGCCGGGGGATGCTTTATGCGGCGACCTCTCGCGCGACCCCGACGCATAGCAATGCGAGCGCCCAGAGAGAACGTATCAGAGGAGAGAAACAAAGGCGGCCTGCAGTCTCGAGCTGAGGTCGTAAAGATGCTGCTGCTGCTGCTGCTGCTGCTGCCGCTGCGAATCGATGCTTTGCGCGAGCTTTTTTTGTATAACGTGAGCTTATGTCCTTTTCGTGTGTCCCCTCGAAGTGCACAGGTTATACTTCGAGCTGTCGACGCCCCAACGAGATGGAGAGAAGAGTCCTAGGTGTATTTAAGGTGACGTCGGAAGGACCTCGTAAACTCTCGGATATTCAAATTATGCAACCTCAAATCTGACTGAGTACGGCACTTCCCCCGCCCGCGAGCGCTCGAGTCTCCCGCAAAAACTGCAGTCCCAAAATAACTCTCTCACGAATGTGCGAGAGCGAGAGAGAGAGAAAAAAAACGACGCGCGTGCGCCCCGGCAGTTCGTCGCATGAGAACCGGCCCGCACGAAAATATTAATCAGCCGTGCGGTCAGAGAGAAAAGAGTGAAGCGGGCGCGGATGCGTCGCGATTAGCATAGATCCCGAGCCGTCTGCGCTGACTCAGGTTGACTGTTTTATACAACCCGCGTGCGTTGACCCATTTGTCTCGGCTCCTCTGATGCATCGGCTTCCATTTTCGTATATACCCCCATAGCGAGATTCACATGCTTGTCTCGCGCTGATAATCCGACGATATTTTCTCCGACGTTATATACTCTGCCGCAGATGCTTTTTCTTGTTTACTTTTATTTTTTGCTTTTTATTTCCTTTATTTTTTTGACTTTTCGAATCAGTGAATCGGACAGTTGATGCTTGTGTTGTGTCATGGAGGCTTTGGAAACCTAATATTTGGTGCATTGTGCGACAAAACGTTTATTTTATCAGTAAAACGATATTACACAAATCATGTTCAATGATCTTGCAACGTTGTAATAAAAATTCAATTTAAAATCGCAGGTATCTTCCTTAGCTTTCAAGAAGTAACCCAAATTTTAAAATTGTGAGTGAGTGAGACTGTTCCAGTGAACGAAGTTGCATCAAACAGAAACAAAAGTATAGGCTAGAAAGCTTCAATAAAAAAAAAATATGAATCCAATTTCGAATATTTATCATAAGTCAGGGGACGTTGTGTCATTCCGTAAAATTTTTCTGACAACTGGAAAGTGCGCAATAGAAATATTCTCCTTGGCGTAAAATCAACTGTCCTCCAATCTCCCTCCTTCGAATCTCCCTAAAAAGGGAAAAGTTAGCGTTCTACACATCGGCGAGAGGAACATCGTCACGGCGTACCTCCGGCGGCGCGTAGTTATATACTCCTCCTTGGAAGCTTGCGCTGGAACGCATGTCCCCGGGTTGTTCGACCATTTGCTCGCTTCCCGTGTGGTCTCGCGATGTTCCATTGTTTCTCCCCCAAACGCAGCGAGAATCCCATCGTCGTCTTCGCCGTCGTCCTCGTCGTCGTCGGTCGGTCGTCGTCGTCGTCGTCGTCGTCGTCTCGAAAGATCGTATTCAAATTCACTTTCTCTCCCTCGCATTATAGCCGAAAGCCGGATAAAATATTCGCAGCAAAAGAGTAGCAGCATCAGCCCAGTCCCAGAGCGGGAGAGAGCCTTAATTGCGATCAAACGCGATCTCGGATTCCAGCGAGCGCAGTGGCCAAGGTAGCTACGTCTTTTTAACCTCGTCCTCCTTCTCTCTCTCTCTCTCCCCTTCCTTCCTTCCTTTCTTTTTATTCCCGTGCGAGATCTTCTCGGTTTCGCTGCGGTCCTCCCGCCGTGTCCTAACTCCTGTTTATCCTGTTACAATGAGATGTATCGACCTGTTTCGAGAGGAAGGCAAACAATCCCCAAAGGATTATTTAATTAGCCCTGAACACTGGATATCTCGGCTGTCCGTAAAGGATAAGAGACCCTCCGCGTCTTTCACCGCGTGTGCCTGCGTACACAGTATACATAACACGCGCTCTACGAAATTCTGCTTTCCATTGTTGTCTTTCTCGCCGTATAACGCGCTGCAGGTTGACTCGCGCGCGAGCTCGACTGCGCGGCCTTCGCTCGAGGGGGACACGAGGACAGCCATTACTCAGCAGGTCTGCGCTCGGGAGCAATTAAAAATTAATACTCTGGCTCTCGGCTGGCTCGTCCGTCGCGCAATCTTCGCAAACTCAGTACAGTGCGCGCGAAATCGTTAACAATCGCTCACAAGCGAGAGAAAAGCCCTCGCCTTTCGCGTTTAACGCTCGGCACGCGCTTTCGACAAGATCGCGTCTTCGAGTGTATTATATACGCGGTGTTTTTCAGACACACGAATACTCGCCGGAGAGTCCGCGCGCTAACTGGAAACGAAATCTCTCTTCCGGGTTGGCTGCGGGGCGCGCGGACCGATTGAAGCCGAGCCGAGAAAAAAAAGCGTCCTGGGAACCAAGCTTGCTTCCCTGCGCCGTACGGTCCTCCAGACGCTTTCTCTCTCGGTTGCGACGATAAGGCCTCTTGAGAGAGAGAGAGAGTGCGTGACTCTCGCGTGTACAGCACGTACGTGTGTGCGCGTCTCTTAGTTCCTCCCTCTCTCGCTGCGCAGATGTGACCGGCGAGGAGGGAAAAATAGCAAGTTGCGCAGAAGAGAAAGAGAGACGGGAGACGTGTAATTTCGTACACGCGTTGCTCTATGCTGTTGTCTGGGAAAACGAATAGATTAGACGCGAGAAAGTCGGATTATATGGTACACATTGCGAGAGAGATTCTTGTGTGTGTGTGTGTGTGGTAACTTTTTTTCGTGCTTAATAATAAAATTGGGGACAGAACATAACGCTAATTGTTGCGCGAGCGAACTGGCCGGCTCGAATTAACGAATTTCTGGATAATGCAAGAAGCCGCAGTTTACCCCTTCGAATTAGAGGGTAATTTACGTTTTCTTGTATAAAAATGCCAGTTTTCTGTAAGTTTTCACGATTTTGCCTACATGAAACTGACGGCACACTTAACGAACGAATTTCCATCGATTTCGAATAATCGATATTCATTCCGACTGAATTCCCAACCTGTCGGTTAGAGACATTGACGTCTTCATTTTTACTCGATTACATGTATAAAGCATCATCGAATCTAATATTTACCGTGAGATAATTTAAGTCAAAGAAATATGAGTAATGAGGCTAACGTAAATAGCGTCTCGTCGTCGAGCGTCTGTTACACAGCCCTCCATATATAGACCAGGAAAGCTAATCATCATCGACGCACAGCAAATAAGCTATACGCGTATAAAACAAAAGAATAATCGACAAACACATCCATACACGCAATTTTGACAGATATCCCAACGAGCTCGACTCAACGCTCATATTCGCGGCCGCGTATTTCATTAATTATGGGATAATTACAGCTCGCGAGCGCCTTGCCCGTTTCATTACGATCCTCTTCTCCGATTGGCCGTTTCTCTCCCTCACACTCTGGCTGCACAGACAGGCACACACACACACACACACACAAACGCAGGAGCATCGTATACATATACCTCTTAAGAGAAGCGACGTCTCTCTCTCTCTCCACCTTTTTCTTTCGCTCTCTCTCTCTCTCTCTCTCTCTCTCTCACTCGCGCGCGAGGAGCAATTATTTCTGGCGCGTTTTCTCGCGCCTCCGAGGCCCCCTTATCTCGAGGCGCGATCCGAGCCCAGCGCTAAACTGGCCGGTAATCGGAATCGGTTTGCTCGATTATCGCTCTTTCTCCTTCCCTCGCGCCTTCTTTCTCACACCGACGAGAGAGAGCTTGCAACTCCTGCGCGCGAGTTATAGTCGACGTAATGCAACTTTGCCGAATGCGCCAGTTTATATAGTATATCGAGGTCCGGCTCACTCTCTCCCTCTCTCTCTCTCTCTCTTTCGACTACTACCGTTAGCGTTAACTCTGGCTTCGGGCCGCTTACGCGGCGGTAGACGTCACCACGCCTAGCTCGAGTTTAATAAGCTCGGGGGGGCTTTATTTATTTCGGAGATTTTCATAATCGATATATTCTTTATGTAGAGCAATCCCGCGCGAGAGTCGAGAGGTCGATCCGCTTGGGTCAGACCGATCGGTTATGTGTATAGCGCATTATCGACGCGGGCGAAATGAGAATTAGAGAGCAGATCGCGTAAATCTTCTCGTAACGAGCTCGAGAGCTTTCTCCGATAGTCTCATTGCAGCGCTCTGCCGTACAATGTAATACGTATAAGCGGCGCATTTTTCGGAGAAACTTTCTCGCGCCCGGCCGTAGCGCAGCAACACGAGCAATAATAATTGCGACAGTCGAGAAATTCGGTAGTCTCGCGCGAGCTGCCAGCCGATCTTCTGTGAAATCGATAGTATATATATCCGCGCAGCGGCAGCGGAGAGATCCTATCGGGGCGGATCCAACACGTGTAGCGAACTACCGCCCCGTCTCTTCCCCCCGTACACTTACACACGTACACTCGCTCCCGTATAGCTTGGCTGAATAGCCGCAGCGGCGCGGATTTATTCTCTCGCGGACAATCGCGTCGCTCGCGCTGGCGAATGTCCCTTCGCGAAAATGGGAGGAATTCCCACCTGCGCGGCTCCTTTCGTCCCGGCCGTGCGACAATTAAGTCGTCAGTTCTCTCGATCAGAGAAAAATTGACGCGTCTTGCTCGGGGGGAAAGCCGTCGGAGGGAAGATGCCGCACGCTTGTGTAGCGAAAATATTTCGGTGAAAAATCATTAAATTATGGTAGTAAATTTTTATTGTTTCGTTTTGTGTTCAGTAATTATACTCTGTAGGTATATTGAAAATTTATGATTAAATGAAAATCAGTTGAGGTGCAAGCGACGATTAAAAAAATATAATAATTTAATTTCTTTTGAAAGACGTTAAAAATATCGTTTATCATAGATGTACATCGTTCTTCATATTTACACAATCGAGCAATGATAAATTAATTATAAAAGAAATCTGTAGTAGACATATTTTATTATAGAAGTTTATTTTAGTAACTTGTTAATTTGAAGCGTTTTAACAAATCTAATGAAAACAAAAGATTGTAACAGTTATCAAATAATGCGTAAGTCAAATCAAAAAAATATTATAATATAAATCAAAGAACCTGCAGCAAATACAATGTAACCTAATTAGCTAATCGTCGTATACACGTTCGAGCGTGGTTACATTGCTAAATTGTGAAAAAAAGAAACAAACAAAATGTGTAGCCTCGTCGTGTCTTCCCCTGGTTTACCTCACACATACATAAATCATGTTTCGAAATATACACATAGCGGTAGCCGTAACGATACAAAGCATCCCCGTCAACGGATCCGCGTAATTCATCCTGTCGACCGAAAAAGCGACGGCGGCGGCGGCGGCTCTTAGCGCCAGTCCTTTCTCTATAGACATCCACTCGCATACGCAGCACGAATTCACAGACGCGCGCGTACGGGTCGTCGTGACGAACGGGGATACGACTTTCGGGTTCACGGGGTGGTCCTCGCGTCAGAGGCATCGAGGAGAGGGACCACGTCGCGGATGATGGGAGCGAGCGACGCGAAATCCTGCGAGGGAAGGACACGGCCAGAGGAGAAGGAGAGGAGGAAGAGGGGACAACTCATGCGGAATCACTAACGAGCCGAGAACGGACACTCGAACGATGGATGGATCGCTCGTTTCACTTGTTCGACGGCCCGGAGGACGATTGCAGCCTGGGAAAGTATATTATACCGGAGGACGCGCTCGGATGCTGCGGGCAAAAGGAACGAGAGGTAAACACCTTTTTCGGCGCGCCGAACGATCCGCGTATTTACGCGGAGAGCTATATGTATATAATGCGATATGGAGGGCTGCGCGGAGTGAGCTTGTCAATTACACGCGGAGGTGAGTGCAGCGCTTCGGCGCTTTAATGGCGCTCGAGAATTGGAAAAGAAGTGGCGATGCGATTCGTGTGGGACAGTGAGGAAAGTGCTGCGCTCGTCTTTGTGCATCCCTTATGGAAATAAGTCAAAATTTTTCATGGGAATACGTAGCGATAGATGTCAAGTTTTTTGCCAATCAAATACAGTTCAAAACGCAAGGGACGAACAAATAAATGATAAATATAATAAAAGAGTTTTGCTGTGAACGTTTTTCAGAAAATATAATCTTCGATAGAGTGTCTATATTTAAGTGTTGCGACACATTTGAGTATACCGAAGTACGGTTGTCAGTGTTACATTTGCAGAGGAGCGTAACTTTGACTCTTGCGCACTCGAGTACAATTACGTATAGTATATCGTATTCAAATCAAGGAACGTAAATAATCCATATATCGAGAGCAAAAATAGCCGACAGTCGGTGACAAACACCGAAAGCTCACTACATAAAACCGCTGGAAAGGGAATCTTAACAGGTGCTACACAAAAATCCAAGAGTGCATACTCTACCATGAAGGATATTGCACTCGGAGCGCGCTCGGAAAAACAAAATGAATCTCTCTCGCGCAGTGCCTACACACAGTCGCACAAAAGCCACCCACAACCCTCGCATTCATCCGCGCAGTCGATGCATGAAGCACGTGCACTATCCACTGCGGCAGTGCAGCAGCAAACTCCATTCGTTCGCCATCGCTGCAGTGCAGGAATGCAGCGCAATCGCGGCAATCAATCGACGCCGCGCCGCGAGAAAGAGCCAAGCGCGTACTATCCTACAAATATATCTATACCGGCTGTGTATACGTATATACATGTATAGAGTGCAGCGCAGCTAGTGCAGCAAGTAGCGCTACCGTCTTTCTTCTCTCCCGCTGCAGCGCGCGTACATACACACCGCAGGCTCTCGATATTCGATCTGATATCGGTCGCGCTCGCGCGCAGATCTATCGCGTCGAGTCACCCTCCGCGCGGGTTCTATGTATATAACTATGTGTGTATACGCAAGGGACAGGTTCAGCGACGAGGACTAATGGCGGCGACGCCGAAAAGCTGGGAATCCTCCGCCGAGAGGCTATGTGTGTGTATAAGGAATATCCTGGGAATAGATGATCGATCGAGATGCGTGGGGAGCTTTGATTGCGGGCGCGCGCGCGTCGATGAGGAAAACTTACGGGTGCAATCGTGCTGTGTAGATCGTATGAGAAAACACGAAAGTTCAAGGAGGCTCTACCCCGGCTTAGTGGAATTAAAATTGAAACACGGTTGAAATTGCTTGTGTGTATATAGAAGGTGGGTCGGTGCAGCGAGTCTCGGAAAAATGTACAAGCATTTTTTGGAGTCCCCACGGGATGTAGATGAGAAGATTGTGGATATATTTATGCTTCAAAATTGTGCTGATTTTTGAAGTGCTGTACAAGTATTTGGTATGGCATATAGAAAAATACAAGAGATTATAGTCAAGTCAAGAAAATATGTCCAGCCAATGAACCGGAAATAAAATAGACATCTATATTCTACACAGATTTTGACTTTAATTGCTCGGCAGAAGAAGACGAGACTTTTCGACGTATTAACGTATAAGGTTGTATATAGCTATTTTAAGCTCTACGAGAATAATATGAAAAATAATTCGATTATCCAGAACGACTAATGTAAGACACTCGCATACAAGACACGAGAACATCAATCAGCCTCAATATAGCCCATCACTCGGGACTACAGAGCCGTAAAAACACACGAATTCCAAACAATAGCCCAATACATCATCCCGAGAGCAGCAGCAGCAACGGCAGCCACACATCGACCCGAATCATTCCTAAAACTTTTTCAATTCGATTAGCTGTATTATATACGCACACACACACACGCGCGCGCGCGCGCGTTCACACAGTGTATAAGTCTCGCTCTTTTTTTTTTATATTATTCGTACACCGCGCGCGACGATCGTACGTCAAGTCACGACGAGCGCGATGACGCGCAGATTCTCTTCTCTGTCTCTCGATGCGGAGGGATATATCACGGCTCGGCGCGTACACAGAATGCAGCTCGGCGCACACACGCGCGCGCACACGCGTACCACACGGAGAGAGCACACTCGCACAAACACAGGTGAGTCACCCGAAGGTGGACTCCGTGTGTATATCCCAGGAGAGACGTCATCTCGATGCTCCTCTTCCGCGACGACGACTTATACCCCGGCCGCGTGTGAAGGTATTTTTTCACATCGGCTCTCGGTTGCTGCCGCTGCTGCGGGTCAAGCGCGGTGCGCTCGCCCCGCAATTACCCGGGATTTATTGGCCAGGAAACGCTGTAAATAATAGGAAAAAACCTACGAGCTTTCGGCGACGGGACACGCGGCTTTTTCCGAGAAGAAGCTGCGCCGGATGAATAAATTTGTGGCCTCCTAAGCGCGTATAAATCGTGGAGAGAGAGAGAGAAGCAGAGAGAGAGGACCGCGTGGCTGTTGGTCTGCTCGACCGGATGAATGAAATTTGAATAAAGACGTGTTGATACACTTTTGTATGCTTAGCATATAGGCTATAGATAGCTGGTGACAAAATTCGGTTGAAGCCTTTCGCAAAAGTTATGGCGAAAGGATAATGAAATTTCTCTGAATTATAGTTTAAATATAAATGTAATTGAAAGTTCCGAAAAGTTGTTCAACGACAAATGCTTGTTGTTATATTTTTTGTGTATCAGATTAACTTATGTGGCAAAAAATCTGCGGGGAAAAGACATGAACGAATGAATAAATGTAAAAATTTAGATGCAAAGTAGTTTTAGCACATACGTAAGCAAAAAGAAGTAAGACAATCTTTGAGAGTAAATTGGCAAGGTTACTTTAGGTCTATTTCATCGAATTTTCATGTGCGCTATACAACAACATGATTGCCCATTTAAAATGCACATTCGTTGACTATAGGCTCGACAATGTCTTCATCCTAAAGGAATCTTTAGATCAATCCATAAAACACGACAGCTCTTTTGTGCGCAGCTGTAAAATTTGTTCGTACACTCGCACGAAACGTCATTCGTCCATTACATAAACTTTAAGCGATTGAAGCTCACCTGCGCGCAGGAGAAGAGAGCACCTTACGCGCACCATCCGTATATAGAAGTCAACAAACTGGCGGAGCTACGGCTGTGTAACGAGCCCGAGAAACTTATATACAGACAGACGCGCACATGTATACACCCAGACATTGTCTCGAGGTGATCGATCATTTCTCGGTCCCGGATCGACTGGCTGCTGCACCCTTGACCTTGAACATTCCAAAAGCTACTTTTTACGCTCAACTGTGCACGCTTGAAGCGCTGTACGCGGTGCCGGCCGGAGGAGTATGATGTACGCGAGGAACTTTCGGAGAGGACGTTTTACGAATGATGAAAGATCGATCGGCTGCTCCAACTGTCGCGGGATCCTTTTTTCCCGGGCGGAACGTATTATGGGTCAGAGCGTCTCAAGTTTATACGCTATACCTGACGTAACTTTCTTGCGCTACACCTTGCGCTTCTGCATTTGCTTAATACGACGCTTTTCGAGAATATAGAGCTCACCGTATAAATTGGACGAAAAGAAACTACCAATCAGACGTTCAGAACTAGAGACCGTTACCGTTACGGAGAATATTTAAAAAAAAAATTGAATAATCATTTACATCCTGTTTGGATAATCAAATGGATTTTTTCATTTTGTGTAGGCTGAGAATTCATAGATTCCTACACGTATACATATTATGTGCTTGAGAGCACAGGCATCGAACGTGGAAAAAAAAATTAATACGAACAACCAAATCAGAGTTCAGCATGGAAATCATTATAGTTACAATGATTAATTATTACGATCGGTCAATGTCTTTTTACGTAGTATAGTTTTTTGTACAATATTTGAAAGCAGAGATATTGCATAAAAACGAAGAAATAATCCCTGAAGATCCACAACTACAATTGCCAATAACGGATCACTCGCATTTCTTTTTTAAATCGAGTATAGGGATGAATTTTACATTTACAATAGATATTCTATTGTTCGATCCTAATGCTTACATATTTCAGGGCAATGCCGATTTTATACGCGAACAAGAATAAACAATCAGAGTGTTTTATTTTCGCAATTACAATTGCCAATCGCAAGAAGCAAACAGAACGATCAC
The DNA here is from genome assembly GCA_018906965.1 of Philotrypesis tridentata. Taxonomy (NCBI): domain Eukaryota; kingdom Metazoa; phylum Arthropoda; class Insecta; order Hymenoptera; family Pteromalidae; genus Philotrypesis; species Philotrypesis tridentata. Next base: position 8,662,525 of record JACCIB010000002.1, read on the forward strand.
TCATCTCGTTTTCAGAGCGTAAGATATCAAAAAGTACAAAGTGACACTCTCGATAATTCATCGATACCGAATTTCGCGCGCATCGACATAACCAAATGAAAGAAAACACCTCGGATTCTCGGGACGCTGCAGCAGGAATGAAAAAAAAAGGATCCCGCGTGTGTAAGCTGCTGCTGCTGCTGCTGCATCAGCAGCAGCAAAGGCTGCACATATAATATCGAATAACCCAGACCGTAGTCGTCCCAACAAATGTTTCTCCCACAATGTATAAGATCCGTTGCGGAGCAGGCCGATCCATCACGGACGTGTACAGTGCTCGCGCGGGAAAACCCGTTTTCGGCGAGAGAACCGACTGTATACATGCTCCGAGAGATATGCGTATATAGCTCGTGCGCATAGTGGCTACCGTTTTCAGTGCCAAGTCGGTATGTACAGCCGGACAGGCAGGAAAGAAAGAGGGAGAAAGAAAGCGATGATTATGCAAGTGGGTGCGAGAATATAAGGTGGACGAAATGAATTTGGCGCTGCGCGCTGGGCTGGATTTATTGCCGGGCTTGCAGGTGTGTGTTGAGCCAAGTGCCAAGCATTTATATTTGACTTGTGCGAGTTGGGTTTGGGATATGCGCCGAAGGAGTATTGCTCTGTACTTGTTGAGCTCGAGGCGCTATGTTTAAGGTCGCCTCAATTAAAATGGTTGTTTCAAAGTATTGCAAAATTACGCTCGACTTTGCAGCGATGATTAAAGGCAATTGGAGAGAATTGCAGATGAAATTTATTGAATTGATTTTTAAAAATAACGATATACAGATTGAATAGTCTTTACCGTTTTTGGGGCCTTGTATTATAATTTGTCGTGTAATCACAAGTGACTTTTCATATTGCAGATCTTTTATTTCGTAGTTATAAATTGATGAGTGGTAAATTCGTTAACATGTTAATTGAATGGTCGAATTATCAGTCAAAATTTATTTGTTATTACAGCAATAAGTATTGTGAAGAATAGCAGTAGAATAAGTAGATTACACTTTGCCATCAAACAGTAAAGTTTATATTCTCAGAACATACAATAATGTTATAAAATATATATTTCAAAGTCATTTTGTTTGAATAATACGTGTTCTAGGAAAATATTTCATTCACCAATGTATTGATTAATGGCAAGTCTCAGCTTGATAACACTAAAACATCCGTGAAACATACAATCTATTCACAGTTACTTCACTGTTTTCGAAGTACCGTAACTCCACAATGAAGTTGCGCATCTAACCCATAACCTTATTCCACACAATAGAAATAACTACATTTATTACGTGTTTTGCTAATGTTATTTCTGTAGAGTTTAGAAGCTTTGCACATAAAGCAAAAAAAAAACTTCAAAAATAACTAAACTCAAAATTTTACTATCATAAAGCTTCCCCTTCGAGGAAACACAGGAAAACCTGCGTTTCGTTCAGAATGTACAATTTAAACATTTGTATAGCTACTTTTAACAGATGTAAATTAATACTTGGGTTTTCCATTCTTTTTTATATGTTTCATGTATCTTACATGCATATAATTTCATAAGTCTTCAATTTTCCAACTTGTACAACACAATAAATTCATAATCTAAAATAAATAAGAACAGCACCTATAGAGAACCCCGAAATTTGTAGCCTAATAATATATACACGTATATTTTTATTCTATATAGGTGTCAACTGAATAGCAAATGCACCGTGCATCTTAGGAGTTCCTTCTGATCTCCTGAAAACATTTTTCTTCCTAATGTCGGAAAAATATAATTGCATTTGAATTTCGCCACAGCAGTATATCCCAGAAATAACGCAAATCACGCTCTCTGATAAATACAGTGACACGTACACACACGAACACTCGCGTGAGACACACCTTCTTCGAGAAGTGCAAGAACTGCGTGCGAACGAAACTGCAGAGACTTGTAGCCAGTCGGTGCAGTAACCTGTCGCCGTATATAGAATTCACAGGGCCGATGACATTGTTGGCGCATCGTAGAGCTACCATATAGAGGTTCCGATGGCTGGGAGAGCGTGTAACATGCGCCGCCGCCGTCGGCCGATGGATATCGCGCCCTGCCATGTTCGATCACTCGCAGAGTTTGCTGCCGCTGTTATATTCGACGCATCGGCGGCGTTAACTTCTTAGCCGACTCCTCCCTTCATTACGACTAAATCGACTCTGCGCGTAACTTTGTTCTGACGGGGAATAACCGATGTGGCTTCTCAAAGCCAGCAGTGCCAATTGGAAAATAGAACGGTTGGCTAGTAAGTTGCCGCTTCCGAGAGAACATTTGAATACAAGTAAATTCGGTTTGTGAAAAAAAAACTTAGATCAAGCTGTATATCGTTCGAATTTCAAAAATCAACTGTATACGTGCTCGTACAAGTAAAAAACAAAGATATGTGGCTTTATATAGTGTTTTAAGTTGGCATCTTTCCCATGCAGGGATACCTAATATGGAGAAAAACATCTGTCGTTGCAGATTCCTTATTGTACCTATAAAGAGAAGCAGTGGTCAATCACCTTAAAATTATTTTTACTTTCTTGTAATTAAACTTAACTTTATAATCAAATTTTATTAAACATAATAGAGTATTAATGATATAAATCTTTTTATTTCATCTTTCCATACTTTAAATTATATTTTTATATCACTCGCGCAAAAAAAAATGGAATTAAAATTAACCGGGAAGTCTACTTTTTCCTAAAACTCTGGGCAATCTAATTTTATTCACAAGTTTTTTGCATGTTTATGAGTTTGATGGTTAAGATTTTAAAGAATCGTTTACCACTAAGTGGGTTAATCTCAATTTCCTTATTTATTCATGAGAATAAGATGTAAATTATTACATAATTCATCACTCCTGTGTCGTAAAGTAGTATTGTTAAAATGGAAAATACCATAGGCTCATCATTTATTTCTGTTAGACCATTGCTTCAAGTAAGGTGAAAGGGCGAGATGCCATCAAAATGAACATTTAGTTGAAAGAAATCGATTTTCTCAAAAAATAAGCAAGTATTAACTGAATTTCATAACAAATTACTATTTGCATTCACTCGGTCGATTATTTTCCAGTTACGCAGGCGTCGGAGCCCGCAGACGCATTTCATCCATGCGATCCACGAGATTTTGTTTGTAACCAAATCGGAACCAGTCACTTCTTTCTATATCTCTCGCAGTGCGTGTACAAAGCCCCGAGTCAGACACACATTCGCCTCCGTGAAAAAAAAAGTGCGTATACAATAATGAAAGATCATCAACCGGCAACACATATCTGCTTGTGCGCCACCCATATACACTTGCCTCGATCCCTCTTGTGTCGCTGCGGTACGTGAATAATACGCATACGCGCGGGCTCTCTCTCTCTCTCTCTCTCGCTCTCCGGCGCGTTTTGTAACGGTGCACTATTAGTATCGTTTGTAGTCGTTATTACAAGAATGACTATGAATACGTCGAATCTCATTATGCCCCGCGGGGGACATAACGCTGGGCGGTGCCTCTCGGCGCTCGTAAACGCTCGAATTACAACCGGCCGAACATCCCGGCGCCCAAATGAGAAACTCTCCTCGCCGCGCGCGCACTCCTGCTTTTTTCCTCTCTCTCTCTCTCTCTCTCTCCCCGCGCGCGCGCGCGATGTGCAGCGGTATGGAGACTCGGGCTCTGCGCAGCGGCCGGGCTGCAGATTGTAATTGTATTGCATCACGGAGGCAAGTATATATACAGTGTGTGTGTGTGCCCTCGCCGCGTCGGTTGCCGGGAGAGAAGGACTCGATTAAATTGATGGTATTATATATTGCATATACCTGTTTTCTTCTCCTATATGCGCGCGCGCGCGAGTATAAGGATACGTGTCTTGCGCGTTTCTCGAGGAAGGCGCGAGAGAGAGAGAGAGAGAGAGAGCTGCCGCCTGACAAAATTGCGCGCGGGCTTTCGGGCCGCCGTTCGTAATGCGCGCCTGGTGCGCTGCACGAGCGCGCGTAAACGACGCATTGTGCGCCGAGCGTTTCGCGTTGAATTTAGCCAGATAAATTGCTTATAAGTTCCTCGAGGCCTGAGCGCTGCCGATTGTTTGCACGACGCCAGCTGCGCCGATGAGAGTCTGACAATTGCGAGCTTTTGTGCTCCGCTGCAACTGGGAAAATTGCTGCGAGACACGCTGTTTTTTCACGGATTCAAGGACTGTGTCACTGCAAGACTCGGGATATTACGAGTTACGCATGCAAAGCGTCACCGAGTAGAGATCACTAGTTTTCAATAACAATTTGTTGTATAATACAGAAACTTATAGTAATGAAAGTCTTGATAATGTAGTTAAGTAAGAATTAAAAAAAAAGTTTGCACGTAACTCGATAACACTTGCGGATTATCAGTGATTTACTCGCTATGCGCAAAAAAGAACATTAATACCGCCACTTTTCACGTGGTCAAATCGAAATCGACCCCACAAAGTACAGAATGTCTCCGTGGCGCCACATTCCACGCGGTTTCAATAGACGCAATCCCGAAGTTCAAGATTTATCCGCTTCCTTGCACATATAGCGAATATACGTTACATCGTTCGTAACGCAATTGAAAGCAACTCCACCAGTGCTTACAGAGACTATATCACGTCCCGAATCACCTTCTCCAGATTTTATCGTCAGATTGACGAATCTGTCGTCTCGAGAATAAAAAGCTCCGCTCGCCTCTCCAGGAATCCATCGTATGGGTAGTTTCAGAGGTGAGGCAGCTCGCGCAAGTGTAATACGTTTGATTCGACGTCACCACAAGACACTGCGGCCGGCATAAGCGCTGTGTCCGCATTACACACACACACAGACACCAACACGCAGCCAAGGCAGAATAAAAGATAGAGCTGACGATCGGGAAGCAGTGCAGGACGATAAGGTCGATGTATAGCATATAAGCGCCTGTAAACTCTCGCTCATGCCTGTACCTGTATCTGTTTGCTTGCGTGTATATAGAATCTGAGGTGGTGGTGGTGGTGGGGGGGGGGGGTATATATAGAAGAGGAGGAAAGGAAGGAACGAGTGGCCCAACGCTCGCGTCTCTTTCTCTCCTTTTAACAAGGGACCCCCGCGGCCGAACTAATTCTCCCGAATGACTCGCGCGAGCATACTATAGCCTCCCCGCGGGGACGTTTGAAACAATGCGCGCCCGCGGCGCGCGCGATCCTCTTCTCTGGCTTAGAGTAAAAGAGACCTGGAGAGAAAGAGAGAGAAAGAGATGGGTAGGAAATATTTGCCGAATCACTATACGGGCTGTGCGCGCGATCGCGAACGAGAGTTCAGGCATTAGGCGAGTGTGTGTGCGCGAGCGGTTTTGCTGGGCGATATTGGAAGCGATTTTTCTGATATTACACGGGTATCGATGAAATTGGAAAGGAAACTTTGTGAATTTTATTGGTAGACCGTTTCGCAGTTTTCTTCGAATGATATAATTTTGAATGCCCCTTGGTAAAGAGCAGGAAACAAACGGACGCCACATGAGCATGCAGGAAAAACAAACAATGTTTAATTCGTCTACTAAATGTATAACTGATTGTATACGCTGTACTTTGGGCATTATTATATTGAATAAAGGCTTGAAGCTCTCTTTTGCAAATATAGAAATACGCAACAATATTATTGACAGTTTTGTTATTCTCAATAATGCTTATTTTCATTTTGTAATTGGATACTGTAGATAAGTAAATGAGAGTGAAAGTACCATTTCCTTAATATAGCAGGTGCTCTAATAAGTAGTAGAGAGGAAAAATCATTAGGTCAGTATAGAAAATTTTAAAAGTATCAATCACGGCAGCAATGACTTATGACTTTACAAATGTTAGAGAGAGAGAGAGAGAGAGAGAGAGAGAAGCAAGGAAGGACTCTACGAGGCTTATTAAAATTGTTGGGAACTTTAAATAACGGATTTCTAGCTTCAAATTTAATTTATTTATTATTACAGTGAATTTCCAGGATATATTATGATTTTGTTTTTGTCAATTTTCTCGGTTTTTTACTCACAACTTTATAACGTTTGTTTTTCAAATTCACTAATGAGGCTCTGTTATCTTACAAATTAAGATTGGATGATATTGGATATCGACATCGTAGTTTAAAATTTATCTGTGGTACAGTGAGAGTTTTTTACGAGTTGTAATGACAAAAAGTTGATAGCAAATCTGATTTATTCAAACATGTACCTGTTTAATGCATGCCACACAAATTCCTCCTTTGAAGCTCGAAGATGTAAGTGACTCATTAAGTTGCTGAAGAGGTAATGAACCATTTTATGGTCGTAAATAACGTTGTTCCAATAAATTCATTTCACAAAATATACATTTTTTTTAGAATGTACATCATTCACAATGCAGAAAAGAACTATTTGAGAAGGAAACAGTTTATACAAAACGTCACGATCCACCTCAGTTACACAATATACTTACAAACAATATATGAATATACTCACTTTTTAAGCTCAGTATAAGTTAACCAATACATTGCAGTCTTTTCTTTTGCGACTACAAAAGCTGATATCTCGTGAGCGAGCACAATTCATTCTGATGATGTCATAGTTCTCATCAAAATCACTGACATCGATTTCGCCACTTGTCAGAGTAAAAACCTGGAACTATCAGTGGGTTCGGTAAGTTACGTGATTTATGACAATTCGTTTGAGATAATAATGATACAAGCTGAACCAAGTGAACAACTGAATAAATACGAGATCGATATATATACCCTGCATGGCTATAGATAAGAAATCTTACACTCTTGGACTGCATATATCCTGTTACGGCTGCGTTTCGCACAACAGCTTATTCATACTCTCATTCCGCGTCACACAATCAGAGTCACTGAATCTTCTAAAGTCAATATTTCACTCTTTTACGCAAAAGGTCACAGAGTTTTCATTCACTTTAATACACTATTACATCTGCTGTCGCTGAATTAACGAAATTACTCGAGTCGTGTGAGAGCCTCCAGTTGTCCACCAATTTCGAACAGCTTTTACAAATCGACGAATCTGTGAAAATAATTTCGCGTTGCAAGTCGATAAGCGCAATTTACCCACCAAAATACCGCTGCCAACAAATTCACTTTCAACGGAGGTCCAGCTGGATACAAGCAGGGGCACATCGACACATCGATTCTGACGTGCGCGCGCGTGCGCCTATAAGAGATAAAAAGAAATCAGTGGAGAGAGAAAAAAAAAGATAAAAAAAGGCCCATAAAGACAGGCACTCGCGCGGTCGGTATATATATTGAGCTAATGGCCGCGCCTGCCCCTTGTAATTACCATTGTTCGAACGTGAGCGAGGCGGGCGCGCGCGCGAGCCGGCTTTAAATGGAACGAGAGGAAAAAAAGAAAGGATTGTGCGGCCCCACTCGGTAAATTCGATGTATTTACAGAAGTTTATTAGAGACTCTGCTATCTGCTTGCTCGAGAATACTGACGTGTATTACAGATCTGCTAATTCATGCGTTAATGGACTGTAGATTTGCCGTTATACCTGTATCGGTATTTTTACCAATTATTAACACTGCTTTCTTCACGAAAACAATGCATATTCCACGATTGAGCTTTTAAACAGCTAATGATGGAGGAGAAATATTTAAATTACATAAACTACGTATATTATTATAATTGTGTACTGTATCAAATGAGTTATCAATTCGACGAGAAAAGATAACAAGTTTCTTACCAGTTATTAGCTCATTTTCTATTAACTCGTTACGATATCGTTGTGACATCGATTGAGTTTTCAAGCAAAGAACTACTTGGAAATTGGTAAATTAAAATATAAGCCAATAAAACGATAATATAGCTAATTTATCATTAAATTTGTCACAAGATCCAGAATGATCAGTTTATTGATTATCGTTATCATTATATCATCATTTTAGTCTGAATACTATAGATATTAAAATTTACCCCTCTATTCATTTTCTGTAGAACCTTTGGCCTATATTATATCTCCCATATCGGGATGTATGCGCTCGTTCCTACTTATATTATCAATTAATACAGCTGGAAATTCATATTTTAACTATATAGGCTCTTTAATTAATTTCACTGCACAAAATTGAATATTCTAATACACAAACGATTCTCTGCTGTAGGTCAAAAACTATTACAGAATCCTTTTATTCGAATCGACGTTTTATTCGCTTCTTTGTACAATACACCGTGAGTGAATAAACACACGTAAGAAAAACATCGGAAGATTTCACGTAACAATGCACAACGCTTATAAGCGTGAAGATCAATACTTCATTCGACGTTTAACGCAATCCTCTATACATTATCCCTGCAACAATTGAAATTTCATTATCGGCCCTCCTGACGAAATAATCCATTGCGCCTCGATAATTTCTCTCGCTCTCTCGCAGCAAAAGACGACAATAACGATATACTTATATATGTATATAGTATATACTTCCTTCACAGCTGTATGCAGACATTGGCTCGCGTTTTGGTCCAGCGAATTAAGGTGACGCTGTAATCGTGTTGGATTACTGTGGAGATATGATTTCCAAGTCAGAAACCCATTATAAAGTTTTAATTGGCCTTTTTTACTCCATCTCTCTCACTCTTTCTTTCTCTCTCTGTCTCACACACCTATATAGAGTGGCTGAGTGGAGAGAGAGAGAGAGAGAGAGAGAGAGAGAGAGAGAACCAAGTTGAAAAGGAAAATGAAGAATTCATCGTTGGCTCGTTGGCAGGGAAGAGCTCATCAGATACCGGGTCACCGATCCAACTCTGCTCTCTTCGGGGGCTTTCGCAGTTCGATCTCTTGGCGGAGGCAGAATTGGTAATCAAACTTCTCGACGCCTCGCGCGCCTTCGCTCTCGATGAGAGATGAAAGAGCCTCGGGTGACTCGGCGCTTTCGGTCCACCTACGATCGATCGCGCTTCGTAATCGTATTATTAGCTCTGGAATTCCGGTTTAGTGAACCGCGATCATAGCCTAGAAAGTGGACGTTACGTTATTGTACACTTATGTGCTTGGAGCTTAATCGTGCGGCACTCGATTTCGTACCAGAGCCAGATTCGACATCTGGAAGCTGGTCTGCACCTGTGCTCTGCTCTCTTGGTCACTCCTATAGATCACAGATACTGCCGAGTTTCACTTAAATGGCTCCGAGACTTTCGAGGAATTCTCGCTGTCTGGCCGAGAGAGTAGAAGATGTGAAAAAAAACACAAAGTGTGTAAATTACGCAATAACGCGATTGCATAAATTCAATGTTTTAAGAGATGTGAAATAAAATTCTAAGCTGTAATTGACAAACAAGTGTCCATTTAAACAGGAATTTAACCATATTAGATGCACTGCTATATAAAAAGTTGTCAGGGCTCCAAAGCAGTGAATCTCGAAAAATATTTATTCTCTATTTTTGCTCACTTAATTGTGGTGATTTTTTAAATTGAAGCCAACAGTAAATTTTAAATTTACGTGCACCAATAAAAAATGTAGAATCTACTACCTTTCTAAAATGGTCAATTGCTCACCCAACTTGACTATTTTAAGTTGCTTATTATGGGCATCTCTTAATTTATACAATGAAAATTAAAATTTAAAAAAGAATTTAATCGTATTTTAAACGTATTATTTACACACAAATAGTGAAAAAGAAGAAAAAGTATTTCATCAGTCCGAAAAAAGTGGAGTCGCAAAATTTTAACAATATATCAAATTAAAATTCTAATCCTAAATCAAACTGTATATATACATTATTCAGTCGTCTGGCAACTGTGGATATTTCAACTCAAAACAAAGAAAGCTATTGAAGCACTTGCCGAAGAGCAACGAATCCGCATGAAAAACTTCTCTCTCTCCTTCTGGAACAAATAAATGTATTCCTTGTCCCCCCTGCGCAACTTCTTAAATCATCACTCAACTCGGCACGTATATAAATCCGCGCTAACCTCCCGAGGGTAAAAAAGTTACGGCGAGTCAAGGATTCATATAAAAACGACTCAAAGGCGGCAAAGCGCAGTCTCTCGTGCCGCGCTGCAAGCGCAACAAAACTCGAATAAGCCGAAAAAAGCCGAGCTGCATCGTACGGTATACGCTTTATACCGCGTGTGTATCCGTGAAACCGGAAACCCAGCTTGCGCGCGGCGCGGCTGCTCTTGGATTCGGCTCACGTCCGGCGAGTCGACGACGCTCTCTCTCTCTCTCTCTCTCTTCTCTGCCTCTGCATCTCCTTTCGGTCTTTTCTCTCTTTCTTCAGCCGACGAATCTCTACAATCGCCCTCGAAATCTAGCCGGGCGCGAGACCACTTTTCGGCCGAGCATTTGAAGGGAAGACGTATATAGACACACGGGGTGTGCTAAGTAAGGATCTCTTTGCTGCTACTGCTGCGCTGCTGCGAAGTTATGTAGCTATATGAATATTATAAAGGAGCAGGCCTTTTGCTCAATGCCGCGAGCAGCGAAGGCTCTCACGTAGTTCTCAGGAAGAGCCGTTGCAGAATGCCACATTGGCGCCGATATTTTCAATTGCGTGACGGTATGCGACGGCTGAAAGAAATTTTCTTTTTTTTTCTCATGTGCGTGCGCTGCTGAATTTTAAGAGGAGATTATACAAATTTCATGATTTTGCTTTTTTCTGAATTGAAACGTCGTCAAATCTTATTACGAAAATTATTGCTCCTGAATTTATCTATGAGGAAATGATATAAAATATTTAACAGGGTCAATATTATGTCTCCTTTGAAGATTCGTAATAATTAATATGAGAGCTTTTATTCTAGAAGAAAAACAAGTAATTTGCTTGCAATTAATAGCGAAAATAAAATTCAAAAAATTACTATAGATGCATCACCTTCGTTATGCAACAAAAAATCTATCATTTATCGAAATTAAACATTGATAGTTCACATTCAGAAGAATCACCATTTTATGTAGAGATTTTTCTTTTTACCTTTTTTGTAATGAGGGCGATATATATGTGGCATAGTTAATTGGCAATTACTTAGTCTTCTTAATTTTTAGTTGACTTCGGCTTATTTCATAAAAGAATTACACTGTCTTTATTATTAAAAAAACTTTCGAATATCAGTCACTATTTGTACATTATAAGAAAACAATACAAATAAACTCTGTCAATCGAGAAGCACTACATCACAAATAACTTCTCAATCTAAATCGTGTTTTGCGCTCCCGTTCTTCTTTCATGCCGAAACTACACGCGAGATTTCGATGATAAGCTGCCGGTCGCGCTGCGTCGCATGTATTCGGTCGCATCACACCGATCCATAAATTCGACAATTTGTCCCGAACGTCCGATGGATTTTGATCTCGATCGATTCACATCTTTGCCCGAATAAAATTATGCCGTTTAAGGAGATCTCCCTGTGCATACGTGAACACACTTCTCAAAAGTTTCCTATATCGTTACATTATTCGTGAGTGAGTGTGTGCGTGTACGTGGGTGTACCCAGTCGATATTGTTTAAAGAAGAATTATATAATAGTTATTGTTTTATATTGCAGACATTTGTTTGACAAATTTTGCCACGCAAACGAATCTATTGAGAAAAAATTTTAATTGAACAATAATAAAAATTGCACAATTGCGGTCAAGCAGTCGTGAAAGCAATTGCCAAATGAACATACCGCGGAATTTAAAAACGTCGAAGGCGATCAAACACGCACTTGACTCAAAGTATATCGATATTAACCTTAAGCTAGAAAATTGCATGACTGGCAACATTATCCCAAGATCAAACGACGCGATATTGGGTCTTGCCCCCAACTTGCTAATCGCCTCTTAGAAAACCACTGCACCTTTTACATTATACCAAAAAGACGAAGAAAAACATTACATTCTTCGTCAACAATAATTATATCCGATGTAAAAAAATTTTGCTTTGTATCTATTTGTGCAATCAAAAGTCTGATAAAAATATCAAAACTTTTAGTCAATAAAAAGAACTGAAAAATAAAAGAGTCTAAAACAAAAGCTCGAGAAAAAAGATCAAATTGGACTTGATTTATATTTTCTACTTCAACAATCTATATCACCTAAATGTATGCGCTTGCGATCAACGTATACATTGTTCCATCCATATTATTGACCCAACGACTCGGGACCATTTCACTCGGTCTCCATTATTTTCTTGGCAAAATCCGAGTGCTGTCAAACCAAAATCCTCAGCTCGCATATATCTTCACATGTGCTATACCCTCTCTCTGTCTCTTTCCAAGCTCGTCTACCCATATATATATATATACACATGTGCAGACGACACATGCACACATGTACTCGGAGACTCACACAGAGCCGATTCGCAAAATGATAAAAGGTGGTGGCGATCGCACAGAGCGGAACGTAAGCTACGTCGCGGCCGGAGAAATTTATTTGCGATTGCGAAGCTTCCAGCATCGAGGAAGCAGCAGCCGCTGCAGCAGCAGCAGCAGCAGCAGCGCGCGCGAGCGGCAGCTAAAGTAAGTCGAGGCGCGCAAGCGAGCCCGAGAAGAACTCGGAGGGAGAGAATCGAGGGAGGACAAGATTTACGCGCGGCTGACTCTTATATACAGTGTATAACGCGCGAACCCAGGGGTCTTGAAAAGGGTCGAGAAAGAGAGGAAGGATAGTTTAGCCAGAGAGAGAGAGAGAGAGAGAGAGAGCGAGAGGGAGAGAGAGAACCGGTCTCGGCAGCAGGACCCAGACGACAATAAAAGATCTTCGACAGTGGATGTGACAAAAATGAATTGTTATATTGTCTCAACAAATGAAGCGGCTCCTCCTTTTTCTCTTACTGTCTCGTTCTCTGGAGAGAGAGAGAGAGAGAGAGAGAGAGAGAGAGAGAGAGAGAGAGAGAGAGAGAGAGAGAGAGAGAGAGAGAGAGAGAGAGAGACCACGATGACTACTCTGCTGCATATACGCCTCGCTCGTATATCGCTCTTCTCTCTGGCCTTCTTCTGCCTTTTTATTTGCTTCTTTTTCTGGCTTTGTCGTATAGTCAGCGTCGTCGATGGCCTTTTCTTCGACTGAGCTTCAATGCGAGTCACTATACAAAACAATATTTTAACAACTATATACATTGAATTAAAATACATTGCAGTTCCCGCTGTATATTTCATAACACGTATACTCTTCCACTGAGACCGACTCCCTCGTAATTTTTCTTAACATTGTAAAAGTTTTGCAATTGAAAAAATTTTAAAATTAATTTCCAAGTACGCAGATCAGCGACGATGCGTCTCTTGATTCTCTCTGTAACTTATACACTTTTCAAAGCACAATCCTCGGTCTTCCAAAGTTACACTTCCTCGCAAAATATCAATCGAGCGAATTCGTAGAATCACCGCGCATTCGGCTTATCCCTTCATTTTGTCAACTATTCCTCGCTCGTATAATTCCTCTGCGCGTGGATTTCTCCTCCTTCTCTCCGGACCTTCCCTTTGGATTCGGCAAAGGCCGTCCGCGCGCGCGCGAAGCACGTGTTTTGCCAGTTGCTATTGTTTCCTGTATGATAAATGGCGCGATCCGCGAGCAAACGGAGAGAAAGGCTGCAAAGCGCGGAATCAATGCCGAGCGCGGCGCGTGTCCCGCGGCTCGTTGTTTATAGGTCCTCCCAGTTATTTATGATCGCCGGCTTTTTCGGGGATATCTCCGCGACCGAGCGGACGCCTCGCTTGGCTTTCTTCGAAATTTCGACTCTGCGCTTGTCTCTTTAGAATGTATGTAATTATTGTCATTTGTATATATGGGGAGGAATCGAAGCGGATCGCTGCAACGTATAATACTGCCTGATGTGTACCTGTAGAGGATTGCTGTGCCACAAATTTTATTCTAAGACTTTGGTTCTTATGTGAAATCGGAACTCTTATCTAGTCTCAGTAATGTTTTAGATATGGTAAGTTGTAAATATGTACAACTACTTATCGCACTAAACTGCAATGTTCAGAATACCATTAGAGTAATTTAACTTACCTTAATCTTACAATTGCTTCACTTTGCATGATCTTTGGAAAAATAAGAATTGTGATGAGAGAAAAATCAATTGGATTTTTGATGGTTGACAATACAAGTGTCTATGAGAGTACTTATTAAGGAACGATCGATAGCGTTGTATGAGACATCTTCTTCAACGCTCATCTGAGCATTAGAGCTTTCTGAATAATCAGTCAATCGCAATAATTTGAAGATAAAAAATCTATAACTGTACAACGAACCAATAAGGGAAAGAATCGTAACTTCTGCGAATGAATTAAATTCATTTTTTTCATCATTCAAATTATCATTTATTTTCTTTTTTATCTCTTAATTTAAACGTGCAAAAACGACTTTATTGCACGTAAATCTCTTATCCAAGTAAAGCAAAATTCTGCGTCCTGGTAAACGAGCTAACAAACCAAAAGAGAGAAAGAAAAGCTGCACATCCCACAGCTCTCAGCGCAGCGAATCAGCTGTGTCGCTAAATACCCTCAGCGCGGAGCATCCTCGAGTTGGTCGTGGCAGACCGCGCGTCGCTAACTCTCTCTCTCTCTCTCTCTCTCTTTTCCCCCTTCACCAGGGGGTCTGCGAGCTTCTCCTACAGTCACATAAGCATAAACACACGTGTCTCTCCTCTCCTCATACACAGCCTCATATTATACCTCCGATGCCCCCACATCTATGTATACGAGGTACAGCCCGGTGCAGATCTTCACACAAATATACATATACACGCACGGAGCCGCTCACACACAAGCGTATAGCTCTCGGCAGCTTCTGAAAATGCACGGAGAGCGATGATGCTCTCGCGATAGCGCTCACAGCGGGTTAGCCCCGCGTGTATGTATATATGTGTATATATATATCCTCGCGCCAATCGAGAGAGAGAGAGAGAGAGAGAAGCTGTGCACGCGATCATACGCCCGATACCAACGCGGCAGTCGTCGCTACAGCGCAGATTCTTTTATTGCGATATTTATTCCTGTGGACGCTGCTGTATCACCGGGAGGAGGGAAGTCGCACAGCGGAGGCTAATTTTATTGGAGGGCCACCGAATGAAATTCATGCGGAACGACTCTACCCGTGATGCAAGCTTACGCCCTTATGCAATAGCTTGGATTTGGCGATTCCATGGGTTTCCTGCGTGCTGCATATAGGTGCAACTGTTATAAATATAATACACACACACGCACACATACACCTTCTTATTAAATGTATAAACAATTGTTTATTATGGCATTTTACTGTGATACTTTGTGGTACTTTGCTCAAACTCACTCTTCTTCGCAACACCGCCCTGCAATCTCTTGCATTAACCTTTTAAAAATGCATACTTTTTTGTGTACAAAAAAGTCTGAAGACATTCCATGTACATGCATACGGAGTCTGCTGGCACGTGTTTCTTAACGATTTTCCTAAATTAGAAATTCTGCGCGTGTCTTGTCGTACTCGGCATGTACCTACTTAAACCCTCGTAACAATGGCATTTCAATCGCGGTCGCGAAGAGTTGCGGGCGGCAAAAGGAAATAAAGTCCGCGGGAAGCTGAAAGGGCTTCGATTGCGCTGTACAGCGCCACCCACAACGAGGTAAATTGGTCCGACGCGATATTTAGGCGCGGCGTTCGAATCTCGATCATGCCGCGGCTTATCGACTCCTGCGGATCTTACTGCTCGATTCTTTTCAGACTCCGAGCGGCGCTCTTTGGCTGCGACGATTCCCTCTGTCCACAAGGTGCTCGTGTATATACAGGTAACTGGTAGAGGGGTGTACTCGGTCGAAAACTCGCGAAGAACCTACGGGTGTGGATCATTGCATTAAATATTGCGGTAGGATCGAGCTTACTGAAAAAAAATTCGTATATGTAATAAATGTTAGGAGATTTTTGTAAAATTTACGTCTGTGATTAGAATTTCCTAGCGTGTATGTTTTATTTTTGGAATCTTCGAATTTTACATTAAATTACGAGGATTTGGTAAAGAGTTAAGAAATGAATACCGTGTGATCAAGCACTACTACAGGGCTCAGAACGATACAATAACATTGTTCTTACAAAATCAAAGGATCTACACAGATTGTTTACATTTCTATATACAAATTACATGTATAAATTCTGTATATACTTTAAATACCGAGTAAAATACCTGAACATACAAATCGATCTCACTCCTTTAAACTTGCAGGACACTATATATTTTTCCAAATAGTGTATAGAACAAAAAAATATTTAAAAAAAACGTATAACACGACTCTATATTCTTTTTTTATTTCGGTGCTTCAAAAAAACTAAATTAATATTATAGATTTTCATATATGCTGTAATAAATAAATATAATAAATATATAAATAAATATTTAACAAACCCTTTGATTATATAATAAATAAAATCTTTGAAACTTTTTAAAGTTTTTTCATAGAAACTTAATTGTCCAGACTTCCCACGCGAACTCATGTGTATTACATTTCCCAATGATTTATCCTACTTTAAAGTTTTTCTCCAAGATTTTCAATAAAGAACAAAGCTGGGTAGGGAGTTATGTAAAAAATGCATAAAGTAACGCCTGTCCCAACACAATAAGAATATAGCCACGCGTATACACGCAGATACCGAGAGCAGAGAGAGAGAGAGAGAGAGAGAGAAAGAGAGCCTCCTCTCGGTCCCGCCTCTCTGAATTATTACACGGGAAAGTGTTTGTAGGGACACAACACACGACTCCTCTCCAGCATCGTCTCTCTTTCTCTCTCTCTCTCTCTCTCTCTCTCTCTCTCTCAAACAAAACAAAACGAGCGAAACCTCGGCAACACAGCGTACTTTCATCGCGTACCTACAACAGCTCGCAACAGCCGAATCCCAGGAATAAAAAAGGAGACAATCGTTTCTCTCCCACAAGGAGCAAAAAATAAAGAAGCACGTCTGCCCCTATACACTGCAGCACATAGGCGTATATACATATATACATACGTATTATACATATATATACGTATGTGTACGCAAAGCCACTCGTGAAAATATGATAATTCCCGGGGTCGGCGCATATAACGCAATTTCGACATTCCCCTGCGCCGAGAGTTCGCGGCTGTATATGCACGTATATATCTGTATAGGCACGGACTCTGGTGCAGCGCAGAGGAGAATTTCGCGCACCTGGCCGCGAGACAACGGCTCGACGATAACTCCTGCTTTATGGCTCGGGTGTGTGTAGCCTCTCGCTGTACTGAATTTACCGCGACGCGAGAGCCAGCGCGCGCGCGCGAGAGAGAGAGAGAGAGCTTAAAAGCAGAAAGAGAGGAGGGTATCGACTACGACGACAGCTTCCGTACCGTTAGTACAACCGGTTGCATCGCACTCCGCGCGCCCGATATTATATCGCGCGCGCGCGCGAGCGCAACAGAAAGAGAAGGGCTTCAAACCCAAGAATTGCGTAATGTAGGTGTGAGCGCCTGCGTTCTGTCTATTATATTCTTTTATTTTCCTTCTTCTCGTTTTTGGTATACACGATGTCTTGCACAAGCGCTTCGCACGGTTTTGATTATTCTTTTTTTCAATTTTATGGGATTAGGTGAACTCGTATAGTTGGGAGTCAAAAAACGTGAAGAAGCAAAGTTTTAAAATTACGTCAATATTGTTACAGTGTTGAATACTTATATCTATCAATATACATTTGCAGCAGCTGTGATAGAAACTGAGTGCAAACAAAGCTTGCACTTTTGAACTAATTTCTACTAGGTGAGAAATGTTTTACAAACTATAGTTTATAAGAAAAAATTACTGCATTAGTAAAAGTAATGAAAACAAAGGTTAACCAAGAAGTTTTCATCATTTACCCAAAAAATTATTATGATTCATCTGAAAAATAATTTTTATTCGTAAAAGAAATTTTAATATGTTTGATTATTATTTAACAAGTTTGATTTACTTTTTCTTTCGATAGAAAGATTCCTTCGCTTTACTAACAGAATGTTCTGCTTATTGATTTAACGATATGATTTGAATTATAAAAATTGAATCAATCAATTACGGTTTACCGGTATACTTATAAATTAACTCCAACTATCCAAACATCCATTAATATGTGAAAGTCTTTATAAAAACAAAAATTTTCTTTCAGTATAACAGGTCGTGAAGGTCGACACTAGCAATATATTTTCTACTCGCTGTATCGACAGAAACTGATGTTTCTAGTAATTGAAAAGCAAAGTTTTTACTTTTTAGATCTGGCAATCCCTTGAAACGAAGCACATACAAGCCATCTACAAATTCGTTACAGAAATACTGACTGAATCTTAGTGATCTGATTGATTGACCATAAGCAACCGCGATTCAAGAACAAATAAACTGATTATTCATTACTGTGCAGGAATCAAGTTTTTAGAATATATAGAATAGGATTATTATTGGCAGTGACGCGCGTAAACGGAATTAAAAAGCCAAATCGCGCGACGCGCGTATACACTCGTTTATAAATCAAGAAAGATGAAGCACGTGCGTCAAGGGTGCAATATATATACACCAAGGGAGAAAGAGAGACACCTCAGCTCTCGTCGAGTAGTCTATCCTCGATAAATCTAGAGGAGAATTAATTGCCGCGGCTCGTGTCCCGATCTTCTTCTCCAGCGGTCGGTGGTTATACGCTATATACATACACACACGTATATATGCTCACAATGCTGCCGAGCTTCGCGCTCCGAGCTGACGGCCTACAAATAAAATCAGCCTGTGTGGAATGCTCGAGATGCGATTCCGGCTCTGCCTTCGAATATATTCTCTTATTTCGTTTTTTTCTTCTTCTCTATATACGCGCACTACTGCTATGCGAGAGACCAGAAGGGGGTGAATTCGTGCAGCTTTGTTTTTTTGCATTCGTCGAATTAGTGGATGATTCGCCATTCGTTTCAATGAAAACGCCGAGGTGACTTCGAAACTAAGCGCCGAACGCGCAAGTGCACGAGTATACCTCGGTCTCGCCGCTGCAAGAGAGCATAAAGTAGTCCACGAATGGACAGTATTGTATACGTCTCACCGCAGATCGAAGCGAAGTTTAATATATGGCAACCTCGAGACAACGGTCGGCTCGACTCTCTGGTCTCTCTGTATCCGCGATATATATACGCGCGTGTCTTTCTATACGTATACATATGTGCATAAAACTCGAAGAGAAATAGTCTCGCGACACACGTATCCTATATAAGTGTGAAGTAGACATTTAATTGTCGCCTTCTGACATTCGTTTGAAAGAAGATATCGGAATAGATTTATTTTCACGCAATTTTTTCTTCGAGTAACTTACCACGCGATCGATAAATGCTGAGTCGATATTATACACATATACAAAATACAATTAAATTCAGGATATGATTGCATTAAATCTGCAACTGTAAGTATATGATTTATTTTTTTAACTGTGGGGAGAATCAAGCTTCGCAATACACAAAGTGGCCCGTTATTGCACGAAGTGTAAATAGTATCCGAGCGCAGCGAAGAAATATTAATTTTTTTGAATAACACAATGTGTGCAGTATTTTACTTATATACACTTTTACAAATGCACTCGATTCCAAGAATAAACCTACAACAATTCACTCTCCCCAACCTCTTTTAACTCTTTTATTATCAATGTCAATTAAAACCTCTTTTGAAACACTGTCACGCTACAGTTACCGAAAGTCATGCAGATCGATCGCGCGTTTCGCGAACGCTCGCATAAGCGCAGTTCACTTGCACGTAACCCGCACTGGCAATATGCGAAGCAAGCACAACGATTCATTTCACCCCGCCGAGCTTCGGTCTGCGAGATCTACGCTATATACACATACGTTTAAGATAAATAAAAAAAAACTCTATTTTTTGCAACGCCCAACACGCGGCTATCAAAAGAAACGCGACGTCATTCGCTCGCGATAGCGCAGCTCTATACACACTTTCCTCCAGACATACCTCCACGAATGCTCGCGCACACACGCACACAAAACCCTCCGCGGACTCGCGGGTTTCTGCACTTTATTCTAGCCCAGAAAAACGCATAACCGCGCGCGCGCAAAAAGTAACGCGCCGTCGCTCGCGGCGCGAAAAAATCCTCGGAATAAAAGTGTACGTGCGAGCGCGCCGGTGCACACAGCGCGCGTGTCTCTCTCTATGTATATACGCGCGTATAATATAGCAGCGAGCGCTCTGGAGTAGGAATATAAGCGCGCGCTCGGCGTATACGCGGAATACCCGAGCAGTTCATGCAAATCGGAGCTCTCGCGTGCGTGCGTTTTTGCGCGCGCAATCAATCTCCGGGGAGTCGTAAATAAACTCGCCGACTACTCCTTTCCCTCCCGGGCATATATATATATATGCAGTGCATAAGAGTAATCGAAACGCGCGCGCGCGAGAGAGAGAGAGAGAAAGGGAGTCACCTCACCCTCAGCAAGAGGATCGGATGTGTGCGCGAAGGAGGAAGAAAAAGAATAGGGTGCGCGCGCGCCGTAGAAGGAGCCGGAACGTCCGCGGCGACAAAGCGAGATGCTCGATCTTTTTATATAAAAAGCGGCAAAGCCGATGCCGAGCATGTCGATCGACACTGCGTGCATTGACGATGCTGGTATACGTATATATATATGTAGCTTCTTGTATCGATCTTGATTTGCGCGTGTTTAATCAAGACTGGGATTGGCTATTTGATATTTCTTTTCTTTCTCGACTGAATAGCGCATTTGAAATTTATTAACTGGGAGTAGAGAGTATTACAGTAACATGTTAATAGACAAGTTCGTCGAAGACACATATTAGGAGTTGATATTTAACGCACTCCGTATCGACCAATCGCATTTCATTCGGTAGCTTCGGCATGCCGAGTATCTCTCCTTTAGTAAAATATTGCAAAAACTCGAAATATTAATTTCCTTGTTCAAAAAATTTTCCCTCGCTTATGGACGAATGCGCGACGCGTTTATGTACACGTGCAACAATGTATACTGCAGATATAAAAACAAATCTTAAAAATCGAGAATTAAAAGCTATATTAGTAATACTCTAGTCTATTAAGGAGAATAAAAATAATAATTTTTATTTTTCGTAAAGACTAGTGTGGCTCTTTTGATCCTATCGGACCTTGTAAGGACTTTAGAAGTCAATATCAAAAATTAAAATTTTGCACCATAATATAATAAACGGAATAAAAAGTTAGTAGTACGAATCTAGAGTAATTATGTTTACCCTCCGTTACATATAATAATTTCAATAAGGTATGCAAAGTTGCTGATTCATGTTTCAATATCTTCAAGAAAATTTACCAACAACATAACGTTTTTAACCCTTTTATGATATCGTCAAACGTAAACTTAAAACTGAAGGCAATCACGTCCAGGTGTGTTCGATTTCATTCGAGTTAATCTTGGAGTAAGATAATTGTGCATTTGTTCGATGCAACAAGTTATAAGAACAATTATGAACGTTCACCGGTACTTCGGCACACAATTTTTATTGGCAAATGGACGGCAAATAAATAAATTTCGAACCTTACGGATTTGATCGATGGTACTCGGTGCGCAATGGCTTGATTTGACTTCTCGAAGTAACAGTACCGTATATAAAATAAACAGCAAGAGGAGCCGAGTCGATAAATAAGCCACAAGACGAGGCGAGCAGTATAAAACCACGACTGCATGCGCTTCCAGAGTCGTCGCGCATAAGCGTACACTCGAATCGCCGAGCATTATATAAAAGAGCCCGGCGATACACTTTAACGCCGCGCGAACCTCCAAGATCACAGAGAATACACGGGAGGAAGAATACGAAGCAGAGCGAAGGATATAAGGAAATGCAGCGGAGATGCGTATAAGAAGAAGGCCTCTCGCGAGAGCTTAAATCAGCCGCGCACAGTCACTCAGTCTCGCGGCGCTCGGATTGATGTAAAGCCGTGTTTTACATTCAATTCAATTGGGCAAAAAACCTCGGGAGAGAATGGCGCAGGGCCGAGCAACCCTCTCATTGTGCGGCTGCTTTTCGGCGAGGCCTCCTCTCCTCCGCGTCGGCTCGTTATACAATTGTAAAACGGCCGCCGCGGCGCTTTCTCGAGAAACAGAGAGAGAGAGAGAGAGAGAAGTGAACCGAATCGATCGCATCGCCGCAGGAGAGCTCCGCAGCGCAACGAAACAGTGTTGGGTGTCTTCAATTACTTTGCCGGAGAGACGCGTCCATTGTTTATTCGCGAGCGAGCTGCCCCGGTGGTTCCTGTATACTTGCCGATGTGTGCGCTGCAATTAGAGCGTACAACACTCGGGCTTAGAATTATAGTGCAAAAAAAATGTGGCGCCTCATTAAGACCGGCCCGTCTCGCTGTGCGGAGGTGGTGAATTTCGAAAACGAATTTTCACCGACTGCTTTCTACCGTGACGTGTGCGCGTTTTTTGGAGGGATCTATAGTTATTAATCTTGTTATCTTTGAGAACTGGTGGGAATGGTATGGACGTTTTTTTTCAAGTATATTAGAATTAATTCTATTCTGTGCTACTTTTTTTAACGAACACTATTTACTATGTTGATCGCACTTCAAAAGTTTACAAGAAGCGTATAATCTCAAAGTGCGATTGGGCGGTTTGAAGGTGCATTCACCGAAACACGTTTTAAACAACCGGTATATACAACCAAAACTGAAAATTGAATTTCGAAATTCGGCCTCAGTCGGCTCATACGAAATTCCTATGCGCGAGAGAGAAATCGTATAACGCGTCGCGGCATACGCAGCACATATATAAGGCGGCAACCAGGCAATTACCGCAATGATAAAAGGAACTATAAGCTGACAATTATTTTCGAGACGTCTGCGCGCGGGACATCTCAGGGGCGTGCGAATAATCGTAATTTATTCGTTATATATATCTCGGGGCTCTCGGCCGCTGAAAGAAAAACCGATGAGAGACTCGCCGGTAGCCCCTCGCGACGATCGATTCACGCGCCGGCGTTTGACGTAAATTGCGACGAGCCACGTAAATTGCTCGCGCGCCAGTCACGTTCTCTCTTTCTCTCCTCCTCCTCCTCCTCCTCCTCCTCCTCCTCCTCTCTTTATTCGCGAACGAGACAGTGGCGCGCATTCCGCGACTGTCAACCTCCCCCCTTCCCCCCTTTAGCTACCGCGCGAGTCGATCTCCTCTCGATGGCTCCTGAGACCCTCTTTTTCTTCTTTAGCGCAGTGCATTTACTACTTTTCCGGCTGTGCGAGTCGGTGAGACGACTATCGAGGTCTTGTGACACACGAGTCTCGCGTCTATTATGGAACAGTTCGAGAATGTATACCTGTGCGCGGTGTACATTTTTCTCTTGCTCGAGCGTACAGGAGAACGAACTTTTTCCACCGTTTGCGAGAGTCGATGTTTAGGATGTTTGCGCGTAATCGACGGTTTCGAGTCAATTGATCATTTAAATGTCGCGCCGAAAAAGTAGATAAAATTTATAATATTACTGTGTGGTGTCTCGACGAAAAAAGTATAATAATTTCGACAATTACAATTGCGTAACTGCGACGTTGCGTTTAACGGTATTAAATCTGTTTTTGCGGCTACTACATGTTCTGGAGTGAAATTTAAATTTTTAATTGACCATGGGATCCCTTTTAGTACGGGTTCAAATAATAAATTATAATACATACATTTCTAATGAATACATTCTATCCGATGTGTTTTCGTACACTGTTCAATCGAGAAATTCATCGGTAATTTAGATAAACCTAAAGATTTTAGCAACATTCATTTATAAAAATCGTATGGATATAATGTTTAGCAAATCGGACTCCCTTTGACACGACTCGACACCTGTTGACTTACTGCACAGATCTACATTGAAACTCACAAACGTGAGACGCTCGAAAGAAAAATGCCCAGACTCAGCCCGAGCCGGTATAGACATATCGATTTCATAAGAGCAGCCATTAGCCTCCTGGTAGCCGTCAGCCGAATCCACATAAACGTAAATCAGCTCGGCAGAAATACTCGCTCGTTCGCGATGACGTGGGCATTTAAGCGCGTCTCTCCGTACGCAAAATATATTTCCTCTCGTCTCCCTCTCTCTCTCTCTCTCTCTCTCTCTCTCTCGGCGCACCGGAATCTTCGAAATTGAAAATGGCGCCGCAGTCGAGCCACCGTGAGAAACTTAGCGCCGGCGGACCGTTCGAGGATAAATAATTAATTAGACGGAACCCACGACATCGACGAGGCGCGTGTGGTACATTATAAAACGATCGCGAGACCCGAACGGGCTCGAGCTGTCATTAGTCATCGTTGCTTTATGCATATAAGAGCTGCTTATAATAATATGCGCGGAGAGAAGAGAGACGCGCGCGTGTGTCTGCGTGGCGACATCGGGCCTATTATGCTTTTCGAGAGTCTCTGTCATGTGAGGATGATGAAGTTGTGCGCTTGTTTCGCTGTGTACAGTCGGATTGTTGGGAGCGAGACTACTCATATCGAAACCTGCGGTTATGATCGACGAAACGGTTTTTGAATTAGGGAAATGAGTAATTCGTGTAAGTGTATCGATTTCCGATTTTCCGTGAATTTTCTTCTCAACGCGATTGCGATGCGATCTCTCGTGCGCAAGCAAATCTTTTGAATAATACAAAATTGGACTTAGAAAACATTGTGGAAAAACGTGAAACCATTTTTTTTTTCAAAGTATATAGTATGTAGACTAAACAAGAGATGCATGAAATGCAAACAATTATTTTGTTTCAATAAACCATGTGAATAGCTAACTGTTATTGGCATCGACGTATTCTCACGTGATTTCAGATCTGCTCCAACGTCTAACTCTAGTCTGAACGTAAAAATTGTCGACAACTTTTTGAATTAAATCTATGCTTTCGATTTCCTAATACATTCAAACTATAATTAGACAGAATTAATAGACCCGGTCGTGTGAACGCGATCTTCTCTGCGACGAGTAAAACGATAAACATGGTGGATTTTCGTCTTTCAGAAACACTTTCCATTCCGAAATGAAATTGAAATATAATATACCCGAACTGACTCAATATTTTTCACCAATGATTAATCGGCAAGAATTAAACATCGGGAGTAGAATGCCAATCAAAATAAAACAGAGTCACGCGGGTGAAAATTTATGCCGGTCAATAACACGCGCAATGCAAAAGAAAAAGAAAACGCGCTAGTCAATCTCGTGTAAACTAATTAATTTCGCGAATAAGCGCGAGCAAGTCGAGTACATCGGGCGGACATCGAGTCCTCGGCAATTGAACCGTTCGTAAATATCTTTACGGGTCTTCCCTTATCCCCGTACGCGCAGGCACAAATACACACTCGCGTTTATGTTTCCAGCGCACACAGAAGAGGACGAGGGAGAAGAAGACGAAGCAAAAAAAAGGACGAGACTGGTAATTTTCCGAGGGCGACGCGTGTAGCTACACACGTGCTGCAGCGGCGGCAGCAGCAGCAGCAACAGCAGCCGCAGCGGAGAAAAACGAAAGAAAAAGAACGTCTCTCGGCCCAGAGAATAAAATAAGTGTATAAGAAGGGAACGACGCGACAAAAAAAGGACGGTGTGTGTGTGTGTGTGTGTGTGTGTGTGTGGAGAATGTCGTACGGGCTGGGTCAAGGGTAACGAATTAATGAACCTCCGATTTAAATTCGACATTTAAAACTGTCTACGGCCGCGGGTATATATGTTCGGTCCCTCGGTATACTCAGCGCGATATTAAGAGAGTCGCGAGCCGCATGTGTGTATCACTCTTTCTCTCTGTCTTTCTCTCTCTCTCCCTGTATATATATATATGTATATATATGTATATACAGACACACACATATATACACGAGCTCGTGTTCTCGGTTCCTGGAATCACTAATTAGTGTCCCTCCTGTTCTTCCCTCTCTCGCGAGTCTCTTCACGGTGGGGAGAGAGAGAGAACGACTAGTCTTGTGTATATAAGACCCGAAGGGCAGCGGAGATTGGTCGTGGGATACGAGGGAGAGAGAGAGAATGTCTGGGTGTATGTGTGGATGCAGGAGGATGTAGGTACCAGGTCGCGGGAGACAGACTGACGCCGAAGGACTTGCCGAGGGAGTATATATACAATATATACTGCAAAGAGAGAAAGAGGGACACTCTACTCTTTGGATACATTGTTGCATCGATCGCAGAGGTGCGAAACGTTCGTTTACTCATTGGTAATCAGAGCTTCGTTTCGTCGAATTTCGGATTCCTGCGTTTTCGTTCAATTTCGTCGTTACGTTCGTAGAACGAGCGTATGAGCTTCAAGATGAAGATTTATCTTAAATTATTGCATATTGTCGTCTGCTACGGTATGCATAACAAATTATTGCAGGTATCATATATGCATATCGCTTTAAATGTATTTTATAGCGTCGATGTATACTTCTTTTATAATTTATACTTTTTTAATAATTGGAAAATAAATGTACTGATTTACATACTGCATGCCACATACGTATATTACTTTACTGATATCTTTTTATTAAACAGCACAAATGGTTTTAAAATTTATTTGCTAATTAATTTACGATTTTGAATCATCCGTATAGACTACTTCTTAATTTTTTGTGTCGCACTTACATTTGAATTATTCAAATATTGTTAGGAGTATCATATAGTTTAACTGACATTAATTTACTCAATCCTATATACAAAAACTCATGTACACTGCAATCGCAATAAACAGATGTAATTTCTTTTTATCCTTATGGTCCTATCAATGAAAATTTATTTAATATCGAACCAATAAGGTTTTTTTTATTCCTGCGTACATAATCATCATCCTTTTTTCAACATGAATAGTTCGATGTGAAAATATGAGTAAATATCTATAGCAGGGGACAATTCGTATATACAGAATGGTTCCAGAATAATTCTATGCAAAACTTGCCCACAGGCTACACAATGTACAGACCATATTTAATCATTCGCGTATTATGCAGTCTGCATATAAATTTCTTCGCGTTCGGATAAATCTCGTTGTAAAATAACATAACGCACGCAGTTGCACGTAGACACTCTCAGTATTACTTTCGATTCAATCGATCCCTTCGAGAGCCGAGGCTGTAGCTCAGAGCCTAGACAACTCGTTAGTTAAATTATTTCCAAAGCCCATATAATACAATCATGGGAAATCGTACGCTCGCTTATGCTCAGAGGCATATAAGGTTTAGCAACCGACCGAATCAATTGCACACAGCGCTTACGCGTTCGAACATCGAATTTCGCGCTCTTTTTCTCAGCGACAGAAAAACGAAGCGATTCTCATCGATGCAGCACCTTTCTTCCAAAACGAATCAATCCCCCTCCAAATCCATAAATCAAGCCCACCTCCGAAATTCCGCGTCGCCGCATTCCGGGGACACATCCCTCGCCGCAGAAAAATCTCACGCGCGCATAATTGAGCGTATTTTATGTATATACGTATATATACATATCCCCACGTGTTAATTAATCGATTGCCATTGTGGCCCGCGGGGACCGGATTCTCGGGATGAGAAAAAAAAGGGAGAGAAGGAACGAGAGTACAAACCAGACGCGCAAATTACGTACAAAGTGTGGAGATGTCCGCTGTGCATTCCGCTCGGATTTAGAGGAGCGACGATGCCCAGGTAGAGTGTATACATGTATATAAAAGCAGCCTATCAGAAACACATCGTGTCCTACACGCGGTCCAGCTGATAACCGCGTGTATAGCCGAGATTCACACGCTCATAATACCGGGAATTATTGCAGTCGAGCTTTCGGAACGTATATCATCATCCAAGAAGTAAATTGACACAATTAGAAGTGAGTAAACTAATGCGTACAGCTAAGAAAGGCTGTTTATAAAAAATACCAGTACACTACTTAGGCGAGAATAAAACTGGAATCTAAGAGACGTTCACCCTCGCACCGAATTTCTCCTCCTCCAGAAAATCCTCGAAGAACATACACGAAGCAGGAGCAGCAGCGGCAAAAGGCCCACCTCCTCTCCCCTCCTCGGCAGACGCGAGTGCAAGAGAGCACAGCCTCCCAGTTTATATGTGGAAGGGTTGCAGCACGGCTTACCTGCGTGTATAGACGTATATACAGTATACACTCGAGGCCGAGCGTCGCTGATTCCAGGAAACGTGTCCTGCCAGCTTGTTAGGTGTCCCCGAGAGCTCTCTAATATATGACTCTAACTCTCCCCCTATACGAGAGAGCGAGAGAGAGAGAAGGAAGAGAGCTGCTGCTGATGCCACGTCTCTCTCTCTCTCTTTCTCTCTTGCGCTTGTTGTTCATTGGTTGGTCAATCCGAGTCGCTTCTTACTCTCCTGACGACCAAATAAAATCGTCCGAGCAGAGTCCGCGGTGTGTATCGTTCTCACGATTCTTCCGAGAAGAAAAAAATCGGCGCATATGTGTGTGCGCGCGGATCGGAGCTCGGCGACGATGTCATTAGCATAAGGATTTTGACGTTTCGCTCGTCTCTGACAAACTGTTGTCGTGTACGCGAAACTCGGATAGTACATATATTATACACTCCTGGAGTCGATTCGGCAAAGTGTATTATATATGGAAAAAATCTAACGCTATCCCAAACCATTTGATATACCTTCCTTCTATACATAATGCTCCGTACGGCCTCAAAAGCCTCAACTATTAATCATCGCGAGACGAGCTGTAAGGCACAATAATCGAAAATGAGCCGTCATCTCCAAAATAGCTCTCCTGACTTTGACGGACGTGCACGCCAAGTTAGGAGCAAGCTCTACTACCAATTTTTAATAAAAAACAAATAGTTTTTTTTTCTTTGTTTCCCTCCTACAGTATACGATACTTTGTGACACTTGGTAAAATTTTCAGATTTCCTAATAATGTTTGGGAAATTCGTTTGGAAGTATTTAGAGTCGATGAAAACTGAATTTGAAAAATGTCAATTGAATGCACGAGCGTTGCAAAAAAATTCATTAGGAAGTGTAAAACACTGCCGATAATTTCGAAGGCAACATTTAATTAAGCACCATTGTGGCTCATTTATTACACGTGAGAAGGTGTCGTTTTAATTTTAAACGCACTGTAACTGTTGAAGAACATGCTGAATTTTAGGTTTCGAGTTATTTTATGTTTTTCTGGCATGATGGATAACTGAATTAAAAAAGAAATAAATCAAATGAAAAGTTTTGGATTTAAAAATGTTTTCCCATATTTTTATACATCTCAAAGTACAAATTTTAAGTTATTTAATAGTGTAGATCTGGAGCAAAAAATGGAATACGGAAAAAACTTTTTACGTCTTAGGTCAACTGCAATAAAGCAGATTCAATCAAATTGAAATTTTTTCAAATAACGAAAGAAATCGTATAAGAGAACATTATCAATTGGTTATCAACATTATCATCGAGTTTCGTCGTCAAATACTAACACAAAATACTAACATAAGAATTTGTCATTTCATTAAAAACATTCTCTCGTACCTTAACTTTAAAAATCGACAATGAAAAAATCCAGTGGATATTCGCAAAGAAAGAGAAAAAAATTGAAGAATCGCACGGAATCTTCTCGCGTAACCTTAGCAAGAGCGCAGGTCGAAGTCGAGGCGCTAACGAGCAGTGATTAAAAGCTGAAGCGGATGTATACACACATAATGTATACGAGTAAAGCATAATAAGAGAAGAGAAGAGAAAAGAACGGGTTCGCGCGCGACTAGTCGTCGATCGGCGCATATCCATCAATCCTGTGGCGGCGACGACCTCCCGCGACGTTCCTCATCTTCTTTCGCTCTTCTCACGAGCGGCGGCAACAGCACCGACGCGCCAATTTAACCTTTTAGCGCACGCGGTCTTCCTTCCCAGCATTCCTGCGTTCTCTCTCTCGCTCTCTCTCTCTTTCTCTCGCTTGCGCAGCGCTTTTTTTCTCGCTCGTTTTGTTTTTGACTTTATAATACGCGTCACGTCTGATGAAGAATGCCGCTGGCTTGCTTTTCTATGAGATCGTTTGCCTTTTCCCATTGCGATCTGTCGCCTTTGATTAATTCCCTGTACACTTGGGTCTATCGTTACAATTTGCGCAAAGACTGTCGAGGAGTTCGGATTATTCGAGATGAAAAGGACAGGTCCGACTTTTGGGCAAAGCGTGGGAAATTTGTAATTTTTACAAATATTTTTTGCCATATAGGAATTTGCAGTACTTTTAAGGTGTTCAATGAATTTGGTAGGTCATCAATCAAAAATTCAAATATCGCACCATGAATTGTGGCAATTAAATGAGAAACATAATTAATTGCTAATTGTTGGCTGCGATAATCTATACTGGATACGTAGGTCTCGTTTACTGTGTAATAATTAGTCACGTTATACAAAGTTTTAGTATTCTATTTTAAAATCTAAATGAAAAACTTCAATAATGTCATTTTTGTGTAAAGTTATTTATTGATTCACTTGCTTAAAATATTCTGTAGAAATTTTCCAGAAAGTTTGTTAAACTGTCATACAAGTGAATGCAGTGAAAAGCTAGAAAAATTCCTAGAAATATGTTTGATATTTCTAAAAATTAAAAACTGCATTAGATTAGTTTCAATATTTCTCACTCTTTTCATGCATATAGAAAGGAATCCTTGTGCCTAGAAACAATTTCTTGCAAAAATCTAAACGGTTGTAACAAATAAAAAAAATCTATAACTATAACAAAGAGTATAACCGCGTAACTAACGCGTTCATAATCATAGATTCAACTTACAAAGTATACATTATGCTGCAGTCGTTAAAATATGCATCAACGAAATAAACTGAAAGTGCAGTCATCGGAAAGAAATCTCAAACAGCTGTCGAATCATCCGCACATATACCTAAGGCCTTTTTCGGCTCGTCATCGCGCGGTCCAACCAACTCGTTCACATCGCAGCTTGGCGCACATCTCTCTCGCAACTATCAAGAAGAAAGGCAAGACTCCAAGATTTTTCCGAAAAGCCCCGAAGCTCGCTTTCTCCATCGCCGAGAATTTCTATCTAAACAGCGAATCGCGTGCACACACTCTTTCCTCTCTCGTCCGCTGCATCTCGATTCGCTTGTATATATACGTATATAACGCCCGATTTAAAAAGCCCGATATATCCGAGATGTAACGCGGGCAGCATAAGGCTTGCATAGGAGCGCGCGAGGGAATGAAAAAATCGCGAGCTTCCATCGCGCGGATTTATGAGTCGTGATCTTCCACGCCTATTTCTTCGGCCCGTTCGCGCGGCAGTTTAACCCTCCGCGCGCGCTGTATATATACACGCGGCGATTGCATATCGGCGCGATGCAGCGCGCGCGCTTTTGTTGCGCTATTTCGCGCGAGGCTCCCGCTCTCCTATACGTGTATACGCTCGCTGTGTATAGATATCGTCCGCGGGAGAGAGGCATTGTTACTCGACGATGCTACTGAGGGGAGCTGCTCCGCTCGAATTATTATCGGCTGTTTGTGTATTATATGGTGCATGAAAAATTCATCGTTTCAATTTGTTCGAGAGCACGAGCGTAAGCGGCTGAGATCACCATAGGATTATGTATGTACAAGTGTGTATGGTATGTGCGCGTGTGTGTGTACATAATAATGTACTCGTTTTCTCCTGCACACAGAGCGAATACACGAGTTTTCGGCGCTCGTTTTTTCTTTTTGCACGGATTGCCAAGTAATCTGATTTCTAATGTAACTAAAATTTAGTAACGAAATCCGAGTATAGATGACGTACGGAAAAGAAAGACTTCCACGCGTCTGAGTGAACGAAACGATATTTTCTACAAAACCTACTTGACTGAACGAAAATTGGTTCAATTGGAAAAAGAGACGATTCTATAGACATGACTAGTTTTACATCATTTTTTAAAATTTTGTTATCGTTTTTTTTTTGTCACTATACGGTTAAACAAATCTTTTACTTTTAGTCCGCAAAATCGTTTCGACCAAAGTTGTTGTACCCCACCCTCAAACATCGAGCGACTCCCACTGCATCGATACACAAGTAGCTCTAAAAAAAACTGCGTAAAAACAAGAAGAGAGCATCCGAGCCGCAGAAAAGAAGAGGCGTGCGTGCTCATAGCTCGACTCGGCGGTGTTACGTTACACGCGGAATCCGCTCGTATAGACCTATACACGCGCGCGTCCTCCACCTTCTCCTCGGCCTCCTTCCAAATGCTTGCGCACCTATACATATCGCGTCTACACACACACACACACACGTGTATATATTCAGATTTTTTTCCCTCTCGCGTACGTATAGCTGTATAGACGGTACGTGTGTATACGTGTATATACAGATAGACGCTGGGCACGATGGGCGTGGTAATGCACGAGAGCGGTTATCGAGCGCGCTATCGCCAATAAATCTACGCCTCAACTAGAACGTGCGCGCCTCAGGACTCGGTGAGAGAGAGAGAGAGAGAGTGTGTGTGTGTGTGCAAGCATCGAGAGCGCGCGCTCGATGCTTACAGCGAGATTCGCACTTTTCGATCTGTCAGAAGTGCTAAGGAGCTCGCGGGGGGATGTACCGAGCCGAGGAGGGGAGGTGTTATGCTGATGCACTGATCGAGAGGCTTGATGCTTTGTTTGTTGCGGGGGAGGCAAAAATATATACTGTTCGATCGACCAAAGGCTTTGGGCTAAGGCTGCAGCTCCGTGTGCGAATGTATGTGCGTATCTGTGTATGTGCTCTGCGGGCAAATTTTCAGGTGTTACGCAGTCGCGAGAAAATGATGATTTTTCAACCATATAAACGCACTCGGCGTATAGTCGAGAGGAAAAATACTATTAAATATTTTCAATGAAAAAAGGACGTACCTCGTATTCTGTATAGTTTTTAGGACAATTTCATTGGTGATTCTACGCCATAATATTTAACGGACAAAGGCCATTATCGTGTATGAATAAATTACTTTTTATTGTATACTGTATAGCTGATACAATTCGCAACTTTTCTAAAATAAAGCCATTTTAATGCCAGTAGTAAGCCATGTACATTGCGATGAAGGTATGTTAAAATTGAATTGTCTGTGCTATCCTATACTGTATAAAATAAGTAATTTTGAAAAATTGCTTAATAGCCATAAAGGCATGAACGAGCGTGTAATTAGGGAACTTATTGCAGATGTCAATCAATCGCTCGCCCGATACATCGGCTTCGCGATAAAATATTGCAAAACTGTAATTAATATTCCCCTTCTAAACGTAATGATCAATTATGTCTCATTTAATGCAAACAAGATAAACTATACGGATTGATGGGGAAAAATGAATGTAAACTGCCGAGAAGATGAGAGGGAAACTGCAATCTTTACAATCATTGTAATTATTCATCATTGTCATATCCACTTATATACAGTGATTACGTACTTCACTCGAGCCATGAACATAACGCGCGTGTAAGTGTAGTTACAACTTTTACGACGGGCGTATATATGCGCGATTGTTAAATGTTCATTACACTAGTGAATATACACACTACTCTCTGATGTTTCTTTCTGCTGCTGCAACTGGTTGCGCCATCTATTGTAGAAAGCGCGAGACCGATCCACAATGAGTTTGCAGCGCTGCGCTTAAAATCCTTTTATTCGCTTACACATATACTATTATATTACATGCTTGCCGTTGCCGCCGCTGCCGCTCTGCGAATTCGATCGTGCAAAAAGTTATATAAACGTATCCGTAATAACGTGCATATATATACACTTTTTAATGCTATTCTTTAACATAATTGCGTAATTGAAAATTCACTGCAAGTGCGTCATTCCCCGCGTATCTCTCTCGTCTACATAATGGCATTAGCTTGCACGCTGAATTAATGTCGAATCGAATGAAACATTCTCGCGTGGCAAACAATATTTTTCAGTAATGCCTATAATTACAGCAAGAATAATGCGTATACGATGAAAAATAGCGAACTTTGCGCGCGATGCTATCAAAATCGGGCTTTGTATTATAAGACTCAGAGTTGCGAGCAACGAGAATATAAGGATACAGCCCTGGCAGAAAATTGAACGTGTTCTGGACAGGATTTCTAGTCAAAGTTTTGTTCAGAATGAGGTATCGTTATTGCAGTTTCAAAAGTGCTTGAAAGTCAATTCAAAAAATTCAAATTTCGCGCCATAACGCGACAGACCAAAACACGAAAAGATAACTAATTTTGTTCGCAATTGTAATTATGCAAATTAAATTTTAAGAAACCATGAAATAATAGATTTTCACATATGACGGATAATTTTTGCTTTTGGTTTATTAAAATTAATCAATTTCTATTAACAGGTTTGCGACGGGCAACGTATAAGCTGAGTTATTATTTTTTATTTAATTTTTTCAATCTTAAACTCTGAACAGGATCCCAACATGATCAGTCTGTTTCAGTACAGTCGAACGCATTGAAATATCATTGAAAAAATAATTTTTATACTAATTCATGACCCATATTTTACTCAAATTCAGCTATTTTTTTCAACTGCTGTATTATGACGCCGAAATTTGAATCTTCAATTGTAGCTTTCAAATCCCTTGTACGTGAGCCACCATATCTAACGCCTAGAATATGGATAATTTTCAACCAGTAGACACTTGCTAAAAAATATACTAATAAATTTCCAATAGAATTTTCTCAAGCCATTATATCAGGTATCTATATATTGTACAAGTTCTATACCCGCAGAATACTGCGTAGAGCCGTTCGCGCATAGCGTATCGCACCACTCCCCCGTCCCCCTACACGGCTCTTCCATCCCCATCTCGCGCGAATAATCCGTCGGCACTGGTCGTCGAATGGAGGGAGTAAAAGTCGAAGCTCTACCATAACTCTAAAGCGACGACTCCCCGTAGGTGTATACGCGTGTAGGTAGGAGTATTGATGTCCTGGGAGGAAAAGCGAAGCCTCGGCCACTTCCTAGGCGTTGTGTTGCCCTGACTCGTGCGCACCGCCTCGAATCAATGACAAATCCGACGCTCTGTTATAGAGCCGCCGGTAAGTATAGCTGCTGCTTTCACGCTCGCTATATACGCGTACGTATATAGATTATACAGCCTGCTTGTACGCCAGACTCGCGAAGGAATCGATATTTATGGACGTGGACGAGAGAAATCACCGGAGGATACGGCGAGGATTCCCCCTTTTGATTTGGCACGAGGTGTCTGCTCCGGGAACCGTTTACGGCGCGATGGATAATTCTTGGTTAATTTTGAAGTCGAGAAAGTATAGGCGTAATTTTAATATGAAAATTAACGTTTAAGTCCTTTTGCCTTAGATTAGTCTAGGTATTCGTATCCCGATAGAAATATATCGGTTAATTGTATTGGTTCATTTTAAAATTAAAAGCTTCTTTCTAACTTTATTAATTACAAAGTTAAAAATAGAAATTCAATTTCCATTTATGTAAGAACATATTCTATTATCAGTCATTGACTACACGATTCTAATTATAGATAGTTTTAATATAGCCTTTCTATATTGATTTTAAACGAAATTTGCTTCCATTTAATTAACTCATTATACAACAAAAATGCAGAATTTTCTGTTATAATGTAAGTATATAAAACTCGCAATATACTTTAATTACACAGCATACTAAGCAGTTTATCTGCAGTATGACCATGGGTGAGTGAAGATGAGACATTGCTCGTAATAGTTTACTTAGAGGGACAAAATGAAAGACTAACAATTCGTAGTAGTTATAAGCAACAACAAAGAACCACTTAAGTGACTTTTTCGTGTTTTTGAGAAAAAGCAATTTCAATGTTTGGAGTAATACGTAAGATCGAAATGTCAGAGAAAAGATCTAAGTATTGGCTCATTTGATTAGATATCTAATATGAATACAAGCGTAGTATTACATTTGTAAATAGTTTCTTTCTCGACACGCAAACTAAACAAATTACTCGAGTTAAGTGGTTTTGCGGGAACTTTGCAGATAAGTGCTTATTGCGGTCACTCTCTTTGATGGCTCGTAACTAATGCAATTTGCAATTAAAAAAATTCGGGCGGGGCATATTTTTAAAGTTTAACTCATGCCCTTTCCAATGGTATAATTAAAATTTTCGAAAATTGTTATTAACAATGACAAAAAACGGTTTAAAAGAAAAAAGGTTTTTTCACAATTTTTTGTTTAATTCGAGATTTCAAGAACGTTTTCATTTGCAATGTATCTGGAACTCCTCTAATCAATGAAATAAATGTCCAAACCTAAAAGATACGTGATTTGGGGGTTGATTTTGAACCTCGATGTGGTCAAACTGGCGCATATTATAATTGAACATTTTTTACGAAGACATTTACGAATTTTTTTATTTAAAAACCACGCACTTTTGGAAAAAATTGTCAAGAGTAATAAGTTCTTAGAATCAGCTAAGGAATACGTGCGAATTTTTCGAGCGATCCCAGCAATTTTTTTGTTTTTGCAAATTGACAATTTTTGAAAAATTAAAAAAAAATAAAATATTTTATAAATTTAAAAAAACCGACGAATATATCGGTATAAGTAATTAGATATATATTATACAGCTTTAATGTACTCCACACGGTGTATCTCGCACAAAAATAAAAAAACAAGTGCACTTAAGTGGTTCTGCGGTAACATTTTTACGAGAGACTGCAGTTAAGTGATTATGCAATCGACTGTCATTTAAAATATTTGTGCATTTCGGAAATCCTACTATTGTACAATGAAAAAGGATACTAAGAGCACCTCGAATTCGACATAAAAACATTTTTCACTAAAAGTCACTTAAGTGGTTCTTCCTGCAAGCAATATATAATTTTAATTTTTTTATATTGATTTTAACCGAGAGAATTCTTGGATTTAATTAACATGTTAATTAACGAAATTGATTAGTAGTCTACTGACCCAGAGGGTAAAATGAGAATATCGCTATAATCTGAAAATTATTTGAGGGTATCGATAGAAAGTTTGGGAAGAAGAAGAGAAGCGCGCGCAGAAATGAAGACAGGAGATGTATAATAATGTAGCAAAGTATGGAAGCGACACGTAAAAAAAGAGAGCAAATAGAGGACAAGATTAAATCGACTTATAATGATGGGGTCAGTCGCAGAGCTCGGCTGTGCGGTGTTCGTCAATATAGTGATTCATCACTGCATTTATAGTTCAAAGATCAATTGCTGCGTGGCTGCACGAATTAACAATTTC
Organism: Philotrypesis tridentata; assembly: GCA_018906965.1. Lineage (NCBI taxonomy): Eukaryota > Metazoa > Arthropoda > Insecta > Hymenoptera > Pteromalidae > Philotrypesis > Philotrypesis tridentata. The sequence continues at coordinate 8,699,586 of JACCIB010000002.1, forward strand.
ATATTTAAGTATCCAATTAAAAATTAAGAGAATCCTGATGTTGCAATAAGTGTTATAATCAATCTATCTCTATTTGAGTTTTTGTAATACAGCCAGACACGAGACAGTCCAATTAAAGCGAAGCCGCTCGATACCCCAGGAGAACAATTAATCCGACGTCTCTAAGGACTCGAGGCAAAAAAGAAACTAGTCTGGACGAATACCAATCGTGACTCAGCTTCGTACTCGCATCGGCGGCTACGTAAAACTCTTACTTTCCGCAAATATGAACTCGGCTCTCGATCGCGCGCGCGTGTCCCGACAATAAATTTTTTAAGCCGCCTGTACCCAATAAAATGAGATAGCGGGAGTGCGCAGCAACAGCCCAGACTTCTTCTACACTCACGCGCACACACGTGTACGTATGTAGCGTCCTCCACGTACACGTGTGCATCTACATACACATGTACATGGTACATACATATATACGATGCACACATACACACACGCGAGGGATCCGCGAAGCAACTACTATACTTATCGATGATCGTGCCTCGCAGCTCGGTCTCTCTTTCTATCTCTCTCTCTCTCTCTCTCTCTCTCTCTCTCCCGCTTGACGAGAGGCGAGGAGAGAGAAAGAAAGAGGATCGAGCTTGCCTTCGAGTCCCGCTTCTGTAATTACTATCCTTCGATCCTTTGCTCTTCTCTCTTTGCTCTAGCTGTAGCTCCAGTTTGCGCGCGCGCGCGGAAGGCGACTCCGCTGCCGGGTCTTGTAAAATGAACACGTTTAATTTTTTTTCACCCGATCCCCGCGCACTCCCCTCGACGCAACAGGACGTGAAATGTAGATTGAGAGTCCAAATGAATTTTCTCGCGGAATCGCGCAGATCTATTAACGTCGCGCGCAAAAGAGGCGTTCGAGTCGTTTAAGTAGATGCGCACCAGGTCCGGTCAGACGCGCGAGAGAAAAAGGGGCGGTAGAGATGGAAATTATGCGCACCTGTACGAAGAGTTCTTCGGATGTTTTCATTCGATCGATGCGATTCGAGCATATTTGAAGGAGCTGCTTCGAGGAGAAGACTTACACGGACTCACTCGGGCAAGAGAGCAAAAATAGCGTTCCCTTGAAAATGAATCAACTTTTTCGATTGGTTTATTCGACGTTTGCGTGAGACAAGTGGTGAAACGCGTTAATTGCACGCGGTTCTATGAATTCCAGAAATCTAAACTGAACATTGTTGAGAGAAGAAAATCTAAATTGAACATTATCTGTACTTAGAAATTAAGCGTACTGAATAATGTTCGATGTGAAAAAAGAGAAACAAGAAAAGAATGAAAAATCGGAACAACTCTGTTATTTAAATCTCTGCAATTCTTCGCGCAAGTAGTCATTTGCGACAATCGTTTTTTACAGCGGAAACTCCATTTCTTTAAACTTTTCTGTTTGATTTATGGCAGTTGAGGTAAGAGTGATCTCTGCTCATGTATAAGAAAGAGAAAAATTATGATTGTACGAGTTTGAACTGAAGTAATAACGATAATATTCATTCGACAATTCATTTAACAAGTCGCTCTCAGAGCTATATACGTGTACAGTAACAATTTAGAAACACATAAATTATTTCTGTATTAATACAAAATAAATAAAAACGCTATAATTTTAATTTCCTTATAAGAAAGCTCGTTTTGAAATACCGCTTCCGTTTCTCGTTCTCTCAACATTCGATTCGATGAACGAAAGATTGAAATTTCCTCCTACACTATTTTACAACGAATAAACAGGGACGACTTGCAATTGCAAGTCAATGCAAATACATTCTCTAACCACATGTTCTTCTTGTGAAAAAAAAAAATGAAAAAATTGTCTAACCCAGAGAGAAAGAGCTAGCACGGGGAAAACGGCTCGCGTCGATAACTGCGATTCAATAACATAAATTGTACAGGCGCTCTCTCGCGCGCTGGTAATCACGGTAATAAGCGGCTTTAAAAGTAAGCACGTTATTGCAGGTAGTAACGAGACCGCGCGTATAACACACACGTGTGTACTATACACACATAGAGCTGCCTTTATATATATATATACACACACCCGTGAAGTGTACCTGGGCGTCGACTTTCGCGCTCTTACATCGGGCCCTTCTTCCTTGTCTTCCTTTCTTCTTCCTCTCGGAGTGAGATTTTTCGAGAGACTCAATATGCACAAGCTGATGACGGTCGATCGAACGCCAAGCTCTTGTATGTATACGATACTCCTTGAACATAATAAACGCCGACGCGACGATCTTGCTGCTTCGCAGTTGCTATATGCGACAGAGTAATGCAAAGGCTTTAGTGGATAGTGTGTGGGATACTGTGTACATGCTGTTGTCCGGAAATAGAAGTCATTCAATTAAATTTGGCAATACTTCTTTTGTTAAAATGCGGATACTTCTTTATTATCGTTGGTTTTTCTTTAAGTATTGCATTTTACACTATGTTTATATACCTGGTCGGATTGTAATTGCATGATTTTTATTTTAGAAGTATGAGAATAAAACGATTTTTATATGCAAAGATGAAGATTTTTATATTAAAGGATTGGTTAATCAACTATGAACCAAATAGTGGATTTAACGATGCTCATCAAGGATGCTTATTTCTATTTTTAATTATTAAAATATCTATAACAAAATTTTTCTTATGGGGGAAATGTTATGATCTATTAAATGAATTTTAATAGAGTTAGCTCTTTAGCATTAACAATAACGGTTAATTTTCTCAAACAGAAATAAAACTTATAAAGAAATCTATACGAGCAGACTAATACGCAAAGTAAAATTTCTAAGCTCTTTCTATATAATCACATCGAAGCAGCAACTACTGACGCGTGTGAGTATATTGCGAATTTCTTTGATTCTCCAAGGAACTTCTCGCTCGACGAGCGATTACGGCATTCTTTCGGATTCCCGGAGGAATTTCGAGAAAATAGGCCCGCGCGATCTCGTTTTATTGCGAGATTACAAGCCTCGGCGTGCAATGTAAGACGTGCACACGAGGAAACGTTCTTCGCATCTCTCTCTCTCTCTCTCTCTTTCTCTGTTCCACGGATGTATATATATATATATATGTGTACAATGTCGGTAACCCTCCGTGCACATCCGCTAAGCCAATATCTAATTTGATAACAGGTGAAAATAATACTGCTCACCGTAATAATCTCGTGCTGAGTCGCGTTACACAACAAACTTGGAGAAGATATATCGAGAGAATCCAGTGGAGTGAGCGCAATTTTCGGATGTAATGGCAGTGATGTGCAACAGCAGCTAAGAAAAATGAAATTTTTTTTTTTCGTCGAGGCACCGTTAAAAAGCGCCTCGCGTGTACACTTATTCTCAAAAATAAAAACTTACTACTCGTATAGTTTATAAGTATATAACAAAGCCAAATTTAATAATCAGTGTAGATAATATTTAACGAGGAGTTTTCTGTCTCACGTTAAACTACCGCGTGGCTTACAGTTATGCATTATTCAAACTTTATTCGCCCTGCATTACACAGTAGGCAAACATAAAACTCTGAACAGTAACGTTTGTTTTTTCATCCACCGCATATTACGACGCGCGAAATTTGAATTTTTAATTGCAGACTTGCGGAGACCGCACCTCAAGAATCCCCCCTTGGAAACCGGCGCGACACTTGTCATCGATCTTTCACCCCCTCATTCCCGTGTGTTTAACGAGAGAGACCTACAGAAGAAAGAAAAGAAGAGTCGAAAGTCGAACGGTTTAATAAGCGAACGCTGGTAGCCAATATATATACAGTGGCGCGGAGGGGGGGTGAGATACAAGCGATACCGCTGAATCTCATCCATCACGCGGGGGACATAAGCCGTCAGTCGGCTCCGGGAAACACGTCGACTCTATATGCACACACTCGGTGAGATATGCTATATACGACTCACGAAGCGTCTGCCATGTATATATATATAATATACGTATACAGGACACGGTGTATACGCGCTGGATTTTTAGTTGCATCATCGGCGGCTCTGCGCGTCGCGACGTTTTCGCAATCGTTATGGCTTATTTAAAGCGTTTATAATTACAGAGCTTGAGCTTGATCATTCCCCGATGATGGAGAATAAGAGTCTCCCGCGCGGTAGCCGCGAGGTGTCGTGTAATATAGCGAAGCCGTTGACGATATATACGTATGCGCATCAGCGTCCAGTATTCATACATTTTAATTATGATAAATGATCTAATCTCGCGTGCATCGAGGAGAAGATGAGATATGCAACACTATAAGTGTTTGCGTTGTGTGTGTGTGTGTGTGTACGCGTGCATACGCGGACGCAATAATTTTTCCTCACTATACAATAAAACCAAATCGACGACGCGCTTAATATAAGCGATGCGCAATTAATACATACAGCTGCGCGCGTTCCAATGAATCGGAAAAAAAGCGCAGCTCACGCGCGGTCTGGGCACATTATTTAACGCTGCACATCGACTCTTATACGTATGCTGTGTGTATATAATAGTCCTGGGCGACCATAACGCATACCTCTATACAGGTATACATACATATATATATAACGCAAATGATTGATGGGGGCGCGTTCGTGCTCCGGTAGCTCGAGGATAAAGATCTCGCGAAATGCTGTCGCGGCTATAGACACACAGACACACACACACACACCACGTATATGTAATGTACATTTCTCTGTACGTATGTGTACTATATATATATAGCTGGACGCACTATCCCCTCTCTACTTGTCATTTCACGCATTGTTTATTATTGTCCGACGGCTTTATCGCGATCGCGACCGATGTGAAAAAGATTGTCGCGGTAGCCGAAGCGGTAGCTGCTGCAGTCGATAGAACGATCCTCTACACCCGCGGCTCTACGTTATATATCAAGCTTTGAAGTGCGCCTATATGCTGTATACTGTATTATACGCCGTACATATATATACACGCTCACCGGGATTTTTCGCAATTTTTTCGTAACTTTATGGAATTGCACATTGAGCGGCGAGATGTGATATATATAATAAAAGGGAACGGAGAGAAATTCGGTATACATTATGCTACTATAATACCCAATGGCATTTTAAGCGTATCTTTCAATTTGACAGGACGATATCTATATAGAAATGTGAAAAATACATTTGAAAAAGTTGTACGCATATAAATAGAAAATTAATAATGTATTTGGTTTCTACATGACTATCATGTGTCTTGTAAAATCAAATGAAAATCAGAATTTGAAAAAGAATTTTCATCGATCTATAAGACGAACATCTGCACGAGTCAAAATCTAATAAATACATCAGTCAGTTCACGAACTTTTCAAAGTGAAATTTTTTATGATGATCTCTAATAAAGGTAGTTTTAACATTGTTCGGCTAAACGAGAATAAAAATATAAGAAAACATGCATCTACTGATAAAGGATTAGATGCTAAGAAACAATCATATATAAACTGGCTTATATACATAAAAGTTATGCCTTTAAAATGTGTATAGTGAGACTCTGAAATTATAACTTATGAAAAATTTACTTAAACAAGACAAATTATTAATTTTTCATCAGTGGTTGGCACAAGTCGAAGACGCGCAAATCACACTGATGTTAACAATAATTGTGGGCAACTTTCCCCTGCACGCATCAACATAGATCTGGTACATCCACATGTAAAAAGTTAACCATACATATAAAAATACTACATGTATAACACAAAGCAAGCGTGTCGAACAATAGCCCCTCAAAGCATATCAGGCAAAATAACAAAAAAAATCAGTGTATGTATACGTGTATAGCTGTATATATAGACTGCCTTCCCGGGCACACACAAACCTCGCATTACCTTCCACCGTCGCTTCCCTCCTCCGTACTTATTACAGTATTATATTTTACCGCGCGGAGAGTATAAGTATCATCTCTTTGTACCGCGTAGATTGTTGCTCCTCGTCGCGCGCGCTCGCGCGCACGGGGGGGAAGGAAATTTTTCCGATAATGTGAAATGCGGAAGAGGATCGCCCGAGGCCCGAGTGACTCTCTCGCGTGTTATAGCGCGAAATCACCGGTTCTGTTGTTATGTTATGCTACAGCGCGCACACCAGAGAGAGAGAGAGAGAGAGAGAGAGAGAGAGAGAGCAGCGACGGTTCGCGCCTTTCCTGATTTCTGACTTGTAGTCCTTCGCATATGACGATATACTGAGGTACGATTCGTTGTTCGGATTATTTTCAAAAGTTTATTGGGCTTTTAAGACTTCTTTGATTAACATTGCTATCGTTCGTGTACTACGTGAACTCAGAGGTGTCTGAGCTTATATACTGGATGAAGAACAACAGGACAGTTCTTCTTGCGCTCCTCTGGGGTTTTCACGACTAAAGATTAACTGAATACCAAAATTAATGGATTGGTATAAGCAATTTGAAGTAAAAAAATTTGGTTTTAAAAGGATTCCGTATGTATGATAATCATGAAGATTTTTTTTTCCGAACTTCATATAACTATATACCAGTTAAAGTAGAAATACATTCTATCTCATTAAATTTTACGTAAAATTATTTTTGTTGATACTGCGCTGTACTTAGCTTTAACAGTGTCAAAATAATGGGTTTAATTAGGTTTGAAACTATACCGACGAGTATAATTATCGAGTTTTAGCACAGTTTTCTTTCATGCGAGCCGACATTTTATTATAGTTAAAAAAAATACAACTTACATAAGGAAGCACACTATGAAATTCTTTACATACTCTGACGTTTAAACCTTGTTGAATTAATCAATTTTCTAAAAGTAAAAACTAATCTAAAATGGTATATCTTAATAATATAAAAACACATTTTTCCAATTGTATAAGCGTATTAAATACAGATTAATTTGCAATAAGTAGATCGAAATCTGTGTTGATTTACTCACCGAGCAGTATAAATACTATTCGGTTTACGCAGAATTGAATAGCAAGTCGTTAAATTATAATCGAAATTCATGCATTGATACTCATCATGAGAATCATTTAGTCTACTTTTGATCAGTTTAGCGCGTGTTTCCAGAATTGTGAGTATTTTATTCCTGATAATATATGTAAAATGATTTCAATACAATATATATGTTGCTCATTTTCAGCTTTGGAGAAAGTGTACCCTAGAATCGTTGGTGGAAAACTCATTACCTATTTTCAAGATGTTCCTTTTCAGGTATATACTTATATAAATTGTTTTAAAAATAAAATATATAAAGTTGACTATACTCTTATTTTATTAATTTGTTTAACATAAGATTTTAATCAAGTCATTTATCAAACAACTTAAATCCAAATTTAATAAAAATATAAAATGTATATTTTCATTATGTTCTACGTTCATCCAGTTAATAAGAACAGGTATGAAAATAATAAGTACACCAACCTTAGAAATGATTAATTGTTAAAAAAAAAACTAAAAATAATTGAAGCATTACCGTACATACAATGTATTAATATGAAAAAATATCTGGCGTATTCACTATAAATTTATAAGTATGAACGCTGTACTGCTATACTTATAAATATATATAGCCTCAAGCCGTGTGTATTGCAGTATGTATATAGGTATATGTTATGTATAATGCGTTTTCTCTGCAGTGCCGAGTGCGACGCGTTCGGTGTGTTGGTTCAGTTTATACTTACATGACTTCAGAAGTTTACAACTTTTAAGTATTGCTAATCTTGTAGTCAATGATTCAGTACAAGTAGCATAATGGAGTATAAACGAATCGCTTAAAAAATAACGTAAGTTGCGATCTTTACAGACCGGTAATTCACTACATTTAATTCTAACCTCCAAACAATGTTTACGATGTTTATTTTAATGTTTTAGGAGTAAAAGCTATATAACACATCATGTATCACAATAATTTAGTAAACGTTATAAAAAACCAATCAAATCAAATAGCAATGGGGACATTGGGCTTACAATCTAATGCAATAATGCAACAAGGAGCACCAGTGACATCCGTTGTTTTGGATTCATCTTCAGCAATAAAGCTGAGCATGGGTAGCTCAATGTTTCATGAAAGATCCTTAATGGCCAGAAATGACATATGGCACAAAATTGTGATTCTCCGAGGTTCTCATTATGACAAAGAGGATGTCCTCAAGAGCATCTTGAAATCAATACAGCCCGCTGATTTAATTCCTGTGAAATATCAAATTATTGGTGAAAATTCATGTTTCATTGCTAGAAATTGTGACCGGGCTCTGGACCAACTTTGTAAAACTAGTTTGATTGTACAATTAATAGATGGAAGGCCGTTGATTCTTTCAATTACTCTAGGATTTGCTTCAATTCATGATCTGAAGATAAATATACAGCCTCTGTTATTGACTGTATTAAAGAAAAGATATAATCCAGAAAAAAAGACTTTGATACTAGATAGTTTTCATAAAGATCCAGATATATACAGCACAGTTTATTGCCCTCTGTCACAATGTAAAACAATGACACATGTTTTGAAATTAGCAAAAAATGCACTTGGTAATTTTGAATACTTGAGTTTACAAAATAATGAACTTGCTGCACTTAATACTCTGGAAGCAAATTGTGTCTCAAAATCTCTAAAATATTTAGATTTAAGACACAATGAACTGATGAGTGCACCCTTACTTGAACCTCTGAAAGCACTTAATATTACAGAACTTCTGCTGGATGGTAATCCTTTGTGCGAAAATTATTCAACTGCTGTGCACTACGTTGAAGTTGTAAAACGATACTGCCCAAAAATAATTAAATTAGATGGTGTGCAAGTCAACACAGCAGGACTTCCCTTAATTTTTAAAAGTTTTATGAAAAATTGGTCAAAAAGTGAACTAGTAGAACAATTTGTTCAGCACTTTTTTACTGCCTATGACCATAAGGATAGAAATGTGTTACGTGGCTTGTATCATGATAGTGCATGGTATTCCACAACAGTTGGTACACCAACTTCACCCACAAGCAAAAAATTTCTTGAACCTTTTGGCTCAGAGAATAGAAATTTATTAATCTTTGGAAAAAACAGTCAGCAATTATTACATCATGGACAGGAAGAAATCTTAAAAGTATTGAAAAAATTACCTGCCTCACAACACATACAAAAATCATTTTGTTGTGACCTTATGTATGATAATGAAGAGACTTTAACAATCTCTGTAGAAGGATTGTTTAAACTTGTAAACACAACCAACCAAATATTTTCTTTCAACAGAACCTTCATTCTGATTGCAGAAGAGGATAATGAATATAAAATAGTAAATGACCAATACCATGTTTATTTGCCTGTACATGGGATAGACTATATTACTTACAATATTGAAAATGAAAATCCACCAAAATTCAAGCCCTCTTACTGCAGTCATAATGAGAAGGAAAATTTAATTCTTACTTTCCAAGAATCCAGTCAAATGAAACATGAATACTGTGCAAAATATTTGAAAGACGCCGAATGGAATATAAAGAAGGCCATTACAAATTTTTTGCACCAATATAAAAATGGACAAATTTCAAAGGATGCTTTTCAGTAAAAATTAATTTTCCTTTTTCACTTTTATATGTAGATGTGACAGAAACTGAATTGATTATGTGAATTTTTTCTCTTCACATATTTATGTAAATGCTAAGTCTTATACAAAGTGTAAAAAGTACTCAAAATACTTTGATCTAACTTTTAAAATATTTTTTGTACATACATAATATAAATTAATTAAATGATTAATTAAGGCGCATCAATTTGTAACGTAATTCTTAATTTAATATATTTATATTGTACCTTTTATATATTTTTATTTGGTTTGACTGCGGTTGACGGGTCTTGAAAACTCACCTTTTCGTCGAGCTTGTACGCGGTCGGGTCGGCGGTCACACATCGTCATTCGTCATGAGAACGGCAAAAAGCTTGCGATTGCGATAGACCGATAGAGTAGTCTCTGGATAGAGGCAAATTGTTTACATACCTATAATCTTTTTGTCTTGCTAATACTGTTTTACTTGTAAATGAAAAATTTCTAAAAAAAAGTTCTCGTCAAATGCTTTCTTTACCACTGAATATGTTCTATAATTAATTGCAATCTAACGGCATGTATGTACAGTATTATTGAATCAATTCCATCCTAACCTGCAATCGTAAGTGTATACATTCTTTTACGCATTTTTATCGTATATATTGATAAATTAACAAATTTTTAGAAAGTACTTGAAATTATGGCTGAAAATATGGACAGCAGCAATGCAGCCACTAACACAAGGACTACTCCTGGTATAAAAACTACAAAAAAATTTCTTAATCCTGTAAGACTGTCATACAAGGACCCTGTAATGGATAAGCAAGTTACAGATGCATCAAATGTTGTAAATGCTTGGCATAAATTTATTTTATTTAATGTTGGTAAAGATGACAAAAACTTAATTATGGATGCCATCATTGAAATTTGTGCTCCAAGTTTATTTATCCCCATTAAATACCAAATGGAGACTGAAAACAAAGCTACTTTCCTAAGCATGTGTCGCTCAAATGTTGTATCTCGGTTTGTTAATCAGAAAATGCAAGTGAAACTTAAAAATGGAAAGGTAATATGCTACGATATAGTTCTAGCCTATGCATCCTTTAAAGATTTCAATTTCAATGTACTCCAAACAATAACTAATGTTATTAAGGCTCGGTTTAGTAAAGAATCGATCAGAAAAACTTTGAACCTTCAAAATTTTACAAATGATAAGCGACTTGGTTCGGTGTACTGTCCACTGCATATACCAGTTGTATTTGATAATATATTGCGTTTATCCAAGACAGTTGTTGCTCCAATGAATAATCGAGAAGCCAAGCTTCCAATAAGAGATTTAGTTTTAAAAAATAATAACTTGGAATCTCTTGTATTCAGTGAAAAAGTTTTTGGTTTTACATTTACCAAAATTGACTTGAGTAATAATAAGTTAACTGATGTCTGTCTACTTAGACCATTTTCAGAATATAAAATTACAGAAATATGGCTAGATGGAAATCCTTTCTGTAGTAACTATTCAACAGCCAAAGATTATATTGAGGCAATCAAAATGTATTTTCCACACTTACAAATGCTAGATGGGATAGCAATTGGATCAGAACATAAAAGTACCCCGATTTATCATAAACATTTCATCCAGGATAAAATAAAAATTAATTTGGTGAAACAATTTGTAGAACACTTTTTTACTTGTTATGATCAAGAAGATCGTCTAGTATTTAATGGATTATATGATGCAGGGGCTTTATTTTCTATGACAATTGGTCCTATTACAGATAATTCTCAGAAACAGATTATCAAATCTTTTGCAACTAATAGGAATTTACTCAAGTTTGTTGATTATGCAAAATGCACTGAATTTCTATTATACGGACCAGAAAAAATTATAACTGCCTTGCGACGTGAACCTGCAACTCTTCATAAAATGAAATTTTTAGATGTGGATTTATTGTACAGTACAAACAATAGCTTTGCCGTTTTTGTGCAAGGTCCTTTTGTATACAGAAAAACTAATGTACCCCCATTATGGTTCACCAGGACTTTAATTGTTGTAGCCAAAGAAGACAATGAATTTTGTATAATCAATGATCAATATCATATAGATAATTGTCCATCTAGTTCAAACAACATAGATTTAAGTGAATTAAAAATTGTAACACAACATTCAGTTCCTCAATTTAATCCAATATCATTTAGTGGGGCTGAAAAATACCAATTACTGAGACTGTTACAAGAATTGACCACTATGAATGCTGCATCTTCTGAAAAATATTTAAGAGAAGCCAGCTGGGACATTCGCCAAGCAATCAAAGCTTTCATGCAACAATATTTAAGTAACAAAGTATCTGCCGAAGCTTTCAAATAATAATCAAGCTTAAGCATACATATTGAAAGTTTGCAAACACTGTATGTATTGTATATATGTATATGTAACTATAGTTTAAACAATTTTTCATGTGAAATATAAGTCACTTTCTAAAATTTTTTAGATAATAAAAAGATATAAATGCAAAATTTAATAATTATAAATTTATTCTCCCAAAAATTATTTTCTCTTTAAAAACATTACAATCTTATAACTAACAGCCTTTTTGTGTATTCAAAAGAGTTATACTCTTATTAATATAGGGGATTGTATTTACATTCGAGTTTACTCCAAGTTCGAAAACTTTTTGCATCAAGGGTAACGCATACTCTGAAAAAATAAAATAAATTAATAAAATTTGAAAGTGTCGTAAAATGCTTATAATTATTATGTAGCTTACCTTGCATGCATAATACATAATCGGGTAGCCTGTCTAAAGCAGACATAAGAATATCGGCTCGAGAACTGTCGAGGCACCTCTGAAAAGCTGATAACACACCGAGATTCGGGTAAGGACGATGTTTTAACCCTCTGGCGATTAATGAATGCGCAAGGGTTCTGATATTTCCTTGTGGTGACACAAGTAAATCTGCAATATTGTCCATAATTGGTTCTAGTACAGATGGTTTACGAGAAGATAAATGATCGATTTCTTGCAAAGCGGTATAAACGTCTGAAAAAATAAAAAAAATATACTAATTTTTATAAGTCGATTACAATTTACGTATGATTCATAATAAATTGTGCATACCATCGCCTTGCATTTTCGTAAGAGTTGTAAGCAAAGCTGACCAGTGAGCCAACGGAGGAGTCGGAGCGTTTCGGTGGAAAGTAGAAGTAAGAAGAATAGTATCACCATTTTCGCCGTCTCGAGGAACAGGAATTCCTGATACAAGAGATCGCAAACTTTCAAGTCCAAGGTAATGTGCTTGTAAGTCGCTGCAAGAAAAAAATAGAATCAAAAGTTAACAATAATTTCATCAAACATTTTACTTTTAACGCATATTCTGATATTCATTCTCGTATGCATACTTACTGTAGGATGTAGGCATGCTTTTGTAGATATTTCAGAGCATGCTGTTCATCATGTATAGCATACGCTTGTAAGAGCAAAGCGAATCGATTCAAAAGTGATGTAAGATCATCTATATTACAATAATTCTAAAAATAAAAACAATTATTTAACTTACTGAATATCATTAATCAATCATAAATAAAATGATTCCTACTTGAAAACAATGAAAATAATTTTCTAAAGTGTTTTCGAGACCCTTTCTATGTTCCTCATTAAACAGATGCGGTTGTAATAGCTCTAGTAAACCCATAACTTGAGTGAACAAATTCAAATGATGTCCTGATCTAAATTGACTAAAGTCGAGATCGCACCATCCCATCAGCGATGACGCGAAGAGCGGCAATTGTCTGAGCACAAGGATGGGATGTACTGCTGCCATTTTTCTGGCACAGAGCTCGAGTTCGCGAGACTTGGCACTCCAAGACTTTTGCCGCGGCGTCGCCGCTAAAGCAGTGAGCAGGGTGTGACTCATACAATCCAGTACGGAACCCGTCCAGTCAGATATGTTTGCTCCATTCACCATTTTTTTCGATTGGAAGGAGCTCAGGTAGCAGATAATTTTGGGAACTTTCATATACAAATGCAGAAGAAATTGATGCGACATATCGGCGTGTACACTAAAATCAAAGTAAACATTATCGTTTATTTTTAAAAGTTTGATAATTTAAAATAAACAATTTACTCACTCATTGCGATTCGTCATATGATCGGCTAAATATTTAACGACACCCATCGTCACTTCGTCTTCAGCAGAACAGCAACACAGTAAAAGATCTAGCCTTGTTTCCATCTGTGTGACGGCGACATTACGATTTTGTCGATCGCACAAGATTACTGCTTCTTCGATCAGATATGTAACAAGAACTAGAAGTTGCTCACCAGTAAGCATTAAAATATTTTCGGGGATGTCGTTTTTGGTTGAATACTTTTCTCGGCCTTGCCATAATTTCGGATTGCACGTTAGGGCCCAGAGAAAATCTAATACCGCTGTGGGATCATATTCATTGTGACACTGGTTTAGCAAATGCCCAACACACTTGTAGAGCGTAGCCCAGCTGGCTCCGTGGGTCAGTAACGTTAGCAGATATGGCCTACACGAGTGTGATCTTACCACACTCTCATCTACCCTTACATATACATTTGTTTTTCCAAACAATAACCTTATCTGTAGATTCGGACATGTGCCTATAAGTTCTGGTTCAACGGACGCCAACCAGTCAATTAGCAAACCCGTTCTAGGTTTGATAGAACTTTGTTCACTATCAGCCACTAACAGCCTTGCCATCGATTCAACCAGGACATCATTGCGTTGCTGATTCATACAAACATCCAACAATCTGCGACCAACGTTTTCTAAATCGTTTAAATCAGAATTCTCGAGGATAGAGCCTGGATCTCGTGTTTGCGTCAGAGCTGCCAGCTCTTTGTGTCGTGGAGCTCGAGACACATGTAAATTCGCAAAATCGCGCAGAATGGAGAGAATGGGTGCACTCACTTCTCCAATAAGTTGAATGAGACTGCAGCACATACTATGAGCTAAATCGAGTATTTTAGAACATGTTGACGATCTTTTTAACGGCAGGAGAATCACACGCATTAGTGTACAAGAATACTGAGACAAGTGAACTAACGATGCCAAGAATTCTTTTACCTGAAAAAGAATTTCATTTTTATATAACTGAGAAATGTATAATTCATTATATATCTATCTTCTCATCAATGCCATTGCCTTTCCTACCTGTATAGAACTCAAAACACTAAGAATATGTTTGATAGCTAACACAATAGTCCCCCTATCGCCTTCAGCTCCAGATTTGTGTAAATCCTTTGTAAGTATTTTGTGCAGTTTTCTATATGCGTCTGCTTTTTGATTAGCTGGTATTTTCTCAATAAATAGTTGGTTAATGAGATTGGGTACGTCAGTCTTGGCGGTACTCAATTGAACGATATTGTGCTTTGGCAACATAGAACTGGAAGGCAACGGCTCCAATCGGGTACTGATTGGCGGTAAATTTTCGTCCGGTGGTTGCTGCGCCTGAAGTTGCACATGCTGCAGGAAAACTAAACCACCGGATGCACCTCTATTGTGTAGGATTTTCACTAACTGTAAAATAAAATTGAACAAAGTATTAACAAAGCGTCTTACTTAGTACGATTTGAATACTTTAATCTTATTCGGTTCGTAAAAATACTTTACTTGAGCCATATACGTCTTATCCAATACATGATTCGTCACAGATACTGGTTCTATCTGTACAGCAGCATCCAGTAAATGTAGCAATTTTGTCATTGCATTCACAGGAACACCAAAACTCTGAATAAATAACACCAGCTGATACGGATCTAGGTCCCGAAGAGCAGCATCAACCAATCGTGGTATATTACTCCTTATGATTCGAAGCTTAAGCCAGTCGGGTATGAGCAGAGCTTCTTCACTTGTATCCAAAAGAAAAGCTTTGGGAGGTTCTGTTTCCTCCGGGAACCAAGTTTCAAGAAGTTGATTAAATAATTCGTCATTATCAACCTGGTCATACGTCAGTAGAATAATCATTGCGTGCACCACTAGAATGTGCATAGTGCATTCTTCACCAGTGGCCCATTCAACAAGAATCAGATCTTGATTCTCAGACCACGTGACGCGGGATCCATCTAGTCGTGGTGCTCGTGCCTTGAAAAAAAAATAAAAAATTAATTTGAAGAATAATGGCATTTAACGCGAATCATTTTAAGTTTAGAAATTATGATTTCTATTAATTCAACTTATATTTAAAACATATTTACTTTGCTCAAATAATTGCAAAAAATCGACAGAAACGCATACAACGTCTGCTTAGCTTGCTGGTTATCGATATCCGGTTGTGGTAGAATAGCCGCAACGATCGTGTTCCTTTCAACCACAAGTTGTGAGATTTCATTCACGAGATTGATTAGGTCAGGAAGATCATCGTCAAGAGTGTGAACAGCTAAGTAGGCAATGTAAGCCTGTACAAGATCTGGATTGTTCTCGACTTGAATAGCACTGCGCAAAGCTTTCGATACAAGTGATCGTACAGCGTGAAAATGCGGAATTGACGGAAGTTTTTTTAAAAGCCATGTTTCGCTCGAAGCAGATCTGTAATATTAATACCAATGCATGTTAATTTTTAATAGTAACTTATAAACATTTAAAAAATAATATGCTTACAGTTGCTGATGATCGTTTTCTCCGTCGATTTCCATAGACTCGTCTTCCGTTGATATAGAGTTCAAGACGAGTTTTAGTCCTGTAATCGCTTGCAACCGACTAGTCGTTGACTGGCTGCTCAACCTTCTTAGAAAATATTCCAAGACTTCATATGCATGTTGCGAGTCTTGCAGTGGATCTGTTAACAATAATTGTAGATGCGCTAATAACTGCTGCTGCCTAGACTGCTTATCAGCCTGTCCCACAGTTGACGAAAGCAGAAACTCGCAGAGACATTGTACAGGCAGTTGGCTAAGCGATCCCTCACTGTTCTGCACAAGACCAGCAAGCCAGGGCATACTTTGAGAAGAGCTCGATTGTTGACGCTGGATGATGTCTAGTAAAAAGTCTGGTTTGCGCGAACGACACAATAAATGTCCCAAACGATGGGTTGTATTCAGAGACTGAATTAGATCGAGGACATTCTGTGGCGGTCGTCTAGGCATTCCCTCTGGATCCATAGTCATCACCTGTGATAATAATAAACTGTTTTGTTCAGAGATCTGCATTCTAGTGGAAGCAGCGGCTAAGTACGACTCGTACTGAAGAATTTGTTGTTTCTCCAGAGCTTCGAGACGTAACTCTTTGGCACGATCTTCTTCGACTACCTCTGGATGTGCCATAGTCGGTGGTGGATACGAAAAATGACTGAAAGTACATAAATAAATTAGAGAATACCTAAGCACAAAGTTGAGAAATAGTGTGTAGATCATTACTTTGTAATACACATTTCCATTAATACCCTCAAAATCGGATACTGCTGCCAGCCTAATTCACCGATTGTCGATGGATTGTGCGCTGCTACCATCAACAACATGATCCAGCCTTTCCAGTATAAATTAGATATAGCAAGTGTTGGTGGCACATACTCCGCCGGAATGTTGATTGACGCTGGAGGTTGGTAGGCGCACATATTAAATACAAGCTCTAAGAATTCTATGTTTTTGATATGTAACAACGGGAAAGTTTCTGATGAACTCATTGCCGCGCGTCGAACTAAGTGATCAGCTAGCTCTATCATCTCCTGATTATTTATGCTGTGTATCAAATTATCCTGTAAATATTATTGGTATTAGTTTCGGTATTAAATTTATTTCTAGAAAATAATGATAATAATTCAGGCTTACTTTTCCGAGGAATTGTAACTTTGTAAATCCAACCGCGATAAGTTTAAAAGTGTTCTCTAATAAAGGCACTTCGGAAACCAATCTCATGTAGAAGGCTCTATCGGCTTCCGGTGGAAAATTGTCTGGTTTGTAATAGTGTTCTGGTGACTCCAACATCATGATTTTATGTAGCGCATGAAGCATCTGTTCTTTTTGAATCGCATAAATTTGAAGCGCCGAGCTCTGCAGCCAGAAGACGGTTTCGTATTGTATGGAAGCCACTAAACTTTGAAACTGGTGTAAGAGACCAACATCTTTTTTGTCTCCTCTCTGACACAGAATCGCGGCATCCTTGACTTGAGGACTTATAGCTAGAAACATACACAAAGAAATAAGATCTATGATGGAGATGAACATACGATCCTTAAACTCGAAAGCAGAGAGCTGCTGAACAAGTTCCATCCGTGCTGTCATTAAAGTTCTTGCTAGAATGGAGAGATTTATGTCATGTCGACAAACTCTTACGATTTCTCGTAAAAGTGCTCTTAATGGCCTCAAATAATCCTCTCGATTTAGTAACAGATCTTGGAATATCTCAGCTAGAAGTTTCGCAGAAGCTTCTGGAGAAGTTTGAAACATTACTGCTAGCATTGGCATGTTATTGGGATTCCTGGCATTGGACAGTTCATTATATATTGTATGTTTCAATATAGTAGATAAATTCTCTGGATGTAATCCTATGAGCTCTTTTACACCATTTAGGTACAAATTTATTACAGCTTTGGTTTTCAATCGCATTTTTACGAGTTGACTTATCACTTCCACGTCCCGTTGCGTATGAGAGGTACAGTTATAACAAATAAAACTAAGAAGCTCTTGTGCTGGTCGCATAAGTTTTGGATTATGCAGCCATATCTCTAATCTTGGTACAGCAATATTCCTTATTTCTACAAAGCCACATGCGGAAGATAGTAATTTTAGAAAATTTCTCGTTATTGTTTCCGGTTGCCGTCGATTCAGTTGTTCTTTGACTACCTCCAAAACTATATTTTCCACTGCATCAACACAATGAGCATATCTGGGACAAACTGGCAAATCAACCTTATCCTTTTCACCTATGATTTGAATTGCTGATGTACCAGACATTTCATCGTCCAACAATATAGATGGACTATTACAGTCCCTTGGTGTCATAACTGACAATTCTGGTTGTAAAACACTTTTTGGAGGTATTCTTGTGTTAAAACCAGTTAAAATATTATCTACAAAACCTTTACACTCTTCGTTGTCAACCCATACTCTTTCTCCCAAAGCGTCTTCAATATACACCTACAATCAAAAATATTGCTGTTTGTAAGTATTTTATAAAGTTTGTAACTAATAGAGTAACAAAAAATTTAAAAATACCTTTACAAATACTTCAGGCCATTCCTTTTTATCATGAAAACCTCTCATTAACAAATTAGCCACAAGTACAGACACCATAGGATTTCCTTTATTCTTGAAAGCATGAGTTTGATCCCTTTTTAAAAGTGAAGCCAAGGCATGCAAAATGCAATGATTAGTAAATATTGAAGGTCTTATTTTAACCAAATATAAAAGTCCCATGCAGACTACAGGATCTGGTTTCCATCTAGAATTCTTTAAAATTTTGATGCCACCACAAACAAGACCAATTAATTTCTCTCCATCATCGCTATCATTAGCTTCCAATACCATAGGTACAAGGTCTGCTGGTTCACAGTCTATTGCAATAACTTCCCAGACTTCGGTATAACTAACAGAAGGTCTTGGAGGTGGTGCTGTGTGTGCTGCTAATTTTGGTTTCTTTGGTAGGATTAAAGACTGCATGGATGATCCTTCTTTTTTTCTATCGTTACCTGCAATGCCATTATTTGTTCAATACCAATCTATAGTAATGCAACAAGCGATTCAAAATTTAAGTTTCTTACTTGTGCTAGTGGAGCTTGAACCTGGTTTTGCAAGTCCAATGCCAGGCCTCTTAGTGTCTGGCACATCTCCTCTAGAACTTTTTGATCCGAGCGCTATAAAATCAGATGGATGAGGAGCAATTTTGTTTTTGGAACCTCTGCCGGTTCCGCTCTTTCCCCTCTCCATTTTGAGCCTTTTTGATCAACAATTTCAGCAAGATACTGTTCTGCAATCAAACGCAAAAATACGTTATTTACCATACATTTCCAAACAATTGTCCCAAAATGCAACGATCAGACAATCTACTAATCTTGCGAAAATGCTCAGCATACCCCAAATAACAAAATCATATTCTAAAATACAAAACATTTAAAAATGTCAACAATTGCCGTCTGCAGGTCCATTCCCCTTGGGTCCGAGCACTCGGCTCGCTCCCGTTTCTCTCGCATTTACTCAATGCTTCTGACAGAGACAGACACACGCGCTTAGTCCTAGGGACAACCCGCGAACAAACCTACTTCTCGAATCTACCGCCTCGTCGGCCACATAACCTCACCTCGAACTTACAATTATACTACAACTCGTAGCAATAGCTCCAGGCGAAGAGCTTCCTCGAAGAATTCCGGGGCTCGCGCATCGTCAGGCCGAGCTGAAGATCCCTGAGATCTAATTCTAATCGAAAGAACGATCGCGAGCTCTCAGGGTAACGACTCCACTCTCGAGAATGCTCGTTGACCTCTATACGCAATCCCAGTGTATAATGATCAGTTTTCCGCTAAGAAGCGAAAGTCGCAAGACGACGTCACCAAAAGAGGCGCTGACAATCTAATAAGCAACTAATGTCACTAGACACGTGCGTGGGCGGATGAGGTGAAGGCTTCGCGAGATTTACCGCAAAGATTTCGGGGAAATACATATATGACGTGTATATCGACAAATATAAGGCGGCAATATAGGTGCAGTATATATCTGTATAAGTAGGTCAGCGATTGGGGGGATGATGTTCGTGGAAAATCGGAGACGCTGATTTTGCGTTTCTTATACTGTCTTTCGCTCGCTCCGATACAAAAAAAGGAGCTGATGCGCGTTTGACCGTATATATATAGTTGAAGCGTTATCGATTATCAATACTACTTCTTTTTAACAAAATCTTCTAAGCAAACGCAATCGCGACTGGGTACCGTTATATTTATTCCTTTTTTTTTGTAATTATGGTGCAGTGTAAATTCTAAAATTAAAATTGCATACATATATTTTCATAATATATAGCAAGTCTTTTTTACATATTTAATCTATATGGTACACGAATAAAAACTTTATGGAAAGGCATTCATGAAATTTTTATATGGCATCATAATATTACTTGAGTGAACTAAAATTAAGATAAAATTTATACGCTTGATCGTTTGCAATACATTATTACGACGCTACTTTGAAACGTAGACTGGATCAATACTTTTAATAAAATATAATCGTCCTGAAAGTAGGTTTTTGCACCCGAGCCGCGGAAGTTCTCGCGGCAAAAAATCGAACGGACAGCTTGTCCTGTACACAAAAAATATAGAAGTATCGTTTTAATTATAGCACATAGAGTGTATACGCACTATACGGAAGTATAGACGAACATTCCAAAATTCATCGACGTTTCAACGAGTGCACACATAATGACATTTACTCAATAAAAGACATAAAGTGCGCAGAGCGTAGATGTCCGTATCACCCCTAAAAATAAATATATGTCTGCGCAAGTGCGCCTCAGGCGAAGATTACAACGCAAGTATATAGTAGCAAGTATTCAAGTATTGCGTCTCTTGCACAGTTGCATTGCAGTTTTCCTATAGGTATATATAAGGTCGTATACAGCGGCACACGAAGCAGCCAGAAAGGTGAAGGTAAATGGACTATATAGATATCGCTCGCTGTATATAATACAGACTACATACGTAGTACACACTACAGAGAGAGTACAGAGAGCGAGTCAGTAAGTTTGCGCAGCTCAGATTGGTAAAACTGCGCCTCGCCAGCCTCACTTATCCTGCATTGCAGGTTCCACATCGCACGAGAGCCAGTCTTCATAGTATTCCCGAGGATTCTGCTGTCAAAGAATGTCAGTCATGGTGAGTTTTGCTTGGATTTCTTAGATCGAACGTTTCTCTCCGCGTAAGAAACGTCCGGGCAGACTTTTGGGTGGTTCCTCGAAAGTGTTTCCAGAAATGTCCAAGTGCATTCGATTGCGTGTGTTACGCCCGAATGGGATCGCGCATCAATACACCTGTATTATTGAGCCATAGCCTCCTTTTTTTCTAGCAGTCTACTGTCGGCGAAATCGATCAACTGTCTCTAAGCTGAGTTAACTCGTTCTCTCTGTTACAGCGGATGAAGGCGGTCAAGTGTCCCACGGATGAGCTGAGCCTCACCAACTGTGCCATTGTCAACAAAGCCGACTTTCCAGATGATGTAAAGTGAGTTGATTTTGCGCTTCTTCATTCATCATAAGGTGATAACGGTGTTGAAATGTCTTTTAACAACAGACCTTATCTCTCGTCAGCGAGACTCGAAGGGAGTTGTTATTATAAGTAACGCGGCTCGCACACGAATGTTGCATTGGAAATTTATTGATTTTTTTTTTCACTGAAAGGAGAAACATTCTATACAGCCAGGAAATTTTAAGGTTTCATCATTGATTATTAAACAGCCTCTTATGCATGTAGTGAAGAGATCAATGATTGAGATGTTTATAAATGGTTTAACAATTATATGTATATATAGAGTATTTAATTATTTATTTATATTTTCTGAATTGCATTTTCTATTTTAGACTGATGTCACTGCAGATATAAAAATTAGTAATCGACAAAATTAAATTCGTATAAAAGTTACAATTGTTACTCAAAGAATTAATTTCTTCTTTTTGTTTTCAGACATATCGAAGTATCATATAGTGGTGCAGCCCAACATTTTGTGTTTTCCATCAAATTTTGTCCCCAAATTGATAGGAGTACAGTAGCATTCAGTTTACCTCAGAGAAAATGGGCAACCTTATCCCTCAATCAGGAGATAGAGGTCAAACCCTACTATTTCGATCCAACATCTACCTCCGAATTTCTTTCAAATATCACCCTGGAGGCAGACTTTCTGCAAAAGAAGACGTGAGTTTTTTTAGATGTTATATTTAAATATTTTGTAAAACACAGCAATGTGCAAAATAATATATTACTTACAGGACAACTTTAGAACCATATGACACAGAGCTAATGGCTAAGGATTTCCTTATGCAATTTGCTGGCCAAGCATTTACAGTTGGACAACAATTAGCATTCCAATTCCAAGATAAGAAAATGCTTGGTTTGGTTGTTAAAAGCTTAGAAGCTGCTGATATACAAGCTATCAAAGCTGGACAAGATGCTAAGCCAAAGAAAACCAGAATGGGTCGTTGTCTTGGGGACACTTCAATTCAATTTGAAAAGGCCCCAAATTCAAGTTTAAATCTCACAGGAACTAAACAAGGCAAAATCGTTCGGCAATCAATTATCAATCCTGACTGGGACTTCAACAAAATGGGAATTGGTGGTTTAGACAAAGAATTTAGTGCTATTTTCAGAAGAGCATTTGCATCAAGAGTATTCCCTCCAGAAGTAGTTATACAGTTAGGATGTAAACATGTGAAGGGTATCCTGCTTTATGGTCCACCTGGTACTGGTAAAACTCTCATGGCTAGGCAAATTGGTAATATGTTGAATGCAAGGGAACCCAAAATTGTCAATGGTCCTCAGATCTTGGATAAATATGTTGGTGAGAGTGAAGCTAATATCCGAAGACTGTTTGCTGAGGCTGAAGAAGAGGAGAAAAGAGTAAGCATCTGTATTTTAATTTAAGGGTTTTATTTAATATAATACAATATTTATCTTTGCTATTTTTAGCTTGGACCAAACAGTGGATTACATATAATCATTTTCGATGAAATCGACGCTATTTGTAAAGCAAGAGGAAGTGTTGCAGGTGCTACTGGAGTACATGATACTGTAGTCAATCAGTTACTTGCGAAAATCGATGGAGTCGAACAATTAAATAATATCTTAGTTATTGGTATGACCAACAGACGCGACATGATTGACGAGGCTTTACTTCGACCTGGTAGATTAGAGGTAAATTTTTTCGACTCAGTTTTAACAAAGTTCTACTGGAAAAATTTAATCAAATAATGTCAACAGGTACAAATGGAAATTAGCCTTCCTGACGAACATGGAAGACACCAAATTCTTAATATCCACACAACCAGGATGCGAGATTACAAGAAAATCGCTCCTGATGTAGACTTAAAAGAACTTGCAGTATTAACGAAAAACTTCAGTGGTGCTGAATTGGAAGGTTTAGTTCGAGCTGCCCAGAGTACTGCAATGAATAGGTTAATAAAAGCTTCTAGCAAAGTCGAGGTAGATCCCGCTGCTATGGAGAAACTTATGGTATCGCGAACTGATTTCCTTCACGCTTTGGAAAATGACATCAAGCCTGTAAGTCTTTTACATAAATTTTTTGTATTTATACATTTTTATTGAGAAAATTAATTCGAAAATTAAAAACTTATTCTTATTCTCAGGCCTTTGGAACGAGCGCTGAAGCATTAGAGCATCTACTCATTAGAGGTGTTATCAACTGGGGTAAACCAGTCGCCGATATTCTCGCTGACGGAAACCTATACATTCAAGAAGCTCGTTCTGCAGAAGGCTCAGGCCTTGTATCCATCTTACTCGAAGGACCACCTAACAGTGGCAAAACTGCGCTTGCTGCCCAGATTGCCAAGAACTCCGACTTTCCCTTTGTCAAAGTCTGCACACCTGAGGACATGGTTGGCTACACAGAATCTGCGAAATGCTTATCTATTCGAAAG
Source organism: Philotrypesis tridentata (assembly GCA_018906965.1). NCBI lineage: Eukaryota > Metazoa > Arthropoda > Insecta > Hymenoptera > Pteromalidae > Philotrypesis > Philotrypesis tridentata. Next base: position 8,723,662 of record JACCIB010000002.1, read on the forward strand.
GTATTTCAGAATTGATTAGAGATTATAACTAATCTAAGGAATGTAATTAATTTTTAAATATTTATTTCGCAGATTTTCGACGATGCATATCGCTCACAGCTTAGTTGCATTGTAGTTGATAACATCGAGCGTCTGTTAGATTACGGTCCAATCGGTCCACGATATTCGAACTTAACTTTGCAAGCCCTCCTGGTGTTGCTAAAAAAATTACCTCCTCGTGGCAGAAAACTATTGATCTTATGTACCACTAGTCGCAGGTATGCTTTATGAAGATGGTAAATTTATAAGTAGTAACAGCCATGCATAGAAGGACATTGAAATGTTCTTACAATTCATTTCAGGCAAGTTTTGGAGGACATGGAACTGATTACGGCGTTTAGCACCACTCTTCACGTTCCCAACTTGTCAACTCCAGACCACCTCTTATCAGTATTGGAGGAAGTTGACCTCTTTAGCAAAGAAGAAATGGCTTCTCTTCATGCAAAACTGCAGGGAAAACGGTAAGTTTGGTATAAAATTAATTCGATGAATCTCAAAAACTTTGTTCCTTCATGAATATTTTATGAAAAATCCTTACTGAAGCTAAATGCAAGACGTTGTTTTTTTTACTTTAAAATGTTTAATTTCTGAACAATTTGCGGTATTTCATGCAATGTAGGAGCAGAAACTGGGTTTTTCCTAATCGAAAGGCAAATGTGCAAAGGCAATGTTATAACAAGTAATAATTAATCAAATTTATTTAAAATAGAGTATAGTAGCTTACATAGTCGGAAGATTTGAGCAGTTTCCACTCGCTCTCGTGTTATCATTCTTCCGTTGCGCTAACTAATAAAGCGACGTGTACTATGTTTTGGTTGTTTAGAAGACTTGTTAAAATTATATACAATTTTGAATTTAAATCCTGAAAGTAGACTATCCTAAAACTTTTTGTTTTATATATATATAATGTTCAAGACATGAAAAAAATATTCTTAATATTCTTGTATTTTTATAAATTTATAATTATGATTGCTTTGAATCATATATTAATTATTACATATATTTTCAGTTTGTAGACAAATACGAATGTTTTGCCATATACAATTTTCATCGATTTTAACAAAAATAATTATGAATTAATGATCAATTTTTCTATTTTAGAGTCTTTATTGGAATCAAGAAGCTTTTGGGTTTGATAGACATGACACGGCAGGTGGAGCCGAATTATCGAGTAATCAAATTCCTCTCAAAGCTGGAAGAGGAAGGCGGCCTCGAGTAAACTGTACTTATAATATATCTAGTTGTATTAGTGAGACAGCATTGCTTAGCATAATTAGGCGATAAATTTCCTAACAGATACATCATACGGCCATAGGTTTGAGTAATAAAATATTAATAGATATTACATATTATTATTAAGTCTGACTTAGAATATCAATCAAGAATATAATTGTTGTGAGTTTGTTATATTCTTTCAAGAGATGTCCTGTACATTTCTTGATTTGTTTCTTTCGTGATTTATGATGTTTACTGTTCTTTACATTTAAAAAATTACTTGTTGATCAAGTCTTAAAAAGAATAGATCTCCTGTATACATAATAATTAAACGTAAATGTACAGCGATAATAACTGTAAGCACGATTGAACATTAAAAGCACGACTAGACTTGTAGGTTAAAAGGTTTTTGAGCCATTAATTTTTTTTTTGTATGGTAAATACGTATTTTTTATTCTATGTTTTTTATATTAAATAATTTAAAAAATATGACTTATGTGGCTCATTTCTTGGCAATAAACTGTAAGCTGTGACAAAGGAGAAAGAGGAGAACGAAAAAGATATACATATTTTGAAGTCGATTATGACGTAGCTTCCATAGATTTTTGGTAATGTAAAAATTACGCGTTAGTTTATTTCTATTTATTTAATGAATTTAGAACAGGATAACGTAAATGTTAAAAATGATCTACATTGTTCCAAGGTGGTTATCTAGATTAAATCAGACTCAAGCATTTTTGCCATCCAAAGAATTATTTTTTTAAGCATTATATACCGTGTCAATTCTCAACGTACGAAAAATTTTGTAGACAGTCTCATAGCTGGAAATGTAAATGACGTTTGATATTAGCTCTTATCTACTGAGATTTGATCTGTGAAGTCATTCCATTAATTAATTGTATAAAGTTTCTTTTCTTCTATTATTTTATACTTACATATATTTATATTGTGCATATGTTCCTGTTTCAAAAGAAACACAATTTAAAATTTTGTTTGAATCTTATAATTTTTAAAGTATAATGTAATAAATAAAATCTTATGTGCTTTTAAACTTATTTAAAAAATTTACAATTGTTATAAAATGCAAAAGATTTTAGTAAGTCTTGCATAAAAATGGTTTGTCAATTGGTATATATATAATGTTTTAAGTGTATTTGTTGCTGCTATATTATATTAATAAATGTGTATGTATTAAGTAAATTTATTTAACAAATGAACTTTACCCATTATTAAAAAAAGCTAATCTTGAAAAGTAGAATTCGTAATTACACCGCAAAGGGGAAAAGGAAAATGACGGATTTATGGTCTGGGTTATTTAATATTCATGTGGGTAAAATGTTTAAAGTAAGATCTATTTTTATTCTTGAAAACCATTTTGGTTCTTTTTTATTTTCATCCCTTCCGTATTGTCACATTCAATCTAAATAATAAGATTTAATAAATAAATATATGGCACATTAATTTTTTTAAAACAAAGATGATTTACAATTATTATATTTTTAATGAAAACAAAGCTGAAAATTCGATATAACACATTGCATTATCTTAATATTTTCCGTAGTCGTAACATCAGTTTCTTAATACTTTAAATAACGCCTCGCAATTTTTTTACATCATCATTTATGTACAATAAGACAGTTGCATTTTTACCGCATAATATTCAGACTATTATACTTGTCTTTTAACTATTAACTTTGATACAGACATAACAATATTCCAAATGAAGCGATTTACTTGTCAAAAAATTAAACTAATAATTGAATATTTAACCTAAAATATGCTTATAGAACTTTTAATAAAAAATTTAATATAAGTACCATTACCGACTGTCCAGTGAAATTTTTTTTATAATTTTTTCAACTGTACTGTAAAATAACTACGTAAGTATATACAACCGCATTTTTAAATTTACGTTTATAATACATCTTGAAAATAAATAAACTAATAGATTTTTGTTTAAACAGGTTCAAAAGTAAATTACATTTGTCATATAGTCTCAAACTTTCTTTTTATGTATTCAAATAATGGCAGTAAGTGTAGATAATATTCAGATCGACATAAGTGATATGAATCATTTTAGTACTTTTTGTTATAATTCGTTTGTTTTTAACAATTGATAGTATGCAAAATTCGTCTTGACATGTTTCTCATACCATCTACTAATACTGAGCTTTCGTAATAGTCTCTCTAAAATTTCACGCTTGATAATACAACGCTTTTACTTTGCGTAAAAACTTAACAACAGTTTCATCGCAAATTAAGATACAACGTTCGTGTAACGCGAGACGAATAAAGAGTGCTGGATACTAATTCGATGCATTTTTAAGATATTTAGAATAAAAATTGTCGTAAATATAGATAAAAAAACATGACCATAAAGCATACAAAGAATTGTAGTTTTAGAAAATAGTGTTCTGCTGATTGCAATTATAACTGAGTTATATTGAAAAAAAAATTGCAATTGCTTACATGCAAATTTATTATCACAAAATTTCGAATCGAGATAAAACAACTTTTTCTTAAAATAAATTAGTATCAAAACCAAGTGATTAGTTAACTAGTTTAGCCTGCTATTGTGATCCTTTCTTTATAATATTTGATCGAGTTATAACTTAGACACTCGTAAACGATCTTTGCAATGGCCTTCTTCATCTACACAGTTTTCTTTTTTTTCTTGTTATTATTAAGCCAGAAGATAGGACAATAATTCGTCAGGATCTTTTACTACAATGTTAAGCCAATGTATATTCTACATGTTTGGAAGACTTCTATGAATTTAAGAATTAAGTTAGAAACTTACGAGTTTTACGAGTGAATCTTCTTATTTTTGATACATGCATAGCAAGTAGTTCACAAATTATTCATTTGAGGACAGCTGCATAGATGTTTATACGAACTATCAAACCAACAAATGGCATTATTTTATCTATAGCAATATTTCAGACATAATCTTAGTTACATATATTTAAAAAATCAATCCATTTTGCAAAAAACAAATTTAAAGGATTCAAAATCAGCCTTTTCTTCTTATATTTTTGTCAGAATTTCAGTATAAGTGATCTTAATCAAGTTTCAAGATTGTCTAGTATTAATAGAGAAGCAATTTAAATATACCAAAAAGGAAACAGTCGGCAGAAAAACGCTGCAAAGAAAACACCAGTAGCTTTAAAAATCCTCAAGGCTCACATATGACTGCAACGAAGGAGACAGAAAATAGTGAAATCGACATTGAGTTAAAGGAAGCACTTGCTATCAGCATTACGCAATTCATAGAAGTATAGCCATAAGCTGTTTAAATTTTGTGGTATTCAGCACTCTTGGTTGTATCGTCGTATTTCTAACAGTCCTCTCTCCGATGCAGAGAAATAATTAATAGCTGTCACTGGCAGCAAAACCTGAGCATGAAATCGTACGAGCTAGCAAGTACAATGAATAATCACGACGGTTTGCACGAAGAGAATTTTTTCGCTCCAATGCACGATATTGGTTTCCGCCACCTCGACTTACCACCCTGTCGTCCATTTGGTTTATTTAGATGACTAGGCTCAATATTCTTGGTCTCTTTTTTATTTTGTTTATCCAGTTCTTGATGCCTTCTCTCCTCTGTAATTTGAAAAAATCGAAATTAAAATTTGAAATTGCTGATTCTTTGTTGTTTATTTATGATTTTTAAAAAAAGTTATATTTCTTTTTATTAGTATATAAATTATATTTTTAATAGACTATTCCAAATATTATAAAGTAGCAGTATAAGTCAAGCAAAAGTAGTTGAATATTAGTTATAATGAATTATAAAAATTAATTGAAATCTTTTAAAAACTTCAATATTTTGGTACTTTTTCATAACTTAAAAATTAAAAAATACGTTTCAAAAGAAAATTTGGGTTAAGTTTTACATGCAATAACCAAACCAATCAAAGTTCATTAAATTTGAACACGACCAAATGTCTACTATGTCAAGTACCCACATTACATACGCGCGCGTAACTCAAAAGTGAGACGTTCAGTTACGATTATTATAAAATGATGCATGTTTTCGATAAGAAAACCATCAGATTCTTAGACCAAACACTATCCTTTCTGGAATTACAATCTGCAATGCAAAATTCAGACAAAACTCCATTTTTATTACGTTTTATTAGCGAAATTTTCGTAATTATTATGCATCTGTTACAAATCCGAATTTTAGTTAACATACAGTGCAAAAGATCACACATCCCATTTTCGTTACATTATTGACCCACTTACCAATTTGAGTGAGATCACCAATCTGAGCTCACTAATCTTTTACAAAAATAAAGAAAAGACGGAATCGTAAGAAGTAACAGTACGGTTTTCCATCTCTGACAGGAATTCATTTATATAAAAAATTAGAAAAAAATTACAGAGTTGAGTTATTTCACTTATTAATTAATAGTCCTGTACATGAAATTTAACTGTTTTACAGTAATCTATTAATTAATTCATATTTTAATATTTATGAAAAAAATTTTATTTATAATGTGCTAAAAATCTGTTCAAAACTCAACTCTATTAAGTAGAATTACGGAATTGAAATAAAACCAAGAAAAATAACCTTTACCATTAAGCTCTCGCTCTGTATAATATGTTGGATTACTGTCAGCTCCATAAATATGATCCATGAGATAAGGTAATACAGTCATAGTGTGCCATTCATCCCCTCTTAATGGTGGTATTGGTACTCTTTCCATTGTCTTTGGTGGTCTGCACATTGTCCAAGGATGATGTCTTATCTCTTGTAAGGAAAACCTTTTTTCAATATCTTTTTGCAACATGCCTGTTAAGAGTGATCTTAAGGAGTCATCTACTTCTGGGGGAATGGTGTACTCTCCCTTCCCAATATTTTCATACAATTTATAAATATTGTCACCTTCAAAGGGATAGGTACCTGTTACAAAATTGTACCTAAGAAAAAAAATAAAGCTGTTCATTTTTTAAATATTTTTATATAATAACATAAATGTATAAAGTATTACTAACAGTGTAACACCACTACTCCATATATCTACTTTAAAACCTGCAAATGATTCACAGCCATTAGCAATTTCAGGAGGTTGAAAAGCTGGCGAACCTTGACCAGTTGTACATGTATCGTCTGTAGCAAACATATCTAGAGCCTGCATGTTATAAAAAACATTTTTATAAATTTGTGATTGCATTTCATAACTAAATACAATACATAAATAAAAATTTATTTTTCATACCTCAGCCACACCAAAGTCTGTAATCTTTAAAGTACCATCAAGCGTTAAAAGTAAATTTCCTGGTTTAATGTCCTTATGAACAATACTTTTTCCATGAAGATATTCTAAACCATCTAGTAGCTGACAAAAGTAACCATGTGCTTGCCAAACTGGAAATTTCTTGTGCGGAGTACTTTCTAACATGTCCTGCAAAACAATTGTTTCAGTAGGTATTTGAGGTATAAAAACTCATAATATATGTAAGAATTTTAAGAAGTTTTTACCTGGAGACCACCAACACAGAATTCCATTATTATATATAATTTCTCCTTTTCATTGTTGTAAAAGACATCAACAAGACCAATAACATTTTTATGTTTCAATACTTTCAGCAGTTGTATTTCTCTGCAAAATATAAAAATGACTCATCTCTCTCTGATCTAAATAGATTTAGAACTGGGATTAATACACAAATTGTAAGTGGAACAAAAACACAATTTACATAGCAAGTTTATTTGGTTGGATTAATAGCCAGTGCTCTAATCTAATTTACTGAGCTAATTTACCCAATGGCACTCACCTCTGCACATTAATTTCCCCATTGGGTATCCTCCTGAGTTTTTTTTTCTTCAGAATCTTTACAGCCCTCCTGCAGAGCGTGGTGGAATCCAGCATCTCTTTGACCTTGCCATAACTACCCTCGCCCAGCAAGTCTCCCATGACGTACTTGCCGATGTACTTGCATTTCTTCTTCTCCTCGTAGATTATCTGGTCGGAATCGACCCGATGGAAAAACATGTTGACGTCGTCCAGGTCGTAATCGTCCGTTCGGTGGGTCCACGTAGTCGGGTCGAGGTCCCGAAAGATTTCCTCGTTGATCGCATCCTCGTCCGGGTCGTAGATCTCCATGTTCGATGCGCGTATTGCGAGAGCGACGGGCGATAGAGAGAAAAATAATACTTGTACGAAGTAGCGGTGAGAAAAGGAGTAAGGAGTGCGACGCGGACAATTATATATGTGATTGAGCCGCGCTGCTCGACGCAGCGTTTCGCGAGTGGTGTTAACCTAAAATAGAACCGGCTCCGCCATTCCCACGGAACCTGCGATCACGAACTTTAGCCGAGACTTCATATCTCGATATCTATATCCATCATAGTGTCTCGTGCTCCGAAAGCTCTGGCTCTTTTCTTGCTCACTCTCTTTTGATCTCTGTCTATCTCTCTTTCTCACTCGTCGCCTCTCGCGCGTATCCGTATGTAAGTAATTCCGTTTGCAGAGGCGACCGCGAGACACGACGACAAGACGAGGCTCTCGCGCAAAATACGTCCGACGCGAGAGTGCGTCCTTTAGCGCACACTGCGATTACTATTTTTGCAAAGAATTACGTGTTAGAAGAATTTTTTACGAACGCAATCATCGATGAGAGCAGTGAGACGGTCCGCGGCGATGATGCGCCGATCCATTAGGTAGATCGCGACTTTACTACTTACTACTGCTATGCAGAGTACAGAGAGACAGTAGAGTCTTGTACTCGTATTCGCGGGTCTCCCTGTCTGCGACCTTATATGTTAGGCGCTCACTTCGGGCTTGGAAATCGCTTTCGCGAATTTTCAAATGATTATTAAGTACTTTATTATACTTTTACAAAGTATAAATGCACTTGCGGCCGCACCTTCAGACTTTCAGAGTGTATCGTTACCAACCGTAGCAATCCGCATATATATTTTAATCATATATGTATAGCTATATTTATATACCTATAACTGTATTCACATCACTGAATCAAGCGCGTCAATTAATTGCCGTTCCATGAGTTTTGCAATTATTTTGCAATTTGGAAAACTAACTACAGCAGTTTTTAATGTTATAATTGTAATTCATGTTTTACCTACATATTTATTATATTCCACAAAACAATTATATTTTGCAAATCAAATCAATACAATCAAACAAAATGTATATTATATACTTATTGTAAAATGGCACAGAAGGGAGGATTAACGCTCTAATCTCCGTGCTTGAAGAATAACCTATCTCAAAAAAGTAAATCGCAAGCTCCTAGCTTGCTCTTTCCAAAATTTTGCTAAATATAAATGATTGAAAATTGTTATAAATAGAAATGCGATTAAAAAATTGTGTTCAGTCTTAACACACAAAACTTTTGCAGCCCAATCTCAATTTTGAATTGCGTCTATTTAAGAAAATTTTTTAGATTGATCAGTATACACATATTATACGGAGTTTGTTGAAAACACGAGTCAAGCGAGATCTAGCACAACCGCTATAGCTTCCCAAACTTGGCAATTGATTTTTTTAAAAGCGGAAAGAAATAAACGAAAAATATGCCCTGTCGCTAGTACGTGGGTTTCAAATTTTATTTCAAATCATTAAGCTCCCCCCTCCCAACCCTCCCCAAAAAGAGCTTCATAAAATTTAAATCTTATACTTAATTCAAAGGCACAATAAATTTGCTTTAACACTAAATTGTAATTATTTGAAATCACCAATTTGCTTTGGTTTTTATACCTTTTCAAAGTTTTAGAATGTTAACAATTTTTTATTGAAATTAAAAATATTCTATAATCCGATTGTAAAGCGTTTCACCTATGCAAGTTCACTAAATCATTTCTTGGGTAATTATTATTGTTGTTATTGCAGATTGCTATTTTGCTATAACAAAATATTTTGTATATTTATATAGAAATATAACTAAAAAATATGTATTTACATAAATGTATATCTATATTACGGAGTATATCTGAGTATATCTTGATTCTTGAGTATGTGAACCCTGATTCTGCTCTGATATGATATGGTGAATGGTGATGGACCGCACAACTCCAAAAAAAAATTCCAAGTCAGCCAATCAACGGGTTGCATTCTCTACAGTAGTACAGTAAAGTGGCTTAGGAACATCACCTAGCAGATAACCTAACATTTTAGCATTTCATTTCGCCAAACTCAAGAGCCTGGCCTTCAATAGTTATTTATATCTTTCATCGCTTTTTGTAAAAACTGGTAATTGGTCGATTTACTGGTTTTCCTTTCTTCAATAAAAACAGTGCAATTTTTAAGGAGAAACAAACAAGCCTTACATATAGATGATTCGCGCTGCTCAAGGTTATGTTTAACAATGGATGGCTGAAAATTGCCGCCGCGAATCACACCAACAGTGGCAACAGTATCTTACTCCAGTTAGTTTATCCATCATGCTTCGTAATTTGTAATGATTTTACAAAATATAAACGTTTGCAGCTTACGTAAAAGTTAAATAAGTATCGGTGAGCATTTTTTGTCAATTATTCTGGCGCCATTGCCTTGTATTTTGGACTTCAATATCAATATAATTGTCGTGTTCGGAACAGAACGCGCGAGTCGCCGGCTATGTATAACCTCTAAATAAGTCAGATGCATTTTTGTTTTTTCTAGTTTTTCTTTTAAAACAAAAAGCAAATTCATGATTTATTTGTTTGTTCGCTCCATTTCTTCATATTTTAATAATTGTTCAAAATGTAAACTGTATAATGTACATTTACAAGACTCTTGTAAAGATTATTCTGATGCAATTAATTGTTGGTAGAAAATGCAGCTTTTAGTTCTATTTTGCTTAATTTCGTCATTGTGAATTTTATATTTTTTTTCCCAAATTCTATGGAAAAAGTTTTGTACAAATAAGCTATATTATCTAATTTTTAGATAAGAGATAAAAATGGAATCTTCAAGTAAAGACACAACGGATGCTGTTGAAGCAACAAGCCCGAATCATTTCAGTGATGAAGTTATACAAAAAAAGAAAGAAGCAAGCAAAGAATCAAATGAAGGATCTGAAAAATTAACAAATAATGCAACAGCAAACATAGATAAAGAAGTCGAAGAGCCTGAAACACCAATGGACATAGCAGATTCACAAGAAATGAGTAAAATAGATGACAAAGTTGAAAAAACAGATGTGGAAACACCTATGGAGGTTGATGAACCTTCACCAGAATCTAGTGCAAACAAGGTTACTACTAAAGAAGATTCTCTTGAAAATAAAGAAGAAACTAGTAAAAGTAAAGAAACCAATGTTCAAGAAACTAATGACAAAGTACAAGAATCAGAAGCTGATCAAAATATTAGCAAGGATGTTGTTACGGAAGGTACAGACAATTTTGTTGAAAAAACAAAGGATAATAGTAATACTGACGAAGAATCATCATCACCATCATGTGATAAAAAACTTAGTACTATTGATGAAGAAAATGAATCTGATCAAGATAAAGATACCAAAAATCAGACAGATAATATCATTGAATCTGTAGAAGAAAAAACATGTGATACAAAGTCTTCAAGAAAGAATTCATCAGACGAGAGTTTAGAGTGCACAAGTATTGATGTAGACAAGGAAAAAGAAAAAGAAGTATCGCATGAAAAGAATAACGAAGTAGAAAAAACTGAGTTTGTTCAAATCAATCAAGATAAAGATGATTCACAATTGGAAAATCAACCTGAAGCTGAAGATCCATTTGGTGGGGATACTCTAAATTCTCAAAATGACGATATTGAACCAATGGAAGTAGATTCTGGAAAAGATAAAAGCTCAAAGCCTGACAGTCCAAAGGATGATGATAGTATAAAAGAAAAAGAAAAGGTTTGTTAATTAAATTTACATTTAAAAATTGAGATTATTTTAAATTTAATTTTTAATTTTTTCTTTAGGATACTCAATGTTCTGATAAAACTGAAGGTAATAAGAAATCAAACGAAACTGAAAAATCTGTAGAACCAGTTAAAGATTCAACTACAAAATCATCTGAAGAATCTTCAGAAAAAAAGGATGAAAGTACAGAGATATTACCTGGACAAGATGATGAACTTTGCATTATCCCTGATAGTACAAAAGAAAATAAGGCTAGTGATAAAGATGAAGTGGATGAAGCAAAGAAAGACAATGAGAAAAAAGAACAAGTAACAGAAGATAAAACTGAGAAAGTAGATGAAACAGAGAAGAAAAGTGAAGAAGACAAAGGTGTAACTGATTCTAATGCTGAAAAAACTAAAGAAAATTTGAAAGTAGCAGCTTTAAGCACTGGAAGCAGTGATATACAAGTTAATAAATCACCAGATGGTCCATCTATTTTAACATCAGATATAATAGACATTGAGGATGATAATAAGAATCCTGAAATAGAGGAGATTTCTTCCAAAGAAGTTTGTAAGCAATGCAAAGAAGAAAAAGCTTGTCCAATTAAAGTCAAAGTGGGAACAAAAAGTTTCAATGTTTGTTCTGAAGCTTGTAAAACTGTATTTACTGCAGATAATAATAAAGCAACTGACATCCCTAGTGAAGGGGTAAATTCAAAGAGAGATAAGCGATGCGCTAATTGTCTACTGATAGTAGAAGCAAAAGATGAACGAAATTTGTCATGGGAAACAATGGAATTTTGTAATGAAGAATGTTTGGGTAAATTTCAAACTAAATACGGTAGTTACTGTCGAAATTGTAATGGTGCTGTTCAATCTGTCAGCTTGGGGAAATATTGTGTTCGCTTTGGATACGACGTCAGACAGTTTTGTTGCTCGACATGTTTAGAGGAATTCAAAAAGGGATTAAAAGTTTGTAGTTACTGTCAAAAGGATATCAGTGCAGGTACTGAAGGATTTTTAGCACCTGTTGGTGATAAAGGACAGTTTAAAGATTTTTGCACTCAAGATTGCATGGAAAAGTATTCTAAAATGAATTCAACTGAAACTCCAGTTCCTGAAAAAAAAGTTTGTGGTGTCTGCCAAGAGGTAAATTTTGAAATCTTATTAATATTTTTTGTATACACTGTGGTACTTATTCATCATTTTTATTTTTAAAGGAAAAAGTCATGCATTGTGAAGTTCAAATCGACCGAAATCCCTCAGTAGCAATTTGCAGTGAACCTTGTTTTGCAGCTTTCAAATTTGTTAACAAAGTTGACCCAGATCAATGTTCTACTTGCAAAAAATATTTCCAGTTACCTACAAAGAAAGGTTTCGTAGTATTTTATGAAGATGAAGCTCACACTTTTTGTAATAAAACTTGTCTCAATGTCTTCATTATTACAAATCGTAAAATTGTTCCTTGCAACTGGTGTAAAGTTAAAAAATACAATTTTGACATGATAAAAAAGGAACTAAAGTCGGGACAAATCATGATGATGTGCAGCTTAAATTGCTTAACGCTTTATCAGGTAAAAGTAATGCAGAAAGAATAAAGTATTCGTTTTTAAAAATTTTATTTAATAATCATTATTTTACACAGGTTTCGATTAATGCAGTCTCAGCTCGTCGTATAAACTGTGACTTTTGTAATGAGAATTCTCAAGCACAGTACCATTTAACTATGTCAGATGCGACGATCCGCAATTTCTGTTCGTACAAATGTGTAATGAACTTTCAGGCTCAGTATACTAAATCGCCAATTACGATTCCATCAGGTGATGCGAGCGGTGGCACAGTCGGGGGTGATCCGGTGCCTACCGGTATTCCCAAACGTGCGATAACTGTTAATCCACCTCAGTTGCCAAGGCCAATACAACCATCAACTGGCCCAGAACATTCTCAAATCGCGCCGAAAAAAAATCTGCCTGTTATTTCATCTGTGACAAGCCTCGCTGCGATTGCCAATGGACAGACTCAAAATACAGTGCAGCTCAGTAACGCTCAAACTAGCATGGGAAGTACTATGCAACCTATCACTTTGCAAGGCAATCATCCTGTAAGAATCCAAATTTTTAATTTCTTACGAGAAATATTAATGTTATATTAAGATATACAATATTATTTTATTAAATAACAGGTAATTTACAAGCAACAAGTAGTTACAAGACCGACATCACCTGTTGAAGTAGGAAATAAAATGACACAGTGTAAGCCACAAATGCACACAAAAGGTGTATCGGTAAGACCAATTCCATGCAACCAGTCAACTCAAACTGATGGCATTGACCAAGTTGTAGTACCGATTCCGGTACCAATCTATGTACCCTTTCCATGTCATATGTACAGCATGCCATTCCCAGTCCCTGTACCTATACCTCTTCCAATACCGGTGCCAATCTTTATACCTACGACAAGAAATAGCGCCAAAGGTATTTTCAAAGAGATCAAGCGAATACAAGAGAAGTTGCCGTCAGATCCGTTTGAAGCAGAGTTACTTATGATGGCTGAAATGGTCGCGACTGAGAAGAAAAATGAAAGCGATTCTGATTCAAATGACGAAGCCAGGTTATTTATATTTTTTATTTATAGTTTAGGGATAAAAAAACTGTTAGCAAAAATAGTAATTTAAAACTGTAAATAGAAAAGCTATTGTAACATACAAATTTTGATCAGATTACAACAGTGTATGAAATTAATTAAACGCATTTCATTGGCAGGGATGATGGTGAAGTAAACGATGGTACACCCGCTGATTCGTATAGCCCGGAGGGCGTTGATTCTTCTAATACTTTTGGCGATGACATGCTACAAATGGCTCTGAAGATGGCAACTGGAGAACTAGATGAACCTGCAGTAGATCTAGAAACGGAACTTACGCCCAGTACAATAGAGACACCGCAACGGCCACAGAATGAAAATTCAGAAAATGATGGTACATTAACATAATTTTGATACGTTTTTTTATTTTGAACTTCAACTATAACTAAATCTATTAATAAAAATTTTAAAAGCAGTCTCAGAAAGGATACATGCTCCAAGAGGCAGGAAACGTGGTTCGTTCAGAGGTCGCGGAGCACCCAGCAAACGTGCGAGACGAAGTGCAAATACCAATGATTCAAGAATGTTACCGCCACCAGTTTCGCAAGTAGCATCCTCCATACATCTTGAACCTGCCGAGAAGCCTGATGCAAACATGGCTCTTAAATACACTTTTGGTGTTAATGCCTGGATGCAATGGGTATGGAACAATAAGAAAGATACGAAAAATTGTTTGGGTGATAAAAAACAAATGACATTAAATAAATAAATTTTTTTTAATAGGTAATAACGAAAAATGCAGAATTAGAAAAACAGAGCACTCCAACGCGAAAATTAAAATTATTTAAAACGGATTTACTTCAGTTAACGGCAGACGAATTAAATTATTCACTCTGCCTGTTTGTCAAAGAAGTTCGGAAGCCGAACGGTGCTGAATATGCGCCTGATACAATCTATTACCTATGTTTAGGAATTCAACAATATTTATTCGAAAACAATAGGATAGACAATATTTTTACTGATGCTTACTATGAGAAATTTACTGATTGTCTTAATGAAATTGCCAAAAAATTTACGTCTCTTTACAATGAAACAAGTAAATTATTCTATTATCTGTGCATATATGTGTGTTAATGATTATGCATTGATGCAGTATATTAATTATGCATATTGCAGAGTTCGTGATTACAAGAGTGGAAGAAGAACATTTGTGGGAATGTAAGCAGCTTGGCGCACATTCACCTCATGTCTTATTAAATACGCTTATGTATTTTAATACAAAACACTTCAATTTAGTGGTAAGAAATCTGCTCATTTATTAATATTTCATTATTTGACCTCATAACAATATAGTTTATAACACTGGATATTTAACAGTCGGTCGAAGAGCACATGCAACTCTCGTTTTCTCATATAATGAAGCATTGGAAACGAAATCCAGCCACACAGCCTGTAACAACAGCTGGTAAAACGCCTGGTTCAAGAAACGTATTGCTACGATTTTATCCTCCCCAGTCCGCTCTTGGTAATTTAATAATTTTGTTCACTATCTATGTAGATTGATATTTTATTTACATTAGATTTAATTTCTTTACAGAAGCAAACTCAAAGAAGAAAAAAGTTTACGAGCAACAGGAAAATGAAGAAAACCCATTGAGATGTCCTGTAAAACTGTACGAGTTTTATCTTTCAAAATGGTTAGTTATGATCTTGCAAAGTGATTTTTTTATTTATAAAATTGCATTGATTAAATTAATCATTTATTAAAAATTTTCAGCCCTGAAAGTGTAAAAACAAGAAATGATGTATTCTACTTACTTCCTGAACGTAGTTGTGTACCAGATAGTCCTGTTTGGTATTCAACTTCTCCATTAGCAAAGGAACATCTTATAAAAATGCTTTATCGTATAAAAATGGTAAAAGAGATAAATGTGGCTCTTTTATCAAGTTAATTAAGGCGTCGATTTCAACTTCAAATTTGATTGACTTCCTTGTTTTCATGCCGTACGTCTGATTTGTAAAATATTTACAAAATTACTATTTTTCAACTTATACGCGATTGCGAACAATAAAAATAATAGCTATGCATAAGTTGAAAAACGGTTTGACTTTCAAAATTGTAGATCCTAATTATATAACAGAGGTAATATGTTAATCTCTGTATAAATGAAAATGCCATTTAATTTTTTGTATCAGCACATAACTTTTTTTTATCTTTTTTTTTACAAATGTAAGTAAATCGATCTATTAAGTTTTTACAACTTTTTGAATTTATGATAGTTGGTAATCCTTAGATTTTAGTTTTTATATCACTTTAAGTATCTTGACTTGTAAACAAGGCAAAAATGGTAAGATTAGTAACTTACAAAGATTCATGTTGAAGTCAGACAACATAAATCCTGTACCTTAGACAGTTCGTCATATGACTTCAAAATATTTCAAATATTTTTTGTACATAGATAACGGCTTTCATTGACCTTTCATGTAATTTTAATGTAGGATCACCTGTGACTGGAATACTTTGTAATATAAAAAATTGTTTTACAATTTAATAATTTTTTTATTTTAACCTTATATAATCCTTCACTTTCACTGATAGTTTAAAAAAAAAATTAAACGAAAATTTAATACATACTTTATTAAAAATATTTTAATAACAATGAATATACAAAACAGTCAATTATCCTGATTTCTTTGGTCTCACAAAATTCCTACTGCGCTTCATTTTGTGACGATGCAATTCTAACTCATGGAGTTTTGAATGAACTTCTGCAAAGATTTCTTTTTGTTCTTCCATAGGAATTGTTTCTCTAAAAATTTAAATAATATCATGTTTTTAAAATATATTAGCTTGTGAAAACCATGGAAAATAGTAATACTTTCTTTTTATTTTTTGAAATAAAATAATTGTTGGTTGAACAAAATATTTACCTGTACATCTTCATTAAATCATATTTCTCCCATGGTTTCTGATGAATTTTCAAAGCTGCCTTTCTTCGTCTCTTTTCATTGACTTGTGGTAAACAATCAACGACTCCTTTCATATTCATTCTTTCCCACCTTTGAAGCCAAGGTGTTGGATTCAATCGGACTTTCATTTCATTTACTGGCACTTCTGCACCTTCAATATGATATTCTGGTTCCATATCTAGTGGGAAGGTACTGTATTCTGGTGGTGCATCACGAAGATAGAATAATTCTTCGTCTAATCTCTTCTCAAGCCTATTAAAATTAAATAAAAATTTTGACCCTGTTCAAACTTTGTAAAAATTTTAAATAATTATATTTCATACCTTATAACGATAATTTTCTGAATGGAAGGGTCATACAAATCAAAGTGAACTTCAACTCCTAAATGATCAATAACATTTCTCAAAATAAAATTTGCTCGTAAACCACATCCCTGACGCTGAATGCATATTCCTAAGAATTTATTCATTTTCCCTGGAGCATGTACATCTGAATGAGTTACGGATAAAATTGAACCTACGTAAAATTCTGGAATTTCTATGTTTGATCTTCTTGCTAGCATGTCTCTTCTTTCTAATTTTTCTCTTAACTTATTTCTGTGCAAGGGATTTGGATCTGGTAAAAACTCTGGGTATGCAAAACGATAATTCAAAAGTGTGGGTGATGGATCAGTTGGCCGTTGCTCATTTTGTTCTTTCTCACTGGCACTATCTTCTAATATTTTTTCCACTGTTGATGTTGACATACAGCGACCTTCATAAGTGACTAAAATAATGAAACATATTTGCAATTTTCACTATTTTCAAAATTTAAATATTCCGGCTCCGAAAAGATAAGTATTCAGGTTATAATTTTCGGAGCATGTAAAATATAACATTAAATACTAAAGTGAATAGTAACAGTAATAAGGAACATGGTATTCAATAACTTACAGTTTCTAAGAATATTTCTTAATTGTAGACCAAGTTTAATCCTCCCCGTAATTGCCATTATTATGCTTTTTTTCAATATTTTTTCAATGCAACAATGATTTTATCGGTATGTTTATAGAGGTTATGTTTGGAATAAATACCAAAAATACCCTATATAGGCCCCTATAGGTATATAGTATATAGTATATATGTATATCGATCCATATAGTCCATATACAAATACCAAGATACTGCAAGGCTGCAAGACATTTAAAACTTATAAAGTTATAAACATGATGTACACTATTATTTATAAATATTTTCAAATCAAATTTTAATTAAGTTCATAAAATAATGAATTTTTCTGAAAAATTCATTAATCAGTTATGTACGTAATTGTAACTTTATAAAAAAAATTTAAATTAAGCGCCAATGTTCTGCGGTGTCACTATAAGTCACGATTTCATGAATGAAAACTTGGCAACATCGCTCTAAATAACCTCACTTCTTTTTAGTCTTCATTTCAGCTCCTGTTACCTTTTATAGAGCCCTACTAGACGTTAGTACATATAGTATATTTATTAAGATACATAAAAATAAACCAAGTGAGGTAATTATATTTGTACATACAATTTAGATTATTAATAATTTTTTGCTTACAAAGTATATTATATTTATAAATTTTATCTGTAATTTGGTAAATCGAAGAACTTTCTTCATTTTAAGCTTTGCAGATATCATATTTGTATATTATTGAATAAGAATTAAATTAAAATAATTTTTTCTTTACATAAATATTTTACATGCATTAAATAAAATCCATATTATTCTAGATTTTAAAAGAATAAATTTAACAACATGGCTCGTGCACCCGATGCAGAATTAAAGAAAGCTTTTGCAGAGCTGCATGCAAAAGTGATCGACACAAGGCAAAAACTTAAATTGTCAGATGTGCAAATTGAGACACTCCGCAGAACAAAGCAGAGAGCTGAGCTGACTCAAGTTGAATTAAAATCATTGCCTGAAAGTACAAGAACATTTGAGTCTGTCGGTCGCATGTTTTTACTTCAAGATATTGACACCATTAAAACTGATCTTGATAAACGAACAAAAACAGCTGAAGAAAAAATAAAAACTTTGGAAAATAATAAACAATATTTACAACGGAGCTTGAAGGAAAGTGAAAACAATATCAGAGAAATGGTACAAAGGAGACAGAATCAAGATTCTTGAAAAATGTGATAGTTATAATCATGAACTTTTATTATTTATGATATAAGTTTTCTAATGTGTAAGACTTATTTGTCTCAAATTTTACATAGCATTTGAACAATTTTGCATATTTGTTACACAAATTTATCAAAAATAAAATTAATATTTCAGCTTCTAGTTACAATAGTTAATTTTTTTATTTTCATTCTTAATTATTCACAAGATATACTTATTACTTATTCAGGTTTTTATAAACTTATTTGCTTTTCCTTTTTATTTCATAAACGCCTAAAAATGATTTTAAAAAAGTTTCAAAACTACATGCGATATCGCATATTATCTATTTCAATATTGAACATCATGTGCGCGCATTGGCATATGTATGTATATGCGTGATTCTCTGTGAAGTTGAGAGGCATAAATATCGATATGGCTGTACTCGCAAAATACGTTCTATAAGTTGTCACGATGTTCTGTTAATTTTCATATTTTTTCCGGCCTATCTCTTCAAATTTGAAAGGGTAAAAGTTTTAGCATAAAATTTACTATGAAAATTCCACATTTTCATCGATTTTTAGCTTAGAAACGAAGCGAAATTAACAAAAGTCTCAAGAATACTTTTTGTCTTAGAATTTTTTTTACTATTTAAATATATTTTTTCAGATAGGAAATTCAATTTTTTTATTTTGACAAGTAATATATTTACTTTTAGCAATAATTACAGGCTCTGCTCCATAAAATGACTTATACGAGCATTGGGCATAATCGCACGTAAAAAAGGTATCTTCATGAATTTTTTGGTACTCAAACTTCGGATCGAAATCTCAGTTTCATTAATTTTAGTATTTAAATTGGTTCTAAACAAGTGCTAACATATATAGATATAAGATATACGGGTTATTGTTTGTGAGATCCACCGGCCAAAATTTTTCCTCTCGATTTCACAGAGAATCACCCATATATAAGCGTAAAGTAAATATTATAATTTCGCACATTAAAAACCTTAATGTTAATTAAATCCGAAGAATTTACTGCACGTTTATAAAATTTATAATATATTTTCGATAACTAAATACGAATCTGATGAAAAATAAGTAATAACTTTCAAAATATAAGAATAAAAAATAGCACCTACCAAAACGCGCGAACAAATAAATAATCAATGTACTACAGACTTAAAGTTAAAAAATTAAAATTCTATATTTTTCTGAACACAGCTTTTGATATAGATTTCTTTGTCTTCTTCAATGTTGATCGCATATGTGTTTTGTTTATAATACTTTAATTAACATTATAGCTGTATACGTAAGCTTTGCATATTATTGTTATGGAAAACCATTTTGAAGTTATCTTTCCGCTCTTAGATTTATTTTCAAGGCATTTTTGTAAAGGAAAACGATACAACAAACGATTTTCTAGACTATAACGCATATATGTGCAGATAGCGTGTGGAGTAGCCTATACAGTGCGCATATGTAATACGTCGCTCCAGACAGAAATTGTACTTATTGTTGCATTTTTTAAAAAATCGGCTGTACGTCATCGCAATCTCAAAAAAATTATATTTAAAGGCTTTTTATTTTTCAAAAAAGCTGTGATCATTTGCACATACAAAGTTTTATAATTCAGTACCTCGTTTTATAAACAAAACCAATAATCCAGTTATCATAAATGATAATTTTCGTTCTTATCGCAATTGTATATTTTTAAGAATGTTTTGACACATATTACATATCTGACGTATATAGTAGACGAAGTATAACACATGCGTCCAAATTGTGTACTTATACAAACTGTAAATTGCAACTTTTGACCAGAAATAATTCACATTAATTATATGAGCGTCATCTACTACTATGGTAACTAAAAAAAGATTTCGTATAATTCATAAAAATTCTTTTAGAAAAAAACTCTTAAACAATATAATATTCCATGAATTGAGGGCTCGTAAAAATAGTAATCTTATATCTTTCGTATCTTATATCTTTAGTTGCAGCTCCATAATAATACCTTAATTTTGTTGCCGTACATCTTTATTCATATGTAATATTGAAACGATTTATCTCATTGCAGAGCTAAATTAAAGTTTTTTTTTTCACTGTAATAGTCCACTTTATAGAGGAGGTTTAACGCTTAAAATTAGTTTATAAAAAATCTTGAATTATGTTAGTGAAAAATTCTGCAAGGTAAATAACTGACTCTGCAACATAAATTTATTACAATATGTCATTCAGTACAAAATTAATCATTATAAATGCATCAAACGATTATAAAAAATAAAATTCCTGCAAACTTGTCATTATCTTCATATTATGCACATACGCAGATACGTATCTATATGACATGCAATAATTACACTAGATTTTAAGGTATTACAATAGTCACGAGGGCGACCTCGGGTATAAGTGACTCAACATTGTTTGCCCAAAAAATATTTGTTTTGTACTTCTATTATTATGCTTATAACGGGCTTTCATTTACGCAAGTCGCGTTCTTTCTGTTAGCTTATTACAATAGGTACATTTTTTAAAAATTTGTTTGAATAAAATCGTACATTTTTTAAAAACTAAATTTAACTTACATTTTATACAAAATAATTTTTAAATAAATGCCTGTTAACAATCGCGTAAAAAAGGAAAAAAACATAAATTAATGCAAAAATTCGGTTAATTGCAGACATTTAAAACGTCGCTATAATCCTATATGTATGTATGGATGTGCAACATGTTGCACAGCATCTATATTAAACTCGATTTAATAAATTCTCCGATTATAAGCGTGTATATATATATATTATATATATAAATAATACCTTTGCTCCAGTTAACTGGTATTAGTCTAGGAGCAAAGGTTTTCGTAGCCGGTAGAATACCAAGGTATTACTAAGGTGATTCTTATGTATTTTTGCCTCCTGATTATGAATATCAAGGGTGATAATTCTGAAAATGGTCGGATAAATCATTATTGACCATTTAATTGTTTAAATCGCCATAAAAAATTACCTACTTGAGTTTAAAAAATAAAATAAAATAAAATTTTATCAATTACATTCATCCAAACAAATGCGAGGAATTTTGAATTTTTGAAAAAAGTTAACTAGGAACTGAAATATTATAAAATTAGTGGAAAATTTATGCTACTTAACGCTCTGCACGCACTATTTTCTCTGTATAGCTTTAGACCTTTTTATCATTTTCAGTTTGTTAATAGTGCTCTCGAACTGTATACGAATGTTTATTTTAAAACAGTAATAAATAATATGAAACAGATTAAATTTAATTTTTTCATGAAATCAGCGGAGTTAATTTGTTTATAAGCCGATTTTACATTAGTTGACACCGAAAAAGTGAATAGGATCTAATAGATATTCTTTGTCAAGAACATAACAAACGAACATTAAATGTCCGTTCTTGTTGATAACAAGATTCAATTAATGCATTTTTTTGAAATCTATTGGTTTATAAAAGATAATAACTATCATTAGTTACTATAAATAACGGTGGAATTCTTTTACTAAAGTTAAATCAAGGGAATTCGAACTGGCAAATGCGGCGCAAAGTTTACTGCGGCAGTACGGGCAGAGGTCTATTTCTCAGATTTTTTTTTCTCGTTAGCTTCACTCAGGTAAATATTAAGTTAACGAAACGATTTAAAGCATATTTTGTTTGATATGTTTTGACAACGAATATCTATTAGATCCTATTCACTTGTAATCGATTATAATTCCACTGATTTTTAAACAAGTTTTAATTTAATCGTTGTTTAATATCATTTATTACTATTTTAAAATAAACATACGTGTACAGTTCGATAACACAAAATTTCTTACATTTATTTGGATGAATGTAATTGACAACATTTTATTGTTTCAATTCAAGTAGGTAATTTTTTATGGCGATTTAATCAATTAATAATTTGGCATTCCATCGGCTACGAAAACTGCGTTTGCTCCTAGTAGACTATTAATGTATTATACACAGTAATTACTATAATAGTAGTTAACAAGGTATAATATTCGTAGTCATGGCAATTTTCCCCAAATATTAAATGTTCCAAGTATAATTGTGCTCAGAGGTACATATAGGACCGAATATATCTACATCCGAGTTACGACTATACCTGCGATCCTGAGAAGGATTATCCCCGCCACAAATTAAGCGCGCAGTAAAATGTCATTGATTCTCCAAAATTGGTCTACAACTGACAATATAGTACTTTACAACGTTTCCTTCCCCCCCCCCCCCTTTGTTTTCCCTGCATTTCGAAAAGCCACGGGGAAACAGGTTTCAAACGCATTGTATACTTATACTAATAGTCATACTTCCAATTCCAAGTCGTATGGTGCGCGTGGCAGCCCGCACTGCCCGCAGCAGCAGTATCCTAATTAATACGCGCGCAGCTAATAGCTATAGGTATATATGGAGCCTTGTATAGAGTGCAGTGTTCATTCGCCTGGCGTCTCTGGCGTCGCCGTCGTCACTAAGCTACAGTGATAGTTGCTCAGTATACGCGTGCGCAGCGACGCGATAGGATCGCGATTTTCGAGGCGCAGGCTCGTCAGTCGTGAAGTAAACTTAGCTATAGCATAATGCAGCAGCAGCAGAACAACGACGGCAACGAGCGCCTCGGTCGCCATTTTGGCTAAGCGAGAGAAGAGACGAGCGGAGAGTCCATTCTTCGTCTCTGCGCGAGCAGCGCAGTCGAGACTCGTGAGGAAAATCGCAGCGAGTCGAAAGTACAATCGCCACGCCTTGGAGCCTCGTCGTCTCGCTCGTCCGCGTCTGGTGCCTGCAGCGGCCGAAAGTGCGCGAGTGTGTTTACGCTGCCTATGCGCGTATGTTTGTGCAGCAGCGAGGCTATCGAGGTAACTACGCTCGACGCTTGGGTTTCCCCGAGGCGACGCAAGCACGACGCAGCTGCTTCGCTCCAAATCGACAATTCCCATCGTTATGCCGTTCGCGCACACGCTGCCGAGCTCATGAGGAATAGGTAAGTTTTTCCCCCCGGGCCTCGGCTCTTTTCTCGCATTTTACTCGCGCAGCTTCGCCAAATACCCGCGTGCGAAGTGAACGAAAGCGGTCACATAAGTACCTATACCGCGAGTTTCACCAGCTGCTTCCCGGCCCCGCGGGTTTATTCATCGGTTCTTCAATTTTCTCGGCTTACATAAGTTTACTGGATCGTAGCGACATTTTTCTCCCGGGAATGATAAGCACAATTCAGCGCGTAGTGCTACTTATTTATTGCTGAAAAAAGAGAGAAAAATGTCGCACGGGCAGCACTGGCTCTCGCCGTTTTTTGGTGCTCTGCCCTCTTTCGTTCGTTTCTCTCGCTTGCGACTTATACACACGCAGTACTTAGCTCTTAGTTGGTACATGATGACGCAATGGGGGTTCCGATTCTTGGCCCGTTTTTGCGATGTTCTGTAAATTACGAAGCCTATACTCAATACGTATCGTATTGTTTGGTGCTACGTAGACTGCGAGTACTAGATTATTGATTTCCTTATCGACGTAGCAGCGGCAGCTATTGCTCGACGAGGTGATTGAGAGTTAAGATTATTTTACTTGAACTGAGAAGTCATTGAGCAGTTACCTTTTTTGCAAAGCCTTTGTTTTCACATCTCTTTGCGTATTTTGTTTGCACAAGTGACTAAAAAAAACCAGACTCTTAGAGTACTCAATGGAATATGTTTAGATAACAGTTAAGTTGTTAAGTCACGTTACAATAAGTTTTAATGCGAAGAAAAAACATTGCACAGCTTTGTGGCAATGAAATTAAAAGCTTACTCAAATGCATTTATTCTAGTGATAATGCTTTTGTACCTTCATATTTTATAAAAATTATCGAATCTATAATTCTGAAAATGTTTAACAATCGATTATTTAGTTTAGGCATTATTGTATGCCATGCAAGATAACATAATGTTTTTCTTTGCATAAGAGAATAATCAAGGTTTGTCATTGCTTTTTTCATTTAATAAACCAAAGAACATTAAAGTTAACTCTTATCTTGAATTTAACAGAACAAAAGAAGAGCAAGTTTCAGGTATTAATAAGAAAAGTGAATTTTTGATTTTAAAAATGAGGGCAATGCTGAACTTGCACTTTAAATATCGAAAATATTCAACTCTTGGATAATAAGTACTTTCATACAGAGAGTGTAACAAAAACACGATGACTCAACTTATTTTTGTTTTGTATTTTATGCTTATATCAGTCTTTTTCAGTACCATATGATACATGTGAATATTAGCAAATACAAAATTATACAAATTTTTGAATATGCTTATTAAAAGAAAAAGTCCTGTTTTTTTTTTTGTATTTTTTTTATGGAAAGCAATTAAAGTTTTATTTTTTCCTTTCCTTTTTTTCAGAATCAAGAATAAAACATTAGATTATATAGAGGAAGAGACCACTTGTACAAAGATGGCAGGAGGCAACAATGTAAAAGAACACAATTCAGATGAAATTGTCAAAGAGTACAACTCATCTCTAATGGATCTCACCATAAATAGTAAACCTCTTATAAACATGCTCACTCTCTTAGCAGAGGATTACATTGAACATGCGAATGCTATCGTGGAAGCTATAGAAAACCATTTGCAAAAGGTTAACTTTTTAAGTTACTTTATAAAACTATCAACACATTTATTACATCATCTCAATTGTAATTTTAGATTTGTAGTTTTGAAATAATTTTGTAAAATCTTGTAAAATATTTTTTTTCTTACAAAGTCAAAAATTAAAAATTTTATCACACAATAATTAAGGAAAAATATTTTCTACATTACAATTTTTTATTAAAAATGTATCATTAATAATAAAAACAAGTAAATATCTAGATTTTGTTATAATCTATTATTGTGTTTTCAATAGGTAAGCAGTGAGATCAAACTTCCAGTGCTGTATCTAATTGATTCGATTGTCAAAAATGTCAACCGTGCATACCTCAGCCTCTTTACAAAAAACATCGTCACTACGTTTTGTAGTGTTTTTGAAAAGGTAATTTTGGAAATTATTTTATTCATTATTGAAATTGTAGAGAAGATTAGTGTTTCTACTATTCAATTTTATTAGTTTCTGACTGCATATTAGTTGAATAATAAAAAGAAATTCATGGATTTTTCTTTTTATTTTGACAGTTTAATATATAATATTGTCTATATTAAAGAATTATTAAAAATTTATTCAAATGTGTATGTGTATTTTTTACATTTTCAAAAGATACTTTTTTTCTATCGTATTGGAATTGATAATGGTATGCATTTTCAATTCAGTGCTACTGAAAAGCAAGTTCTTTTTTATTTCATTTTTTAAAAATTATACCTATCAGTTTATTTTAAACTTTTAATCTAATATTTTTCAATAAACACATTTTCAATTTTCTACCTTACGCAATAGGTGGATGAAAATACAAGATCTAGCATGTGGAAGCTGCGGCAGACATGGACCGAAGTTTTTCCGCCAAAGAAACTCTTTGCACTGGATGTGAAGGTCCACGACATCGACCCTGCCTGGCCCATCGCTCCACTACGTACTAACAGCGCATCTTCAACTAAATCTATTCATGTAAATCCCAAATTTCTTACTATGGTAAGAGGCTTAAGTGTTTTGTTTAGATCGTAAACTAACCATTTCCGAGCTGCAAACTGAGGAGTAAATTAAAATCAGCTCGATGGCCTTGATTATTTATATTTTTAAACCTTTAAAAAAATTTTGATATTGACGTAGATCTGTAGATATCGTTAATGTGCATGTACAAGACAGTATAACTTTTCTTTGTATAATTATACCACATAGATTTTTTAAATTTTTAGATGAAATTAAAATTTTTCTTGTCCAATTTATTAATAAATGCACATAATTTACTATTTACTCTGTTTTTATTTTATTTTTGATTGTTTTTTTTTCACTATCTATTTTGTTACTTAAAAAGGTATGTGATTTAGTTTTTATGAGAAATGTTTGATTACTCTTGTAAATTATATCATTTTACTATGTATACTATACTATAATAAAATGATAGGTGTATGTATTATAAGTAGATAATATGGTGCTGGAAAGTAATTTGTTATTAATAGATTAACAACATTAAGCCTCTTAAAATAAAATTATATATATGTAAACATCATCTATGTGTAAAAAATGCGCAAAACTACAGTTTCTCACGTTAACATCACGAAAAGTTCATGAAGGCACAAAAACTAACAATTTGCGCATTCTTTTCGTTAAAATCTGACTTATGAGCCTAAGAATATTTTTTTTTTCTATAACAGCAGCAACAAGAGCGTGCTGCAAAAACGGCACCAACAGTTCCGGCTCCGACACCTCCATCCAGCGCGAAAATTCCAGCTGTTCCAAAGTCTGTTTCGACGTCGGAAGCGGAGATGCGCGAGAAATTACTGCAAAAGCAGAAAAAGTTAATAGAACTGCAAAAACAAAAAGTTGAACTTGAGCTACTACAAGCCATGGCTAATCTTGAACAGCAGCGAAGACAGCTTGATAAACAGAACGCGCAATTGGTAAGTGATGACGATAAATTAATCAAATTAATTAAATTAGAATTTTAATTCAGTTGGCCGTAATAAAATTATATCGCTGAGACAGTTTGCATTGAATTACAAAATTTAAAAAGTTAAATTTGTCTTAAAAACTTCGAAAAAGGCTTTAATGTTAAAGAATTGTTTATTCTAATATGAATAGCGATACATCGATTGTTGTTAAATTGTTGAATTCCAGTATAGTACATTACGATAAAATTAGCAAAAGTAGCATAAGTATCACTTTCTGGTATGACGAGGTTAAGCGCCTGAGCGCGGCGAGGGTGCTTACGACGTGTTGGAAAGTGCACGTACGACACGGGTATCATATACTATTTTATAGCACTCCTTGCTTAAATCCACCAGTCACGCCTATCCGTGGCGTAAGCAGTCTGTTCCGGCACCGTGAGGTTAGCGCCCGAGCGTAGCGAGGGTGACTAACACGATGCCAAAAAGGAATAGTTACGCAACGGATAAGCGTGACTTAAATGCGAATTTCAGCCACCCAGTACTTATAAAATGACTTTTAAGATAAGTTTTTAATATCAAGTATTGAACGTAAAATTATTCAGTTAACCTATTTACTCACTGAAGTTAAACATTACGACTCGTGCAGTCATAAATTGCGGTTACAAAATCACTGTTACAGCTATTATACTCGTTACAAAACTTTTCTGCAAATGAGTAATTAAATTTATTTTCTTTTCAGCCGAGTTTACCTGATGGTGCCTTAGAACAGTCAATCGATGCAATTTCCGCGCCCACTCAAGTAACGAAGCCAAAGGAGAAACAGGTAAGTTATTTGACTGATTTTTTTCTGATAAATCATCAAACTCTTTGTTCTATTTTCACATAGTATGAAAGTCCTTATAATGAAAAAAATTAATTATTTGTTTTAGTTCCCTACTGCAGCAGCCAGTCTTCTGAAAATCGACTTAAATAAAACCAGCGTCAAGATAGCTCCGGCAAGCAGTGTAGCTGTTGCTTCAGCGAGGCCCATTACCTCTCGCGATCCCCGTTTGAAGATGGCCCCTCCTTCAACAAACAGCAACCTCACACCCGAAGAACTTGCGAAACAGCAGCAGCTTATGCATCAACTACAGCTTCACATGCAATCTAAATTGAGCGGCGAGCAAAAACAAAGTTCCTTGTTAAATGATACAGCGATAAAGGCGTCAAGCGAGTCCGAGCTCCATAACGACAATAAAACTGTCGACAATAAAAGAGCAAAAGATAGTTCCCAAAAGAAAGACCCCACCATTACCAGTACTACAAACATTACAACCTCTCAGCGTAGCAATAGTATTATTAAGGATCAGACGAAGAGCTCTTCATCGAAGAGTTCTTCCTCGCGCAGTAGTAGTTCATCCTCGAAAACCTCGTCATCATCCTCATCCTCTTCCTCTTCGTCAAGAAAAGTAGGTAGCAAATCTCGCTCAAAGTCATCTTCCTCATCATCGCCCAATAAAACGTCCAAACTTGAGGATAACTCGTCACCTTCGTCGGACAAACGCTCATCCTCCTCCTCTTCTGCCTCTTCGAAAAAGTCCAAGTCCCGCAAAAATCGCAGTCCTAGCCCAGTACCTCCTACAACGGCGACAAGCAACGGTGCTAGTAGCCAAACATCCTATCGCATACCGAGACGGCCTGTCGCTCAAGAAGTAACGGCAAATCAAGCAAAAACTTTGGCTGGTAGTTGTAATAATAAGTCTGCAGCGTCTTCGGGTGTGGACGAGGAGGAGCAACCAGGATCGTTAAGCGCGTCACTAGCGCATCCCCCTACAACAACGGTACCTACAGCTTTTAAAGAAATCAGGCCTAACACAAGAATGAGGAACTACGTAAGGAGAAACAAGGAGGGTAGTCGCAGCCCTGAAATCACGGATGAGGCCAAAAAGGATATCACCATGCCAGATGCTAGTAAGGACGAGGATTTGAGAGCACCGATTGTTAACGTTAACGTGACTGCAGCTGGCCCTGCCGCTGCTCTTGATACGAGTGAGTTTGTTGTTCAAAGAAAAAATGAGAAAGTGGAGCTTATATCTTTTTTGAGAGGACACAAGTGGTTTTTATTCATTGCATTTCTGGTGGCACAACACTTTCGACAGATCGTGCGCTGTGTAGTTGGTGTTGTTTGATTGTTATGACACAATATGTATAATTTTTCACAAAAAGAAAAAAGGAGACTACACTTTGACACATCAAAGATGTGTCTATTGCGTTGCCAAATGATAATTATTTATCAATTTTATTATGGGCGCATATATTGCAATATATGCATTCGGAAGAAACTAGTCAAGAGTCTTACAGTATTCATTTTTTGTGATGGTTTTTATCAAGGATATTTTATTCTGAATTCAAATGTACTATACAAGTACATTGCATTTTTAAAGTCTTAATTAACGCTTAAAAAATAGTATAGATATTGTTATATCCAGATAGACAAATTGTTATTTATCTACAGTTTAATAACTTTAAAAGTTAAAGCTCAGAGTATTCTTCCAATTTTATACTGGATTTTTTATAAAAAAAAATGTTATTTTTCTATGTAAAAAAATTTTACCCAACTTTTAAAGATTACAATTTTACAAAAGATTGTTCGTCTATATTTATATTACTTTGATTGTATTCAAAGGTTTCCGATTAAAAAAATCCTTATTTTACTTTCGATCATTATTTATAATTAATCCATGATTATTTGTAATAACTATTAGCAAGAATTCCTATACCTGTTCTACGTTTTCTTTCAACGCGCATATTGCATCAATTTTTTTCTAACTTGTTAACATCAGTGAAGTTCAGCTATTTTGCACTGTTATATCGTATTTAAAGTAAATTAAAAATTTTTTGTCATTTCAATTTGTAATCAGATAGCGAAAACCGTATAGCAGTAAAAGCTACACAGACACTAGAAATGATTTTAGAAATAAATAGATGAAGTCAAGCAGACAACATTTATTGCTTAACGTGGCCTCTTAAATTAATATCGTCATTTTATTTTTCGTCATCTTTAGTTCATTATTTCTTTGTTTAATGTTTTATTTTTAGTATTCCTTTGCAATCTATTTAAAGTGTCGAAATTTCTAAAAATTTTAGTAAGTAAATAAACAATTGACGGAAATTTGATATTAGTTAATGTTTTAGTACTTCAATATTTTTAAATACGTTAGAAACGAAGCACTTATCTTCTCTTGTGAAAAACTTAAAATTTTTGGTGGTGATAGTAATTATTAAAAAAAGATTGTACTGCATCATTTTACATATAAACTACTTCAGTAATGATAATATAAGTTTTTTTTCATTTTTTTGCAGAAGATTTAGATTTGAGAGTTCTTGCTGTACCCAATAAAAGACAGTCATCTGATATTCTAGAATCAGTGAATACAAAGAGGTCAAAGGCTGAAAAATTCGATGCGTAAGTTACATGAATTTTTTTCCATCCTATAAGTGCATGGAATTTTTTCAGGTGGCGGAAACTTTTCTCTGGGATTTTTTTATTACAATTTACAATTTTTTTCTAAAATTAAGAATTATTTTATTTTAAAGTAACAGAAAAAACCGTCAACTTCACAGGCTGTTTGGAAACGAGGATGTTGATTTACGTACTCTTACGAACCCGAAAGCTGGTCGTTCGCCAACTCCACCATCAACACATACAACATATGAAAAGAACAAGGATAGCTGGGCCAAACTGAAAACTCCTACGATGAAATCTGAGCGTGACACGCCCAAGCCTCTGTCTGACAATCGCAATCGAGATCGAGATCGTCTAGGACGGCCACGTCTGTATAACAAAATCGGTAGTACTTCTGAGGATCAAAAGGATGGACGTCGCATCCGAGGCCTATCAATGAGTCGCGATATCGACAAACACAACGATCGTAATGCCGATAGAAATATAGAGATTATTATGAAGCAGGCGGCTGAGCAATTAAATCAGGGACAAATCACAAAGTCCCAATACAATAAGCTTATCCAGGATGTGCTTCATATGAGCGAAGACGAAAAACTTAAAGCAGCTCAGCGAAAGGAACAGGAGATCGGTATGCTTATCTGGGAGAAAGATGGGCCTAGTGGAGCTCAGAGTTACGGTAACGACGAGAATGTCCGCAAAGATCATCCAGGTATTCATTCGAGGGTGACAGGTCCAGGTGGTCCCAGGTGGCAAAACGCTTGGCACCAGCCATGGAGTCATGGTCCATTCCCCGGTGGCCCTCATGGATTCCCTGCTGGACCTGATGGTTTTAGACCTATGGGGCCTTGGCCAAACCACCCGAGGATGTTCAGCGGACCCTTAAGACCTGACTTTCACCCGCCTTTCCACCCTGGAGGCTATAATCCCAGGATGGGACCACCCCCAATGGGACCGAATGGACCCATGATGATGCCCAACGGTCCTATCAATCCGGTGGGACCAATGAACACAGGGCTAGGTTCCATGAGTTCTGGTATGATTATGCCTAATGGACCCACGAGATCAGATCAAAAACGTAATTCGCCAAACCTCACCAGTTCTGCCGCTGCGAATAGCGGTAGTGTGAATCCAGCGAACGTAACCACCTCTGGGGCTACATCTGAGACTGATAAAACAGGTTTAAACGGCGTGAAAAATAGTGGTGAACTACCTCCCGCCGACCCTGAAGTTATTGCAGAAATTGCGAAAGATACCATGAAATCGATCAGCATTGATGGTATTCCTAGGGAGATTAGATACTACGGAAATATTGGTGTTGTATTCTTGAACTGGGATGATCCGCGGGATATTGGTTTCCAAGATGGTACCAGAAGAATAATTATTGACGGAAAGGACTCTATTGTATGCGGTTTTAATCAAGATTATAAAGAATTTACATTCGAAGGCGAAATTCATAGGTAAGCTGTTTACCAACATGGTACTGCGCTTTGTAATTTAATTATGATTTTGTAAGAAAACTAAAAATGCATAAATTTTTCAGAATTAAACTTGGTACCCCGACAAGAGAACTATATGTAGATGATAAGTGGTATGAATGTTATTTTGGCGGAAGGCCAATCATGGTTGATCTGGGCAACAAACAAGTTAGTATGAGCTTGGAAGGACCTCCTCCACAAGTGAAAATCGGTAACACGAAACGGACCAATCTTGTGCTAGGAAAGATCAACCTTATCATAAACGCCAGGAACATGGTTCCAGTTTTCCTAGATGCTAAACCGCAAATGTAAGTTAAAAAAAGAATGATTTTAAAAATGACGTTAATCAAATAATTCATTCAATTCAATTTTTTGTTCTAGGTTTGAAATCGAAGATAGACAATTTACTTTAGAATTTATCGATGCCCTTCAAACCGTCCTGCTGAATGGTCGACCATTCAAAGTAGAGTTCGGTGGATTACCTAAGCCAATTCTCGTTGGTGAAAAGAAACATTTTATTCGGTTCTCCGTACTACCACGTGGCTTTAGTGCCGGTTACGTTAAAATCACGGGCATGAAGGGTGAGCCTGCTAAAGAATCGGCTGCTGAGCTATTCAAACAGCTCGGGGTTAACAAAAACTTAGGAGAAACATCTTCATCAAAGGCTGCTAAGTCGACTACAGTGACAAATTTGGCGCAGGCCATAGATACTGATACGTCGTCGCAAGATGGTATGGATACTTCATCTGGTTCTAAATCAGGTAAACAATTTACTAATACCTATAACAAAATTACTATTTTATGTACTCTTACAGTATCTTGATTATTTATGTAATATTTTGTAGGTTCACAACTAGATGTATTGTCTTCTGTGGTGCCCTCGGCTATGGCTCCGTCCTCTGGATTATCATACCAAGCTGAACCTGTTGAAAACCCACCGGCAGCGGTGCCAGCTATGACTTTACCACTTAATTTGAACGAGCTATTTCAGAGGTTGGTAGAAACCGGCATTGTTCCGAATCTCGCCGAATCCAAAAAACCCGAAGAAGAGGAAAAGAAGGAGCCAGAAATTATCCCTGTGTCGTTCGATAAGCCAGAGACACTAAAAATGTATGTATTTCTAAAAATCACACGAAATATGCATAAATTATTAACGATTTACAATAACATGTTTGTTCATTTACAGAAAAAATACAGCCGTAGTAACAGCGATCTATAGTGGTATGCAATGTAGCTCGTGTGGAGCGAGATTTGCTCCAGAAATGGCAACTCGTTACAGTCATCATTTAGATTGGCACTTTAGACAAAATCGCAAGGAGCGCGATTCGGCAAGAAAAGCACACTCAAGGCCATGGTACTATGATCAAAGTGATTGGATCCAATTTGAGGAAATCGAAGATTTAGAAGACAGGGGTGAGTTTGTTAATCATTTGAAAAATTTCTGAAAATCGCTTTAAGACCGATTAAACATGGATTTTTTAATATTGTAGCACAAAGCTGGTTCGAAACAGAAAAACAAACAGCAGAGACAGATGCAGCTGCAGCTGAAGATAATGCTGCAGAGACGCAACAGCCGAGTATTCCCACAGGTTCTGATGAGGATGGTTTCTGTGAAGTATGTCACGAAGCATTCGAGCAGTTTTATAACGAGGAAAAAGAAGAGTGGCATCTCAGGCCTGCTGTTACTTTCGAAGAGAAGAACTATCATCCACTGTGCCTTGAAGATCATAAGGTAAGCTTGATTTGAATCTTTAAGATTTTCATTGTGTCTATTGATAACTATGTTTTTTCCTGCTACTCAAAGGAGAAACTGCTCGTGGTATGTTTCTATTAAAATGATATTTTTACTATTCTCGATATGTAGAATATAGTTAGTGAAATAGTTAATTTTAAATACTTTTTAATTTTATTATGTTGAAATTAAATATAATCTTTTTTTGTAATTTTATAGACTGCGTTAGAAAAATCAGCGCTAGCGCTCGAAGAGAGTATAACAGAAATGGAAGAAGAGATTGAAGATAAAGAAGAAAACGACGATGAAAACAAGGAAGACATCAAAGAAGAAATATTCGTAAAACTAGAAAAAGATGATTCAGATGAAGAAATGAAGTATGAAGACGATGACGAAAATGAAGAGAAGCCACTTATAAAAATAGAAAAAGTAGAAGACGATGAAGAAGATAATGAAAAGGTAGAAGAGGAGTCAGAACAAGAAGAGAAACAAGAAGACATGGATATGGATGACTCGGAACCAATTGAAATTATTGAACCACTACCAAGAAAAATAGGTTGGTTACAAAATCATTATTATGACAATATTATAATACTTAGTGTTTTGCTTAATATCTAATACTTAATAATAATATTTTAGAACTCGAAGAAATCGAAGATTCTTCTGACGAGGAAGATGAAGATGGCACTAGGAAAGAGCGAAGAAAGATTGCATCAGAAACACACAAAGCCGATGAGAAGATTCCGGACGATGTACCATTAATTTTCGAAAACGTGAAAGTTAAGGAAGAACCGATTGATGAAGATGACATTATAGGTATAACTTACAATTCATGTATTTTTAAATATTTTTTTTACTAGTACGTCAAAAAATAATATTTAACTCATCGTTATTATTTACTTTCAGAAGCTGAAGAAAGTATTGCCGAAGCTGCAGCAGTGGACACAACGCAAGTCGCCGTAAAAAGTTCAATAGACGGCAATGTAGAATTAGATTCTGCAGCACCAACGATACCTACTGCACCTTCCAAGATTAAATTGAATATTACTAAGGTTTTAGTAATTAATAAAGAAAATGATGAGTCAAAAAAAGAGGAAAAGAAAGCGGCGGAAAGTCCCGCAGAAACTGCGCCGGCAAAACCTTTGATACCTGCAGCGATTAAGCCTTCATTGCAAGGCAAAAAATTGTCGATACTCCCTACAGTAGAAAAAGGTCACGAACTCTCGGGATTATGCTCGATTATGTAAATTATTTATAGATTAAGGTAATGTGCGCGATTGCATTGTAAATAGAATCATTCCTTCTCGGAGCGCCGAGTAACGAGCACGTTTTTTGTACAATTATTATGCGAGCAAGATTCACGGAGTCATCACGATTTTTGAATTTGTTATGGTAAACCGTATGAGAGTGCGTGATCATTTTTTTTTTTAAAAATGCTTGTACATACAATTTTAAAGCGATGAACTATAACTTTGTAAATAGTTATTTATCGAATGAACGATTTGAACAGGCTTGAGTGACTAAAATACGCAGATATAGCGTAATAATCTATTCGGAAAACGAAAGCCTTATTTTTCTTGTACAAAAAATGAGAATAGTATTGTCTATACGCAAATTGATAATGTTCGCTATTTTTTTTTGAAAATTATGTAGCAAATTTTTTTGTCTTGTTGATCAATGACTTCTATATTATTATATACCAGATCTACAACAATACTTACTCGTGAGAAAACGTTTATACATTCGTGCGCATATACTTCCTTTTCTCATAATTTTCAATTTAATTTCGCAATGTCAACAAGTTCTACCGTTCAGTTTTTTTTAGTTCATAATATTCAAATAATTATTTTTCGGATATTGTCCTTATTTGAAAGCTTATATTAAAAATTATTCAATTTAAAGAAATTCTAATAAAAATTATTAATTACATAAAGCGCATTATTTTTTTTACCCTTACTATAAGGAGTGAATTGATTTGTTTTTTTTTTTAAAGAAATTTTTTAGTTTAAGTTTACTTTTGAGTCTACTTTTAAATTTGAAGAAACCTCAGAGGAAAGATTAATTTTCAACCCAACGATGTAGACCAATTCTGAAGGTACCTGAAAGCATCATTTTTTTTCTTGATTTTGGCTAACTTCCAGTATTGAAAAACTGCAAATAGTTTCCTGGATGACCTGGAAAGTGTGTTGGGAAAAAGGGTGTCTCAAACATTTTATTAGTAAATAGCGTTTGCATAGCCATTGAATGACACCTTAAGACATTCTTAAATTGTAAAATACTATGGATAATAAATAAATTATTGTAAAAGCATTTTAAGCTGTACCATGACCCCATTAGCAAAAATAATTACAATTGAGCACAAAAAAATTTGAATCTGAAGATAGAAAACGCAGATTGCCAATGGTTATTTAAGAGTTATTGATGCTGTAAAATCACCATCAACTGTTCTGGAGCCAGAAGAATGAATCCTGAAATCGTATGAATTAATGATTAAATAAGGAATTATAATTGAAGATTATGTATTACATGATATATTTATAATACTTAAAATGAAACTTCTAAGAGTAAAATGTGTTCCTTATTTATTAATTAGTCTTAAAAGAAAGATAGTTTAAGTAACAGTAAAAAAAATTTCAAGATAATTTGATTAGAGTAATATTGAAAACACAATTTACCTTAGCGAAACTCAGCAAATATTTCATCATTCCTGTGAAGGTTTAGGAGCAGAAGAATGTTGTTGAAGATGAGATCTTTCTGAAAATATCTTCTTTTCAATTTCAATAAAAAACTTTTTTTCTTGTTACTTATTTATGCAATGACTGTTTTTAAAAATGCAAATGATTCCATGGGAAAACTTGGCGGTATCGCTTTTTATCATCATATATGCGTTGATCCATGACGAATATTGAATTTGGTATAAATCTGATATCGATGACAGTTTTTTCTTGGAACATCATAACAGATAGAAAATTTTACTCTTTCGTAATTGAAGAGAAGTAAGTAAAAATCTGTCTTTCTCTCCCTGAGCAATATGTAGAAAAAATGCTTCATCCTTCACAGTGATGCAAGTAGTAAGGTTCGGAGGCGCTTGGTCAGATCGATTCAATGCGTCACGATGAATAAATAAATGTTCTATACTCTGCGGTCGCATAGATTTCTTTGGATTCTATAGATGGTTTCGTCTCTACAGAGTGGCGTGGAGAATAGACGAGACGCAATTACCCTGCTGCGTCAAGCTATAAGTATATGCACTGGCATGAACTTCCGTTTTTACCGCGAATAAGCAGCTCCTTGTCATCGCAAGAGTGAAATCCTACAAGGAAGAAGAACTAAGTGAAAATTGATTCTGCGTGCGGTAGTGTCGTCGATCGCCATTCAAAGTTCGCTTTGATGAGAAAGTTTTCTTTAATGAGCATAGATACCCAGCGATCGCATCTTTTGGGCGCCGAGTAAAAAGAAAATGGCGATTGCGCGCTAGAACGAGAAGAAAAGGCTATCGAGTAATGCCACTAACCTGCGTTCTCTTTCGCCAACTTTTCTTCGTTGCTTCTCATTCGGCGATGTCCATCGTGCGGTGAGAGAAAAAAACTCGAGTAATCCGATCGGAAAATCAACGTTACTTTCGCAACAACGGCGATGAAATAATGTGTAATATCGTGGAAGGAGGTCCATCGTGGTCAGTGGCTCCGAGACGAAATGGTCGAGCGTCCAAACGTTGTTCGGTGCGTCGATGTAGAAAATGGACTAGCCTTCACAATCGTGATTCCGCGTCGAACGAACGCGCAAGTGGAATTTTCCACGCGACGTTGCCACAAGTTCACCGATCGGACCTTTCGGAGTTTCGGACTCGCACATAATTTTTCGCATAATTGCGTCAAATGTATAATATGAAAACGAAGCTTAAGGTGTGTTTGTCGGATTTCGAGCGCGGGAAATTCAGTTTGTCGAGTAGACGATTTCAGTTTAGAATTAATTTGAATTTGTTTTTTAAGAATAAAATGGTATGCATGCTACTTGAACTATGCGTAGAAAAGTGTAAGTCCCACAATAATTATATCTACAATCTATTATGTTGACAGAACTCATTACAACAAAATAAAATGAAAATCTAAATTACCTACTACGATAAAAATGGGGCGCATAAGTATTATTATTTAATACGCAATACAATCTTTCAGAAATTATTATTTTTCAATTATTAATATACGTATTAGTAGCAAATAATTAAATTTCACTTGATCATTTTTCTTTTCTTATAATTTAGCATCCACTATCCATACGGTGCACCTTGAAGATCATCAATACTTTTCATTTTTCATCCATTTTTCATCGTCGTTAGAACACCTTGCTCTGCACGATGAAGCTTATTGGACCTCACATATAAATCTTCGTAAGCGCTCAATGACAATTGATTTTCGTAGTTACCTGTCCTTTTGTCTCCCCCCACCCCCTTCACTATCCCGAACATATGGTAAAACCAGTGCAGATCTCGCTGATACTAAATAATTTATTTGAAAAAAGGCGATCCCCTCTTCCACCAGCAGCAGAGCTCGTCCAGAAGCATAATAATATAACAATCGGACTGATCGATGCTGCACAACATCACGATGAATAATTTAATATCCTATAGCTCGTCCGGCACTACAGAAGGCTTTCTTTCTTCTCTACAAGAGAGGATAGATTCGCTAAAACTACATTATCTCGCGCAGTATGCCTGGCGAGAGTGACAGTCGCGGACTTTCATTTTTCCACGACGGACGTTTCGTTATTGCGTTTATTATATTCTCTAACAAGCATAAAAGTGATTGGCTATACAGAATTAAGGTGAAAATGAACACAGGCGCACATTTTTACTTACGCTGTTATCTTCACAATTTATTGTATAATACACGTTTCGGTAATAAAAAAGTGTAATTATTTTTAACGAAGTGGTATACAGCAAAAGCTTTCGGAGCATTCTTCAAAAGTGCTTGTAGAGTTTTGCTCCGAGAAAGAATTCGAACACTTTGAACGAAAATTCAAACGCGCTGAGGCGCAGTCGATCGACCATATTTATTATATATAAAATGGCTTTTTTTCATATTACTTGACAAAGGATGCATTATTTGCACAATTCGCGCGATTGAACGATTTATCGAAAACGCATCGTATATAGAATTAGTAGTGCATTATCAAAGTTTTTTGTTATTTTTTTATCTTTTTATACACTTTCGCTGCTGCGTGGAGCGACGCAAGTTTGAAAAAACAGCAGGTAAATTTATAAATATAGAGGCATCGCAGTGTATGTGTCGGGATGTAAATTAAATTAAGCTCAAGACGGAAACACTTTCGTTCATATTCAGAACAACTGAATAATAAACCCCAGAAATAAGGCGCGAATCGTGATAACGATTATGTCGAAGGTGCATCAAAAAAAGAAAATCAAAAAACACTTGAAATAAACCGCGCAGAGCGAAATCGTTCTCATGAGAACGATATATATATATATAGTCACGCGACGAATTCGTATGGCCGGCGCGGATCAGCATCGCTGCCAAACGATCCTATCACTCCGAAGTCCGATTCCTGAATTGTATAGCTGCGTGTCTATCTGTATACACGAAGCATCTTGTATCTAACATCTATAGCTGAAGTTATCTAGCTTACCTGTTACCTATAAGGCATAAAGCTATGCGCGACCTCGTGTGAGTATATAGCGACGAGATACATAATATCTATAGCTATCAATAGTGCGTCCGTGTGCGAGTGCGACCCAGGCGACGAGTGCGCAAAGATGAGTCCGCCAACATGACTCTCCGCGAGTTTTCCGCGTCGGGTTCGTCGGGATGAGGAGCTGTCGACTCCGGAGCCGAGTAGGACCAGAAAAGCTTGCCGGATCGTGAGCAGCCTATCGTTCCTACCCAAGTGTTGTACTCTGTGCCAAGAGCCCAAGAAGCTTTTTTAGGTTCGCCCGAGAAGCTGCCGAGCTGATCTGCGATCTGCCCCCCGTGCTCCCCCCCCCCCCCCGTGTGTGTATACCTATTGAGAATCTTGAATTCTTGACTTGAGAATTTTAGATACACGCACTTACACACACACACACACACACACACACACGCACACGCACACCTAGGAACCTACCGAATACCGAAGCGATGCACACATTTTGCGGGTACTTATAGCATAGCTCACCTTTATTGCTCTTCATTGTTGTTGAGAAGCCCCGAGGAGCTTTCGATTGTGCGCGTGTTATTTCAGTGCGGAAAATCGAAGCACGCGACGTAGATTCCCGCTAGACTTGGGATTGGATTTTCCTTTTGATAACATACACACGAAATACGATATACATATATACACTGTATTCAGAGAGAGAGAGAGAGAGGAGCAGATATATATACACACGTATACACACACGCACACATAGCGGGGATATATAGCTTGGTTATTTGCCTGCGGCGTCTTTTTTTTCGGGGACGACGAGCATCGATGACTTTTGTTTGGATGGCACAGACATCAACGCGAACAGAATTGCAAAAAAAAAGGTAAATAGTTTTCTTTTGCTAACGGAGTTAGGCGCGCGCGCGCGCGCTCGCGAGTATGTGTGTGTGTGCGGTTAAGTAGTGACAGTGACGACGGTAATAGTCAGGCGAGCCGTTACGTCGGTCGGTTCTCGGTTCTCTCTTCTCTATAATGATGATGATGATGATGCTTCATTTGGTTGACCGAATCTAGGGCTAGAGAATGATGCAAACTCTCTTGTGCTATATAAACGGTCCCGAGAATACGTTTTTCCAAGGTCGAATGCTTCTCTGCCAAAGGAAAACTGACCTATTGGTGTATTTAAAATATTGAGATTCTATGGAAAACTACGTGTTTGTTTGTATTCTGTTAATGCTCAGATTTGTATTAGACAATAGGCTTGGATAAAAGTATGCTCTATTCGTGAGTTTATGTTCATATATACTATTTACAGTTATAACCAATAAGTAGCGAATGCTGATTGAATTCAGTATTTGGTAACCAACTTGGTTGTTCATATCATATCGACATTGTTTTGAATTACATCGCCATGCATAGTTGTGAGAAATCTTAGGCAAGATGAATTGTTTGTATCATAACTGAGCAAATATTTCTTACAACTGACTGCTAAATTAATATTTTTCTTTCAAAGATTGCTGTATGCTTGACGCAATGAATTTGTATGATAAATGAATATTTGCTTTTAATTATACGGATCGTGTACTTAAAATTTAGATCTAAACAAAATTAACAAAGTATTTTATTTTGCTTTCAGATATAAATTTATGTAAGCAGGTAGCAGACTTAAACAAAGAATGCTATCCGACATGAATAACGCCAGGAGCAGTAAAGCAGCAGAGATCGTAGAGGAATATCTTTCCTCCCTCCAAGATCTCAAAACCAATAGCAAACCTCAAATAAATCTGCTTACTATACTAGCTGAAGATTATATTGAATATGCATCAGCTATAGTTGAAGCAGTAGAAGCCCATTTGCAAAAGGTTA
Source organism: Philotrypesis tridentata (assembly GCA_018906965.1). NCBI lineage: Eukaryota > Metazoa > Arthropoda > Insecta > Hymenoptera > Pteromalidae > Philotrypesis > Philotrypesis tridentata. The sequence continues at coordinate 8,765,086 of JACCIB010000002.1, forward strand.
ATTTCTTTTGTTGATAAATAATCCTAGCTACCTATACTATTCAATGATTCAATTTTTACAGCTCATGTAATTTTATTTGGTTTTATTTGCTTTGTATCATGATTTACAATGATTTAATTATTTTAATAAGAAATTAATAATTATTATTTGCCTTACATCATAAAGGTTTAGCTCAATTAGATTATTTTAAAATCGGTACAGTTTTAAAATAAAGTAATTTTTGCTGATGGACGGTTGGAAGTAAATTTATTTTTTCTAAGAATGAGTCAGTTCAGTGTTGGTAGCTAGGATTCAGAAAATTGGAGATTATGGTAACTATAATCAAATGAATAAGATGTTGATGTTAAAAAAATTAATTTTTTCAATATACTCAAGTAATAAATTTTTATTCTGGAATTTTTTAAAACTTAAACATAAAATTAATTCAATTTTCTACAATCAGATTGCTAAAATACAATTATTTACTTTGATAAAATACATTCAATACTGTTTATTTATTTTTTTATTTATTTAAACTAAAAGTAAAGAGTAAAAAAATGCAATTTGATATCAACATTTTTTATGAAAGCGATGAGCGAATTGGTGATGTATGTTATGGGAACTGATATACAGCTAACCATAAGTTATCTCCTGTGATATTTTACTTAATTTTATAAAATTGTTGTAAATAAAGAATAAAAAAATATGTACAAGACATTTTTATACGAAAAGAAAGTGTTCTTTTGTTAAGCGTAAACATCCACACTGCTGTTGATTAACACCATTGATACCAGTTTTTTATTTAGTTAAACTTTACGTTAATCTGTTAACTACGCTATCAGGAAGAATTCAGCATTTAAAATAACATCTGGATCTTAGAGAAAGAAATTTTTACAATTCACATTCACAATTGAATACTATTTAAATACTCGCGGTGTTCTTTTCATAAAAAAAGATATGTATATGAAAAAAAGGAAAAAACAAGCAAAGGATAGAGTGAGTATTATGTTTTCATTAGGTGCGAAGCGAGGTCAAACTTCCTGTTCTTTATCTCATCGATTCGATTGTGAAGAATGTAAATGGATCCTATATAAATCTTTTCTCAAAAAATATTGTGCAAACATTTTGCGACGTATTTCAAAAGGTAAAACTTATGAAAATTTTATAAATAATATATTAATAAGTATTCAGCTTATAAATAATGCAAATGAAAAAGGTGGACGAAAATACAAGAGCAAGAATGTGGAAGTTGAGGCAAACATGGATAGAAATTTTTCCTCCCAAGAAATTAAGTGCTTTGGATATAGAAGTTCACAATATTGATCCTGCTTGGCCTTTAACTTCGTCTACATCTTCATCCGGTGCACAATCTAAATCAATAATCCATGTAAATCCTAAATTTCTTTCAATGGTAAAAATTTATACTTAAACTTTATTTAAATTAATATGAATAGCTACAAGTTATAGACATCTTTTTTATGTATTTCAGCAGCAAAAAGTACAACAGCCAAAAGTTCACCCAAAGTCACAAACTGAGCACGAACTAAAAACATCAACTCAGGCACCACCACGAACATCAAGAGCTGCTGTAACACCAAAGATACCAACCGTCAACACTAAATCAATTACAGATGAACAGACAAGAGAAGAACAAATAATGAGAGAAGAACTTTTGAAAAAACAAAAAGAGTTACTTGAACTGCAAAAGCAGAAGCTTCAATTGGAGATGCTGCAGAAACAAAAACAAAAACATTTGGAGGCAGCTCGGATTCATATAAAACCTGAATTAGTAAATTTAATTTTTCACTTATTAATTAATTAATGATTAATTTTATCACGTGTATTTAAATTTATTTCATCAATTAGGTTGCAGCTGATGGTAGTTTGAAAAAATCAATATTGACTACAGTGCCTTGTGATCAAATAGAATCACCAGAAATTTCTGTAAGCAAACAATTTCAATTTTTGTTACAATCTACGATTTATTTAAATTTCTACAAAATATCACTATTGTTTTTTAGCCACTATCTCCAATCATCGCATCGCCAATTTCAAATGAACCAAAGATTGTTGCTCCAAGTATTTTACCCTTTGATCCTAGAATAAAAACTGCTGCATCCCTGCAAAATGGTGATAGTACTATTATCAGTGCCACTCTGCACGATGATTCCATTCAGGATAATCAACCTGATCTCAGTGGCAGTGAAACTTCGTCAACGATTACAGCAAGCCCTGTAAAAACTCGATCAAAGGAAACAGAAGCATTCACTCCATGCCTTTCTGATCAAATCGAAATTCCGCAGATTATTAATGACAATAAAAATATGGATAATGACAGAGTAACCCAAAGATCTAGTAGTAGTAACAGTAGTAGCCAAAAACAAGCAACAACAAGTGACACGGAATCGAAAAAACATTCACCTAAAAAAGCTTCATCCAGACGATCTTCTTCAAAGCAACGAGATAATCGAAGAAAAACTTCGCGTAAATCCTCCTTGTCATCTTCTCCGCACAAAAAGTCATCTAAATCTCGAAAAAGAAGTCCCACAAGTGAACGTCATCATCATCGTTCTCATCATCATCATCATCGTCGGCAGTCGCCCAAGTTACAGCAAAGCCTCGATGAAGAAGAGCAATTCGGATCGTTGATCATCTCGCCACCTCAACCTACAGCTAATGTGTTTAAGGATAGAAAAGACAGTGTTGGCAGTGCTAGTAGTTCACATAGAACCAAAAGACCTTGTAGAAGGAGCAGCAGTCCAAGTAAAAGCCCAGAAAGTGGTAGAGATGAAGCAGCTAAAAAACGAGATAGTACTAACAGTAAGGATGAAGATCTCAGAGCATCATTAATTGTGACTAGTACCAACGTTAATATAGTGTCAAATATCGATACAAGTGAGTACTAAACTTAGTATTAAAAGGACTGATGAAGGCAATTGCAATAAAATTAATTTTACACCTTTCTACATTTCACATAATTTCTTTGATTATTTTTTAGAAGAAGATTTAGACCTACGTGTACTTCCTATGACAAGTAATAAACGGCACTCAACAGACACTATTCAAGGTTCAAGTGTAAAAAAAAGTAAAAAAGAAGAAATTTTTGATGAGTATGAATCATTTTATTGATTTTTTTTTGTTCTTAGACTATTTGATGAATTTAAAATAATTACAATTTTTCTTTATTACAGCCTGTTTGGAAAAGAAGATGTAGATCTTCGCCTCTTAAGCGCAGCTCCACAGAAAATAGTGCCAACTCAAAGTACACCACCTACACCACCACCTCCAGTCATTTCTAGCGATAAAGATAGCTGGGCTAAATTTAAAACACCAACTAAATCCTCAGACAGTAGTTCCCGATCAGATTCCTTTAGTCGATCTCAAAGCGAAAGATCGACCTTAGATCGAAACCGAGAACGCTCTAGTCGCAGTAAATTTTATAATAAACAATCTGATGATATGAAGGATCGTGGAAGAAGAAGTAGTGGAAGAGATTATGAACGTAATGCTGATAGAAATATAGAAATCATCATGAAAGAGGCAGCTGAAGAGCTAAATCAAGGGACCATTACAAAGGCACAGTATAATAAATTAATACAAGACGTTCTACATATGAGTGAAGATGAGAAATTGAGGGCAGCTCAAAGAAAGGAGAGAGAAAGTAAAATATGGGACAGAAGTGATAAAGGTATGCGAATGAAAGAGCACGGCTTACACTCTCGAACCCCTGGTAAGTTGTTCATCTTATCATATAATACCTTTTTATAAATATTAATTGTAATTAATATTTTAATCTATAAACAGGTCCGAGATGGCAGTCGCCCTGGCACCAACCATGGGCTCATCCACCAGGTCCATTCCAAGGTCATTTCCGACCGGAATTTCGGCCAATGGGTCCTTGGCAAAATCATCCACGATTATTTGGTGGGCCTATGCGTCCAGATTTTCATCAATTTCATGCTGGCTTTAATCCTCGTCTCGGTCCTCCAACAATGGGTCCAAATGGACCCCTTATTTTACCAAATGGACCAATGAATCCAATAACTGGTGGACCCATAAATCCAATCAGTGGACCCTTAGGTCCTATTCAAACGGGTATGATGATAGCAAGTGGAGCTATAATGCCAAAGAGACCCTCACCGAATTCCATTGGTGATGATAGTTCAACGTGGTCGAATTCACCTTTTGGCTCTGTCGTTGGAAGCAGTACTGACGGAAAATCGGCTGATCAGGAAGAAGTAAGCTCAAGTAGCAATCCTAATAGCGATGAACTACCACCGGCCGATCCTAATTTGTTAGAGGAAATAGCAAAGAATACCATGAGATCAATCAATATTGACAATATACCAAGAGAAATCAGGTATTACGGTCACACGGGAGTTATCTTTATGCACTGGGACGATCCAAGAGATATTGGATTCCAAAACGGGGCCAGAAGAATTTCTATAGATGGCAAGGATACAGTTGTTTGTTCATTCAATGATGATTACCGAGAATTCACGTACGAAGGAGAAGTTCATAAGTAAGTTTTCATTATCTTTCAATTTCAATTTTTACCTCTAATTAAACATTTGTTAAAATTAAAATTCTTATTGCAGGATAAAACTTGGTGCGCCTACACGCGAATTGTATGTTGATGATAAGTGGTATCAAATTTACTTTGGTGGTCAACCAATCATGGTTGATCTGGGAATTAAAAAAGTTAGTGTCAAATTAGATGGACCTCCTCCTCAAGTGAAGATAGGAACTACCAAGCGCACAGATCTTGTTTTAGGGAAAATTAACCTTATTATTAATGCAAGAAGTATGGTTCCAGTATTTCTTGATTCCAAGCCCCAAATGTAAGTTATTTAAGTATTCATTAAAATTACGTAATTACATCATTTATTTCTTTGTTTGTACTAAGTATGAAATTGCATCTTTCTTGTAGGTTCCATATTGAGGATAGACCTTGTACATTGGAGTTTCGAGATGCTTTGCAAACGGTTCTGTTGAACGGTAGACCGTTTAATGTTGAATTTGGAGGTCTACCAAAGCCTATTCTTATAGGAGAGAAAAAGCACTTTGTGCGCTTCTCAGTACTACCGCGTGGTTTCCGCGCTGGTTACGTTAAAATTGCTGGCATGAAGGGAGAACAACCCAAAGAGATACCGGCCGATAATACCGTAACGAGACAAATTGAATCTGATGTAGCTTCAAGTAATGTTGAGACTGTTTCGTCACCAGCCGAACCAGATTCAACATCTCAAGACGGTTTAGATCATTCATATTCATCCAAAACAGGTTTATTTTAAAAATATATACATGTGTGTGTGTGTATATATATTCCAAACTAATGAAAATAATGAAATTTGTCTAGATTTGCAATTGGATGTACTATCTTCGGTTGTACCTTCGGCGATGGCACCCTCTTCAGGTCTGTCTTATCAAGCCGAGCCTGTAGAAAATGCTACTGTCGTACCGACTGTAACTTTGCCTTTAAATCTTAACGAACTATTTCAAAGATTAGTTGAGACTGGAATCGTTTCAAATTTAAGTGAATCCAAAAAACCGGAGGAAGACGAGAAGAAAGCGCCAGAAATTATTCCAGTTTCATTCGATAAACCAGAAACATTAAGAATGTATGCGAAATTTTGTAAATTTTTTTTATTATCGCAATAATTATTTACATAAATTATACTTTATAGAAAAAATCCAGCTCTGGTCACTGCTATTTATAGTGGTATTCAATGCAGTTCTTGTGGAGCAAGATTCGCTCCGGAAATGGCAACTCGTTACAGTCATCATTTAGATTGGCATTTCAGGCAAAACCGAAGAGAACGAGATTCCTCTAGGAAAGCGCATTCGAGACTTTGGTATTACGATGTTAGTGATTGGATACAATTTGAAGAAATTGAGGATCTTGAAGATAGAGGTATGCAGCTCGTGAAATATCCATCAACTTTATGCGAGCTATAGATGAACTTAAAATATCATACATAATATTTTATTTTAATAAATTTCAGCGCAAAGCTGGTTTGAAACAGAAAAGCAAACAATGGAAATTGAAAATGCAGCAGCAGAGGATCTTTTTGCTGAAACAATGCAACCAAGTATACCCACAGGCACGACTGAAGATGCTTATTGTCAAGTATGTCGCGAAGCTTTTGAACAATTTTATAATGATGAAAAGGAAGAGTGGCATCTTAGACCTGCTATTACCTATGAAGACAAAAATTTTCACCCGATCTGCTTAGAAGATCACAAAGTAAGTTCCGTTCTGTTTTTCGATTTCTTTCTGTTCTTCATTTTACATGAAATAATAATTAATAATTATGGTCGTCTGTTTCAATTTTACTAAAAGGAAAAACTTATGGCGGTACGTTAGTTTTGAAATCATTATTCAATGTTTAAATTTGTGTGCATTCTTGAGCGTTATATATACATTTTGTTATTTCTCTTTATTATTTTAATTCTACAATATTAAATATTTTATGGATTTTGTTTTGTTAAATTGCCTAAAATGTTTGTTCGCGTAATTGTAGCTTATATTCAGAAAAGTTTATTATTAATAATACTTATTCTTCAAAAACCGTAGCGGGCTTTGGAAGAATCGGCAGCAGCTGTCGAGACTTCTGAATTGAATCAAAATAACAAAGACGAAGAAATAAAAAAAGATGAGGATGTTAATAATATGAAGATTGAAGATATCAATGATATGAAAAATAAGGATCCTAATGATGCTAAGATTGAGGAAAAAGATTTAGCTATTACGGAAGAAGTAACTGAATCAATGGAAATAACGCAAAATATTATAGCTGAAATAATGGAAATGGTTGAACAGAGAATAGGTTAATTCGCTTTAAAATTACTTTATCTTCTTATTTATTCATTAACAAAAATTTTGAACAAAAATTTTTTTGCAGCATTACATACAAGTAACGTTAAGCAACCAACTCAAGAAGAAGAAACAAAAGATGAAGAAAGTGAATTAGAATTATCATTTACTATATCTAATGAATTAGAGACCATGTTTGCAGAAAATAGCGAAAATACGCCTGTGGAGGCGGAAACAACTGATGAAACTTTTGATATTCAAGAAGATCCTCTAGAATCAGAAATAGGTATGTTTGTTTATTACAATGATGTTAGTTTGATTTAGTTTCTTTCAAATACTTATTATTTTTGTCTATTGTGATAAATTTTTAGCGCCAGAAGAGCAAACTATAGAATCTGCCGTTGTTGACTCTACTCAAGTAGAGGTAAAAAGTACAATTGATGGAAATGTTGAATTAGAATCTACAACGTCAACGATACCAGCTACTACATCAAAGATAAAACTTAATATTACAAAACCACTTAATTCGCCAAAAGAATCCAAAGAATCTAAAGAAGAAAAGGAGATTGTCGAAGCAGTGCCAGAAGAAGAAGAATCTACTGAACCACTATTACCAGCATCGATAAAACCTGCATTACGTGAAAGAAATTTATCAGTCCTACCACCAGTGGAAAAGGGTGTTGAACTTTCAGCGTTATGTTCGATTATGTAAATAAATATTGCGCAGTGTAGTGTACATAAGCATTACTTTGTTAAGAGATATGAGAGCGTATGACAGCGAAAAGTGCATTTTAAATTTTTCGAAGCTAAGTCAGCTCGAAAGTTCTGTTCTTAATATATGGTGAGAAATTGATGATGAAGTATTGAATGATTCAAATACTTGTAAATATTTTTCAAGTACTGTGATGTTTTGTAAATATTACTTAATGTTTATAACTGCGATTTCACGTTATTATATAACAAGAATCAGCATGAGCTTTATTTTTTTACATGATAAAAGAGAATTTTTTGTTTACACCCTTCCCCTACATTACTTTTAAGGATATTTAAATAAACAATTCCCCGCTTTTCTTGTCGCAATTTCATGTGAGCAAAGACATATGGTATAGTTATTAATTATATTTTCTTTCATTATCTTCTTAATTTAATTCTGAGAGATGTTTCAAAATGTTCTAAATTTTTCTTTTAAACTTCTTTCTTTCTTACCTTTTCCCTGCAAGTTTGACACGATGCGTTAAAATAACATTTTTATCTAGCTAATTAACTTTTGGAAAGTTCTAATGGTGACAAATAAAGATAAATAAAGCCATGAAAATAATTGTTTTGTTATTTAGCCTTTTCTTCTATTAAAACAATATCACTTATAATTTAATAATTATTTTATTTTCAATAAAAACAACTTTGAAAAGGGTATTTACACTTTTTTTTTAAATAATTGCGCTTCATGTCATCGCCGTTTATCGAAGTATACATTATTGCGTAATTAATGATTTTTAAATCATTATTAGATACATCAATTGAATTCAGTCAAATCGATTTAAAATTTGCAATTATGTGGCCATCTAGGAAAAGGTATAACGTCTTTAATATTTGGTACACCTAAAATAAATTGTAAATATCTTTCAAATCCCATTCCAAATCCTCCTGTTGGAATATTGCCAAATTTTCTGATTTCTAAATACCAGTTAAGATTTACTTCAGATGGCATTTTCGATTCTAGCTTGAAATAATCATCTTCTCTTAAACTTCCTCCTATTAATTCACCAACTATTGGAACTAAAAGATCCATGGCTTGAACCTTGAATTGTGATAAAATTTGTTAATATATTTTCATCAAAAATTATATTATTTTATTATCAATAATAGTTTACTTTTGATTTATCATCCTCGCACTCTTTCATATAAAAAGGTTTACTGTCTTTTGGCCATTCAGTTAAAAAAAGTGGAACATGACCAAGATGACGCACTAAGAATAATTCGTGCTCTTTTGCAAGATTTTCTCCAGGTCTAATTGGAACAGTCAGTTTATCTGAATTATTGCTTAAAATTTTTAAAGCTTCAGTATATGTAAGATAACTAAAATCTTTATTCAACCAAGTTGCCTTTGGTATTTCCAGTATTTCAATGTCTGAGCTGCCTTTTTCAAGAAGATTTAATGTGATAGACTTAATTAAAAGTTCAACTTCTGTAGTAAGTTCTTTCAAGGAAGTGACAAAAGCCATTTCTGCTTCAATCATGTAAAATTCTGATAAGTGAAGTCTGGACTTAGTATTTTCTGCTCGGAAGGCTGGACTAAAATTATACACCTTTGAAAGTGCTCTAAAACATTTTACTCTTATTAGTTTATATACTTTCAATTTTTAGACCCACATAAGACAATATTACTTACCTAGCACACGCTTCTAAATGCAATTGTCCTGATACTGTAAGAAAAGCTTTTGAATTAAAATATGAGTCCCCAGCATCCACTCCTTCAGTCTTCATTGCTTCAAGAAGTTCTTTTGATTCTGGTTGTATAGTAAAGACTTCTCCAGCACCTTCACAGTCATTTGATGTTATGATAGGAGTATGCACATTGATAAAACCACGATCTCGGAAGTGATCTCTTATAGCATTTGTTGCTATGTCTCTCAAACGCATTATGCTAGAAAAATTTCTTGTTCTGGGTCTAAGGTGTAGATACTGTCGAATGTAATCTTCAGAATATTTCTTTCTTGGTAAAAAGGGATATCCTTCGATGTCACACTTGCCTATTACATTGATTTTTTCAGCTTGTAGTTCAGCTCTACCATTTGGAGCTACTGTAATCTCCCCCTCAGCCGTAACACTACAGCCATAGTTTAAGCCTTCTGGTTTAATACTTTTGTCTACAACTACTTGAAGTGGTTGACTAGATGAGCCATCATTTAAATCAAAAAAGATTTTTTCTTTCATACTTCTAAATGCTCTTACCCATCCCTAAAATGTAAATTTTTATTATCAAAGTTTTTGGCTTTCCAGTATAAAGATTATATTACTGCTAGACAACAAAATAAATAAGCAGATAATAATTATTATATTTCTACTTTCCTAACCTGCACTTTCGCTTTTTTGCCGGAATTTTTAGAATCGTTTGTTTCGTAAACAGTGGCATAATTGTGCACTCTGCGTCGAAAACAATATTCTTTAGCAAAATTAGAGAGTAGAATTCGCCTCAGACTCATTTGTTATAAATTAATAATTAACAATAAAATGAAAAAAGTTTGGATATTCAATCAAGTTTTTGAACGCTGACGTGAACTAAAACTTATAAACACATTGTAATGCCCACATGCGCACAGCACAGCGCACATGCTTGCAAATCTGCAAATGTGTGTGTGTGTGTGTGTATGCGTGCACTTACTTATATATGACGAGATTATATCACGATTTTATTATTTTCTACTGATTTTTAATGTGAACCTTGCATTATTGTTGTGAACAAAATTTCAATTTAATACAGTATATCTCGTCACTCGTCGTATTATAACCTTCGAGCATTATAACCATATAACCAATCAATGATCAGCTGTTATCATCAACTACGTCAACTCTAAAATTCAACATAACAAGCGCGTGGCAGTGGCATTGACAGCTTCAATGGATTGCGGCGACTCCCACCCTCACGTATTATACTCCGATATTTTTTTCCTCAAACTTCTATTCGTTCTCCTAACGATAGATATTTTGTCGGTGAAATTTTTATGAGTTTTCCTTTTTCTAAATCTATTTTAATTAACCTCAAACGTGTAAATTTACAATCGTACTATGGCAATGGGAGATCAAAGACGCGTCGCTCTCATTACCGGCATCACTGGACAGGTATTGATTATTTTTATTATCTTTATTTTGTTTATTTATGCTGACGAACTCTTACTGTGGAAATACAATTATCTTTTAAGACAAAAAATATGATATTCTTGTGATAATTAAATCACATGTAGGTTAATGGTAGAAGAATATTTTTTTTTTAATTTATGGACATTAATTATAATATGAATTCAAGAATGTATATTTTACACAGGATGGTTCTTACTTGGCTGAGTTTCTCATCGAAAAAGGTTACGAGGTTCATGGTATTATAAGAAGAGCAAGTTCTTTCAATACCACCAGAATACAGCATTTATATGAAGATCCTAAAAGTCATAGACAAGGAAAGATGAAACTTCATTATGGAGATATGACGGACTCTAGTAGTCTTGTCAAAGTTATTAGCAAAGTTCAACCCACAGAAATATATAATTTGGCTGCTCAAAGTCATGTCAAGGTATGTATAATAATAAGCACATCTTCTTTAATTACATTTTTAATAATATTTTTTTGTCTAGGTGAGTTTTGATTTAAGTGAATACACAGCTGAAGTTGATGCTGTTGGTACTGTAAGATTATTAGACGCTGTGCAAACTTGTAAATTAGAAAAAACAGTAAAATTTTATCAAGCCTCTACATCTGAACTTTATGGTAAAGTCTGCGAGGTGCCTCAGAATGAAAAGACTCCATTTTATCCTCGTTCACCTTATGGTAATTAATTGTTGTTTTGTTTAAAAATTACAAAATCTGAGTTTTAAGGCATTTACACACTGTATCTTTTTTCAAGCTTGTGCCAAGATGTATAGTTTTTGGATTGTTATAAACTACAGAGAGGCATATGGTATGCATGCAAGTAATGGCATACTCTTTAATCATGAAAGTCCACGACGAGGTGAAAATTTTGTAACTCGTAAAATTACTAGAACAATAGCTAAAATACACTTAGGATTACAAACTGTACTGGAGTTAGGGAACTTAGATGCTAAAAGAGATTGGGGCCATGCAAAGGATTATGTTGAAGTTAGTATATATTTAAGATTTGTTTTTGATATGGGGATTTTGTTGTACAGTTTTAATTCATAATTTAACAGGCAATGTGGCTCATGCTACAAGAAGATGTCCCAGATGATTATGTGATAGCCACAGGTGAAACGCACAGTGTAAGAGAATTTGTGGAGGAAGCATTCAGGTTTGTGGGAAGAAGTATAGTATGGGAAGGTAAAGGTATAGATGAAGTTGGAAAAGATGCAAACAGTGGACAAGTACTTGTTAAAGTTAATTCTAGATATTTTCGTCCAACAGAAGTAGTAAGTTTGAGTAGAAACAATTTTTCGTGCTCATTTATTTTTAATTAAATACATTGTAAAAATATTCTATGTTTATGTATATGATTACTAGGACCTTTTAATGGGAGATGCAACAAAGGCAAAGAAAAAGTTGGGCTGGACACCTACTGTGTCATTCCAGGTACAAAAAAAAATAATCCAAATTTAAAAATAATGCAAGAAATATTCTATAAGCAGTTATTTTGTAGGAGCTTGTGGTTGATATGATGACAGCTGATTTGGAATTAATGAGAAAAAATCCAATAGCATAATTATAGGAAATGTTCCAGGTACTATTTTTTCTTTGACAAGTGTGATTTTTATTGAATTTCGCGCAAACAGTTATGGAAACAACATTAACATTGTGAAAGTTTCAAGGTGCAAAAGTGTATGCGTGTACATTTTATAATAATTTATGTAGAATAATTTACACATTTCAAGACAAATGTGTGCAAGTTGATTACTTATAGCAGATAAAATCTGATGAAAAGAGTGAAAACATGAGACATTCCATTTCTCCAAGGTCCTTTCAAATCTCTTTTTTGTAATCGAGATGATTTTTTACTATTGTAGTACAATTTTATATTTTTTCATAGTTTTTTAACAGTATTCAAAATGTTTCACTTCTTTCATCACTTCCTATCTCTAAATTTTGATATATTAAGGTGCAATAATATTTGTACATTTTTACGTCGTTTTCATCATGTGTCAATTATCCATTGACTTTCAACTAGCATAAAGCATGTATTAAATCTTTGTAAATAATAAATACCGCGATGTGAACATACTTATTTAAAATTAATCAAAACCATCATTGTTATACCACGATCCCTTCAAGCAGATGTTAAAATATAGTGATTACAGTCTGAAATAAAAGAGAGCGCAAATTTGTTGAACTTTTGCTGAATGCAGGTTATTCAATAAATGAAAGGAAATACTCACAAAATAGGCGTGGGATTATAACTTGTTTCGTAACATTCAAGCGCGTTTGATAATTTATTGGATATTCTCTACCAAATGCTTTTGGTACATTGGTTAAATATGTGAAAGTGAAAAAGTTAATAGTATAGGAATCATTAAATTAAAATTTTCTTTAATCGTTATTTGTACATCATGCAAATTCCAACAAAAAAATTGCACAATTTTGTGAGTAACAAATATTTTTGTGAATAACAAATATTGTTTTAGAAAGTTCAATGTAATTTATCGTTTAGAAATTTAATAATTAAAAGAGAAAAAAATCAAAATGCGCTTTTAAACGTATACCAATAATGAATACAGCTGATGCATCACGTAACATGATTATTGATATAGATTTTTGTTATTATTGCATTTTAAAGTTACCCATGTGATTCCACTTATGAAAAAGGCACTTTTACAAGATCAGTTGTATAGCTTATCTTCGCGAGAAAAGATCCTCAACTAGTCTAGTTACTAAAATTAATCATCGTCATTCCTCGATTTGCATCATTTGTAAACCCGTGGTGCGTGTATTTGAACAGCGAGCGCTTGATTTATCGAACTTCCGAGAAGAGATTTTCAGAGACGCACCGCCTGCTCTGAAGAGAAACAAACACGAGCGCAGATGCCGTGCGTCTTTGAGCTCGTGTAAAGCGCAAATAGTTTTGCGGTGTCAGCCGACCGAACAGCTGGAAGATGCGGCGAGGGTTTTTTCAGGATGTTGTCGATTGTGAATAGACTCGATTTGGAACTGCTCTTGGCGGGATTGACCTCGGTAGGAAATCCTTGGAGCTGGTCTGCTGTTAGGATCTGTAAGGAAAACGTTGTTCTTCAGTGTAAATCTTCTTATTTTTTTTCTCTATCGTTCTTATCATTTTTTAATTAAAATTCTCTTATGAAGTTTTCGAGTTAATTAAGTTTTAGTTTATGATATTTATCTAGCTCGTATAAAATAAGAAGGTGGCAGTGGACCTAAATCAAAAATCAAATTGCAAGTTAAGTTACAAAATCTAGCAGATGGAACAAAATTTATAAGTTACATTCAATAAAAAAAATTGCACTAAATTATGACTTTCTTGTTCTCTGTTATGTGGGTAACTATACATAATATTGTGCAACAGTATTTGAATAATATCTCGAAAATTAAGATATTCAAAAGCCTTTCTACGAAACATCATTTAAATGTTAATTTTAAACTTCGTCAAATAGTCAATAATTATGCAATGGAGGACATCTGTATAATTTGGGTTTTCGTAATTTTGTTTCTAAATTTTATTATACAAGCCAAACTATTAGTCATTTATTTTTTATTCCCAACATAAAGCTATGGCTCGAAATTTGCATTTTTTATTGGTTTTTGATCGTGTCCTTACAAACCCATTTACAAAAATAGAAACAAACAAATGTCTTATTACAGAACATTCCCCCAGCCTATCGACTCGATGGTGCGTTTGTCGCTTGGTTTTTCGCCTTCTGTAATTTCCATTTTCGAACATCCCACTGGCCGACGGATCGAGAGTCCAGAAGCTCCCCTTGCCGTAACAGCCCAGATCCTCATCTTTTGTTTCTTCGTCCATGAGCTTATTTCTAGGCACTTTGACGAAGCACTCGTTGAGGCTAAGATTGTGTCTGATGCTGTTTTGCCAACCCTGGCGATTGTCTCTGTAGTAAGGAAACTTGTCCATTATGTAACGATAGATGCCGGAAAGGGTAAGTCGGCGCTTCGGAGATGACTCGATTGCCATTGTTATGAGGGCTATGTACGAGTAGGCAGGTTTCTCGTAGCATTGAATTGTTGCTTGGCGGTATCGGATCAGCTGTTCCCTGATTTAGAAGGTTTTTTTAATGTAAATTTGAATTATTTTAAGAGTTACTAAAAATTGTTGTTATCAAGTTTTTTTGAAATTTCTACTTTAATAATTTAATTATTTAATATTTTAACTCTTCAACGCGATTTAATAAAGGACTATATCCTTTTGTTATTAGTTGCTTTTTCGCGTAATACAATTAAGATTTGTTCATATACCATTGCTGTTGTAAGGTGGTCCAACGAATCTGGGGTGATGAGACCTGTTGAGGTACTTTAGTTGATGTTTGCACTAAGTTGAAACTGCTGTAGTAGTAAGAACTTGATGATGTAGATGAATACGGAAATGTTTCTTCCATAATTAATTAGTTTACTGGTAGATTCTCGTTTATTTGTTACAAATACATATTATCTAAAAGAAAAATTTTAAAATGTTTTTATACTTAAACATCAACATAATGGAATGTCTGGATAATCTGTGTTATTTAAACATAGTAATAAATATATCCATATATTATTAAAATTATATTCGTATGAACATGTAGTGCCACATAACATTGCGTATACCGCGTTTTCCAAAATATTGAGTAACCATTGGAAAACACTTCCTTACAATTGTAATACCCCTTTTATTTTCCCCGTACATGGTGGTGTAATGAGATTTTATTAGTAGCGAAATAACTGATTCTGGACCGATTCTATCGATTTGTATCCCAACGATCAAAAGTAACAAATCGGTTTCTAACCGATTATTATTCCCACATAGTCGGCAATGTTTTACGCATTCGTTTTAACAAGCTAAAGCATAAACATAAAGTTTGACTTTTACACACGTTCGCTTATCTGAGTTTTGACGAGCGTCTGGGTCATTTGCGGCAGAATCACCATAATACATATTTATTGTAAGTACACGTCGCATACGCGTCTGTATGTAAATCTGCGTGTGCTTTACGATACGCTCAACGAGCTCGCTGAGAACCACGGGAAAAAACGAGACAAAAGTACGTCAACCTGCACCGGCAGTGTGTCGTATCCAACAACAAAGTACCTATATACACACGCGCTGCAACAGACGTATAGGAACGAGTATAGCGAAAGCGATATACGCCTCGCGCAGGTACAGAGTTTCAAAGAGGTGTATACAGTCTCTATAGGATCATTATAAGCGCATATAGGAAGTCGAGCTCTCGTATACGGCCTGCGAAGACAATGGGAGTGAAGCCGACTGCTTGCAGTTTTACGAGACTTTTTCGACGCGTTGTAGAGCGCAAGATGGGCTACGAACTAAGATCGTTATCGGAGATCGATTTGAATAATGCTATATATACGTACCGCTCGTTTCTTCCGCTTTACAACCCAGCATTGATTCTAATCGCTTGCATTCGCACGATCTATCCATCAAAGCTTTGACCCTCGACTGACGATCTCTGCCTCTCCAAGTCCGCAAGCTCTGCCTGGGCGAGCTTAGCTCCGCCCCCGTCTTGATTTTTCCATACGGGCCCGCCCCTCGAGCGAATCGAGGGAAAGCTCTCGCGAAAGCCTCGCGTTAGATCGCTGTTTGTGCGTAGCACACGTGCGTGATGTGCCCGAGCTTGCGTAAGCTTCTTCGAAGCCGAGAATGTTTTATATCGGTTTTTATGGTGTTTTTGTAACGAGTTTCTATTACTGTGGCCGACCGTCGTGATTTGGTTAATTTTTTTTTTTTTTAGTGCAGCGCGAGCATTGGAGTGAAATTTAAACGTTTCAATATATAGTGTCTCTATTGTTTTCGCTCGAAATCTGAGTATTGATTTTTTTTTAAACACACGCAACCACTTTCTAAATTCCGGTGAAATAAAATAGAAAATAGTGAAAAAATATAGAATTTTTCTCCTTGGGAAAAAACTCTATTTTGTATGTGTAGACCTCGCATAGAAGATAAGAAAACAGTCATTGTGCAAAAATTAGACGGCCTGTTGCAGAGTTTGATGCGACCATGCTATATAATTTATAGAGAGTAAGTTTTATTTAAAAAAATTAAAGAGGAATCATGACGTTGAGCTTTATTCATCAGTGTAGCGTAGAAAAGTGGACAAAGAGAAGACGAGTTTTTCTACTAATTTTTTTTATACGTTGATGTAAAAATTAATTTAATTTTGAAGTTTACATTTTAACACTATCAAAAATAAAAGAGAAACATTGAACTTATACATGATATCTGTACATTATCCATAGTTTTTATCTTCAGGCACTAAAATATAAAGTTAGAATTCCTTAAAATGACAAGCAGCTATTGTATAACAGAGATAGACATCATCTCGAGGTTTGTTCTTAATTCATTTCTATTTTAAGTTGCAAGCTGCAAATAAATTGCTTCTTCGTCATTACGGCACGAAATTTGAATTTTAAATCGTTCAGAGTCCCTATACAAGCGATTTCGCGCTCGAGAGCAAAAAGCTTCCTTGATTTTTTTGGGAATCCGAGGAATTAAGGAGCGCGTAAAAAAAATAAAACATGCGAGCCACGAGTTTCGTCTTCGTCACATTATAGATGCGCATTTTTTCGGAAGCTCGCGACAAGAAAGAGCGAGAAAGAGAGAAGGAAAGGGGCAGAGAAACTTTCCAATTCGCCGTCGTCTTTCTTTCCGTCGAAAATTGCAAAATCGCAGAGGAACCTCGTCTCCATTCCAAAAACAAACAACTCTTATTTTTATTTCATCCTCTTTCTCCATTATGCGGAAGCGCATTAAGATGCTGCAACGCTCACGACAATAAAACGGCCACAAAATCTATTAGGCAATATCGTTACGAAATCTCCTTCGGCCTGATAAAAAGTCGTCTCTCTCTCTCTCTCTCTCTCTCTCTCTCTCTCGCCATCACGTAAACGTTCTTCGGAAACGTGGAAGAGATTTAATCATTGTTCGACACGAGGATGGCATTCATTCCTTTATTTTACGAACCTACCTAAACGTCGTCCCGCCATGAAATTTCACTGAACTCCGTCTTAATCTACGCGAATCTCGAGGCTATACGCCGCTGCAGTGGTAGTACGCATTGAAATTCCGTGATTTCTTTATTCCTCCTTTTTATACATTGGTATTCGCCGTATTCACAGCGATGTCTAGAGTCGCAAACATATTTATAACGCGCGCTCGCCCGAAATTCCCCTCGATCTCCGCGCTTTCTTTTCACTGTGCTGAGATACGCGCGGATTTGTCGCAGCCCGTAAAGAAGAGTTTGTTCTTATATTTACGCGCGTATTGTGCATCGGATAATGAGCCTGCGGAATCGGACCAATTTTTACGCGTTTAAATGGGGATTTTTTCCGAGGAAGTTTACGATCGAGTTTTTATCGGCTTTTATTACCAATGTAAATTGGTAAGGAAATATGTATAGGATATCGCAGGCGCGGGTTATGTTAATTCAGAGGAACTTTCTTCGAGCGCGGGTATTAAATTTTTACGTACCACGGAGAACTGTAGGAGGCGACTGCTTTTTATATCAAGCAATTTACATCGAGCACTTTTTAATGTGGGTTGGGGTATTTTATCAGAATATGAAAATTTCGTTTTTTTTTTTTTGAAAATTATGAAGTTTGGCGCTATCTCATTAACATCGATGAAGAGCTCAGCAGCTGCGTGGGTTGAAAGTAAACACTTAAATCATTTCGCGGTCAAATGAAAAAAAGGCAAAAATAAAAAATTAATAAAAATTGAGTTCATAAAAAAATTGATACTTTAAAAAAAAATTATTGCGCAATATGGTTATTGCTGATTTTATAACAAGTTTCTGAGATACTTTGTGCCATTAATATTCATAAATAAACATTTTCTATTAAACCAATCAATATTTTTGGTACACAGATAAACTTAATTTTTAATACTATTTGTTTTAACAATTATTTTAACAATTCAATGCAACTCGTACAATGACTACTTATTTTTGAAGCTAAAACATTGACATTTCATGTAACGATTTTTGAAACTATCCATTTAAAAGTATTCCAACGAAAAAGTTCTTTCTGAGCTTGAAATTAAGGATATCTTCCGTTTTCTATCAACATACTGAAGGCAATTACCAAAAGTCAACAAACTCACAAGTGCGGTTTGCCCAAGAAACATATATTTCATCTCGTCACGACGATTTATTTACAAAAATTCTTTCGCAGATCACTCATGCCCCACTCGTCGTCGAAATATGTGCCCGAAAAACGGACAGTCGGTATAGAAACTTCTTTATCGCTCTCCTGCTACTTTATATTCCCAAATTCGGGCTCTACTTTCTTTCCGCTCCCTCCGCATGTCGTCTTATGCATAAAATATATACGCGACGAGCGCCGAAACTTCCTGCCTCGCATAGGCGACGATGCGGCTAGAAATTGGAGGAAGAGAGCTAGAGTCTGGTCTCCGGCGTCTGGCGGAGTGTACGCTTATGTACACGACCGTAAACATATTCTAATTCTTGGTGAGGTCCTTGAGTAAGGCGGCGGTACCCGCGGGGTTATCGGCTGGCACCTGTGAAAGAGAAAACGGTGAAACTTTATAAGGCGAGGATGAGTGACTCTCGAGCCGAGGGTTATGCACGCTAGTGGTCGTTAAGAAAACGTACGATTTGTTTGCTTTTGTCACTGTTCGGTGAAACTTTAACATGTTTTTTTTGAGCTTATTGTACGTGATTGATGCGGTTTGTATTATAAAAAAAAAAAAATTCAAAATTGAATTTTATTTTTATGTTTACCTTGATTAGTTTAAATTTAATGTATTAAATAATGGTATTAAATAAATCCTTGATAATTTTCATACTTTCATATGTACCGCAAACTTACTTTTATAAAAATTTACTTCAATTATAGTAAAAGTTTAAAAATGAACCTAATTCACAAAAACCAGTTTTCATAAAGTTTTCCCACATAATTATTGCACTATCATTACAGAGCAATGATGATTTAGTCTGTAGAGTATCGGGCTGGTGATCCAGAGTATTCTGGCTTCAAACCTGACTCTCGACGATTTTGGGGACACCTGTTTGTTTAGGAAAGTCCCTAAATAGCTGAGCTCACACTGTAATCAGTGCATATTTCACTGTATTTATATTTAATAAAATATCTTTTGCGTTTTCAAAATTATACGTGTAAAAGTAAAATCCTAAATTTATTATTAAATTCGTCCAGTCACAACCTAATTATTCGTATAGTTGTTTAAAGTATAGATTTAACAAAGAGAAAGTACTCTTCAAAGTCTAGATTCAAAGTAAATTTGCGGTACCGCTATAATAATGCAAATTAGAGATTTTGATCTTCAAAGAATTTTGTTATGTTCTTTACACTGTTCCTAAGTTTATACCATTGTTAAGTAGATTATTAAAATGTATTAACCTGCTTGTAAAATAAAATTCGTGTTTCTTTTTGTTTTCTTTTTGAGCATTCAAAGGTGTATAAGTATCCTGTAAACGAATGAACACGTGGACATATGCATATATAATCGAGTGTAATTGTGTAACTAGCAAAAAGTTCACTTATAATTACGTGAATTAGTAGCAGTAAACGAAGTAAGTATGGGAGTTTATCAATAATAACCCCTTATAACGCCATCTCTCCTCAAGTGCATAAGAGAGTTTCATGTTGGCCGCGACTCCTCTCATTCGACTTTTCCACTTATCCGCTGCAGCGTCGCCGCATAAATTTCCGCGCGACTGTTTAAAATTTTTAAGCGCTTTTCACTGTCGCTCCCGCTGTTGTTGCTTATGCGGCTGGCCTGGCACTCAATAAACGCGAAAAGAAATCCTAATGACCCACTTGCGCGATGTGCACTGCCGGAAACACGGCTCCACACGAAAAGTGCACACGTCTATATAATTAGCCGTCAACGGCCGTGCATTTTGCGGGCCCCGCGCCGATCGTCAGCTTCGCGCTCGTCCTGCAACACATTACCGAGCGAACAATTTCAAAACCGCGAACAGGAGACTCGGGCGCGATAACGAAACTATTGCGTGATATCAAGAAAGTTGCCGGCGAGAACCAGCGCTGAATCGTAAACAGACGGCGTTAGGCGTTAAGTGTAATAATAAGCGGGCGTCTGGAAAGTCTCGGAAATGGTTACCCTTTTACAGACTTAATTGAGACATTTAAAGTCTATTAGAGCCTGTTAATGCGCTGGATTACGAGTTACTCAATGTGAAACCGATATGGAATATGCTTTCGACACGTCATATGAGAACATTGCCTCTAACCATATGTCCAGCTCGATTGATCCAGTAGAAGTGGAGGTTCTTATGGGATTTACGGTAACCCTCGATTATTCCGTCGACGAGCACGGGATGCCTTCTACTCGACTTCCACTCGTCGGCGCCTTCCCAGTCCAGTCTCTCGACCCATAACAAAGTTCCTGTGAATTGCAAATTGCACTATCAATATCGTTACATCTACCCCAGTGTAAAAAGTTTCTAACAAAATCGAAGTTTCAAATTTTTTGTTTTAATAGTTATTCTTTTTTTCATTTTATGGGTGTTTTGCGCTCTTTTAAGAGAAATTTTTCAGAACCAGACTATTTGTCGTCTTTTACGAAGAAAAGCACGTCTCAAAAAATACCTATCCTAGTTTGACAATTTTTGAGTAACCAGAGGAAATAAATTAGTTCAGTAGGGCTTAATAAATCTGAATGGATCATCAGTATGATTGATACTTCAAGTTTATCAGACCTTAGATTAATTTATTTATTCTGTTTTACTACCCGCAAAAATGTCAAATTAGAACAGACTTTTTTGAGATGTACCTTTCTTCGTGGGATTCGAATAAATAATTTGTTTAAAACACTATTTTTTTTAATGGAGCCTGTTAGTCAATTAAAAATTGAAATTTCACTATACAAGTTCATTATAAATTATGAGATCATTGACCTCCGTTGTGTAATTATCTTTTGCGAAATTTCTAGTTTATACTGCAGAATACATATAACTCGTCGTGAAAAGTTAAAAGCCCCGTTAAACGAACTTTTCCCGTCAAGCTGGTTTTGTAAATATAAACTTGAAACTTTGTAAAATAAGAAATAATTGCATAATGAAAGGCGACTGCATTCCATTTCTAATGTGGTATATATAGCTTTTATCGTGCGTTAAAAAGCGCACACTCCTTGCAACTCGAGGCGCGCGAGTTTTGAATTCTTCATTGACCACAAGTCCCTCGAAAGCAGCTGAGTATATACTCTTAATTTTGTTTCAATAAAAAAATGATTTGCGGTTCCAAGAAAAAAGGGACACTTAACGAATTGCCGATCTGAAATTTCGAAACAATTGCCATACGCGCGTACTTATATACCCGCTTAATTCATCGCCTTTACGATGTAACCCCGATTCTCGAGGCGCTTCAAACGACGCGCGCGCCGTGTCTAACGGAATGTTTTTTTTTATTGCGCGCACGCGGCTTGCGCTAAAAACGAAAGCGCAAGGTGCGCTTCGCGCCGTGTATTATCGAGATTTGGCCGGGTGTCAAAAGGACGTATATAATATAGAAGCGCGAGAGTGTACATACAAAACGTAGAGGAGTCCCCTCGTTGTCCGACGAAGTGCGGTCGAGACGCGTGCGCGTGATTTCGAAAAGGACTCTTAGACCGGTGACTGCAATCGAGTCGAGACGTCTCGAGATTTTAGAAAACAGAAAGTCGGCTCGATAGATCTTTTCGAATTTCGCTTTTTTCTTTTTATTACCGAGATATATTTGCTCGCCGAGCTGCGCTTTACGCTGTTGCAGAGCCGAAAGAGTTGCGGCTTATATTCCACTCGTTCTGCAGTCCACAATTGGAGATGCCGTATACGTATGCACGAGTGCAGCATAGGCCGCAACTGTCCACGTACGTATGTATCAGAAGAGGAACGATGAATTACGGCTTTTTTTCGCAACTACATTCGCTGGATTATCGGGTTCGAAAAAAAAATCTGAGGTAATACTCGCCGGCGCGCACCGCGTGCATATTCGTTTTAGATTTAGCGCTTGACGGCGCGCCGTATACACGTTATACGTTTAATCGTCGGCTTTTCGCGGAGAATTACGAATTTTCTCTCGTTACGCGCGGAAAAGTTATAATTATTTTTACGACTCCGGCGAGAGAGAGAGAGAGAGAGAGGCCTGATTGCAATTTGGCTTAATCGCGCGGCGACTCTTACGGTAAACACTGTATATATACACGCATAAATCCCCCGGGATCTAAATTTCCTCCGCTGATCTCGAAGTTTCGTAAACAAATAGATCACCGGCGCTGTTTGCAAACGATTATCGAGTTGACCGAGCGTTTATCAATAACAGGAGGCAGAGGGGCGGGGAGGAATAATTTCATTTCAATTAACAGTAACTCAGAGTCGAGAGCCAATAATTGATATGCTCACATTGAAAGCAATTATCTCGGCTCGATGCGACTTTCTCCCGGGGTGCACTTAAAGCGCGAAACTTATTATCGCCGCCAGAGCAGCGCATCTCGAGCGTGATACCCGTAATAGGCGTGCGCGGAGCATTACTTGCGAGATAATAAGTAAACGTAAAAAAAAAAGTAGACCCGAATCTCATCCGCGGCGTTCCCGCAAATTACACCGACGCGACGAACTGTGTCGGCGTAAATTGCATAATGTCGCGTGTGTGAGGTATATACGCGCTCGACATCAAAGTAAATACTCGAAAGAAAGAACGCATCGATCAAACCTGGGGTATCGACGATCAGATCCAACTGGCCGGTGTACACGAAGACTTTGAGATCCGTCTCGTTCAGCAGCTGCTCCACTGTAATGATGCAGGCGAAAATTCGCGTGAGATATTGCACGCATTACTTTTTATGCAACACATCAGTTGACGTACCAACTTCAGTGACGGGCTTCATGAAGTCCTCGCGCAGCATGGAAAACACCTTGCTGTGCTGCTCGTCCCAGGTCCTGGTAAGATTCAAGGCCCGTTTCACGTGACCGTTCATCAATTTGTGCAGACCGGCATCTTGAAGTGGCTCAGTTTCGGGGACTGTGGCTGCAAAATTATCATCGGCTTCTTGTATAAATTGAGCCTCAATAAGCTCGAACGATAATTTTACACGCGTAATTAGAGATCGTACTTTCGGTGTCTTGCTTGTCGTTGTAACTTTTCGCCTTTAGCTTGTATCCACCGCCGACTTTTGAGAGGATGTTGTAGAAATCGATGTTACTCGTCACTTTGATGATAATGCCTTCGGTCTGCTGCCATAGAGTCGTAGCAAGGGTCCAACTGTCCTCGTCAACAGCGTTTCTGGTTTTCGAGGCCCATTTCTGAATTTCTTCGTAGCCCTCTGTGTCGACCATACCCTGATAGTATGCGAATCATGCGTTTAATTGTTGATGATGATACGATATGTCCATATTTTACTTATTCATGCGGGTGTGATGTTACCGTTTGGAGGAGGAAAGGTGCCCAGGTGAGAACACTGTCGATCGGCGAAATCCAGGAATCGCCAAGACCGACGCCTTTCAGGTTGCTGTCGATCGATCCCGATTGCTGGGCCTTTCATCATTTATTAGAATGGAGTTTAAATTCGTGTAAATGTAAAATCATAATTGTTGCCCATACCTTGTACCAAACGTAAGCAAATTCAGCTGCCATTTTTCCACCGTAAGACTCGGAGGTGATGTACACAGGTACATCGCGAAATTCGGGCAGTTTCTCGTAAAAATGAACCATCAGTGCCAGTAGATCGGTAGCAATCATGGCGTTCGTTGTAGCAAAAGCACTTGTATTTTCGGCATAACTGAAACCAGTACCCACTGGATTGTCGATGAATAGGACATTGTAATCCTTTACCTGGTTGTCGTTGCGAATATAGAATTATAATTTTGAATCCTACTATAATGATTATTTTTTCATTGGACGATGAATATCGACTTTACGTATCGCCGGTAAAATCTCGAAACATTTATTGCCGTGTCAAGTTTATAGATAAAAAAGAAACGACGCATTGTGTGTATTCGTATATTATGACTGTATCTTTATGATTGGGAGCCCAAATGAAAAATACATTTTTTACAAGATCAAAGGTTTTGGGAAAAAAAATTGTCTTGCAGGGTAAAACCAAGTAAATAATATAGATTATAGAAGGCAAGCTTGCATTATATTTTTATGTTGGCTTTACATTGATTGCCCAAAACATTTAATGATACTATATCTAATACGCATAATTATGTGAAAATTTTGCTTTAATTGTGTGATGATTTAATTAGATCTTAAAAGTAGAAAGGGCTGAGTGATCAATAATACTGGACATGCAATACTTTTGTCTAAATGAAATTACTGCATTGTACATATTGAGTACAACTATTATTGAGATTAATAAAAAAGTTCTTCTTAAGTTTGTTCTACAGATCGTAAAAAAAATCGGTAACCAACATTTTCATACATTATAATTATTTGATGTATACTCATGGAATATTAAATACACATCTTTTTCAACGTTTCCTCGGAATCTGAACAATAATTTTAATAATTTTTAAGATTACAAAACTATACGTTACAAAACGTATAGTTTTGTATAACGTTGCAAAACTACAGTGCGTTAAAATTTGCTTTAACGATCGATAATCGATATAGAGTTGCTAACATCATCGTCATCTTACAACACATCCGATGTCAATCAATCGCGAATTTCGCAGAGCTATTAAAATTTAAAAAAAGAAATGCATACCCAAGTGTAATTACGGTACTTGAGATTTACGTCGTACGGGCCAAGTTCTTCGAAATTGCCAAAACCGGTTGACGATGCACCAGGACCACCTTGCAGCCAAATGACCAAGGGTCTGTCGTAGAAACTCGACACGTGTTTGTCTGTCGTAAAGTACAGCCACCAGAACATATGGGCCCCAGGACGCACCGTCGCATAGCCCCAATCCTGCTCACCGGAGCCTACGCCTGATTTCCCATGTGCTGAAAGTTACAATGTTTAAATATTAGCGTACCAGATATTTACGTTGTTTACTTTACGTTGTGTTTGCAAGAGCTTTTTATTGCAGCAAGAAGGCAAATAGTAATGATTAGTTTCTCGTTTCTTCTTATGACTAGAAATGTTGTTTGTTATTTCATTAGGTTATATGTAATCGTTTTTTATTTGATGATGAGTTAAAATAACTTCAAGAAATTAGGATACCTCACTATACATTACTTTATTTATCGATTATAGTCTGATTTATGATTCCATACAATTTTGAAGACCATATTTCTCATATCAAGTAAAAATATCAAATAATTAATATAGAACTGCAAATTTTGCTACGAATCCTGGAACTGATTCTGTTCGCTCCAAACCTGATTTAATTTTCGCTTGTAAGCTTATTGATAATTTAGTTGAACGTACTATTCCTTAGCTAAGTTAAAATTACAGTTGGCTTCAATAAAAATCATTTTCAATTATTACTTCTCCAAGAGAGATGTAATATTTATACATATCTCTATTTTTCATTGTCTCTTCTCACACTTGTTATTTTCTAAGTTACTTAAGTCGCATCTAGGTGTTTATGGCAAATGCGAATAAATAAACAATAAAAACAAAAATATGTGTGTTACACGATTGTAAATATCGATCCGGCTTCAGGCTATTTCAGTATAAACTCACGCAATGAATCGCATCTCCATTACGAAACATGTCACAACTAGGTTATTGAAACACGCAGATATACTAATCGTGCATTCCACACGTCTAGAATTGTCATCAGTTGCGCAAAGTGAATAAAAGTGGACGTATTGGTCGCAGTCGAACACGTATCTATCTTATCAGCATTCTCGTGCATTGACTTCTTCAGCAGGCTTTATTTTCCGAAATAAAAGTTTAATTAGAAAAGGAAATAGTCGAAATGCCGGTAGCCACGACTTCCACACGTAGGCATATTTGCGCTTCTCTTCGTGGGTAGCTGCAAAGCAAACGCCACAAAACTAACGATAGGAAAGCGAAAGGAGTTTGCAGAAGACGCGAGATGATCGAAGAAACGCGTTAGTATTTGTATTCAGCGCGACGCGATGACCATTCTGCAGCCGTGACTTTTACGAAATTAAATCTAATCGATCGGGATATAATCCTTCGCGCGCAAATCGAACAGCATTAAATTCAATTGATTGTAAATTCTCACCACTAGCAACGAGGTAACAAGCAGCTGCTGTAAGAGCGACTACGCCGAGCTGTGCCATCTTCGTGACGAGCAATTATCGATGACTGACACTGTTCCCGAGTGCGTTACTCACTGTTACACTCGGGTTTACCCCTATTTTACTCGCTATTCGCTAATCTGTCTTACCGGAGATTAGATTACGCACTGAGCCTGGAGTGTTACATAGCCGCGGCTCTTGAAATTGGAAGAAACGATGCATCGGTATTTAGCCGGCTTTGCTATTGTTCACGGATTTATATAGCTTCTTTTTTTCTTCTTTAATGGTATCGTCGTTATGCCTTTTACGAGGAATGTCAAGGAGAAAAATAAAAACTTTTGTTGCGCGTTCCAAGACTGGCATTTTAGCCGAGTTTCGCGCGCAAACAAGCTTTTACGCGTGAGTCACATACATCGTTAGCGAGATATTGAATTCTGATCAGGTTTAGGAATGTACCGCTAGGGTAAGTATCTTATCGTACAGTAGCACAGACTTGTTTTTATTTCAGTTCTGTATATTGTCTGTACAAGCTCCATTTGCTTTGGCGAACTTGTTAATTTGAGAAATATTGGTCTTTTTATGAATTTAGTGACTCCGCGTTTACTTAAATAAAAAGGCGCGCTTCGTATTCGAGGAAAGTTGTCGTTTTTACGTCTTTTCGGTCGAATGAATCAAAGTTAAGTGCACTTTTTTCCCTAAATGAAAGCGTAAAATTCTCGTAAAATAACGATTAAACTGATTTTATTATGAATTCGCGGGGATCCCTGTAGAGGCCCATCAATTCTATGGACGGTTTTTCGACGCTTATTTCCGCCAGCTTATTAGCATTCACATAAGTCTTATTTTGATACAATAATATAAACCTTATGTTTTTGCTTTGACTTTTAAAGTAACAAAACTACAATCAAGTTGTAAACGAACGCACACCGATGCTTCCAAAATTATTATAACTATACTTATATATTTCTTATCGACGATGAAATAATAACGAAGTTATCGAAGCAGGTATTCTCACGATTCTATTCGTTCATTAGACCCACGAGATCGACCTACATTTCGATGTAAAAATTTCACCGGCTCGCTGAATAGGTGGAGGCATACACCGCCTGTTCCTTCGCGAAGGTCAAGTTTGATCTTAAAATCCCGAGAACCGTTACACATCGAAAAAAAATTTTGCCGACAGCAATCGCCTCCTCGATCCTCATCATTAGCATGACTTTTCCTTTCACGACAAGATGAGACACATCGAGAGAGAAATCTCACATAAATGCTGTAACGCATCGCTGCATATGTATATATATGTGTGTGTGTGTGCGTACGTACGTGCGTGTGTGTGTGTGTACACCTACTTTCCGACTGGCGCGTAAATTTTAGTAGGTGTGTGTGAGAATTGGCTTGGGACTATAATAAAAAGTGAAAACCGTTCGTCCCCTTTTCCCGTCTTCTGCTCTCCATCGCTTGTATTTCTGTGTTACACTAAAGTGCGATCGGCAAGTTACGCCCGTGATCTTCTTTCCGATTTTTTTTTCGCTGTCTCTCTCAAGTTCGCGTACATGCACTCCTGCGGCAAAATTGACGGCACAGAGAGCTGCAGCAGTCGTAAAGTGCTTTACGAGTCGGTTTTTTTGACTTCATGCACATGGATTTACTATAGATTGACGAGGTCGTTAAGGCGGGTTCGATGGCTCGTGGAATCGTTTTATTCGCTGCGTTCTTAGCCGCCGCAGCGGCAGAGCGGCAATTCTCTTCAGAAGTCCGATAATTGATTGGGCGAAATGGAGCTTTTAATTTCGTCTTTTAGCAGGATTCATGAGGACTGATAAGTCCTCGGATTTGGGGGGTTACCGCGCCTCGATTCGCGGAATCACGAAACACATGTTACATCGCGCACATTGTAGATTACTGTATAAAATTTTTTTGAAAGTAAAGTGACCGATGCCGGAGAAATTTGTCGATGCGGCCGCGCAGGAATTTAATTTATTTCTGCGCCGATCGTCCGATTGCAAGTATATTATTGAGAAATTTCGTTGATCGAAGATCGAGATGTCTGTATTCTAAAGATACTTCTTTGCTTATTACAGATCGACAGATTGCGTTGACACGTTTTTATCGAGTTATTTACAAACAATTAGATAATGCATCCTTCAAATTGACGTAACAGCTGATTGGTAATTTCGCGTTAATCAGATTAGATATTTGTGAAGGTTTGGGGTTACATAAATTTGCATTCTATGTGCATTGACATCACTCGATTTGCTCCAAAAATTATCCTCAAATCTAACCAAACGATTCGTGCAGCATCCTATGCTCACAAAAGTCATCAAAACTGCTCACGCCAAATCGAATATCCCATAGGAGACATGAATCGCAAATTCAAGAGCAACGCATCCGTCAGCGAATAAAAAGTTTCACGCAGTCTTGCATATACGCGCACAAGAAGCCACAAAATGACCATCACGAGCGACATTCGCCTTCGAGCATTGTTCTGCATTCGCACATCACGCGCGTACGTACGACGGGACTTGGCGGAAGAAAGCTACCAATTAACAGCCGCCGTAATGGTTGTGTCGTGCGCATTGCACTTGCACGCTGAGATAAGGCTTTCTTCGATGCTGCGGCGGCTTCCTTTCCATCGAGTCTCTCGAGCATGATTCGCGTGACGGGCGCATTCCGCGCTCGGCCAGGCCAGAGAATAATGGCTCGTGAAAAAAAGCGACGGCGCTTGACGTGCTGCAGCGAGTCTGCGCGTGGACTATATACAGCTCGGCCGAGAATGGCTCGATTTATTTTTTTGGTCAGAGATCCCGTGCGGTGCCTTTTTTTTATGTATTATAATATAAAGCGCTCGCGCAATTTATCGCCTGCGCGACAATTTGAGGCCTGACTGAAGTCACGTAACGCGAATCGATTTTACGCCAATGCTTATAAGCATTCGACATGCTTATAATGGAATCAGGCGATTCGTGAATAATTAATCCGCATGAGGGGTAGGAATGTAAATATATATTGTCTCTCCGCGATTTTAAGGACGAATGTATACCCTTGAATTGTTAAAAAATGAAAAATTGATTTCGAGTGCTACGTACTTTAGGTTGAATCGTTGGAAAAATATATTAAGTAGTATTGTCAGCTCAGTAATAAGGGAGAAAATATAAGCTGGTCTTTGAAAGCCAAAATTCAATTTAAATATAGAAGTAAGCATTAATTTTCTCATTTTTTCCCTTTTCTTTAAACAATGTTAGTAGCGTTCATTTACTTTAATAATAAATAACACGGAATTAACTGAATTCAATAAGGTTTCATTATAAAATCTGAATAATGAAAAAGTCACTTGTTTTAAAAATACAAGCGACGCACAACCCGTTTTCCATCTCGAAGCCGCAGCAACAAGTGATTCACAGTCGATCCCTTTACGTAACACGGCGTTATTGCATTGCGCCGATTATTTAATTAACCTACCTCGAGAGTCTGGACAGCAATAAAAAATAACGCAAAGACGTTACATGGCCAGCGCGCACTTATCTTTTTCGTGCGCGCATACCACACTTCTCCTTTAATCCAAGCCTCATCGACCCCGTCTTCATAACAAACCTTTCAGTAACGTGAATCAAAGGTAAAGAGCGCGAGCTCGTAATTTAGGAGAATAAGCGACGCATCGAAATGTAGATCGATCGGATGTGTGTGTACGCGTGAGTTATGTACATATAATATAGCGGAGGAATTAATTTGGTCGAATGGAACTGCAGCAGTCAGATGTAATGAGACACTCATTGCCGGCCGTTAAGACGTCGTAATTGTTATTGCATCGTCGGGAATTCTTCGAATAAAAGCGCGCACTCTTCGTATTATGTACGATCGTTTTTGCTCTAATTATGCTCTAACTATGAAAACGTGCTTTCACGGGTATATTATTACATGCTTGGCTTTTAGCAGCTTGGATTTCTAATACCGAGGTCCAGTGCCGAGCGTGTCCGCCAAAAGCGGAAACTACAATTTCACTCTCACGGAAAGCTATGCGATTCAATTTTCGACTTTCAGGTCTGTGTGTGTACACTCGAATTAACCTCTGCAGCTACATGCCGTGATCACGACGCCTACGCCGTCTCTATGCCGAATAGCGCCAATTATCCTATATAGCAGTCTTCTGGCTTTCCACGACTGTACTCCGTAATATCTCATAACACAGCGTTAACTGCTGTATTTGGGTCGTCGATGTTAAGCTACTTGGAAATCGGGAAGAAAAATTTCTAATTTTATTTTCGGCAGCGCGCCACGTCCCGGTATAAACGCGAAAAAGGCCTTCGCCAGAAGCAAACAAAAAAATGGAACACCGACGCGCTTTCTTTTGCCGGTGCATATGATCATACAAATTTCAAGTTCACGTCGATATACAGGAGGGAGATGGATATGCAGTCGAAGCTTAATTTACTGCGATCCGATGCGGGGATTCCCTCGCGCACGACAGTCCGTGTCTCCGTCAAAATCTTAGTCCATTATACCACGGATTTATGCGCGTGTATACATTATTATACATATTTGTCGATTTTTTGGCTTTCCTTTAAATTCGCGCGACTACTGGCTGAAATTTCTTTTGCAATCGCGCGCGCGGTAAAAGTTTTTGGCGCGATTGCTTTACGAGCGTTGATAGCCGATCTGCTTACCGATTCGAGTTCGGGGTGCGTAAGCGATCGGTATCTCTTTTTCGAGTATTTAATGAGCCGGATGTGGAGAGTAACGGTGAATCGCGTATTACAATGTTACTTAGAGCTTTTATCGATGATCGGTTCTGTAAATAGCATTATTATAGATTGCCTGCGTTTTGTAATTTACTCGCTTTCGCCAATATGCTTGTGATGCGGTAATATCGCGGGGAGAGAGACAATCAACCCAGGCGATATACGTTCCCGCATATAATAAAAGTATAAAAGAATGAAGCCAGAGAAACAGTAAAACGTCAATCGATAAGAATGAGTTTTACGCGTATAATTGTCAATAAATTAACGATTGCAATTTCATTGAATCAATACACATTTTTTCTCAGTTAATGCATTGTATATTGAAAGATTGAAATATCGTAGTCCAATGCGCGCTTCTCCCGAAAAATTTAATTCACTTTTTTGAAAATGTGTTACGTGTCCGAGGATCTGAGATGTTCTTTATAATATTGTATTCTGTATATAATTCTGATAAACTTCGAAATGGATGGTCCTGACGTCCACTTTTTTTTTAAGAAAGGAATGCGTAGGATGACTATGTCATCCAGAAGAAAGTTACATAAAGTGTGAAATCATTTAAGCATCCTTCATTACACTTTTTTTATGTTGCAACGGACGAATGTAAAAGTTATAAAATGAATTATACCATATACGTGCACGTCGCTTCAAATAAGCCTCCGGGGTATTAATAATGCACATTTATTGTAATAAGGTCAGGCATCGCAATTCGCGGATTGGTTCGCGATCTAGCAGAGTTGTATGCGGGTGAACTTCGAGACTCTATTTTGCACAGTTTTTGATGTGTAAATATAGTTGATTGTCATGAAAATGGTTTATTTTCTCATTCAAATCCGTATGAATGAGAAATGTAATTTTTTTTTCTATATAGATAAATCGTGAACTCATTTTTGCATTATCTAAAATGCATTATTAAAATTATTTTGCATGTGAATTAATCTGAAATTTAGCTTAAAATTTTAATATAATTAAATTACTATTGTGAAATGTATAAAAATAAGAACGGTAATCAACTTTTTGAAGCTTATATAAACATAAAACATTGTTAAAAATTAAAACAACTATATTCATAGAATACAGACATATTACAAGATTACCGGTATTTTCACGCCGTAACCGCAGTCACCTAATGCACATCCGGCATGCAAATCTAAGATGAGCCATTTCCCGGCTTCACAAAAGCGCACGAATCTTCGGCGAGTCTCTCAACTTTCCGTTTCGCAATGCTCACGATAAAGTCCTACCTTCTGCAATGAATGAGCTGCAATGCATTGAACATTTTTTTTGTTTCAGAGGCGTTCATTAAGCTTGTACATAGTGTTATGTATGAAGGTTAGGATGAGGAAAGTCAGCGAAAGGAAAAGGCAGCCGACGGGACTTAAATTCGCGGGCTTGAAAGTCAGAGTCCTGTGCTTTAAACACAGAATTAAAGTCACGTAACACACTGCATATATATGTATGCATTATAACGCGATCGAGAATCCGACTCTTCTTGTCGCTGGCTTGTACCTGTTGCCAATCTGTAAAACTAATTCTGATTTTAGGATAGTCTATACAATTTTAGAAGCACTTTTCTATTGGAAAAATCTGTCTGCGTGAATTTTTCAGTTGTCAGAGTCCGGAGCGAACTTTCACTTTTGCTAATTTTAAGGTTTACATTGGGGATGCAATTGAGTAAATATAAATATATATATATGGCACTAAAAATATTTCTTCTGGAAACTGAAGAAATTTTCTGAAAAAAGCATTCTATCCATGCTCCATCTCCCTGAGGAGCTGCAAATTAATGAATATAGGCTAAAATTGTAAAAATCACTCATTTCACGAACTTTGATCCTCTGTAACGCGAAGGCAGTTTATGGAAAAAAATCTGAAAAAATTCATAAGATCTCGTGACATGCTCCAGAAAAATTTCGAATAATTTTTTGATAAGGGGGTTTAAAAATTTCGTCTTCGATCTCACAGTGAATCACCCATATATATATGAGATACAGAGAAAGTTGCATAGTCATACTGATGGCAAAGAAGAAGGGCCCCGGGCGCGAATCGATGAAAAAGGCGGACGCGCGACTTCATTTTTTATGATTTTCGATGCGCGCCCCGAGCCGTGGGAAGAAAATGAAAGTGCGAATGACGCCTTGCGCGCTAGAGGCTACGTGCACAGGTACACGCTTCTGGCGAATTTGGCTGTTATTATTGAAGCGGAAGAGATGCCAGATGAGATGATGATTTTAGGATTTGAGTCTGGTTGTGATACTTATGGTTTAGGAGGTGATTTTCAATCAATTATTGGGCTACAATAATTGTTATTATTGTTAGAGGGGGGGGGGGCAGAAAAAATGAATTATTTTTAAATTGATGAAATACTTAACTTCGATTTTATTGAGATATTTCAGTTTCCAAAATTTCACTCTGTCTTAATTTCCAGATAGTTTTTAACACTGTTTCGACCCATTGCCATTTTCATTTTTAAATGTTTAAACAAAGTTCACATAGTAATGAATGACCGTCACCTTGTCTACTCTAGTTTGAGTCAGTTTTACGTTTGTTATTTCTTTATTTGGGTACCATCAACAGCAACACTATTAGGGTACATGTTGTATACAAGAATAAATAAAGGCAAAGTATTTATTTCACACTTGAATAATTATCGTTCTTGGATTTCTACACTAGAGTCCAAAACAAATCCAACTATCACACACCACAGACAATTAGCCCCGGACTAGAAACGCGATTTAATGCTCTCAATGATCTTAATAACACTCGAACTTTCTATCAATCTAATTTTCTTTGCCAAAATAGAATGGGATGTATCGAATTTTTTCGCTTTTATTTTGACGTACATTCGCATAACGAAGAAATTACACAGCTAGTAACGGATCAGAAACATGTAGTCACGCGAGAAAGTCCAAAAGTCTGTGATCACAACAAAATGAGACTCGTCCGTCAGACACCGACTAATTGAGAAATTATCCTCGCTGCGGGAAGATCAGAGCGAGATTATTCAATCAGAATTATAATTTGGCTCATAGGTAATATCTGCACTTATTTCTTACCGAAAGTGAAATCTGGCTGAGTGACGATTGGTGAGAAGTACTGTTTTTTGCATTGTAAAATTTAAGATCGAGGCAATTAAGGTAGAAAATTAATTATCCTTTCTATTACGTTAAATTTTTGGGGAAAGCAGCCATATACTAAAGAAAATTAATTTTTATTCGTTAAACTTATATTCCCAAACTTTAAACCTGTATACAAATACGCAAAGTAAACTAATCAACAAAATTCTATACATCACGTAAATGAATTACATTTTTACTTTCATTTTCAAATATAATAGATCACAATAAAATGATAAAATTGATAAAAAAATTGTCGTAACTTTCTTAGACTCTTCACTACTTAAAAGCTACAAAAAAGTATTAAGAGTGCTTTCGCACTAAGGCATATGAACAAATTTACTTTTCTTTTTTAGATTTTATGACACTAATTATTATTTTACTATAAAGAAAAGCTCTTCTCGAGAAAGCTCGAATAAGCTCTTTAGAAGTGGAAAATGAAACTGCTCTCTGCCTGGAAATATATAATATACATGCGTATAATACAATAGGAAGTAAGTTTGCAAACCATCTTTCTATGGTTTCATACATTAGACTCAAAAAAGTGAGGCGCACAACGATTTTGTTCTTCAAGTAGAAAGCTGTTGCGATTTGGGGAATTTGAAATCGAAATTTTCGTCGTCGCGAACTTTCTCCACTATTTTGCATTGCTTGCGACGAGACGATAATAGCGCAAGCGTGTACTTAAAACTTGATTTTTTTCGCATTGCACAATTCGGCTCATTACTTCTAGCTGATTTAGCTTTAGAAGCTAAGGAATGTCGTATTTGTCTTTCGAGACATTTATTGCAGACTATTAATTTCGAGCTTTCTCGTTCTACGACTGCAGCGATGTATACGTTTTGTTGATAACACGGAAAGTTTTTGGGCTTCACTTCTTTCATCTCCTTTCTTTTTACATAACATATGCAAGTTCAATTTTAAAATTTATAGACTGTATTTCAGGTTGGATTATAGGTCTAAAAAAAACCGGTAATTAAGAAAACAATATTTAAATACCTGATTTTTTGAACACAGTGCCTAAAAATTAGCACGAGACATTTTCGTGAATATTAATATTTATACCTGCGTTTCTCAAAGAAATCGTGCTTACAATGAAAAGTACTCGTATAAGTACTCTTTACAAGTACGATTCAACTGTCCAAAAAACACGCAATTAATTACACAATGCCATTGACACTTTTTGCATTGACACCTTCGACTTGTATACTCACCGCTGCATAAAAATCGGAATTCCTTTGCATTCACATTTAAAAATGAAAGTCCGTCGAAAGCGTTTGATTCTCCGCCAATGTCTCTTGGAAGTCGACGAACATTCGCACGTACTTTACGCATGAAATATGCTCATAGAACAAAATAGCCATGTCGCATGTGCAAACACGCATCTTCGTATTAGTCCCGAGTCTCGAGAGCAACACGCGTATGCGGGCTCGTCGAAGAGAGAGAGAGGCCAAAAGTACAATAACCTCGAAGAGCTGCTGACCGACTGCGCAGTGAACTGCGTAAACCTGGCGCGTAAGGATAAAAAATTTTCATAATCTTCACCAACGTCGACTTAGCTTATTACAGGAAAAATGTCGATTTTCATTCCTAATAAGTTACGGTGCTGCGCGTAATGCGCCGTGTGCGTGTGCGTGTGTGTGAATGTGTGCCGGTCTAAGTCTAAGAGCATTGCCGCGCAGCGAATGAATGGGACTCTTCGCGCAAAAAATATACGCGACTGTCATCGGTTTCTCGAATAGCCTACGTATATAAGTAGTTGACCTACGCAAATGATTAGGTAACCTCTGGCACACTGAGCTAGAAAAGCTTAATTTCAGTATTCACACGGCATCGGTGGCTTTGACAACGTCGAAATCACGATGATGCACATTAAATCCATTTCGTAAGACGAAATGCGTCTAACCGCGCCGGGAATATTATATATTGTACTTGTATTTCATATTTTTCTCGGAATAGACCGAAACAGAGAGGCGGCATTAAAGTTGAAAGAGCGAGAGAGGGTTCAAGGATGCGCGCGAGTGTGCAAACCCAGAGTTGACGAGATGATGATTCGGATCTGGGACGTTAGAGGAGAAAATGGCGAAATGGCTATTACGAGGCTGTTTACTGCGGAGAAGGATATCCTGGATTATGATGTTATGTGGGCATGTTGCGCCCAATCTTTTTCATGTATCGTCGCATTATTTATTATTATGCTCGGACTGACAGTGAGAGCATTATTTATGGTTGCGGACGATGGTGTCTCAGAAGATGCTTTTGGTTAAAATTTTCTTCACTTTCTTTATTTTTATATATAGGTACACTTGATTTCTGATGCAAATTTTTAATAATTGCGCAATTTCAGGGTTGCTAAAATTATGCTTTGTATTTGAGTACAACGGGAGGTAGTAAAAATTTGGGCTTTTTTGCAAAGCTACATAGAAATGTGGAGAGAAATCTATCGTTTTTCTGTGTTTAATTTGTTTAAACAGCATTTTGGGTGGTAAGTAAAAGCGCCATTAAGCATCTTGGGGCATCTTTTTCACATTTTTCAATAGAGTAAAGCCAGCTCTAGAGTTGCCTAAAACTGAACAATTCATCATTCTATGTATGACGTTTATCTTATGTTTTTATCTTGTCGATAAAACAACATCCTTGAACATTCTATTGATGTATTGATTAAAAAAATGTTTTCAATAATAATAGTAATAATAATAATAATAATAATAATAATAATAACAACAACAACAACAACAATAATAATAATAATAATAATAATAATAATAATAACAACAACAATAACAATAATAATAATAATAATAATAATAATAATAATAATAAGTCTTCAACATGATTTTAGAAAATTCGCTTGGTTAAATGTTGTTAAAAAACTAATTGCAACCTGTGTTAATTTTTGCACTACTCTTTTCGAAAAATCAACGTCCTCGA
This sequence comes from Philotrypesis tridentata, assembly GCA_018906965.1. Taxonomy (NCBI): domain Eukaryota; kingdom Metazoa; phylum Arthropoda; class Insecta; order Hymenoptera; family Pteromalidae; genus Philotrypesis; species Philotrypesis tridentata. Next base: position 8,802,693 of record JACCIB010000002.1, read on the forward strand.
ACATTCCATTACAATAATTATTAAAAAAAATTGTAGAAATTAAAATATTTACAACATTGTGGTATGTCTGAAGGATAATATACAAAAAGTAGTTCATCTAGTAGATCTAGATTAAGGGGTCAAAAACTAATTCGAAATATTTGTGTGAGAAGATTAAACTCAAACTGAGAAGGTCAAAAACTAATTCTAAATTTTATTTGTGCTCTCGGGAGCATTCTCAGTTCTTATTATTCCAGAATTTTATCGTATTAATTTTTTGTAAAATGAAATGTAAAACAGCTCATCAATGTGGCATTTTTATCATCTTTTGTAAAAGAAAGTTGGACAGTCTAAAGGTCTAGTTTAAAAAAAAAAATTTTTTGAATTCTGGATCAAAGAGAAGTGCATTTTTGCAGAAAATTCGATATACTAAGTTTTCAACTATCCTTATTATTTTATAAGAATTTTCAAAGCTTTTAATTTTCATAGTCTTTACTAAGGATGAAGTGATAGTTCTCATACAAAGCAACGAAATATAACTACGGCTATATATTTACTTTTTACTTTTTTTTACTTATATTCGGCCAGAAGAACGTAAAATATCGTACGTGTACCATTGTTGAAAAAGTATTTTGACGAATTGAGCTTACGCAAACTGCTCGTTTCGTCAAAACACTTTTCCTATATCAGGTATGTAATATACAATTACAATTTTTCTCAAGAAAACAATAGCTTTTTCAGTTTGTGAATTTTAAAAATTAGTATACCAATTTGTAGTAAAAATAGTACACAGTACTGAGGAGTTCGATATAGCTGTAATGTATTTACATTGTTCTCCAGTAGGAATATTAGCAGCAATATTTTCAAGGAGCAATTTAATCATTACTATACAAGCTAAAATTACTCAAAAATTAAGGTAAGTGTACACAGAATATAAGTTTTTATTTCTATCATTACAGATTCATAATGTGGTTAATAATTATATTTTTGTTTCTTTGGTATACAATTTTTTACAATATACTATGCATATATAAATATATTCCAATTAATTATTATGTTTGAAAAAATGAAATGAATAATTGATCTATCTAGGATTCGTTAGTAGTACTCAGAAATTTGTCCAAATTTTGAACAATTCAATTAACCAACGCAGTCATTTTCATCTGTTGTTGATCCAAGTATTTGGTTTCCAGTAGGCGAAGGTTACCATTTTTTGGCAAATATCTCAAAACTATCCGTAAAAAGCCGCCCTACTTCAAAACGTTGGTATGTATCACCTCAAACAATCTCTATGTCTACGTCTAATCTACATACAAGTCTTCGTTTGCAAATACTTTGTATCCAGAGGACGTGTTACCTGATGATGTTGCATATTATACGCCTTGGCATGTCACCTGTATAATTCCGTTGCGTCACAATATTTACATCCCAGACTCGCATCCGTCCTAATTTTTGTCATCTAGAGAAACCCCTCAAGGTCTCGCCAGCGACGGCGACGGTGGCGACGACGCCGACGACGACATTATGCGAGGACGATATAAGGCGTAATTATCATCAAGGTCGTCCATTTCTAAACTTTCTCCCGCCGTAGACATCGTGAACCGCACGCTCACACCTCTGACCTATTCTGCGGACGCGACGGAATGTCGAATTAATTTTTTCTTTTGCGAGCCACGCTCGGAACCACTACCGGGATTTCCTTCGTGGAAGATGCTGGGCGGTGCTAGTACTGGAATTCGTTGGCTTAATGAATTAATCTATTCTGAATTTGGATTTCGCAGATTTACACTGCATCGTAAATCTTCATAGGATATGGCACAATACAGCAGTATAATAAAGAAAATTTTCAAGCGGCCTCTATTATTTGTTCTTCTTATTAATCCTCCGAATTTCTCCGATTGCAAAAGAAGCGAGGATTTGGACAACGACATTAAATTCGTCCGGTGCGTGCGAAACGATCGGTTTTTATATACACTTCCGTTAATTTAATCAAAAATAGATTTCTAATGTCGTTTATATGTGCGACTCGACGAGATCGTCCGGCAGTCGTATTTTTTTTTACCGTTTCTCCGTTTATATTTTGGGAAATCCCGCCCGGGTGAGCGCGAGAATTTCGCCTGCCTACAAATATTTAAGAAACAAACGAAGCAAGTCACACGGTTTTTTCTTTCATTACATAACAGAAACGCATTTCTCGCCGTAGCTGCTTAGAATTTCTCAGATTATGAACCTACTTAAAACATACCTCTCGGGCTACTTAGAATATAAATTATGTCCTGATGCCATATACGCCACTTGTTATACATGCGATCAGTCCCCGTTTCATCCAACCACCGATAGATTCGTAAATCCGATTCGTACAGAAATAAATGGAAAGTTCGCCGTTACAATACCGATCTTCGATAAATCAAAGATAAATCAATGATTGGTTGATGTCGTAACGTCAGATCGAAAGAAGAAAGAGATTGCCATGCCTATACAGTCGATCGGGCTTTTCCCTCGATGTTTGATGTGTCCTCTCTTTAGTACTTCATACTAATTCTAATTCAGATGGGCAGTCGAGTTGCTACTATGTATGTATATGTTTTCGCGCGAGCCAATTTCGCCAGAGGAATTCTCTATGCGATTCCCTTTGGACAGTCTCTTGCATGATTGTTGATTAGTATGTAAGTAATGTTTTCGCGCGGGTTTGTAATTCACGGCGAGCGGGAATCCCTTGGGCGACAAAGAGGATCATTTATTTCTTAAGGAACGAGTTTGACACTTGTAAGCATAATTGGAATGCTTATTTTGTATTATATTGTGCGATAATTGCTTGTTTTGACCGAGTTCCGTTTAGTTAATTGATGAGTAAACTTGATTAATAACATATTTTTATACATCTGATGTTTTTGCGGATGATGCATAATGATACGTTATTCTTAATTAGGATTTTTTGTTTACAATTAAAAAACTCAATTTTTAGTTTGGCTGAGTTAAATTTCATTTATGTTATCGGTCAAAAGACGAGCTTCCTAATCGTTTAAATAAAAAATCCTGTATTTATAATTATACAAAATATAAAAGATATGTTATTCCTAAGTCAATGGATATATGGCGCGCCTCGATAACAAGTAAAATATATTCTGCGGGAGAGAATTAAAATAATTCAGTAATTTGTCCGAGTATCTATTAAATCTATATAATTAATAAATCGAGAAGTACAATTTAAAATACAAGCATTCTGCGCTATTTTATATCTCTGTTTAGTGTAATATATGTATAGTATATATAGTATTATAACATAAAATTAATTTTATAGCATCAAATTAAATTACTTTAATTATATACAAGTAAAAATTGCTTGACTTTTCGATTAATCAGTAACTAGAACCATCATACTAACTGAATATAGTCTTTGAGATAAAAACTAATAAATAATCAATAAATCGATATAAAGTTCAAGGGTATTCATTTTGTTGAAAACATAAATAAAGTGTGAGCTTTTTAGTTTCGGAAAAACTAGTAAACTGTAAAACAGACTTTGTATTACGTAAAAATGTTAGTGAGCAATAATAAAATAGCATATTTGTACTCCTATTACTTAGCTTTTTTAATAAAACTCAACGAAGCCAATTTTTTTAGTATTCATTTAAAGCAAGTTAATATAAGGACATGCCCGTATAATTCAAAAATGTTTATTATATGTGACGAAGTTCAAATGCAAACAGAAACCGATCGATTCATTCAGCAAATAATGCAAATGTGTCCAAGTGTGATGTTGGATTTGTTGGCTCTTGAAAACATGCATGGTAATACTAGTTTGGCAAGATTCGATAAGTTATTTAAGCCTAGGTTAATAATATTTTTTCTTCATGAAAATAAAATTGACTTTAAAATACAAGTACAGCGATTTGTAGATTTTGTTGTAAAATTAACTCCAAATTCTCGTCGACCGAAATGCTTGCTTATGTATTTTGGCAGTTACAATGAAATAAACAGTTCCTTAACTAAAGCTTTGGACTATGCATGGAAAAATAAATTATTGGATTTTACTATACTTGAATTTCGAACCCAAGTACATTATGTTTATTATTTGAATCCATTTTTTGAAAAAGTGATAAACCAGTCATTTTTAAATACATCACAACTTTTTCCTAACAAGTTACTTAATGCCAACGGATATCCATTAAAATTACCGTTCTACAACTTTATTCCATATATTGAATCTTATATCGACCATAAAGGTGACAAGATTTTAACTAGTTCCTTTTATTATCCTCAGTTATTAGTAGCTATAAAACAAATAAATTTTTCATTAGACTATGTAAACATGGAAGAAAAAAAAATTGATATTTTAAAAATCCTTCTGAATATAAATATTAAATTGTCAAATAATGAATTGAACGTGGTACCGAATGCAGCATTATTTTCATTTTATAAGGATATTCTTGAGTTGCACATAGATGATGATTGCTATAGATTTATTGGAACGATGAAAATGCATCCAGTCATAACATTAAGCAAGCCATGGAAAGTCCTTAAAGATGTCTTTTTCATACTGGGAGCTTTACAAATTATTAATTATTTTATGAAAAAACTCAAATTTGATAGAGTAGAACAAATATATATCGTTGAAATATTTTTTGGTGTTTCTTCAAACAGACGACCAAAAACATTTATTGAAAGAATCATGGTTTTGTGTATAATTTTACTGTCATTAAGTTGTTTTTCTAAATTACTCTTAGCAGTAATGAACGCCATAGTTTTTTACGACAAAGTATCACTCGGAACCATAGAAGACATCGCCCAATCAAATTATAAAATAGTTACGAATCAGCTGTGCTATGATGTTGTGTTTAATTATCATGACGACAATACATATAATAAGCTAAAGGAAAAAACTTTCGTTATCGATGAGTCCAATTGTACATCGTACATACTGGAAAATGAACAATTTATTTGCGTCAAGGCGATGAAAGAATTTGTCGAAAGCCCAAAGGTTCTTAAACTTTTGGCGCCTCCATTCGCATGTATTCCAACGGCATACATCTTCGAAAGAGCATCTCCGTATATTGTGGAATTTAGGAAGATACTTCGAAAACTGTATGAATCTGGAATATTTACCTATCTAAATAAAGAATTAGCAATAATTGAACATTTTGATAAAGATAAGCGTAAAGAACTGATGGATAGTTTGTTTGCTGTAAACCTTAGTTTGGTTTTCATTATTGGCTCTATAATTTCTGGTGTGGTTTTTAGCATTGAATTAATTTTACATTACAAAAGAAAAAAAAATTAAAACTTTGTCTAAGAGGAAACAAAATGCAATTGTGTGTTACATGGGAAAACATAAACTCAAGGTATAGAAGTCTACATAGGCATTAAGGGAATCTAATACTTGTAGTAATCCTAACGGTGCCCCAGAATAACACTTAAATGTTAATAAATATTATGAATTACTCAAGAGATAATTGTTCCGCGTTCATGTATTCGTTAATATGAATAAAAGCTGTTGCGTAAATATTTTAAAATAATTATTAGACTTCTGGGCCTATACACATTATCCAGAATCAATTCGAATTTTCCCTAGAAAAGTACCGATTAAAATTTCTCTGCGCATGTTACCACGCTTGCATATAGTAATTAAAAAAACATGTTTTTCTAAAACATTGCATATTCGCGGGTGTATAGGAGGCTGATTCGCAGTTTTCGATCCGCCCTCGCGTGTGACATATAGTGGATCCAAACCACGCCTTTTCTCGCATGCGCTTTAGAAACGATTTACAAGCGTCTCCCCGGAGCTTATCTCGTCCAGACAACGCTCTTGTGTTGGTCAGTTTTCTCAGTCAAATAGCGCAATGACGCGCTGAACTTTCGAAAACGAAGGCGGCAACGCATTTGTGAAAGAGATGCAAATTATTTGCAATTAGTCTAGACGCGCAGGCTTGCGAGACTTTTATGCGCTCCCGCGGGAGGAAATGCGCGCGCGGCCCGTTGTTTCTCAAGACAGGGTCGAATCCGAGCAAACGCCTCGCTGGGCCCATGCATAGGTAATGACTTTAGATCTTCGTTTCAACGAGTCTGCCGTTACGAGTCTGTTGCGAAAATAAGTATTTATTTGTCTGTGATTGCATGTAGGAGCGAAATTCGATTGTTTCCGGTAATAATAAGGACCTCTGTTTAATTCAAAGATCTTTCATTTTAATTCTATTAAGTGTGAAGCATCTAAACTATCTGAACTACCGCCTTTGCAGTTTCCGTACAAAACACCCATGCTCTTGTGAATAATAATAAATAAACAAGCATATCAATCTAATATTCAATGTAATATTATCGCATTAAATTGCACTAAATCTCATGCGCATTTCCTCGTCTCGCATAATAATCGATTTCTGCATCGTCTCGCATTCGTCGCTCTTTACAAAATGCAAGCGCATTGCGAACCCCTGTACATTTCTATCTGACTGTTTCCTCGTCGCGTCATGCATATGCATGACCGCGTCAGTTTTGTTCTCCCTGCAACGTCATGAATACGGTAAACGCGCGCAATTGGGGCAACCCACCACGAGATTTATATACTCCATCGTTTTTTTCTTTCTTCTTTTCTTATACTTTCGACGCTTACGTGGCGAACTCTTTCCGCCGTTGTATACATGTTTTTAATTAAATCTGATGGGCTTAGCTACCGAGCTTTCGGCGCGCTCGATTTCGCAAAGTCGCCGTTGACCGATTTTCTCCGTATAACGTAGTACTGACAACACAATGAATAGGCGCTTTTTTCTGAAAATACGCACGGGGATATTGTGCAAACTGAGGCAAAAGTTATGAGGCTGTATTCTTTTTTACGCAGAGAATGTGTACATCATTTTCAGATGTCGAGGAAAGCGTAAAAATCGTGGCGTTCCTTCGTGCCGCTCGATACCGCGCACCGCGGAATGAAAAGAATTATTGCAAAGAAATTTTGTGCGCGGGTATCGATAGTTTTATTGCTGGCCTCGGGAGTAAATCACGTATTGCCACTTCCTATTGTTCTGCACAGATGTTAAAAATATATTTGATTGTGTAGGAGAAACGAAATTCACCGATTTGTATATCTCAGCGATAAAGGACTTTGCGTTTATGGGAATGACGCTTTTTCCTGTAAAAAAATCTATCGACAATCATGTGACTGATTATTGATGTTGTAAATTCAGGGATTTGATCTAAAAATGTTATCACTAATGTACCATACAAAACATCGCTTAAACCGGGAAGGAGGAAAAAATCTCTGACAACTTGTAATTCCTCGAAAAGAGTACACGCCGTTAACAAATAAGGTACTAAAAAATTACGCGTTTCCCGATAAAGAGAAGAAATCCCCCCCCCCCTCCTCCCGATAAAGAGAGAGCTTATACGTGTGATGGATCAACTGTGCTTACCAAACCGTAACTAATTGGATCGATTTATCTTAAGTCATGCACGAAATTTTCGCACGCAACGCGAGGAGATGTTTGATTCGATGCACTATAATATCTGCTGTAACATCGTATTACGATATAACGTGAGGGAAAGCGATCGATCATAATTTGCATGAAGTGCATGCACTTTTTCGTTAATAGATGGATCATTGCTATAGTGATTTGAAGAGCTTTTTTGCGCTGATTTTTTCAAAATAATAGAGGGTTCGTTAAACTCGATAGAAAATAGGTATACAGTTTGACTTTTGAATTAAATTTCAATTTTCATTTATATTCGCCTCATAAAAACCCATAATTTTTTCGTCACGCGCAAAATCACTGTAAACTTAATTAATTTTTTATTTAAAATTTTTACAAATATTTAATTGTGTAATGAGGTAAGGCAAGCGAATAGAACATGCCTAATTCTGTTAAATAAACATGATTGAAAAATTCAAAATGATTTTCTTAGGAATTATTATTTTTATTTGAAATTAATTATTCCAAGATTTTAATCTTATTATTATTATCTTATTATTGATTGTACCGCAGAATTCCAAACAGAATTTTGGAAAATGGAACATCTTAAAAATTGATGAAAATCAGTAGGACTTCAATCAATTGCTTTGCAATTAAATTGCAAGTACTAAAGTAATCTCTGAGAAAAGCGACAATTAAAATTCGTCATAAATGCAGTATCGTGTCATAGCTTCTTGCGCGACATATGCTTTTATGCGTGATTGAAAAACCGAAAATACATGAAAATCCTCGTTGGAAAAAAGCCGCAAGTGACTTTTCGAGAAAGTCACTTGCGGCTTTTCGCCTGACACATATTGCATAAGTCGAACGAGCCTGCACTTCCTACGGAAAAGTCGTGTACTTAAAAACACACGGCGTCTAATCGAGTATCCGGAGGGCTGCAGAAGCAAAGCGCTGTTCTCGCATTTACGAGCAGTCGCTGACGGGCACTGTTGTCAGTGCTAACGAGCTTCACATCGCCAACTCCGTGGAAACGCTTTGACTGGAAAACGAGTGTCGTGATTTCCCCGGTTACACTCGCCGCTGCGGCTCATGAATATTCACGACGAGCCTTTAGATTTTTCGGTTATTACATATCCTGCTGTGTATAATTGGAATGCCAGCTCAGCGTTATCTCGATGAAAGTGAAGTGTGTATGGAGACGTAAGGTTCACGGCTCAGAAGTGTCATATGGATATGTTGATCGATAGATCGAAAATTTTTTTTTTATGCGTAGTAGCTATTATTGTAATCTAATGAAAAAGTAGCTCGCACGACAGGAAAATCCGATTGTATAAAGTATCGGACTTTCTCGTTATGTACACCCATACGCTTCTCTCAAGCGGTTTGTGCTTATAGTCTCGATGGTATCGTAAACGAATTTCAGGGCAATGACAAAATCTTGGCGCAGAATGAGCAATTGTATAACTATACGTATACAAGAGAGTGCCGTATACCTGTATATCTAGATTACTTTTACTAGAGGAATTTTCGAGTTTTCGAAAAATCTCATTATGCTAATAGTTTTTTGTATATTGCTCGTGGTCAGTCCCGCGACACACACTCGCGAAACGAAAAGGCAGTATCATGCAAATTTTTGCTCGCTCAATCGTGTAGGTGCTATAAACGTAAGCGCGATTTGATAAACGACGAGGCTCTCCATTGCTTGAGTCGCGAGAAGAAAAGCAGAGCCGGCGGGAGAATCTTTATGTAATTTCAGCATAAATTATGTGCGCTCAGTGCGTCGAATGTAAATCGTCCGATTCTAGGATCCACAAAGAACTATGCAAATTTTTATGCAAAACCTCCGCGTATTTCGCGTATTTTCGTGCTACTGTTAAAACTTTCACTGTTTTTACGCGCGCCTCGATAAAATTCTTTTCTCTCCTCGCCAATCTGCGCACCATCTGAATAAAGTATCGATATTTTCATCCCCTCGTTGACAGGATATCCAAGTAACTTAAAAATTATAGCCGGACAATTTAATCTGAACGCTTTTGCTGCTGATGATTTTCGCGGCGATCAATGAAAAAAGTCTTTTTACTAAGATATATACCTTGGGGGTTGAATGAGCATGTATCCACAAAAATATATAGTAAAATAAGTGTATTCAATTGTGTTTCTGCCCACTTTTGGATTGGGTATACCAGTTAACATTTCCGTAATTTTCCCCCGAAGTTTTCAAGATTATCAAGCTGAAGAAGCATCTTTTTAAATAGAAAAAGTTTAATATTCAATTAATTGTGAAACTATGTAAATTAAAAATGTTTAAAAAAAAAAACAATTTATCGAAGATAGCCTCGGTCTCCCTTATACGAAAACTTATGCGAATCTGTCCGTGCAAAAAACGCTTTCTCCTAAGTGCCTATATATATACAAGCCGCAGCAATAACGCTACTTATGTCAGACAACGTGTTCGACGCCGAAAAAAAGCTCGTGACGCTCGTTTAATGCAATGCAGAGCGAATCAGCTGACGGCTTACGCGAAATAGAAAGTATGGAGCCGCGTATTAACGCGCTTATGCAAAAATCCCTGTCAAATTAGTCGGAATCCGCGGGCGGAAGCTCGTTATTAATAAAGCCGCAGAGATCGGACTGGTCTCTCGAGCGTGTTCGCGGCGCTTCCGCGGGGAAAGTGTCGCAGGAGCCCGAGATCTCGTGCGACACACGCTCGCACACACACACACACATGCGAGAGCCCGTTAATCTTCTCTCATTCGTTACCGCGAGGCGCGCTTTAATTATACGAGCCTCCTGGCATTACGCGCGGCGCGTGACTGTGTGCAACGTATATACATAGGTATATACGTGTCTTGCTGCACATACGTGCGCGAGCTGTGATATGCGGCTGGATTTTGTTATTTTGGAACTTGGAGCGTGCGAGAAGAGCTTTTCTTTATTTTTTTTCTATGGGGGCATTGAAATGTAGACAAGGAAAAGAGGACGATTTTTTATTCGAATTTTTGAGCAAGCGCAAAGGAGAATGAGGGTTTCTTTCTTGTGTACATGGATGGCGTACTGTCTGATGATGCAAATGGAAAAAAAATTTACAAACGCCGTTTATGAGTATAATCAAAGATGAATGTTAATGTTGAAGATTATCTTTGATGTTGGCAATTTCGAGGCGACAGTTTCATCAAACAACGAGTTTTTTTTTAATAAAAAAAAGTTTCAGTTTTTCAATTTTAATATTTATAAATTCTTAACAATTTTTTAATAAATATAGAACAAATAAATGTATAACACCATCAGTTGTAGTCACATTTCGAATTTGTTTTTGAATCTTTAACTTGGTATAAAAGTTTCTTCTATATTCACTTCTATTTAAGTTTTTTTAAAATACATAATTTTTAATTATATTTGATTATTTATTTTGTTATTTGATTGTTGTGCCTAAAAATTTGAAACATAGTATTTGAGTTATTTAAGTTTGAATTCAAATTAAATGTCCTTTATTTATTTAAAGTATATAAATTACATAAATTATTCTTTTAAGCCCAGCTGATTTTAAAAAATTTAGAATTTAGCAATGCGCAAATAGTATTTTATAGTGAGGGTGGTATTAGAACTAGAACTAAAATACTCAGCAGAAATTTCCCTTGATGAGCTTTGTTGAAGCTGTTATTTGGTTGAATATCATAATATTTTAAAATCATTCCTTAGTATTAAAATTACTCTAATTCTTGGTCATTCCCATTCATTTAAAGATTAATCAATATTTGTGAAATTTTTTCATTCATGGTCTGTTTTTGGCCATGTATCAGATTGATTTACTCCTGTGGTAAAAGCCTTTGCAAAAAAAGGTTATTAAGAATTATAGCTTGCAAAATAATTGTGTCAAACCGAAGCAATGAGAAAGTCTCCTAGAATTAAATCGTTTTTGCACAATCGTAATGAGCAAAGGACTGAATTTATTCAACTCAACAGTTTCACTCGATGCCGAGGACTCATTGTTGCACAAAAGTTGCAAAAATAGTCGAATCATCACCATAAAGATGTTCAACAAGCATCCAAATGAATCCCAAGGTATGTCGTTTGGGAAGAAGAATTTTACGCAAAAAGCCAAACAAAAAATTTATACGCGCGTAGATTAAAACATTCGTTGAGCAATCGCTACAAGCGTATATAAATACTCGCGTGTCTCGCTGTTGCCGAAAACGAACTCTCAGCGCTATTAAAGAGGGTGACCAACGAAAACCAACTCCATAACTCGTGCTTTTGAAACTCCGCAAGAGCAGCTACTCATCCGTAGCTCTGCCAACGCGATGCAGTTCTCGGTAGTTGTTTGCCTTAGCTGGAAAAGGGCATTAAGCAAATCCAGGTAATGCACACACACGTGCGAGTGTGGGCACACATGGTGTATCTAACGCGTGCGTAATATATGTATGTTTGTTCATGTCAATCGTCGAAGAAGAAGACTCTCAGCGCGTAACGCTCGACTACTCAAATTGTTACACGGTTACGTTAGTCCCTTGTTAAGAGATTCACAATTATACAATTCAATTATAGAATCATTGCTCTGGCAGCGAGCCGAATCCTGCCGTAGCGCATTTGAGTTACATATATAAGCTTCTGTCGCTCATTACACTCAATGGTTTTTCTTCGAATGCCTACGCGCATTCCTCGTTATAGCCGAGACGCGGTGAAGAGAAATTTTCAAAATCATCGTTATTAAGAAAATCAAATGAGGCAAAATTAAAAGACAAATCGTTATCTCCGTTACGCGAGTACTTTTATTAAAAGCTTCTGATTATACGATTCAATTATATAGATTCGTATATAAGTTGAATCGCATGAGTTTCTCTTACTGTTATACTCGACTTAATGTCGCGTACGGCGGAAGAATCGAAGTTACGTATACCTCATTATATACCCAGGACAGTCAAAACGAATTTTTTTAAATTGCACATCTCCTTCGCGCAGCTTCGTCTCTGTCGAAAATGAAAATTTCCCGACGAGAAAGAGCGCGCGACTATATTCAAACACACGCTCTGTACGTATAGGCGCGCACTTCAAGAGGCGAGAGAGAAAAATGGTTTATAACTGCTCCCCTTTCAAAAGGATCCGCACCTGCGTGACGCAATGTTCCTCTCGACGTTCTAATACCGATACATTTTTTCACTTGCGCAAAGGATGCTCTCGTACAATTATACGCGCGCACGTGTTGTTATTACGCATCGATCACCGAGACGAATCCTCGATGATTTATCGCCGGTAGAGAGTTTTCTAAGCGCTTTTCAGCGCGAGCTTATTTAGAAGGTACGCGACGTTTCCGCAGTCACTGCAAAACAAGCGTCTCCGAGAGGTCGCGTACATTTGTGCATACAATTGCGACACGACTGCCTGTGCGTATGTATATATATAATTCTTGCTGTAAGGCAAAAGCTGTATCCCTCGAGAAAAACGGACAAATTATTATCGCTGCGGAGACTCGCGCTTCAATTACGCTTCTCTCTCTTTCTCTCTCTAAGGAGAGGAAGAGTGCGAGAGAGAGAGAGAGAGGGAAGAATCTCTCGGGTCCAGGGGCCTGTCGTAATGTGTGTCTCTCTTACCTCTTGCTTTTTATTTCGATTCCTCGAATGGATGAGGCGCGCGCGAGTTAAATTAATTATAGGTCGGTGGCGCGCGACTAAAATCGAGAGAGAGGGAGAGAGAGAGAGAGAGAGCTTGCGTAACGGCCGACAATTTTTTCTTTCCTTTTCCTTTTTTTTCTCCCGAGCCGAGGGTGATTCTTTACGGGAAAATTATTGCAGCGCGCGTGCGGGTTCTTGCGATGCGCGCGAAGGTCGCCGAAGAAGAGGCTTCGGAGAAATTTCATTTGGCAGCGGCGAGATGCACCGCGCGAGAGGAGAGAAATGAATGCAGCCAATGAAATATATTTAATTGACGCGCAGCCTAAAGGTTATATTTTGAGCGAGGCTGAGGAGGAGAGCTCGACGTTTAATTTTTTGCTCGTTTATAATAAGTGTGCGTTGCGTGACGCGTGAAAATGTTGATCGGAAACAAAGGAAAATGCACTTTTCGTCGATTCGTTGTAAATAATTCTTGAATTTTTGGTAGAATGTTAAACCGGTGGGATACAGTGCAATCGACTGCATGAACGATAATAAAGTATTCGCTAAATTATAATGCCGCAATATTAATTGTTATAATTATGTTTTTCAATCAATGGATCATGAGGCACGAGACGGATTTAATGCTCGCATTTAATTATAAGAATTACATATATGTATTCTCATTTTTTTATGGCTCAATTGTGCGCTGAGCTTTCGCAATTGATCCTCGCGATATTTGAGATGGGAAATACTTATAGAGCTCGATCGTTTTTATTACCCTTTCTCATCTCTCTCTTTCGCGCAAAGTGCGTTGTATCGAAAGAGCATCGAGTATTAATTACATGTAGGCCCATTTCTCATTTGGCTTTATGACTGCGTGAGATTCCTTTCGGGTATTAAGTGTGTACTCTTGTTCTTTCTTTTTTTTTCGACTTCACATACTGCTCGTATGCGTATACGCATAAAACAAGTTTGCGTAACGCGTCCAAAGAAATAAGCGAGAGTATAAAGCAGTTTTTCATCGAGGATCGTGTAAGTTTGATTAATTATAGGTAGTAAGTGCGTCGCGCTTGACAATTCGAGGGACAATCATGAAATTTCTTTTTGCACTTGAAAGCCCGATTTCAATCTGCGTATAAATTATTAAAATTATCAAAGCATGATGAAAATACTGTAAATATTATATAGCGTTCGCACTGTTTCTAAATGTTAAAAAATGTATATCTTATGTGAATAACGCACGAAACGACGATTTCGCCGCTGTAAGGGACTTTGCATCGATAGGTCGTTCCGCCGCTACATCGAATTAGTAGAATAAGTCGAGTACGGAAAGACTGAAGAGTCAATATTGAAGGACATTAATTTTACAAGTTAATAAGTCTTATTTATTATACGTATCGCACTCGACTGGTAGGTGTAAGTATGTATAATTACACGTTAATGCTTTATGTCAGCAGATGTCTGGATAGGTATATAAGATAAGCAAGGCTTAAATTATTCATATCTCAGATGTCGCGTAAAATTGAAATTTCAATAAACCGACGCTACCTCCCGAGCGCCGTCGTGTAAACTTCAAGATCCGTGACTTCTCGGCTTTTGAAGTATTTTATTTCTGAACCACAGGGGACCGCGAATTAAGTTGATTCGTTGGTGAAAATACATCAGTTGGTCATCGCATTAATGAGAATCTAAACTGTCACTTAGAAATTCAAATTTCCCGCCATTATATATATGAATCAGACAAGATAATTAATTTTATTAATACATTTCCTTACGTTATAATCTACCACTTCACAAAGTCCAAATCCTAATTTCTTTTCTTTATAAAGTATTATTTAGATATTTTTGTTTTCGTGTATTATTTATTTATTATAATCCATCGGGACGAACCTATGATACAAAATAAATATAAGCAAAAATTTCGATTCGTCTTTCCGTCATATAAACGGCGGGATACTTGAATTTTTAATCGACTTTCGAACCCTCTCGATGCAAAGCGTTCCAATTTATTATACAAGGAGCAATAACGAAATTTCATCCGTCTCGCGCTGCGCCTACAAAATCCGAAGACAATAATGTCTCTTAAACGGCCTGCTCTCGTCGGTATTAGACTTTCTCTCCACCCATAGACCTGATCCCGAGCCGCCTAGCTATTACAGTCTCGGGACCCATACCTATTTACCGGCTGATATTGACACTGACGGAAGCAACGGCAGCAGCAGCGGCGGCGGCTTGGCGGAGCGTTAAAGTGGTCAAGTTGGCGTGTCTGTGTACACGGCCGGGGCGCTGTGGTTACGCCTCGCAGGAGGGCTTGATTGATTAGGCGGCTCGAAAAAATTGAACGATGATGGTCTTGATAGATTAAATTACAACTTATCAGCGGCGATATTCATAATTTCGTTAGAGACAAAGCGAGACAGAGACAGAGAACCACAGAATAAAGTAGCTCTTCCTGCTTTCCTCCCAACCAAAAGCAATTGAAAAGCCATCAGAGAGCGCTACACGTCGCCCGCGTGTCCCCGACAAATTTCCTTCCTCTTTCTCCGGCGTCGCGCGCCTCGCGACAATGCTCCCGGCCCCGCTGACGAGGCATGAGATCCTACGCTTCTTCTGCGTATGGACGCGAGGAGGGAAAAAAAAAACGAAAGCTGGAAATTCCGCGAGGCGCATCGCGCGCGCGCGCGCGCTTGCACATGCAATTAAAAGGCAACGGTTGCGTTGTATTATATACGCGCGCGTGTACACTCTCGCGTGAATTGCCGGTGTAAATAAAGCCCCGCTTCCGTCCACGGCTTACTCTTCTTTTTCTCCTTTATATTCCACTCGTCAGTGTGAGCATTATCTCTCTACGGCGAGGAGGAAAAGAGCTGCGAGTCCGCGCTGCGCTGGAACGCTAATCGATGGGAGACGAGAGAAAGAAAGAGAAAGAGAGAGAGAGTGAAAGTACCGAAGGCCAACCCTTGTGCGCATTATTATATATTGTAGGCAGAGGTTACCACACGCGCGAAGCCGGAGTAAAAAACAGCCGGAGCTTTTTCGCGCCAGCCACAGAAGACCGATCGAGGTTTAGCCTTTACGATCCTCTCGCGGCTGCTGCGAACGCGCCGCGTTGCGCAATAATCGAGCTGCGCGCGGTATATACACGCGGTTTAATTACAAAACGCGCCCGCCGCGCTCGAGCCGGACTTTATCTACTAATATAAGACACTTGTATAGAGTGACTCTGCGCGCGCGCGGAGGAAAGTTACATTACGTCGGCTCGATTCGCCGAGAGAATTTTCGTCGATGGTAAAAGGCATCGCAGAGCCCACGCGGACGAAGCAAAGGTAGATGAATAACGGGGAAAAAGCGCACGACAAAGGCTGTGACTTCCTCCTCTCCCTCTCATCGCTCCACTGAAATGGAAAACGCCTGTTACCGTCCAATTATGAGTGAGAGAGAGAGAGAGAGAGAGACGATTCATAGGGAAAAAAAGCAGAAGAGGCGCCGAAAGATTCGCACGCGTTCGTGAACTTGCTTTTCGCGCGAATAATCGCGCATTGACTCGCGGGCTCCGATCCCACAGGCTAGGCTAGCGACGGCTTTTCCCACCCGGAGGTTTGCTTTTCACGCTTTTCCACGCACTTTTCCTCTCGCGCGGATTTTTTCTTTTATCTCTCTCGAGCCGAGACTTTCCGGCTTGCTTGTTTTTTTTTCAACGACGCGAGGCGGCGTTCGCTGCGTGTCTTTCACTGCGCGCACGCGGGACGGCGCCGATGCATTGCGAACAATGAGATTCGTCAAGTCACGCTCGTGAAGAGGACGTTTTAAGGATCGAAAGCAGCGACGGATGATCGATTGTGCGGCTCGTAATTCAATAACAATTGAATGGCTTGAGATTCTTTTTCGCGGCGGGAGAAGAGAGTATATTTACGGAAGCCGCAGGTATGTGCCTGAGAGGAAAACGTAATGCAAATGTCTGTGATGTAGCTTGAAATTTCACTTTCGTAACGAGCCAGTGCTTTTAGCGGAGACTAATTCGATGTCTTTTTTTTTTATGCATCGTGTGTAGAGTCCGTTTTGTCGACACCTTACACGCGGCGAGTAAAAGTCGGGGCGATCGATCGGCTAGTTTGTCACGAAAAGGATTTAACGATTATGCGATGCGAAGATGCGATTGTTTATGGTCGATTCGTTGCTGCATATTTTAGCGGAGTTGTAAAACGCTTTACTGCTCGGGGAATTTCGTTGAATTATTTTATGGGCAAAAATAGCTGCTCTATCTGCCGCTCGTTATTGCGGAGGTTGCGGTAGCCGAATTGTAAATTGATCTGTTAGGTAGCGTGCGATGAATTTGAAGACAATTGCAAATAATTAATCTGTATAAGTAGCACTTATTGCTAGGCGAGAAGAAAGCAATTGATAATTCTACGATGATTGTTATTTGGTCGTTGAATTCAGTAATTTGCCGTTTACTTATTTACGATATTCGGAAGTTTACTTCAAGTGACAAATTCGTATGTATACAATTATGAAGTATCTATTTGCAGGGAGGTTAGGACTACCTATAATTGAAGTTTTATGCGTCAATAAAATCGTAATACTTGCATGAGTTTGGTAGCACTAGACTTTTCTTAAATATTTGTTCAGTATTCATCGCCTGTACTATCGTACGTGACATTACACAATAAATTTCAAAATATTTTAAATAAATATAGCTTAAAAGTATATAGAAAAAAATCTTTGGATAATAACATTACTTTAAATAATTAAAAAAATGTAGGATATTAATTGCAAATTTATTATCAATAGTTTGCATAAGCATATTCCTGCAACTGCACGTGTATACATTTTCTCATGTATACTCTTCAACAACTTTCTCAACTTTTTCTAACAACTTTTTATTTTTACCAAATATTTTCTTCTGACATTATATTCTTCAAATTAAAATATTTTACGTAAAATTATACAGTATGAAAAAAAAAATCTACAAACACGCCTAACACGTGGAGCGCACTATGTTCTGGGAATTGTACTCTGTATTTATGTTTTATTAATGAAAGAAAAATAATAATAATTATCAGCTTGAATTTGCGTCAATTTAGCGTCACACGTGTTTTCGTAGTCTAAAATAACTGCTTAAACGTATAACCAATAACCTCTTTTTTTACCAAAACATTTTTACAATTTTACGGAGACCCTTGTAAAATTATAAAGGAATAAGCGGAAAACTATAGTTTTGTTTTACAAACCTACTATAAAATTTCATTTTTATATTTATTTATATTTAATATTTTATATTTAAATATTACTCCGAAATCCTATCAAGTTAAGTCAGACGGTACATCGACTCTAAAATTTTTGCGTAACAATGACTTTTAATATGCAGAATATTAACTCGATTGAGCTGCACCTTAAAATATCGTTCTCAATATAAATTCTCATATCCATTCAAAAATCTCCCCTTTCAATGAAACCCTATCCAGCCGTTTTACGTAACTCCCACTGAAAAAGATCGACCATCGTTCAAAAAAAAAGGATTCCCTTTATCGCTCTTATGCAAACTTCCCTGCGAAAGAGATACCCCCGCTTGGAGTACCTTTCACCCGAGACCCTCCGCAACCAACAATCTCGAAAGGGACCTCTCCTTCCTCCTGCACTTGGAATGTACCGAGTACCCCTCCACCGGATAATAAGCCAGACACAGCAGACTATACGCGTATATACAGCCACGAGCCGTTGTGAGGAAAAAAAAAACGCGAGCGGACCGAAAGAAAGAGAGGCTTCGCGCCCCACCTTCTCCAACGTCGGGGGCCCACACGGCCTCTGGCAGTGGCAACACACGCCTAGAGTACCAGACCGGCCGGAGGAGCTCGCGGCAAGTATATAAGCGCCGGCTTGTCACCACGAATTCGCCAGAGGAGTCTTAGATTAAGGATTGTGTGGAGCTGATCAGGCCCACGCAGAGGAAACTCGAAGAAGAGGAAGAAGAGGACGACGAGACTCTCTATTGGGACCACAGAGCCCGCAATTCCAGGACGCAAGATGCGCTCAGCCCTGGTCAGTGATTTGTTATTGGTGCGAAGCTTTCGCGTCGCGCGATTTTTCAATTCTTATTTTTTTCCGCGCTCGTCGCGTAACGTTTAGCTACTCGGAAGTAAAAGTGCGCCGGACATTGAGGAGAAGTGCATCGGTTCGATATTATCGAGAAGTGACGAAGGATGCGCTTTTATTCTTGGATTATTCGTGATTGTATACGTGGATGTCAAGTGTTTTTCAGAGATAAGAGAGACGAAGGAGAAAAGTAACGACGAGCAGACGTGTTGTTCAGTTGCTGAAGTGATGTATATGGATATTTTTCGAGATATCGACCAGTGTTGCGGGAAAAAATGGGACTGGCTGGTGATTGGATCGGAATGAGTTTGTTTTTTTTTCAGGCGATGAAGTATAGTTCTTCGTGAGATCCTGAAGTATAACGGTTTCTCAATAAAATTCTTAATGCGACTCTACGTAAAATATTTTTCAAAAATGATAAGATCGACCAAAATTTTTGCCAATTTAACGGAATTATTGAAATTATAATTGCATCTGTATCAAATTGAAATTCAGTCGATCTGAAAACATAACTGTGTCAAGCTTACTGTAGAGGATTACAAAAATTTTCTAACAATAGCTTTTTTGTCAATATTATCTTTTTTTGAAAATTTTATGTGGTATACATCGCAGACCAAAAAAGTGGTATTCTATTTACTTTTCAAGATAAATATGAAAAGGATCATTTCTTAATGTGTAACATCAATTACATTCAGCTTCCGATCTAATTGTGAATTTGTCCCACTTTTTCGACTTCTGTATCGCTGTATGTCGGCTCAACGATCATAGGATCGTGAGATACCTTTTTGTGCTAGAGCTTGCATTTCGATTTAATAATCCCTTTATCTATTGAAATAACTAAAAAAAATATCTCGTGCTGATTTCAATGTACATTATATATTTCCGTTGTATTCATCTGTGCCAGAGAAAAGTGTATCGAAACTAATCGTATGACATTATAAGGTAAACGATATTATTATTTAGATTTCCTTAATCGAAAACGTGAATAACATGCAAATACTCTGCTATATTAGTACATCAGTATATTTACATATTAATAAGTAACGAAATAATTTTGAAGAAAATTTTATATACATACGATTTTTAATAATCCAAGCTAAAACTGAATTTTCGAATTTCCGAATCTTTCTGAAAGCCCAAAAAAGCACAAAATGTTGTTGAACAACCCGCAATAAAAAAAAACAAAACATTGCGAAATTCTCACTTTCCCCAAAACTCGCGCTAAACATCAATCAGCTGGCTTCACCCCGAAAAAAAACGCTTTCGAAAATACAATGAGCGTCAGTTCCTCTCTCGTCGCATCATTAATCGTTTCTCTCCAACAAGTCCACGTCTTTGATGGCACGAGGAAGAAAAGCTCGCGCTTCGAGCAACGGCTGCGATTAGTGAAGGATGATTTCTGAAAGCGTATGTAATGTGATTCGAGCGAACCTAGAAAGGTGGATTTCACCGGTCGCCTGCGGAAAGCGAATTTTTGTACTCCCGAGGCGGGTCCTACACGACGATGAATAATAATGGGATTCGAGAGGTTAATGGAGCTTCGGCACACGACGACAGCGGCCAATTTCGGCTATTCGGATTTTAATTAGGCGGTGATCTTTCTCTCTCTTTCTCTTTCTCTCTGAGTTTTACCGTGAGAATTTCAGCGGATATGCTTTTCGTCAAGTCTGTATGCGTGTGCGATTGACGAAGGAATGATATACATCTTTGATCTGTGTCACTAGGTATATCAGATATTTTATTCGAATTTTGACTCTATCGTTATGTATATGCTGTTGTTCAGAATATGAACTGTGAATGGTATTTTTTACTGATCAATACCGATTCCGTTGTTTAATTCTGCAAGTTTTTATAATATTGTTTATGAATTTTAATTCAATTTATTTTTTAATACACTGCAAGTTTTAACGAACAATTTTAACTTTTACGCTAAATTTATAACTAACTGTTATTAATTAATTGCGTAATTAGTAATGACACTTCTGGAAATTGTTTGAGGTATAAGCTATAAACGCTAGCAAGTAAAAAAACGTTGAAAAAATAAAAAATTGTTGGTTTATGTATTCAACAATTTTTTTGTGTAATTTTTTTCTATCGCCATAAAAAGTATTTTGCTTAGAGACATTATCTATTTCGGCTGATAAAATGTTGGATGAAAAAATTATGTAACTTTAATATCTTAGATTTTTATAATCTTACACAAAAAGTCATACTAAAATATATTAACATGGCGACACGGACTATTTTTGATTTTATTATCCGCAATGACCGCCGACTATCAATAATGGGGCAATTTTCCAAGTTGCAATTGCATTATTCTTTCGAAAACCGGACCGACCAAGAAACCAGCGAAGTATCATTTTCCAATTTTTTCCGAACGACTTGCACAGCCTTTCGGCCAAAACGAATGAGTAAAAGCAACAAAATATAACCGATTCACGGACCACTTACAACCCATTATAAACTCTCCGATGCGACCTGTAGAGCAACCGACACGGATATCCTTCATCCCCTTTTCGCGCGAAGAAAGAGAGAGAGAGAGAGAGAAAGGGCCGTAATCGCATTACGAAATCCTTGCACTCGGGCTTACTCAATTTACGTACAGCAGATCTGACGTAATAATTGGCCCGCGAGACGCTATCCAGACCCACACTCACGTATACACACCGTCCTCTGGGTTACACAGATTCGAGTCTCCGGTTTGCACGTATAATACACACGGCAGGATTCCACTTTCACTGGGCGCACGTGCGCTTCCTCGAAAAGCGCGCGTCTTTCATCCGGCCGCCACAGTTGATCTGACCGACTGGTACAGTTCGAAGGCATATACACACTTTCGATTTCGCCAGGAGATTATATATTTTTTTAACTTCGGTCCTTGGGACGATATTGCCTGAAAGAGAGAGAGAGAGAGAGAGAGATAGAGACAGAGATGTATACGGATATAATGGGCACACGGGGTTTTTTTTTTATGGCGATGAGGATTCACGGCTCGTTTAAGCTTCTTTTTTATACGGTTTATGGGGAATGTTAAGTTTATTATTACTTTTTTAATTTTTTTTTAAGAGAGGAAGTAGAATCTGCTTCGTTACATTTTTTACGTGCTACTTGCTTTTCCGAGCAGCGGCCGAGAGTTACGGGAACTTTTCACGGTGTGGCGCGAAAAAGGGAGGGGGGCGGGAAGGGGGACTTTGACACACCGACGCGATTGATCTCGACGGCTTCGGAGCCGCACGGACGTCTCCGTCTCGGCTGAAAAGCGCGAAATAATGCAAATATAATCGAAGGAGGAGAGATGGCTATCCGAGGGCGAAAATATGCAAATTAACGTACGGCCGTGACGTGCTCGGCGGGAGAAGGAATATAAAAGAAAGAATGGAGAGTCGAGCTTTCTGTTTAAAACGCAATGTAATAAACTGGTTGAGAGAGAAAGAGACGTGTGTAAATGCCTCTCGCTTTATTAAAAACCATTAGGAAATATGCGCATCGAAACACGTTTGCCAGTCGAAGATTTCACTTTTCTCCCGACGCCTCGTACGCGCCTGCGCGTACGTCTGTTTTATTTGCGTTAACGGAAGTATTATCAAATTAGCTACGGTGATTAATCGTTGATGGGAATTTTTTTTCTTTTTCAGATTTTATTGGGGTGCCTGTTTGTCGCCTCCGTCGCTTTCGCGGAGCCGATCAGGGAAAAGAAGGAGTGAGTAAATCGAATAACTCTTTGATATCGGCGCTTAATTTGAGGAAAAATTAACTCCCGAATTTACATTAATTTTAAATTAATTTCCTTAGCTAAAATTTTTTTAAATCATTGCTTTTAGTTGAGAATACGAATTAATAAACTTAAATGCAGAGTTTTTTTTCGTAAAGAGAATACGACAATGTAGATGCATTCGCTTTTTACGTTAGTCACGACTTATTCACGTTGTATCATACATGCATATTAGAAACTAATATGACCTATGACTTTTTTTCAAATAGTAGTGACGAAGCAGACGGTAAAGAAAAAATAATCAGAAATTTTATTTCAATATCAATTTCGATAGACAGAGGTGGTATTTAAATTGTCGACGTCTCATCGTCAGCAAAAGCCCCTTGTTATACGCTTATGTTTTTATTTACGTAATGCATTGTACTCTTATAACGATAGCCTATCAGTATAGGTATAATATAATAAGATTTTCCAATTTAGTTATTTGAATTATCGTTAGAAATTAACTCATCGAGCTAAAAACATCATAGAATTAAAATAAAATAGTTAAAATTGCTATAAAGAATGTAAGTCTTTGCATTTTGAAGGAATATTGCAAAATTAGAGCAATAAGTGTAATAGCTTTTGAAATTTCACTTTCACATTATCGAAACAAGTATGTCAGTATGACAATAATAATATAATAGCAATTAATATTCTAATTTTCTTGTACTTACTTGTTTATTTATAACACTAGAATATAGCATGACACGCAATATAACGTATTATAATAAAGTATTAACTTAACTATAATATAAACTAACGTCCTATGCAGACGAGTATTTTAAGTTACTCGTACGTAGATCCAGTACTAAACTGTAACTAATATCCTGCGTAGCAAATATAAATAACAAGGCCACGTACTTTGCACTTTCAGGCATCTGCAGATCCATTTACCGAGAAAATGCTTTTTGATTAGACGTTGTAAATGGAACTTTCAACAACATTTAAACGGTTTTATTATTCTTTGACTCAGTCTATATCTTTGGATACTTTTATAGAGTTCTGAGCTCTTCAAGCAGCGCATTAAAGATTTTTATTGCTACCCATTCACTATATTTGAAACTAATAGTCTTATTTATTCTAGGCAAATTCAGCTCTTTGTTTCTCATAATACTTTTTGAACCATTGAGTCTTTCTTTGAAATAATTATAGAAGGCATAACAAATATTCAATTAGAAAAGTTACTTTAATTTTCAAAGCTTAATAATTTTTTATAGTTTATGTTAGTCGTATAGTGACACTGTATGACTCTGAATATTATCGGACGTGTCGCGAAACAACAATATGCAAAGATTAATAAAATATCGATAAAAACTTCTGTGCAGGTCGTGCATGACTTATATTATAATAATTATAATTGTAAAATTTTTTGCGTTCATTTAAATAATTAAACAATTAATAGCAAAACGATTCACGGACCTATTTCGAAATAACCTTTGTATATACGTTGTACTCAATTAACTGCGAAAAGTAGCACATTTCTTCTTTTAATCTTAGATAAGTGGAAAACAGCACATTTCACATTTTCCTGTCTAACTCGATGAAAACGAGCTCAATCAAGTTGAAATTTTCATCGTTCGCAGCTGCTACCGTGTATTATTTTAAAGCCGTAAAACTCCATCTATGACCATAAGATTAGGTACAAAAATTCGAAATGTTCGTGTTTTTACAGCAAAAAGGATAATTTATAAGCAACTACCTTAAAAGAGCTGCATCATAGTTTACCCTGTAAAATTCCACTATATTTAATTGACTATATTTCTCTCAATGAATTGGGGAATATACTTTTAATTATTATTCACTGAACGTAATACTTTCACATTTTGTTTGACTCATATATAATCGTAACAATCGCTCCTAGACAAGCTTGAGTAACGATTTCTAACATTTGCTCTAGATTTTTCTAAAAACTGAAACTAATTCTGTAATACTCTTAGAAAAATCATTAAAATTTTCCATCTTGCACGTATGATAAACACTGTAAATATCCACACGATCGTCAGTAAATAAAAATTGTGAATATACTTTTTTTTCCAAGGTAGGCAACTGGTTTATAATTTACGATTTAATAGGCCGTCAAGGGAGGATACATTCTCCTTTTACCTTGGTTTTTACTCTGCTATAAACCGTATGAGGTGTCTTTATAATTTACTTCCAGATAATAAGGTAAGCCCGGGGAAGTTGCCTCACTCGCGTAAAAAATTGAAACGAAAAGTATACAAATGTGCGAAATACAACTTTTATCGTTTGATTACGAACAGTATACAAATTCCTAAAAACCAGTACAATCCTAAATAGACTGTTTAAATACCACATGTGTTTGGTATAAATGGAAATGATATTAAAAAAAAATCATTAGAAATAATTTTAATAAACTAACGTTGAGCAAAAATTGAAACCAGTCTACACTATTTCTAAATATAGATTCTAAAATAAATGAAGTATCCCTTTTATGGAGTAAATAGTTTGCAAAAAAGCAAGATATGGTTTTATGGTGTCTATTATCAAAGCTAGCATTTTCCTTTGGTTTACCTTGTAACAAGTATAGTATAGCTTTTGTTGAAATAGCTGTTGTATGCACGTTCTATGATTTAACTTAACAAAGGGCTTCTGGTGGTAAAATTGTAATAAATAAGCAAACAAATCGAACCTGCACCTAATGCTAAAAACAGCCGAAACTAATAATTATGCAATCAACCCAACCCACAGAGCACCACTCTCCTCGTATGGACCACCATCGACTTCCTACGGCGTTCCTGCCGCCGGAATAAGTGACTCGTACGGGACACCATTGTCCCCACCATCCAGTAGTTACAATGGTCCAGCCATCAGTTTTGCTCACACCACATCTCACTTTGGAGGTGGCGGCAGCAGCAGTTCTTTCGGTAGCTCCAGTGCCCTTAGCCACATCTCCAATTCTTATGGAGCACCGGTGCCCTCGAATTCTTACGGAGCACCAGTGCCCTCGAATTCCTACGGAGCACCAGCTCCCTCGGACTCATATGGGCCACCCGTGCCCTCCAACTCTTATGGAGCACCCGCGCCCTCGGACTCGTACGGTCCACCAGCTCCGCAGTACGGCCCTCCCGCTCCTGTTTACGGACCACCAGAGCAGAAGAAACCCTCCGGCCGATGGGAGAAGAAGCTCACGTGGAAGCAGGAGTGGCAGAAGGTCTGGAAGACCCAGAGCAAGATGACCTGGAAGCAGGAGTGGAAGAAGGTGAAGATTCCGGTGTGGAAGGAGGTGCAAGTACCCCAGTGGAAGGAAGTCCAGGTGCCGGTGTGGAAGAAGGTGAGAGTTTGCACGATGCATTAAGGTGAAAGTTAGTATCTCGCGGACGTTTACGGCTGCGTAATGATTGTACACGAAAGATTACGCTGATGCTTATACGAGCCTGGACTATCAATTTCAATGCTGGAATGTTCGCGCTTATGACCAGGCCATTTTTATCGGGATCAACGCTTTCTACTTGAAAATAACGCTTTTCAGGTGCAGAAGCCGGTCTGGAAGGAGATTCAGGTGCCAAGCTGGAAGGAAGTCCAGGTGCCTGCCTGGAAGAAGGTCTGGAAGCCAATCTGGAAGGAGGTCCAAGTGCCAATCTGGAAGGACGTCCAGGTGCCCGAGTGGAAGAAGGCCTGGGTACCGGAGTGGATCAAGATCGGCATCCCCGGCGAGAAGCATCTCGGCACTGATCAGAACGGCTGGCAGTACACCAGCCACGATCTCTGGAAGAAGAAGCTCATCTGGAAACCTGTGTGGAAGAAGGTCTGGCGCAACGAGAAGAAGCAGGCCTGGTCGACCGAAAAGAAGCTCGAGTGGGTGCCCAAGTGGGAGCAGGCCTGGAAAACCGAGAAGAAGCAGGTGTGGAACACGGACAAGAAGCTAGTTTGGAAGGAGGAGTTTGTTCAGGCTTGGGAGAGCCACAAGAAGAAGGTCTGGGTGAGCGAGAAGAAGCAGTTGTGGAAGGACGAGTGGAAGAGCAGGTGGGTACCGGCCTGGAAACAGGTTCAGGTGCCGGAGTGGAAGCAGGTCTCTAAGCCGGTCTGGGAGAACGTCTGGGTGCAGGATCAGAGCCACGACGAGGGATACAAGTACTAGAAAACGCTCGGAGAGACTGTGGCGCTAATCTGTTTGCGGTCTCTCTATGTCGTGCTGTAAGTTTGTCGACCTGCGCGAACGTTCTGTGAGTACATTGAGGAAGCTTCTGCTGTGATCCCAGGTATACCGCGACTGTATACCGCGCTACAGCAGACGCTTCGATTGGTCGTCGAGCCCCGAGTTACCATTAGAGAGATTAGTCGCTCGTTCAACGGAATGGCGATGACGCGAAGCGAAGCCAGTTGCAACAATTAGACTTGACGATTTCCATGAGCCCGCTGCATCACACTGCAGGGGGACAAATTGGCCGGTCAGTCTTAGTTAAGGATATATATGGCGCTATGTGCGTACATCATCGTGACCACATGCGCGTCGTGACTTGCGTATATATGCAATTATTATTATTATTATTATTATTATTATTATTGTGTACCCACGAGCTGCTATTACGTTTGTCCCTGTTTCCCCTCCCCACTGTAAATAACTTGTGTCAAGTAACGCGAGGTGTGTTTATTCTAGCTTCTAGTGTTCTACATGTGTAATGTTTATATTAATTTTTGTACAATCGCAATTATTATTTTTGTATACGAAATAAATACGAAACTCTTTTTTATACAAAAAGGAATCAATGTGCGTAAATGCGACACGACACTGCATTGAAAGCGAACGTTTATATACCGCAGACGATTATAGCGATCTTGTAAACAAGCCGAGTGGCAATTATGAATTATATGGGAAAACAGATCGACTGTAGGAAGGAGATTCTTATCGGCAGCCGCGGGAAGTCTACTGCGCCTCGTAATTTTCCTATAACGAGAAGACACATTAATCCCATGGCTTTGCGCGGATGTGAATTTTTCTTGGCCAATTATATCACGAGCATTCGCTATACTGCGCGCGGAGTAGAGTATGTAAACACGATGTGGCCGAGATCGAGCGTCGATTTTCCGCCTCTGGAAATTTCTACGACAGTCCTTGGCGTATCGCGGCTACATTGCACGACTGTTCGCTATATGCGGCGCAACGTCCTTGCGAATTTTCGTTGCACCCGCGAGTGAAAACGAGCGGCGGCGGCGGCGGTATAGCGCACTTTCGTACAACCACGCCAAATTACGACGAGAAAACAAAAAATAGCTGGCGCTCGCAATACCCCGCCGCGGCTTAAGAAACTCCAATTTGCATGTAACGACGTAGCGAGCGGCTTCCGGTCTTCCTCGCGCGGTGGCTTCTCAAGGCGTTGTATAGGGTCTCGCTGCGTCGACCTTGGATCCTAAATTACGCGTATTTTTCCCGGAGTCGTGAATCGCGCGCATGCGAAGCGAGTCCTATATATGTATATGCACGTAAATTGCGCGCGTGCGCGTCTCGCAATACGTGCACTGCTGTAGACAAACGAGAGACAGAGAGAAATTGGAATCGGGCACGTCGGAAAGTTACGGCCTATCGCGAGAGTAAGTAATTGTTCCGCGAAACGCCCGAGTTCGTTAGGGGGGGCTTTCGAAAAATCCCGCCGCGCGTTTTATCGGCCTGTTAATTTTCCAAGAATTTCTCCGGCAGTTTTTGGTGAAAACGATATTCGTTTATATATACATATTGTTTCTAATTCCTTGGGAAAATAAAGGCCTCTCGTGACTGTGAAAGCTGCCGCTGCGGCGGACGAAATAATTTTCGTTCGCGCGCGTGCGCGAAGGAAAACGTGTGTATGAAGGATCGAAGCCGAAGCGTTGTCGAGCGCATGCAGCCTCGCGATATCGAATCTGTGTCAATCTGCCGCGGAAAGCGAAGGTATTCCGCGTTCACATATATACGTTCGTGCGGTTCGTTGGCTTCGGATATGCAGAATTTCGAATTTCCCGCCGAATAAAGATGGCGAAACGACGGATTTGATTGCGTAATATATATAGGGACTCGGAAATTCGCGAAAATCTGCACTGCGAATATTAAAATTATTTATTCATCTTGGACAATGTACAATCGCCATTACTTGTCTTTTTTATTAACCTGCAGTCACATATTCCGACGCGAAATTCGAATTTTCAATTGCAGCTCCTCCGGGCTATTATATACCTGAAATTGAAATTTTTAAATTAACAAATCCTCCGGCGAAAAGAAAGTAAACCGGGAATGTACTTCTGCCTCGTACTGTATCCTTAATTGAGCGAGCTCATAAGCCTTCGAAAGAAATGTTGAGCGAAGCGCAGGATATTCAAGTGCTCCTCTCATCGCGGTTTGCCCGGAGGCACTCCGGGGTCGTGTTATATACCGCGATATGTACAAGCGTCTCTGTCTCTTCCTCTCGGGTCGGTGGAGGGAACCGGTGACCTTACTTTCTCTCCGCCGCGTCTATACGGCCCGAGACTCGTGAGCTAGAAGTACATAGTGCACACGGCGGCTCTCGCGCGGAGAGAACATAAAAGCGGAAGTGAGTTCCCCGCGATGCATCGCGCCTCCGGCACGAGGATATAACATAATAATATATGTTCGCGATAAATGATTGCGGCTTTTACGCGCGGATCGGCATATAGAAATTTTCCTCGGCTAAGTTTGACGGGTTCGTGCCCGCGGTATAGTAGTGTGTGCACAAAGTGAGTTTTTCGACGGGGGTGTTGGCGGCGCTTTGCGAAATCATCGCTCTCGAGAAAGTTCATAAATTTCGCGCGGGAATGTTTTTCGAGTCGCGCGCGTATAGAGACGCGCACAATGAGGCGTGATTTATCGGTTTTCTTGCGCGATATAACGCACGCGTTTGCCGCGCTGTGCGATTATCTCTCGCGTACAAATTTTATTTCTCGAAGCGAGTCGAGTAGCGCGAATAGCGAGTCGTCTGTACACATGTAGAAATAGTCGAGGGTAGCAATAAAATTTAATATGCTTACGTATATGTGCTTTTGCATTGGAAATCGCGATTACCGCGGAAGATTTCGCTGGCTTTGTGAAGCTGATAGTTATTAATTGGAGAAGCTATAACGCGATTACGTATACGACGCGTTTAGCGTAAGCGAAAACGCCTTATACACTAATTAATTCGGCGAGAGACACGAGAAAAGTGTGCATTGCACAAGCCGTCTGCGGCTAAACTTATATAGAAACGGCGAGCAAAAATTCCGTCTCTGTTTACTCGCGCCTCGAGACGAAAAATCTCTAATACTCCACTTATGCAAATCGCGAATTTCACCGTTAACAAAGAATCGTATAGCCATTGACGCAAAATATGCCTCTCATCGAGCGTCTCACCGGCTACTCAACTTTTTCTTTATTTCTACGCTCGCATAAGCCACAGACACGAGACAGTCAAGAGACGCAAAAGTTGCGAGAGTCTTCGGCGCGCCATTGAATTTCAGTGAAACTCTTTTCTCGCGTTTCCCGTTCGGAATCTAAGCCTGTAAATAGAGATGCGCTTAATTGATGATAATTTTGCGTATTAGGCTCGTCTTTAATTCTATGGACGATTATGTGGAACCATAATGCATCCGTTAAAGCTTGCTATCGGTGAATCTACAAAGGAATCTCTCAAACAACTTTGAGTTAATGCGCTTTTTACGCATTACGGCGTGGGATTTTCTTCTTCTGTTGGCGCGTGTACCTCGCGGAAAATCTAAGCGCGAATTCCTCGAGCGAATTTAACATTTCGTAAA
The DNA here is from genome assembly GCA_018906965.1 of Philotrypesis tridentata. Lineage (NCBI taxonomy): Eukaryota > Metazoa > Arthropoda > Insecta > Hymenoptera > Pteromalidae > Philotrypesis > Philotrypesis tridentata. The sequence goes on from JACCIB010000002.1 coordinate 8,833,244, forward strand.
AGGATATAGCGAGAGATCCTCGGAAAATAAATGTATCATAAAGCGAATATTAACTTGACACTTTATGATGTATCTTCGATTGCAATGGAAAGCGGGGAATCATTCAGAATTACTCATAGAAAGCTGTGACGTAATATTTTATTAATTTTCACGGTATCAAAACAGTCACAATGATACGCGTAAAAGTAATTATATAGCTTGTACGCACAATAATAATTGAAAGTAAATAGAACCGATGCTTCAGGAGATGACGCGGCAAATGCTTCGTTAAGCTGCGATGGATTTCACTGAATTTTCACACTTCTACCTATCTCTTTCTCGCTGTTAAAACAAATGAGTACTTGATATTTAACAAAATATATGAGTGCTTAAATAACTTTTCATAAGCGCAAGTACTTAAGAAAGTGTAGTTCAAGTATTTTTCTTTAAGTAGCTGTCTTATCTTAAACTGTTCTACTTAAAATGCAAGTACTTGAAATTGTGTACTTAAGTAGCGTGTCAAAAATGCATTTTCTCTATTTCTTTCACTACAAGTATGTTTTTAACAATTTTGAAAATTCGTTAACGTCAGTCATGTCATATTATTTCTTTTATCCGTAATATCACAATTTTACAGTCATTATTAAATTTTTAGAACAAATCAATAGCAGACCTCAAGCATCCTATAAAAACCGTTAAAATATTGTTATTATGAACAATTTTTGTACTTAGTGCAACTTAAAAACAAAACTTATTTTTGCTTAAAACGTAAATGTTAATTATACATCGTTTTTATTAACTGAATTAAAGCGATAAAAATATATACACTAATTATACTTCTACTTAATATTACTCATTATGTTATTTTACTATACATGAATCACTGATTATAGACACTTCAATGGCATAACGGTGATTCAAGTGTAGACCTAATATGCATATCTATGCATTAAATAAGGTAAACCACAATTACTTATTAAGCGAATGACAAGGTTGGTGAAATGCTTCGATATACTCACACGTCTCTTAGGGACGTTTAATAAATATTTTTAGACAACCGAAAAAAGAAATGACGCACATGATAGGTATATTTTCACGCTGACAAAAGCGCAATACTTCTTTGAATAATTTTACAACCCCCTGGCGTAATCGAATTACACGAGTACACCGCCGAGCCTGTAAACATCAGAATCATGCGCAAATGCCCCGCGCCAAGACTTAGAGCGTGACTCTACGAAAGGCTGCGGTCGCTCGTAAAAGCGCAAGTTCACCGCACGCGTAATTGCTATAAGGCGACGCGTCCGCAAACATCCGTAAATTTACGCGCGCCGCGACTGCGCTCGCAGTGAGACGACTCGCGCGCTTTTTTTTATAATGCCAAAGCGAAAATTTACGGCCTCTAAATCGATTTCGCAGAAAGTTCAGTGTAGCTGGCTCTTTCCCGTTGCACATATATACACACACACACACACACGGGTATACACGTTCGGAAAGGTGAAATTGATTCGTTCGCGAAACTCATCGATTATAATTATCGAGCGTCCGTACATTTGCCTAATTGATTGGCCGTGAATGTAGAAAGTGACGAAACTTAGTGCATCGCCGCTTCTTCGCGACGTCTTATAATATATTTATGTATATATAGAAGCCGAAAGCCGGCCGATAAGCGCGTGAGAAACGCGAACGCGGAAACTTTCGCGTGCGTGCGACGGTCTACGATTACGTTACTTATACCTATACAAGTATAGAATCGAGTACGATATCGTATCGAGTGGGGAGATCGCTTCGTGGCTCGTCGATTTTGCAAACGCAATCGATGTATATCTATATCCGGATGAAAATCGAATTAAATGATTTTCGCGCGTACGTATAGCGCAATCGAGCGATGCAGAAGCTATTAATAAACGGTTATGGATATAGTCGAGCAATAAATACGTGTGGCGATTATGAGCTCGCAATTTTCTCGAACATACGGCGGTGCAGAAAAGCAGGCGCTTCCTCGAGTCTCCGCGTCGAGTGTTACGAGCTCCGAGTTCGAGAGAGAAATTAGCTATCCAATATTGCCTCTTTCTTCCTGGCTTGTATATACGATATCGCGGCGGGAGCGTGTTAAGCAAAATCCACTCGTAATCGGCCAGAAAAGGAGCTATCGGCGTCTTTCCTTCCTGGTACTTTCTCACTCGCCTAGACACAAAGAGTCTTCTGTAGCGATGAAGTTGTGTGTACATATGCGCAGTGGGAAATGGTGTGTCTAGGCTCGAGCGACCCGACGATCAAAGGAAAAGTAATTCAAATTTCGCGCCATAATCTGTGCTGGCGAGAACAAACGATTTACTTTTGACTGTCGGTGAAAATGAAACGGGGGTATATCACGAATTTCTCACTGTGCCTTGTGCAATCATCCAGAATTTTAAGAATATTGCATTTCGCATACTCGCGAGTATCTCGTGAAACGGGATAGTAACGTCTCGGAATCTTAATGTAGAATCTAAATGCTCCCGAGCAGGATCACGGTTTATTACAGCAATGAACTTCAAGATGTTATTTTATTATCCCACGTGCAAGCGAATCAGGCGTTTTCTCGTCCTTGCCATATATATATCTTGAGGCGCGAAAATAATTTGCATTGACGCTCGACTTACAGGGGCCTCATCCTCGAGAGAAAATCGTCGTTCTTGCAAGCACATAAAATTTGTACGAATGTTTAGCGCTCTGATAACTCGCGAACAATAACCGCGTCGAATCTCCATATCTATATTATATATTGAGATAAGGAGCACAAAAGAAGCACTATAAAATCTCGATCGTCGAAATGTTGCGAAAGATGACACGAGAGACAAAATTTCTGCGACAAAAAGAATCTGTATAGATTTTCCCTGCGCAGCGCTTTTACTGCGGACTGTACCAGCAGCGCAACTATGCCATGTGTGTACGCGCGCGTATATCTCCAGAGGGAAGGGGACAAAGCTCTCGAGTATTTCCTTAGCTTAGAGAGCGAGAGTGTACAGCGTTATTTACACTGACGCGCGCGCAAGAGTGAAAGTTCACCGGTTGCACTTGTTACTTCTCTCCCGTTGCAGCGCATATATATGGTATACACATGGAAGCGGCCTTAGACTTGGTATACCGCCGGCCGATATGTTGCGAAGAGTTAGAGAAACAGACTGTTGCGCTCGCGCCAATCGCTCCCACGCATAAGCATTAGAGCTTATTTTCTCCTCTCCTTCGTTTAATTACGAATTAGTTCAGTGGATTATTTTTGAAGATAAAAAATATTCCAAAGCGGAAAGCAAGAGCCGCGAAGAAAAATTCGAAAGAAGTGAACCGCAGCGAAGCCAAGACAATATACTCCGTTGACTCTGTCCATTACGGTTTTCCCCGTAAATCAGGCGCGCGCGCGCGAGGTACTTCCGGCGCGCAAACTCGACAATATCGCGGCGTAAATCACGCCTCGGCGATTTACGACTCGCGGCGCTTCACACACGTCGCCCGCATGATTGCCGGCTAATTTATTGCGCAACTCCCCAGGCGCGGACCGAACGAGTTGATTATTCGGGGACTACCGTTAACGGCCTCGGTGTGTCTGTGTGTCTCTCTGTGGTCTCCGTCAGTTAGTTAGCGGAGTTAGTATCCGTGTGTACATTAACGTCGCGCCTGCGTATATTGCACGTATGCGTCGACGAGCGTTTCCGTATATAGCGGAGTGAGAAATGATCGAGCCGATCGGCTCGGGTATATTTCTGTGCGCAAATGAAATTGTTCGGATAACGAGTTCAACGTTCGTAAAGATTTGTTTTGTGCGCACACTTTTGAAAGTAAAAATTTGTATTGCATTTGTTAGCCATGCTGTATATACTTTTACGCTATATAATTGGTCCATTATATGAGAACGTGCGCATTGTCGTGGCCCGAATCCGAGAGTATGGGAAAACAATTAAAATTTTAAATGCGTTATACGCAGTCTTTAGGCTTATTTTCTGCTATTCTCAATACTTTCGAATAAAAATATCGAGTAAATTGCTTTCCTGCATTCGGACCATGACAAACTATTAGTGTAAGAGAGTCCAATCGCTTCAAATTTCCCTCTCCAACAATTTCGGTATCAAATGAACCGAGAATTTTTTTTTCGCCAATCTAACTTCGTTACAAACAAGTCCCTTTACAAACAAACAGCCCGTCAGTGCGATGTCTAAAATATACAATTATATATAAAAAAAGTAAAATAAAGGTTACGGCGCGTTGTCGCGAGAATATAGAAGAGAAATTGTATAGCTCAAACAAGTCTCCGAGAGCTTCGCCGAGATTATGCAAGCCAAGTAGTACCTCGCGCCCCGACACTTGAACGTCGAATGTCGAGGCCGAGCCGGTGCTCTTGGCACTTAAAGCCGGCTATCCCCTCCTGCGCTGCGCTTCCTCTTTCACTCTCGCGCGCGCGCAAAGCCGGTCTGCAGCCGACGAGGATCCCGCTATGCATCCCCTCCCGCCATCCAGGCAAATATACCGTACGCAGCGCCGTTGCTTTTCTTCGAGAGCTCGCTACTTTTTTGCTCGCAGAGGTGAAAGAGGCACGGGCTGCTGTTGGCTGACCCCTGGCGGAGAATTCGCCAAGCTGGCGCGGCGCTGGCGTTTCGGAAATTGCCGTGTTTTTGCGCTACGCGGCGACGTCGAGGGTGTCAGAGGATGGATTTGAGGATTGAAAAATCGGTATTAGGTTGGAATTTTCGCGATGGAGAATATGTGTGCTTTTTGAGAAAAAAAATCTTCTCTTTGAGGAATTATTTGAGGAATACTGAGAGGTTCTTTCAATGCGCGTATATTATACCGTATGCGCGCACGTATCGAAGAGCTAGATCTGTGAATTTTATTTTCTCGGCTATATATAGCGCAGACCCAATTTGGGTCTGAGCATTGAAGAGCACTCTGGCTATTTCTATTTTAAAAGTGCACGCCGATTTCCAGGTGAACGGTATAGTAATTGGAAAATAATTTTGGCTTAAAAAAGTTTTCTACAATTTAATGCAGAAATTAGTTAAAAAATAAAAGGAAATGAGAAAATATTGCTCCTAAATTGCAGATAACTTTTTAAAATCGTAATTATATTTCATCTGGAAATTATATGTTCTTAAAGCCGATATAGCATAGAGTAAAAGTGCTCTTTAATGCCGAGAAACAAAGCAAGTCCGTGGCAGTTAAAAAAAATAAAATTCACGTATCTTGCGGCCTTCGAAACCTTGTCGACAGATGTACGGCATGTATGTACATGAAAATTATTTTACGACAAAGTTTTTCTATACGTTCCCATCGTCGTCTTTTTGTTGTATATTCATCTTCGCGGATCCGTGTACACTTTAAAAATAATCTCGAGTACTAAAGTAAGATATTATCGAAAGTTCTGTGTAGAATATATACATGTCTCACGCACATAAATATCGCCCGTGGTCCGAAAATTCATGGAACACAAAAAATCGTTTCATTTTGCAGATGAAAAAATTACTTATCTGGCTATTGTTGAGAGGAAAGCCAATTCGAGTCCGCGTAATTACAAAGGTCGAGAAACTTTCGATCTTACATAGGCGTCACGCAAGACTCGAAAGGTTTAACACATCAAGCGGTCGCGCAAACAATAGAGGCGATTTTCTTCTCTGCAATTAATGGTCTAACCACAAGTTACAGGTGGGACGCGGCTAATTTATTGGAATCGCAGCAGTCGCGCACGAGCAAACAGTCGGCCTTGAACAAGTTGTAATTTCACGCCATGAATCAAGTTGATTCCATTTTTCTACGTTTATTCAATAAATTTCTGTTCACGTCTCATTTCGAGAAAATGCAGATTCATCGCCAGTTCGTGCACAGTGTCTATGTACACCTAATCGCGCGTTGGAGCTACGATATATATATCTATACATGTGTGTGTATCATTTCGAGAGTATATATATAATGAATCGCAAAGCACGTGCGATAAGGATCTATGATCGATTGCGCGACTCTTTTCACACACACACACACACACACACACACACACACACACACGAGAGAGATCGATTAACGTAACGATGCCATTAATCACGCTCAATTACGATTTAATGAGCGTAAGCCTCGACTTTATACTTTTCTCTCGCTATCTGCGCCCGAAAGAAAAAACGAGGTATTACAGATATGAGCTCTCGCGCGAGCGGCGAACAATTCGAAAAGCATAAGTCTCGCATTTTCCAATATATCGTACTCGCGGAGACAGGCATCCGCATTCCCCCGCGGAATTTCACTCGGCATCGCAGCCATAAACATATCAATCCTCAGCTTCTTTTCTTCCTGCGTATATACAGTGCACGCGCGAATGTACACACATTTATATATCTATATATCTGTAAATGCACACACACACACACAGCACATGTATCTACATAAAACTGCAATTGCGCAGCTCTATACGCGGGCTTCCCGGGACAGGCTCCGAGATTATTTTTCACGAGCCGCGGAGAGAAATTCAAATTGTATTATACATCATGGTCAAGGCGCTCGGTTACGCGCTCGCGCGCTTTCCCATATAAAGGGGTGTCCGCGCCTGCGGAAAATCCCGACCGGCGAAAACTAGACGCGCGCGTATATGCGCGTATGCGCACACGCGCGGGCTCGAAAGTCACTCGTTCATGCCTTATGTATGGCGTCGAGCGAGTTACTCAATAGAAAGCGGCCGCACGCTCGGCTTTTCGCGCATCTCGCGCGGCCGCCGCGTAGCTCTCGTGTACGTGTGCATATTTCGACGGCGTGAGAAGCATTTGGAGCGCTCGCGGACTGCAACCGTGTGGGTGAATCCGTGTGCGAGTGTACACGCATATATCTGCCAATCAATTTCCTATAGGTGTATATATATATATATATATATATATATATATATATATATATATATATATGCGTAAACGGGTAACGGCGTGTAATGCCGAGCGCGCGACGCTGATTTACGACTGTCGGTGGAGAGGAGAATTTCTTAGCGACGCCGCGGACTTGATTTGGATGGATACGTGCTATACGGAAGATGAATCATCTGCGTCGCTGTAACGACGACTTTTGAAATATTGAGCGCGTCGTATATATCTTTTTTTCTATAATGGCGATATACGGGAGATTCGATGAAATCAGTGTATAAGGTGGATTTCGTTTCACGCTGTATTGATGTTCGCGCTATACACGTGCGCTGTCGCGTCTGATAAAGCGCAACGCTCTCTTTAATTGTGATATAAACGTGTGCGCGCGATTATACGGAAAAGGCGCTCTCCGTCCGTTTATTGCGCGAGAGAAAAAGAGAGAGAGAGAGAGACTTGGAAGAAAATTTCAAGATCCGATCTTTGTCTCTTGCGCGCCGACTGTAACCAGTTTTTTTTCGAAGCAGAGTCTGCTCGTTGACTGCCGAGTTGACTAATGAGCCTTACTTCGTAAGATACAGCTTGACGTGTCGGCGAGTTGAAATTTATCTTTGTGCATTGGTAATAATTTTTGCTAAACGCCCTTTTTGAATTAAATCTTGAATGCGCGGTGACGAAAGGAGATATAATTTGAAGTATATAGCTGTGTGCTTTTCAGCGTGTTTTTTTTAACTTCGTTTCATTTCCTTTAACCAATGTAATTTATTAGATAATTAAGTCTTCTTAATACGCATTTTGTGCAAAGTTTCACGCAAAAAATATTTTAAAAAATATTTATTTTAAAAAAAGTTTATTTGTGTGCAATTGACTGAATTGTATTATTTTAAATTAGATGATAACAGCTTGAAAAAATCAGAAATTTTAGAATAGTTCTCTGGAGATCTTAGAATGGATTGTAATAAGGTGTACCAAAGAATCCATCCTAAATTTTTTTTAATATAATGTTAAAAGAAATGAGTTCCAAGATAGGTAGACCGTCATTCTCGAGTACAAGCAAAATCAATCATCGAAGTGACACACTCTCTGAGACAAAATGTCCCACAATGCTGAATTTTTCATGAAACATATACATTTAAAAAAAAGTAATATACATCGATAATAACTCCTGTTCTACTGGACCATCATCTGCGTCCTAGCATTAGCGACGCTAGCTTTTTATTTCGATGCATAATATCTCAGTCTAAATTTTCCTCCGATTCAGTCCCCAAAACCATTTCCATCTGCACGACAGACTCTGTACAGAGGCACTTCGTACGTGCGATGCAATATCCTAACGCTAATAAGGTTTGTCGCGGTACACGCCTAATTGACTATTTGGCTCGTTGCAAAGACTTTTACGCGCAAGCGACAAACGGCCTTTGCACACGCTAGCTTATGAATATTACAGTCGTTACCAGCGCAAACTTGACAGTCTTCGCGGTAATGACGCATAAATTACCATAAAAAGCTGTCGATTTCCTTGCGCCGAAATATACAAAACTCTTGGTAATGCGAAGCGTTGCCAGTAGCCAGTGTGCTGAACATAAATGCTAATGCCAAGATCTTCTCGATCCGAACACCGCATGTATACATGCGCGTATTTAATGGGTCTTTATAACAACGCGATTACAGCTTTGCTTCTGGAAAATTTGAGTCTCGGTTGCTTTGTGTACTACGAATCTAACGACGTTACTTTCTCGAATATGGACGCATATTCGTGTATCCACATGAACGCATACCTATATGAGTCATTCCACGGGATACTGGAAACTTCTGGGGGCCCCGACTACCGAAAAATTTTGGGTAGGGCACACTTACCAGACCTATTTTTTCTGATTTCTGGGACCCCTCCGAATAAGAAACCGTGCGAGCTGCATCATTATCGGTTGCCACCCGGGTTTCCGATCGAAAAAACGCAAAAATGTTCATACATTTTCTTTTGCATTTTTACTGTTGAGCGCATTATTTGTGTACTGTGAGTCCTATGGGACTTGCCGCTATACTTTATATATACAGAACGAAAGTGCAGCTCAAGAGCTTTAAATCGAGCCTAAAATTTTTAAAATCGGATGTTCCGGTCACGAGTTACGCACGCTTCAATACTGCTAACTCTTTATAGGGCTCTCGCAAAACTAATCGATTTTCACTTTTTTTTTCAAATCCTCGAAACTTTTGATCCAGTGACTCGATTTTGAAGTTTAATAGCTTAAATTAAAGCTCTTTTCCTCAACTTTACGATTTTTAGATCCAAAATTGATTTTTCTTATCTGTTGAGCTATATATATGCGTTCAGAAAACTAATCCGCTTTAGAAGCATATATATAGATCAACAGATAACAAAATTTTAATTTAGGCCTAAAAACCAAAAAGTAGAGGAAAAGAGCTTTAATTTGAGGTATTAAACGTCAAAATCGAAGCATTGGATCGACAGTAATAGGGATTTGAAAAAAGGGAAAAATGTCTGGTTTTTGGAAAAATCGAGCTGTTTCGTGAAAGTCAAATCAAACCACTTTTTTCAAATGGTCATAAATTTTGATCGAGTAATTCGATTTTGACGTTTAATAGCTTAAATTAAAGCTATTTTCCTCAACTTTTTGAATTTTAAGTCAAAATTCAAATTTGATATATAGTGAGCTATATATATGCTTTCAAAGAACCAATCGGATTTAGAAGCATATATATAGCTCATTACAAAAAAATATTTGTATCAACAAAAAAGCTGAGGAAAACAGCTTTAATTTAAGCTATTAAACGTCAAAATCGAATCACTCGATCAAAATCTATGACCATTTGAAAAAAGTTGTTTGGTTTGACTTTCACGAAATAGCTCGATTTTTCCAAAAACCACACATTTTTCCCTTTCTTCAAATCCCTATTACTGTCGATCCAATGCTTCGATTTTGACGTTTAATACCTCAAATTAAAGCTCTTTTCCTCTACTTTTTGGTTTTTAGGTCTAAATTAAAATTTTGTTATCTGTTGATCTATATATATGCTTCTAAAGCGGATTAGTTTTCTGAACGCATATATATAGCTCAACAGATAAGAAAAATCAATTTTGGATCTAAAAATCGTAAAGTTGAGGAAAAGAGCTTTAATTTAAGCTATTAAACTTCAAAATCGAGTCACTGGATCAAAAGTTTCGAGGATTTGAAAAAAAAAGTGAAAATCGATTAGTTTTGCGAGAGCCCTATAAAGAGTTAGCAGTATTGAAGCGTGCGTAACTCGTGACCGGAACATCCGATTTTAAAAATTTTAGGCTCGATTTAAAGCTCTTGAGCTGCACTTTCGTTCTGTATATATAAAGTATAGCGGCAAGTCCCATAGGACTCACAGTACACAAATAATGCGCTCAACAGTAAAAATGCAAAAGAAAATGTATGAACATTTTTGCGTTTTTTCGATCGGAAACCCGGGTGGCAACCGATAATGATGCAGCTCGCACGGTTTCTTATTCGGAGGGGTCCCAGAAATCAGAAAAAATAGGTCTGGTAAGTGTGCCCTACCCAAAATTTTTCGGTAGTCGGGGCCCCCAGAAGTTTCCAGTATCCCGTGGAATGACTCATATATGTGGGAGTCAACGTCATCAAAGTGTATTACATAGCTATACGTACGATAAAACTATATCGGAATGTCGTTAAGAAGAAGACGCGAAGCAATTAAACGCGCGAGTCATTGACAGCCCACGCCGAGTAGCTTTCCAACTTGTCGGGGAAAATTAATGAGGCGGCGGAATTTTTTATTCTCGACACATATGCTGCAATGCCTGGGCTATCTGTCAACGATATACATCTCTATACTAATTTCTAACACATTATTAAAACGAGCGGTAGTTCTGGTAATTTACATTTTTCTTTACCGCAAACGACCTGCATCGAATTGCAATGCACACGTATACACGCAATCGCGTCTCTAACACAAATCGACGACGAACGCATTTAACAATTTTTTCGTCGCGATTACATTCAATTCACGCGTCTACATACGCGCATCCGTATAATACTTCGTGTCTATACACGCATTGAAATTCATAACTTTCCAAAGCGCCCCGCGTGCAATAACGTAACGTCGTTGCGAGTTAATTTATCATTGATGCAAATCTGCCGTGTGTGTTTCTCCTAGAACTAGTTCGCTTATTTAACCGCGGAGCAGTATACTTGCCCATAGATTATAGCGGCGCGAGAAACGAAACAGCACGTGCGCGCCAACTATCCTTCGCGATCCTTATCTCTCCGCGTGTCGAGCGTAAAAAGAAAAAATCTCCGCACAGCAGACAAACATAGCCACATAGCCGCTGCACGTATATAGCCTTGAAAGAAAGTCTTCGCCGATTGCAATTGACTCCCCCTATATACATATACGCCCCCCCATTGTCCGCGCTGCGCGTGAAAGCGATGGAAGAGCGCGCAGTGCGCGGCAATAAAGGAGGACTGAAAGAAAAAAAATTCGGAAACGGCAATTTTTATTCCTTCCCCAGGCCCGCTTGACCCAGTGGCATCGAATCTGCATGCCGCGGATCTCCGACGAGCACGCAATCGTCTGTTCCGCGTTGGATGCGCGACATTCCGAAAGTGTGTTGGATTACGACACAGTGTGTGGGTTATTCGGGTGGGTGTCAGTGCTCGGTTGTTACTACTGTTATACATGCCTCTGTATTCTGTGTGTGTGTGTGTATATATATTTCATTGGAATGCGGGAGGAAGCTTGTAGTCCTTTCTAAAAACACTTGTAGAGCTCGAGACTGATTTTAGTGACGCAGACGTTGTAGATGGATTAGTAGATACAGGCGGGACATGATCAGACGCGATTATACCTTATGGAAAACTAGGGACTTGCGATGGTTCTCAAAAATAAATAATAATAATTGTGACAATATTTTTTTTTCGTGCGATCGTCTATGTACCTCTTCGCTAAGTACTTATGAAACAACATGTTCTTAGCTCTCCTTATCTAAATTTGACGTTTGTATACGTAAATATCTTACAAAGTGGTTATATAGCCCATTACAATATACAGCGAAGGGCAGTCGCGTCACGTGTTTTAATAATTTTATTTTTACATTTTTTCCTTTTGTTCTCGCTGCAAAATCAAACGAGTTGCCAGTGCGAAATTCGTATTTCCAATTGACCCTCGGCCTACGAAAACACTGTTAAAAACAAAAAAGAAAAAAGGTAGGCAAAAAATCCAAGCACCGCAATTTTCGCGACCGATCGAATTCCCCGGCTTCGGAGAAACTTGCGCCTTCTCGCTCAGCAACTCAAAATAAATCACTCCTAATCCATCTTCGCGAACTTTTACCTAAGCTCGCGCGTGTTACGAATCTCCTCGAAACGCGACGTGCGCGCAACAATACACACACACACGCGCGCGCGCGCGCAAACACATGCTCAGCTCGACGCGCGTGTGTCTACCTTCATTACGAACGCCCGAAGAAAAGAGTTGCTCTCGCATAATAAAGAAAGTCCGCGGGTCTCGCTCGCTCTGCGCCACGAATGTGTAAACAGGCTCGTGCGTCGGCTCTGCGAACTCGATGATGAGCTTCCCTTACGTAAGCCGACGACGTGCCGAGAGCGTGAGCGCACGCGAAGGTAACGATTTCATTGTTACGGACGGTTTCGCGATCTTATATATATATATATATATATGCGCCGAGTGTGCGCGTTCGATTATCAACTTCGTCTTCTGCTTCGTTTTTCGTCTCATCGCTTTCTTCGGTGCATCGTTTTGTCGGGAGAGATTTTCGACGATTAAACCGGACGCATCGCGGCGAGTAATGAATGGGTAATTTGGCGAAGGGTTTGGAAAGCAAGTCAAGTTGCGCGACGGGGAGGGGAAAAGAGACGCCCGGGAGTGAAGACGTTTGGGTGGCAGTTTTAATTGAGGGCTTTAATATATTAAAGACCTCTCAACGGGGGGCACTTTAGTCTCAGCAGTAAAAGCAGGACTGCTGGATACTATTTTTCTAAATACTGTTGGAGGCGCCGTGAAAACTAATGACCCTAAAAGTACACACTTTTCCGAGAAAGAATTCTTTAAGATGTTATACATTATAATGAATGCAGTAGGTTATAATTTAATGCTTAAAACTGAAAGTGTTTAAGTGGAAATGGAAATGATTTCTGAGAACAAGCTCAAGCACAGTCATTGTGTGTATCGTGTACATTTAGGCATAGTGTATGCAAAAAGTAATTCATTTTTTGCGCTCGATATAGAAACTCTTTGTTGCCCGCACAAGTCCTATGCGCCCAGATAGTTCTTTCAAACGGCTGAATTGAGTCGTTGGAAAATAATTTTTGCATAAGAATTATTTTTTAATTCTAATATGCTGAAAGTAACATTTCCATCCACAGGATTCTGTTGAGCAATTTTTACCGGTAAAAGAATACTTCCAAATTAACCCCAAGCTATACCTCCCCTCCCTCCTCCACCCCCACATGCATAATCTGGCCATGTATGGCGGAGAAAGCTGTTCAAATATTAGCTTTATAGAACTACGAACCGGAACTAAAACACCAAAGGATATTACAGCTAAATGTCTCGTCGACATTTAAAACACTTAAGATACCATTTAAAAGCGCGCACGGCTCCGAGTCATTAGCATAATTCGCAGCGAATCGCACATGGGCAACGCAAGTAGCAGATATACGGCCGGGAGATAAACGAGCGAGCGAATTTTCGCGCTCGAGAAAGGCCTCGATTACTGCTGTTGCTGCTGCTGCTGCACTGCTGAGATTTGGAATTTCGCGGGTGAAATTAAAAAGCATGGAATTCCTCAAGCCATATAGCTGAGCATCGGCAAATTACTGCGATTCCTTGAATGCACTTTCCGTTTTTGTTTTCAATTCTCGCTGCGGCTCTGCGATGCATTGCGACGCGACAAATTAAGTGCAAATTGGTTACTTCGGAGATTGACTGTTTTTAGATTATTCTTGATAGACTAATGACCCCGATGGAGATGGAAATAGCAATAAATGTTCATGGAAATGAATGAAATTGAATATAGAAATGTGGAGAAACGCTGTGAACGAGAGCTCCGCGAAATAATGCAATTTTCTTGAGTCGAGAATCGTCAAAAATTTTTTTAATATAGCGATTCTGGAGCAATTGCATTTTGTGAGTAGGTCGAATGATGACGGTAAATAGAAAACGACTTTGAAAAATTACTGCATTTTTTTGTCTGTTGCTACTTTTTGTTATAGGAAGTTGATGCGATGAGGAGCAAAAAAGTGCCAATCATATGTCGTAAACTCAGTGTACAGAGATTAAAAAAGCTTTTGAGATTGTGAGAATCAAGTAGAGGGATAGAGCTGCTAATTCTTAAAAAATATGTCCAAATATGATGCTCTGCTGAAGAGTTATCTAAAATCTATATTATAGTACGTTCTATGGAAGTAATTATGAAATTTATAAACTAACATTTTTTTATTCTATATATTTTAAGTTTTTAATAACTAAATGTCTTTATGCATACGCTGCAACAGTTAATAAGAATTTTAATTTGTTAAATTCTTGTTGACTTATATTAAAAATCAATGTGATGAAACTGCCCAAAAATGTATCATTGAAACGTACAAAATTTATATATTTATGTGTAGACAAAAATAAATAAATTTAATATGCGCGACCTTGTGTTCCAGGCGTTTTCGTGCAATTACGTATCTATGCGTTAATAACCATACTTAACGATACTACAATACGTTTTTAAATTTCAACTGACGAAAGTACACGAAGAGGAGAAAGAAATGCACATCGTTCGCAGATAGATTACACAAGAAGCACACACTCACACGCGCGTCGACTTATCCAAACAAACGTTACAAGCCCCGCGAATTAACGTCGACCGCAACCATAGGCTTGTGCTTCATTAGCCGACGATTAAGTGCTTCCACGTGTATACAATTATACACGTATACACACGTGTGTGTTATACCTCTCGCGAAATCTTGCTCTCCTTTTACAGGCAATATACCTCTTGCGCATATACACACGTTCGTGTATACTTATATATATAAGTTGTACCCACTATATGCACACACATACGCGCGTTACATTTTCTATCCTCGTATATACACGTATATCCGTAAGTGCGCGCAAGCCGCAGTAGTTTCGTAACGAGACGAGCTCGAAAGTGAAGTTCATTAACTGGCACTGGTGGCCGGTGTAATTGCGCGCCGTTCCAGTTAGCGCCGCGCGAGCTCGCGCTCCTTTTTGCGACAGCGCGCGAGCCGCAATGATAATCGCTGTTCCGCTGCTACCACTACTACTACTACTACTCCTACTATTACTACTACCGTAATGCCGCGATTCTCTTCGCTGCAGTGCGGTATATACCAACATACGTGGGAGAGTTTTCTTCCTGGTCGGGGTTTGTTGCCTTTTTTTTCTCACTCCAGAAGCGCACTCTGGAGATTAGAAAATATCCGTGATGTAAACGAATTTCGAAAAAAAAGTTGACTACTGCACGATCCAGGTCCTATTATGGTCTGTTCCAAATTCAAATTTCGCGATGAAACGTCGCGGGCGACGAAGTAATCGAGGAGCACGAAATTACGCGTCTTACATTCGGATCGCAAATAACAAGTAGGATCAAAAATTATTGCAACAAATATATCGCGTAACAGCATCGTCAGTACATCGGTAATGGATTTCATTTGTTATAAATCAATTTCAGTTTTTTTTTTTAATCGAAAGCGAAGAAGAAGGAGAAGAAGAAGATCCACTTGCTCGAAGAAATTCGTTCAGACGTATTTAATTATCAAGTGGCTTTTTCAAGTTCGTGTCTCTTTCTTCCTCTCCCCCCGCCTCTCTCTCTCTCTCTCTCTCTCTTGCGTTCGACGTTTCGGTCGTGCATTTAAATTTTTGCGATAGCCTTAATTGCACGTTTCTCTTCGGCCGCGGAGTGGTGGCTTTTGACGCAGCGAGCCCGAATTGGACTGGACACCGCGAGCGGCTTCGTCTCCCGTATATATATACATGTAATTACGTAAAACGAACGAGTGAAAGTGCAGGCCTATTAATAAGTCAAATTATAACACGCACGTTTGTCTCTTCTCTTTATTTAACAGTCGTGCGAAAATAGTCCGAAAGAGGCATATACTGTTACATTATCGGCATAATCGCCTCCGGTCAGCTCGACTGTATTTACGAGCCTTTTATACTGCGAGTAATTACGAGATTGCGCGCGTGCGCGCGTAGAGTATTGTCTTGACAGAGAGATAGAGAGAGAGAGAGAGAGGTAGATCGGACAGACGCGGTGATAAATTAATTTGCAAGGTGCTCGTGCAGTACGCGCTTACATATACGTTTCTACGAGTTTATGTATGAAGGAGCTCTCGTTTTCCATTTGCCTGCATGGATTCGCGGATCGACGAGCGACTGCGTAAGAGCTTTCGGAAAATTCCTCGAGCGCAATTTCCATCCGGGAAAAGCTCTTAACGAATGTGTCCGACGATTTACGGGACGATTAAAAAGATTAAAAGAGTCTTATGGTTTACGGCCCTCAATAAAGCCGGCGTATAATTATACGCGCCACAATCAAAAGGTCTCGCGGCGGATTCAAGGCTGCATTAGATATGCGAAGTACTTACTAAGACTTCGCGTTTGAAGTTACGTGTATATATGAATACATTTTCTCAACTTACGATCGCCTATAGTCAAATTTATGAACGCGCTTGGAAAACATTGATAAGCCATACAAGTCGAGACAATGCAACGATTTTCCCTCTCGCTCCCAATAAAACTCCCCGTATCAGTGAAAGTCGAGTGTTTTACATCGCGCGCACGATATACTTCGTCGACTATAAGCAATTTCAGCATATCAACCGCGAACCCTATAAAATCCCGGAAAGCCCACGATTTTTTACCTGGCGCTTGTGTACATAATCGTCGTGGAAAGACTCATCCTCCTTTATAAGCCCGGACGAGCGATTCGCAATTACCTCACGCGCTTCATACACGTCCTCAGGAAGCGCGCAAACTATACCCATCAGTCCTCGTGAAAAATTTCTCTCTTCCCCCCGTACACAAACACACATTATACACACATACATCCGCGCGCGCGCGCGCGCAGACATGCTCTCCTCCTGTTCATCCTTTCCCACGTCGCGCTCCTCTCCTGAACGGGAAAGTCAGCGTGGATACGATATAGGCTGCACAGCTGCGCACGATCAAAAGTGCAGTACACAGAGCTACAGCTGCATAACACACGCGCCGAGTGAGAGTTGGACCCGTGCGAGTGGTAAGTGTATATACATGCCTCGGTGGGGGAGAATCGAGATTCAAGATTGCAAATCGCTCGCTTCTGCGCAGAGAAGAGGATGAGCTCTTTCGTCTGACGCTCGTGATCGGTGATCGTCATCTTCTCGGGTACACACAATATACACGTGCATATTCGAAGAGTGTATGCGTGTGTGGGGGGTGGGGAGGTATGTGCTTGTTGCATGTGTGTTTGTGCGCCCGGGTACACGAGGAGCTTAAGATACATTAGATAAGAGCTGAGACGCGGAAGGTGCAAGCGCGTATACGTATACGGCACTCGAAAGTTTTCTGAGCTACGCATCTCTTTCCTCTCTTACGTTTCCTGGTGGATACGTGTGAATATACGGGTGATTCTCGGTGAATCTCTATAACTCCCAAAATATATGTTCTACAGATTGTCACGATTGTCATGCGTGAGGCGCAAACGCAGTAAAAGTCGAATTCTTACGTAAACGTATAATTATTGTTTTCCCGTTTCGTTGAATTTTTTTTGTCGTCTACAGTTTTTATGCCAGGTGTGTTCATTCGTACTGTACTTGACTATTGGACGGTACCGTATCTTTCTCAAGCAAATTTCAATGATTTTGATTTTGAAATGTGTCACGGTAGAAAATAAGATGTATGAGAGTGATTTGAAAAAATATTTGAAAAAAGTACTTACGTGAGATATGTTAGAGTTATGAAAATTACTTGACTTCAATCGATGACATTTAATAAAATACGAAAATTTATTCGAATAATTTGCGGTCTAATAATTAGCCAACCTTTTTCACAGTGAAATAACTTACGATTCAGTAAGGAATAAGCTACTCAGGTACTTGCAAGAATCGTTAAAAAATTGTTTGGTTTATAATCGAAAAAATAATTTTACAAAAATAATTTTTGTAAAAAAAAGAAAAAAATAGCGAAGATTTTAATTGAAAAGAAAAAATCTACGAAATTACTCGGATTTGACTGGAATCATATAAATTATTTTATTCTCGCGAACAAGTTAAATAAAAGAAATTATTTTTTTTTTCGAAATGTTCTAAAAAATAAAGAACAAAGAAAAAATTTTTAGAAGTTACATCAAGAATACAAACCTTTCAATTAGATTTTTTGGATAGTTTTAAAATTTAATGCCATTTTAAGCAAGTACCATGTTACATGCCCATATGACATACAATTTTTATTGTAAGATTTTTTGCATTTCATTTTGTAACGTATTCCCAATCTTCTTTTATCATATCAGCAGCTTTTTCTGCAATGGCCATTATTGGAACATTTGGATGTCCAGAGATAATCGTAGGCATAATTGATGCATCGACGACTCGTAACTTATCGATACCATAGACCTTAAATATAAATGAAAATTATTGCCTTGGTTTCTTTTTATTGAATTTATAAAATCGTAGTACCTTTAATCTTGAATCAACTACTGCCAAACTATCATTACTAGGCCCCATTTTGCAGGTACCAACTGGATGCCATGCTGTTGTTCCAAAAGTCCTCAAAGCACACTCCCAATACTCATCTGAATATAGTTCTAGATTTTCGCATCCCAGAATCGGATTTTTAACTAAAGTAGCATTATACTTTTGCATTGCTTTTGTTTTGGAAAATTTGATTGCGAATCGGATTCCTTTCGTGAGAACTTGAACATCCTCCGGTTCACTTAAATAATTTGGGTATATTAATGGCTTCGACTTGGGATTTTTACTGTTCAATACTATTCTTCCTCTACTCTTGGGTGATAATAAAACTATGAGAATCATGAAAGACTGCTTGCCTAACATATTTTGGAACGTTGCTTTATAATGATCATTATCTATGTTAATAACTTTATAATAAAATAAATCAGAACCCACAGAAGTAGAAGACATAAAGTATTCTACGTTAGGCAAGCCCTGTCTAGTTTCCAAATTATCAACATTAACAAACCCTACAACATCTCCAGTAGCAGTAAGTGTTGAAGCTCCTTTTCTCTTTTTCAAATAATCACCGAAAGCTGGATTTATAGGAAAGAGAAGATCTAAGCTAACTATCGACACCGAATCATTTACAGTAAACATAAGATTCCAGTAGGAAAAATGATCGATTAAATTTTCGCCAACACCTGGCAAATCTTTTACTGTTTCGATTCCTGATTCCTTTAATTGATTGGCTGGTCCAATCCCAGAAAGCATTAAAAGTTTCGGTGACTCAATTGATCCAGCGCAAAGTATTACTTCTTTTTTTGCTTTTATGTCTATAGTTGATCGACCTTTTGTAAATGATACTCCATAAGCTTTTTTTATGCTAGGATCAACCAGTATTCTATCTACGTGACTGTTTCGTGTTAGAAATAGATTACGACGATCCCGAATGGGATGTAAGTAGCCCCTGTTACTGGACCACCGTTCTCCTGAATGTACAGTACCATGTGTATAAGCAAAACCAATTTGTTCTTTCCCATCATAATCTACGATCGGAAAGCCCATCTCTGCTGTAGCTTTGAAAAATGCTTGACTAATTTCTGGACGATATGGTGCGTTACTAATGTACATTGGTCCATTGAATCCATGATAATCTTTGTCAATAGGCAAGCAATCAAAAGTTTCTAACTTCCTAAAATACTTTAGTAGATTATTAAAAGACCAGCCTTCATTGCCCATTGACGCCCACTCATTGTAATTTTCGTGATTTCCTCGAGTGGCAACCATATAATTTAATACACTACTTCCTCCCATTACTTTACCTTTTGACCAACTGCATTGATTGTTAATCATTCCTCGACAGTAATTTTTTGAAGGTTCCGTTTTATACTTGTAATTGATGGAACCAAAAAACTGCAAATAAGGAGCAACTATAGGTATATCTTCGAATAAGTATTCTTTAGGTCCAGCCTCTATCAGAAGAATGGTTACGTTTTCTATTTCGCTCAATCTATTGGCCATCACAGCACCTGCACTTCCTGCTCCCACAATTATAAAGTCGTACTCTTCGCCGTTAGTTGGTGTCATGTCTTCCAGCTCTTTTGTGTTGGCAAAGTATATTACCTCATTAATAAATGACAATCCACCAGTTATTATGTTATAGACATTTTTTATCACAGATTTCACGTCTCCTGTGAAACTTGATGTTGCAGAAATTATTTTATTTGGAAAATAAGTTATAATCGATTTTAAGTTATGGAATTGATTTCCAATTAAATGATAAATATCATTCTTAATAAGCGATATTGCATTTGTTATTCCACAGTAAAAATTTGTTGCTAACGATACGGTATCCTTAGCTTTTCCTACAATATTTTCTACAAGTTCCACAGGTGAAGGAATAATTAAAAAGAAGATAAACACTAAATATATCTTCTTCATGCTTGAAACAAACTAATGGTTGTGTATGAACTAACGTCTTTGAAAAACTAACTGTATTTTCATAGTGAGCTGCTTTTATATTGAGAACTGCGACGGAGCAAGAATTGGCAGCTCATCGTACAGTATTGTTGTAAGTAAGAGTTAGTGCTATAGCAGTAATAACTCCCACTCCAGTTCTAGTTGTAAGCGGCTTTTCTTGACCCATGTTATATGATTCCCTTGTTCTTTGATCGAGACGAGTTGCTTACCCTTACACAGCAAGCATTTTTTCTTTAACAACTTTTCTGTTACTGGCCTGCAGCTTGGGTGTTAAGGGGGGCCGAAACCCATTAATGATCCGTCACTAACCATACGATAGAAAAGTGCTGAAATAAAATAAATATAATGAATTAAACTTTAAAATCGAAATATTAAAGTCCTAAAAAGAATGGTTGGAACGAAAATCAGTAGACGTAACCTGACTAACTAGCGTGTGCTGACGGGCTACTGATTTTCGTTCCAACTGTTCTTTTTGGGACTTTAATACTTCGATTTCAAACTTTGCATATTGATAGATGATGCAGAGACGCAGGGCAACTATCTCTTGAATTTCCGTAATTCATTATATTTATTTTATTTCAGCAATTTTCTATCGTATGGTTAGTGACGGGTCATTAATGGGTTTCGGCCCCTCTTAATTTATATGAGCTGTGAAAGTACGAATGTAAGGCTGGAAGTTTGTCCAGACTTTTTAAACGTCCCAATATTAACAATAGGAAAAAATATGATATGTGCGAGCCAAGGAAAGTTTAGTCAAAGTCTCACCGTCGGGATTTTGGACGGACTTCTTTCTAGACTTTACACAGAATTTTTTAATTTAATAAATATTTAAAACCCGCTGCTAACTGAGTAGCAGTATGATTTCTCAAAAAAATGCGTTCCTTTAACTGTTTACTATTGGAAATTATTATGAATTAAAACTCTATGAAATTCATTTTGAGTTAAAAAAAAATAACAGGACTAGTTAAAGCATTGAAATGAATAACAATGTTCAATTTTATAATTTTCTCCGTTACAAAGCTTTTTTGATGCTTGAATTTTAGGTATGTTTACGCGGCCATATTTAATTTTTGGTGCCAAATTATTTAATCTGACCTCAGATTCGGAAAGAGCAGGTCTTTTTACATAAGAATATGGCGCTCTTTATAATATTAAGTTAATTTTACGTGTTGTACAGATCAAAATATCAATCGACTGCGAAATATCCACGTGGCCGTTAAAAGCCAACAGTAATGATAAATAATAACCAGTAGTAGTAATAAGTAGACATATTATTGAAGGAAATTTAATGATCTTTCAGAATATGGGATTAGATTTTGTACATCTACGGTATACATAGACGAAAAATGTAGTTTTCTGAAAAAAATATCAAAATTTCATAAATGAAATAGTAGCCAATTGTCTCCAAATTCTAATAGGATTGTGACTCAATCAATCTGCACACAAAATTTGAGTTTATTCTATCGATTCATTCCAAAAATATGGTCTGGGCAAATCTTGCGCACGTACATCCTTACATACGAACATACATACATTTTTTAAAAACATATTTTCCTCACTGAAAAACACGTAAACCGTGGAAATTCGTCGGAATTTTCAATTTCAAAATTTGCACCGTTATAAAGCTTTCTCTTTGAGAAAGTAAAATAAAAATTTTTTTTAAATTTTTATATTTGATTCGTAAAGCAATGATTAAATACAAACTTTGATGTTTATATAAGATTGAAAATATTTGATATGTCGGTGCTATTCAGATCGAATATTAGTTTCTCAGCTATAATTTCATTTGTAGGCTTCATGACTTCCAATAATTTTTTTTTGTTTCACAAAAGCGGCTATCAAGAGAATTTATTTTTACTTTTTCCAGTTTTTCGAATTCCGTTGCTTGTGAGTTTAATTTTTCAAATAGATTGTTATACTCAAAAACTTCTGGGAAAATTCATAAGTATACTTTCAACAATTTTGAGAACTTTTTGTTCTATAATTTTTTTTTTTTAAAGCTTATATTTTTCGAGAAAAAAATGATCAAAGGATTTATTACGCAAAAGCGGCTATTCAGAAAATTTATATTTACTTTTTTTCAGTTTTTCGAATTCCGCTGGTTGTGAGTTTAATTTTTCAAATAGATTTGTTGTTATAAAAAAAGCCGCTTTTGTGAAATAAATACTTTGATAATTTTTTTTTCGAAAAATATGAGCTTTAGAAAAAAAATTCTAGAATAATAAGTTGTCAAAATTGTTGAAATTATAC
Source organism: Philotrypesis tridentata (assembly GCA_018906965.1). Lineage (NCBI taxonomy): Eukaryota > Metazoa > Arthropoda > Insecta > Hymenoptera > Pteromalidae > Philotrypesis > Philotrypesis tridentata. The sequence goes on from JACCIB010000002.1 coordinate 8,856,003, forward strand.
GTATGAATTTTTCCAGAAGATTTAATCCAATTTCAAATTTTTCAAAATTGAAAATTTTTGAAAATTTCTAAAATGGCTCAAAAATTTTTGAAAAAATCCATACGTGTTTTTTGAATGATTCTAAACACTTTTTGTTCTATAACTTTTTATCGTTAAGTTCAACATCGAATTTTAAAATCATGCTGTTTCACAAAAACCGCCACATTGGAACGATCATTTTAAATTTCGATATCCTGCACCTCTCAAATTTTAGTAATGGTCATTATGCCTCAGGATCCAATTGCCCAGGGCGATTTAATAACGGGAACATTATCAGCCAAACCGTTAAACGGATCGGAAAAAATCACGTGTTTTCCGTAAAAAAATCCGCCATCTTGAAAAAATGAAAAATTATAGAAAAAAAATGTTAGCAGATTTGAAAAGTACGGACAAAAATGGATTAGAAAATATGCTTCTCAAAATTTTTAAATGCTCGTTACATATGTAAATAATCACTTGAAAAGCATAAGAAATTCATGCCAGTTTGAGCCGAAACGGGTTAAATTAATGATAATGTAGTTTCATTGTCACCTATATCCACGTGCGCTCTAGTAACAGCTTTGGTAGTAAATATAAGATATGTAAATTGTAATAGTTAAATATAAAGTTAACTACAAGCATTTTTGAAGAGATAATTTTTCATGACCGAAGGTATACTTACTGTCACACTAACGCTAAAATACACATTTAGCGTAAGTCTCTAGAAATATATCAAGCTAAGAGCGCGCAAATACAACGCTATCAATGTAACCGCATTTTCACGGATCTATGTAGCGCAATATGCCAACGGCCTAATAGTTTTTAAACGAAGTTTGATTTTAGTTGTTTTGCACTTTCTTTTTTAATAATATGAGTTGACAATATATCTGTATCGCATGCTTTGTGCATAATAATTCTATACTGATGCCGGCATATCATATCTAAAACTTTTTTTCTGGCGACAGTCTCTCATAGGTCAGAAAGATATTCTCATAGGTCAGCAAGGTCATCAAAACGTGTCAAACTAAAATTTTTGAACTACAGCCGATTTTAGAAGATGTCAGTATAAAATATTACTAATAGTAGCATAAAAAATACTTATAAAAAATATTTCCAATTTCACAGTAACTTGGAAACAATTTGAAGTTAGAACTTGAAAATTTTTTTGCAAAAAATCCCTGTTAAACTCAATGGAATAATAAAATAAGAATACTAGAATAAGAAGTTAGCATAATAACATCATTTTTTTTTAAATATCTGCATAAAATATCATTAAAAATGTACACATGAAATAATATAAATTGTTTATTCAGACTTGAATAAGTTTTAAAAATATACACGTTTCATACAAAAATAATTTGAATAGATATACAAAATTGGAAAACACTTTACATATTTTAAATTTTTAAGGTACCAGTTCCAATATTTTGCATGAAATCCATTAATTCTTTCACGCTTTCTTCAATTCTATTTCTATAACCTTCATCCAATGTCATTGCTCGAAGAACGAAGTCCTTACGAGTAACGTACATATATTTCTCTAATTCGTCGACATTCTTACAATATTCCAATGCCAATTCCTTATTTAACAAAGCGATAGGAAAATTTTGTACAGCAGCTACAATACCACAAATTCTTTTATTCTCCAAGTCTTTGAATACTTCTTCCAAACGAATGATACTGGCCTCTTCTAAACCTCCACGTTGAAGATTTTCTTTAAGCTCAGAATGATATAGCTCGAACAATTCCTTCTCTAGTCTCTGCCTTGTAACTTTGCTTGTGTTTAAATATAAAAGTTGCATAACGTCAATAGCATAGCACGTATATCCCACAAGTTGAAAATCTACAAGCTTACAACTGCCAGTTCCATCATTATTATCCTTAAACATCATATTGTTGGACCAAAGATCGCAATGGCAGATAACATTTCTCTGATCACTCGTAAGTTTCACGCTTTCCAGCATCATGTGATAAGCGACAGACGCATGTTTTGGCTCAAGACCAAGCTTCACAGCCACAGCTTCAACTACTTCGATTCCCGTAACCAACCACTTCCAAGCAAAACCGTCGTCGTCGTTTAAAAATACCTTTTCCTTAAAAAATCCTGAGTAAATCTTGTCCAGAGATTCTTGTGATTCCCTCTCTAATAACATAGAGGCGGCGTGCAAGCGGGCAACACTGACTATAGCAGCGCGCAGTTGCCAGTCTTGTAGTAAATCACCAATGACCTTGAATCCTTGTGACCTGAGGTCCTCCAAGACAAGTAGATCATCTCGCGCGTAGTAACACTTGGCAGCCCATGATTCCGAGCACTCGTCTCGGAGTAACCGTGGCATAACTTTACTAAAAAAATGTTTTTCTTCATTAAAAATCATCATATCAAAGTCATTATTGGTTGGCGCTAATGACTTCACGAAGAACGTAAAAGTTTGCGTGTTCTTCGATGCTCTGTCGCAGATCTTCACAGTCAGCAGTTCATGCACGCCTAAATAGCCAAGTTTTTCGGAGGAGAAAGCTTTTACTTCAAAGTGCACGACTTCCAGATTCTTCGATAACACAATATTACTAATTATAGTGGTAACTTCTTGTGTGGTAAATCCTCTGTGATTTTTTCTACTGCTGCTTATTCGCGACATTATGCAATAATGCAAACGTCTGCTTAGTTGTGAGCTGTCGCGCAAACTATGAAACGTGTACACTGTACAGTACTATCGTGCACCACGGTACGCCTGCGCGTGCAGATACTATACGTATAGTGGCGCATTATTCAATTTAACTTGAATACTCGATCGAACGTTGCACAGACGTCGAGTGATTGTGCATATATGTTTTTTTTGCATGCAATTAAAAGATACGAGTTATGCCTTGCTAATATGTTCATTTATTTATAGTTAATAAATCTTCTAACTGTGGTATTTAATCCTTATCTCAATGAAAGATAAGCTGAAACGATTAACTATATATTAAACTTTGAATAATTCTACCTCGACAGTTTATTAAAATTAACAGCATATAAAATAAATTTTACAAAAAGTCCTTTATACATAATTTTCTTTCTCAAATAATTGAACGTAGCAGATAGTTACTTACATAATAATTAAATCATTACGTCCACGCTCAATTTCGTTGCAGATTGGAAGCCAAGCGTATTAGCATTATAACACTACACTCCGATAATTATGGAAACAACTTCTATATCTTCGTACATTGTTGTTCGTTTTCTCATGCTTCTGCTTGATTCCGATGCATTGTACAATGGGATTTTAATGTGCATAAGAAGAGAATAATTATCGATAAAATTACGTTCTTAGCTTTAGACCTTCACGTGAAAAATAAATGCTTATTTATCTTCAGTTTTTAATCTTAGCTAATAAAACGGAAAAATAAAAGGCAAGTTTTAAATCAAAATGAAAAAGTTCTCAAGTATAGATTTTACCTTTCAATTTTTATTTTTCTTCTATTCAAACACACATTCATTGTACATAAATTGTCGATGAATTTATATTTTACGCAGTATATTACACTGATGTTTTTAACTTCAATTTACATCCTACCTTTTATTGATAGTCAATATTGGACTTGGTAAAGACTTCAAATCTCGTGTATATGCAAATAATAAATAAAAATGCTCGTATGATTATACTTCGAAAAATAAAAACTAATACATCCCTTTTGAAATTCCGCGCGCACCGGCACGTCATGCGTGAAGCCGCAATTTTGACGTGTAGCAAGCATATCGGCCGTTGTAAAAACGAGCTCTCGACGAAGAAAACTTTCGAACGTGTTTCGTTCATCAATCTCAAGGCGGGAGAAGAGTATAGCCGCCCGCGGTGAAACCATTGATCATGCTGAGCCCCATTCGATTCCGCGCTGTATATAACGATCTTATTCGACAACACGTTGCTGCTTTCCATTCCGACGCTTCATAATTAGCTGTATATACACTAGCGAATCAGTGCAATTTATATATTGCATATGTTTCTGTATAAATACGCTATTTCAATAAAATATAAGCGTTTCGTCAGACTAATCGTCGATTGTGTTGTTGCGAGGCCGATACACGTCATCGAAAGTATAATACAATTTGCCGCATCAATCGGTGCAATAATCGTTATTACGTGGCTTTAATATCTTTCATCGTTATATTGTCCTACAACCGCGACTGTCGTTGGGTATAGTATATAGCTGCGTGAAAAATTCGACTAGGTGTGGGTGAAGCGATTTTACTATCCTCTTTTCGTTAAAAGTAATCGCGCCACGATTTTTTTCGAAACGTATAAAATATAATGTTTTTGAGCAATTTTTTTCTCATTCCAGCAGACAAGGGGAGTGTATATATGAACTTGCCACGGCTGTGCAATAATGACCGCTCGCGTTTATGGAGCACAGCTCGAGTCTCGCTTATACGAGGACATCAAACTTTAGAGGCACGGATTTTCCTGTGAGAAGTTGAGGAACTTTCGTTACAAGTACGTTACGCCGAGCGTGATTTACTGCGGTATTTTTGCTTTGTTTTTTCTTTATAGCGAAAAGCCGTGGAATCTTAAATCTTCCGAGAGAAATTTTGCTTTTTATATGTGTATACATATAGATGAAATGTTTTTTTTTTTATAATTCGAAAAAGGTTAGTTTTTGAAAGTTAAGAAAATGTTGAGTAAACATTTCTAGATGTCGCGATATCACGAGAAATTTTCAAACGATGTGCTTACACATAGGACCGCGTCGACTGTATAATTCATAAAATTCGGATAGAAAATCTCTGCGTTAAATTCTAATCTATCATTACCCCACACTTGCTTCAGTATATATCTGTATCAGGCATTACGTAGGAAAATTAAAAAAAAAAATAAAAAAAGTAAAAATTCAATATAATTACTTGGTGCATCATCGTTTTTGGAATCGATTATTGGACACGCGAAAGCTGTATTTTTATTGCGTATGATTGAATATTGCTCGGTATTTGAATACTAAAATTATATTAAACAAAATATAGTCAATGATTAATAATTAAATTTGTTTTTATAAATGAAAACCATGATTGAAACTTATAGTTTGACAATTTTTTAAAAAGTTGATGCTATTTTGGAAGGTTTGGGATATGTGCTGAATATAAAATACAATCATGGTTTAGATGTATACATTTTTCACATTAAATCATTGTTAAATTATTTACTGAATAAATGTATTTACTTACCATACGAGCCTCCATTGTACACTGACGACAGATAGATGCCAATAACGTCGCAATATCAACTCAGTGATCTATACACTAAATAACTGTGAATGTTTTCTAAAAGCTGTCCGTAAATTCTTTCCACCGCGAGATTGATGAGTTGTTGCAGGAAATAGACTATAGGTATAAGTGTGTAGTTGTGTGTATATAAAAAGGCATCTACGTCGATGACCTTGGAAAGGAAAAACCGACCGATCCGACTACTTTCCTCACTTCCTTTTCGACGAGAGTGAGAGTGCCGCACCTCTCCCACAAACACTTTGAAACCAGAGCACTGTGATACCCGGTCGCAAGGTATTCGTTCCGAGCACGCGATTTTCGTTTTCGTGTGAATTCTCTCCCGCACCGGCGAGCGACTTGTTTACATGCACTGTGGTCAAACGTGAATTTAGTGGAGGACGACTTTCGGAGCGAACTTCTGTTTCGGAGAGAATTGTGTGTAAACGTCCCGAATATGATCTCCTTCTGTGCAGTAGTGTCGTTTTTTCAGTGTTGTGCACGGTGCTCGTGTACCTTATATTTGTAATACCTGTTTTACTGTCTTTTTCCCTGCCTCGAGATCTCGAACTCTTCTACACCTGCTGGAAATGTCCTTTTTTCCATTCCCTTTTGCACACGTTCTGTCTTTCTAACAAGCGGCGGAGGGTTTATCGCGTCACGTTTCTGAGAAGCTGCATCCCGGTATCCATATAGCTATAGCTCCGATTCTTTTTGGGTGCAATGGGGTAGCTTTAAGGGTACTACCTTCCTTTTCTTTTTCTTAGAAGTATAGACCTTGAATTTGTTTTCTTGCTTAAAGAGTTATCGACTTCAAGCCGTATGTACTCTGAGACCTTGAATTCATAAGCTTAAATTCATCCCATCATGCTTCTCGCAATAGAATAGAAATAGAATAATTTTCGGAGCAGACAAGTCAGTACATATAGGAATGAATGTGCATTGTACATACATATCAAATGAACATATTAGGTACAATACCTTTTTTTTAATGCACAAGACACAGTTATAGAACACAAAAACTTCTTCCTCACCTGGCGCCCTCTAAATGTCTATGATTGCAACTTGCAACTATTTCTGAATTTATTTTATTTATTTATTTAGTATATATTAGAATAAAAAATGATTTAAAGCATTGAATAATCTCACGTACGATACTCCCACATCGCACCAATTATCGCTCGTTAAACCATGTACTTATATACGTATATCGCCACTGCTGTGAAAGACTCAGTTTTCCCTTTCGCATATGGAATCCGGAAACGTAGTAGTCTTTATCGATTCCCCGTTTCATGTACTTTACTCAGTTATATTCGTGTGAATACAGAGTACATAAACGCATTTTTTTTTCTTCCGAAGTGTGCGTGTAGCGCGATGTAAAGTAATTGCTAACCGCTGTGTAAGTATTACGACAGCCGTGAAGAGTCTTTGTTTTTGTTTCTCGACCGTGCCATGCAACTAGTCATTTCGGTTTATATCGAAACGCGAACTATATAATACGTATCACCAGTCTACGTCGATGAGAAGGAAATAGGCGGCTTCTTTCTAAATCGGAAAATAAGAGTACAGCTATGAACATAGCTATGAACGATGCATGTGTGTTATTATTACTTTCGCTGCAGTACAGCTGGATGATGAGAAAAAATAAGTTAGACTGTATCCACGTCCGACACGTTGAAATTTGAATATTTCACTCGCTCTTTTCCTGGTATATAAGGAATCTTCGAGGTCCGGACAATCACAAAAGATCGGCGTGTCATCGGGAGAATTATATACAAGTATATCTATCGAAAAATCGCTATTGACAATTCACCCGCGAATAGACGAAGACTAACGATACCCGTCGCCGTCAGTCTCTCATCCAGATTTGGCGAAATGTACAATTATAATGAAAAGTCCATTTTCGCCGATCATTATACCGTAAGACAGATTGCCGCGTCCAGTACATACACAACGTACACAGAGCGCGAAATGTTGACGTAGATGAATCGCTCGTGCGTTGAAGAGATATCGCGAGACGAGAGCGAAATCTCGCGGCAAATTGCGCCGAGGGATCTGTCGCCAAGGTATATACACCTGCGCACATGCAATCGCAAACGCGGCAATGGGAGGGGGAAGAGATTGCCGCGATCGTGAAAGCGAGAGTGGAATCGGTTAATCGAATCTTTTCACCTTCTAATTGCGCGACGCGTGCGTACAGCCAGGAAAAACAAGCGCAGCGCGTATAAGTCTCTGCTGGTGTATGTGTGTATACTGTATACTGTATAAGCATGTGAGCATGTGGCTTCCTACTGGTTTTGTTTGGCTGCGCCATGGCAATGCTTTTCTCCTTCTTTTCCTCTTTCTTCTGGGGGAAAAATCGTTATCTAACGATGTACCGGGATAATGCTAATGACGTACCAATTTGTACCTCGAGCCTTTAATTTCGTGAACGTTTCACAGAGCCTAGTTGTCTCGCACTTTGAAATGCAGTTAGCGCTTAAGTTGAGAGAGTCCGATTGTTAAGTGTGCATAAGAATTTTAGAGGAAACGAAACAATAATTTGCTTGTAAGTACGACGATTCGTAAAAATCTAAATCACGACTTTACTGCCCTTCGTCGCGTATTCCCTTTTACGATTTTAACATTTTTCATTTTAATTTAAATATATTTATAATAAATAATGCCATTAACATGTATGTTTCATTCATTATTTATTCAAATATTAGCTTTTAATTATTCTTAAAAATAAATATTAACTAAACTATTAACTAAATTTAGTTAATATTTTTTTAATTATTCAAGTCAAAATAAATATCGGTGCATAATACTTCAAAATTTATAAAATAATAAATGCACAATTCCATATTGCAGGGTAAAAAAGTAATTTATGTTCCTACAAACTGCTAATTAAAGCGTGAAATTGGAATTTATCCAGACTTTATATAACTACAAGGAAAAAAATTCACTGTCAAACCAACAATGCCATGCCATATTAATTAACTCAGAACCTCTCCACAAAGCAGCGCACCGTCCAGTTCAACAATAAAACAATAAACTCGTGACACAAACCGAAAGAAATTAAACCATTCTAGCCAAAAACACAACGTAAAATTTGTCTAATTGACGTGGGAGCAGCCGAGAGAACTATATATACAGTGCGCGTAGAAACGGCAGCCGAGCGAAGGGGAGAAAAAGAATAAAGTGTCGCGAACTTTCATCGTGATAAAAAAAGTTTAATTGCCCTCGAGAAAATAGCGCCGGGAGAAACAACGAGGCGCAAGTTTATCGACGCTACACTGTCGCGTACCTGCGGCTAGACCGCAACGTAGACCACTCACGAAGTGAGAATGTCAAACGTGTGGTGACGTCGCCGTTTCTCTGTAAACGAAAATCCAACGATTTTCGTTTACAGACAAGTCTCTACGGAAGCTTTAGCGTTGAGGAAAATTGGAAAAAATTTAGTCGCACAATATTTTCGCTTTGCCGTGATTTTATCATAGATTCTTGAGAAACAGCAGGTGATGGTATTAGATTGTCTTTTGAGAGTCAAACGTAATTCAAATTATTAAGTGCTCAGAATTTTTTAAATAGAACATTGAAAAAATATTGATGAATAATTTGCTTGCATTTATTCTCACAATACACTTAAATTATAAACTGTTGAAGTACACATAAACTTTGCAGTCATCAAATGCGCATCGATTAATGCACGTATTTTGTGTCAAGGCTAAAAATCAAAAACTTTTTCACGGAATGTGTGATTTTCGAAGAAGAGAAATTTTATTTGTATCAGTAAAGAAAAAGTAATAAGCTGTTTTTAAAGGTGAGATATATGAAAGTTTGACGATATATTTGCGCATCCGCAATATGCAAATGGCTTGTGCATACACGAATCGCCGCTCTCATAATGCATCAATACTCGGCAATTAAAAAGTTTTACAACTACTGATGCTGCTACAATTCTGGCACGTCGTCAGGCTGCTAATACGTGTGATGATGCCTCGAAAAAACAACATCGAGCATTAATAAGCCACTCTCAGAGCTCGAGCGGAAATAATTCATCGGCAAAAGTAAACACACTTTATCGCGCGTAGTCCAGTAGTCGTTAAAATGATTATCCAGCTGACTCCGGAGGAAGTGTAAAATAAATTTTCCAAAAGAAAGCCGAGTCCATCGAAGCGCAAGATGTCCATTAGCGTAATTTTTTGAATTACGTCCCATTTTTCCGTATTAATTTATGCGCGTGAGAGAGGCGTCGAAAAAATGGCGCTTATATTTCATTGAATGTTTATGCATGCCTTCTATTAAATTAATATTGAATTCGTTCGGATGGGCTTTCACTTTTCGCAACTGTGCAGAGTACGCGATGAGACTCTGTTTAACGAGCATTGCGATTGAATATGTATAAATATTTCCAATGATGTTTATGGACTTTTTCTGCTTTGTGTAGATTTTATATACATAAAGAGTACCGAAGGCTTCGTCAACAAAAGACAGATTACAAAAATAAAAACAATTCTGCTAAACACATCGTTTTTGTAGGATAAGTTTCCATAATGTAAACTAAATACCGAGCTAAATACTGCATGAAAATACGCATTCAAAGCTTTCTATCCTTTTACAGAAATTTCATTCTAATTCACGAACGTTTTTTTTTTACACTCATAATATAATGTAAGAGAAGTTTCTTCGTAAGTGTAAACATGTAATAATAGAGTTTTTTCGAGTAGGTTATGACTTTACTTTTTATTTATAACCTGAACAACATAATATAACTGATCATATTTTGTACTAATCGAAGCAAGGTTTATGATGATATACCAGGTAATAAAAGTAAATTTTTTTTTATTAAACTTTTTCAAGCCTCATTATAGTTGAGGCTTATATAGCTAAAATGAAGGAAGTAGGAAGTAAGATAATTATACCAACCCCAAGTTAAAAAGTGAGGTCAAGTTAGGTGGTGTAACACCAAATATGCACTTACTGTTTTCCTTTCGCAGAAAATTTCGATTTTTAGGATTGACGCCACCTGCTGGTAACTGCAAGCAACCGGTTAAAATGGTTATAAACCCGGTTATAACAATAACGGTGAAATTCCCGGTTACAACGGTTATACACCTAGTTACAACGATAAAATTAAATCCACTCTTGTAATTATATCTAAATATATTATATCTAAAGATTTTATTTAAAAACGTAACGCATTAAGCTGAAAATTATATTCAAACAAATCATATATTCAAATGAATTCTCAATTAAGATATACCAATTATTTTGGGCATTGCACCGTCTTATATGTAACATTTGACAGTATTTTGCGTAAGAGTAGGATCGCAAACCAAGTTAGATCTCTCCCAAAACTAATTTTTTAACTTACATTATAATAGAATAACACCATTAAGCTTTACTACTCTAAGAAAATCTACTATATTCCCATGAAGCTATATCACATAATTGCAGAATTTTAGTAATAAATTTCCACGACACATAATTCAAACATCAAGTTAGCCATAAAATAAAAATTTACTTAATAAAAATCAGAAATTAATACTTTTTTTGCACGACATACATAATTTATGTAGTACATTAATTACATTTTTTATGTATCGTAAATAGCGCATAAAATAAATGATATTTTAGTACGCGGAATAAAAATCTGTTAATTATTGGAATAAAAAAAAGTTTTCGTGCCCCCACGGGGCTTCTTCTAGTCTCCAGGAGCCACCTTAACGAAGCCAGGTTAACAAAAATCCCGTAGAATCTGGATATACACCTTCTGTATAGTTCATTAGCGGACACACCTAAAAACCGTTTGCCTCGAGTTATGTGACTTATTACACGGACGTGAAACCGCTAAATCATGAAAGCGTCGTAAAGCTCTCTGTAATTACCTCTCGATTTTTTTACCGAGAGCAAAGAGAGCAGCGAAATGATTTTTGCCTTAATTAATTCCAGCGCACCGCAGAGATGAAAATTCTTTATCAGGAGAGGACACTAAAAAAACAACTATATGCAGTTTCATTTGAACTCTCGATCGGAAGATTATCGACTTTTATTTCGCAACTGGAGACAGACCGAACTTTCATTATATCGTTAAAAAAACCTGTTGAATATTTTTTTCCATAGCTGCACATGCAAAAATAAAGAGAAACACAAGAAAAAAACATACACACGCGAAGTGCGTAACTTTTACTTAACGTCGGCGTCAGGCACCAATATTTTTTACCTTCAATTTAATCTTTCGCGGAACGTCTTTAAATTTCCATGAGAACAAAGCTTGGTAGAATATTGCCCATTTTTTGTTGATCAATTCACGTGTCAATTAAATGGAAGCGTTTTCGTCGAAAATCTGTATTAAAACGGTATTGATGTTATGAATGATTATATGCTGAAAGAATGCTAGGGGTTACCCCCTGATCGCTCCGCTCGCCAACTCCTATCGCTTTAATTTTTAAGTTTGCATTTTTATAACGTTGAGATATAATTTGCATCAATAAATTCAAGAATATTCACTACTTATCACTTCCATTATGCACTCTATCCTACACAAATCATCTCCACTCGTGACGTTCACCATCCATAACGACCTCCACCCATCACTTCCAGTCTCCACCTACCACCTTCAATTCCCTTCAACCCTGTACCTATGACCTTCAACCTCCACACATCACCTACCAATCACCTTCACCTATTACATTGAGCATCCATCTATCATCTCCAACCATGACTTTAAACTTTGATTGATGTTCTGGGTTGGTCCAGATACCATTGTCCAGATAACATGCATTGAAAAAAGCTCTCTTTACAAATTATTTTATCTCAATCCGAAGGATCAAACCTTTAAATTTTTATAGGAATAGAAGGAGGATGAAAGTTGAGGATAGGTCGAGGTAATTGGTGGAGGATGAAGGGATCATGATTGCAGGCGATAGGAGGAGGGTCAACGGATCATAATTGGAAGAGATGCATGGAGAGTGAAGGGATCATGATTGGAAGCGATGTTGGAGGTTATGATTGGAGATGATAGATGGATGCTCAATGTAATGGGTGAAGGTGATTGGTAGGAGATGTGTGGAGGTTGAAGGTCATAGATATAGGGTTGAAGGGAATTGAAGGTGGTATGTGGAGACTGGAAGTGATATGTGGAGGTCGTTATGGATGGATGATATTTAGAGGATCATCCTTAATTTGAGCTTCGTTATCGAATTGCAGTCAAAGAGTTTCAACAGTCAATTTTTTTTCTAATATACCCTTAATGCATCTGTTGGAAAAGTATGCATAAATATATTTCTATAGATGTTCACACTAAACGTGTATTTTAGAGTTAGTGTGACAGTCAGCCAAAAAATCGGAAGCTTTCGCATCCAGGAAAGCGGCATATTATTTCCTTACTCGTCCAAAGCCGTAACTCGAGCAACGATTGACCTTAACCGAGAGACGAAGTCTCACAACGCATAAAGCGTATAACTGCGCGTAACGCATGCTCATACCGGCGTAACGTTCCACCGCAGCGCGCGCTCGATTAGAGCTACGCTAAACTAGAATTATAAGTAGTTCCTTATGAGTTACACCTCTATAGTCTGCACGTAGTCGACGTGACGCAATTTATAGACGCCGCGAGATAAGAGCGACCGATCGAGAAAAAAAATCGCTGACCCATTGCTCTTGAGGAGAAGAAGGAGGATTTAGAAAGTGTATCAAAGTTGTGTTTATGTATATTCGGTATGCCGATCGCTGATCTGATCTTGCGGCGATACTCTGGAATTTTGTCCGTGGGCTTGAAATGACGGGTAACTATATCAATATTTCGAAAGCACAACATTCTATCGGTTGACTTGATTCTACAAATTTTTGAAGTACGATGTTTTCTTTTCGAATGCTCAGGATCCAATTAGTGAATGTATTTTAACTTAAAATATTAATTAACTTAAAATTTTTAAGGTTTTCGAAGTAACAGTTTTCTTTAATTTTAAAAATACGATAGGTGCATCGCAACTAAACGTCATTCCGATAATCAAGTCAAATACAAAGTTAACATTTTAAGTATTGATACGTTTCTCAATTTGAAAAATGCCATTTTTCCAAATTTTCAAATTTCAGGCCATCTCAGTTAGCCACCTGCAAGCCGCACTGCATCTGGAGATATGGACTGCAGGTTTCTTTCAAAAGCGCAGAGAACAACACACGAAAGTTCGAAAAGCAGACGAGTTCCAAAAAAAAGCTCGAGAGAGACAGAGAGAGAGAAAGTCCAAGCCGCTAAAGTTGCACTAACGGAAGGTCGTTGGCAAGTTGCGATACACGTCGTGGGAGAAGCCACCTGAGCGCTATTCCGGTTTCGTGTTACAGCTATTATTCGAGGCGATCCCATTTTCGACCGCGACATTCAATACTCATTATCAATCCTGCTCTTTCTTATGATTCCACCGCGACAGAAAAAGAGAGAGAGAGAGAGAGAGAGAGAGAGAGAGAGAGAGAGGGAGAGAGAAATTTTTCGAAAGTAAGTATACCCCACGCCAAAAACTCGGTCCTCCGGTTTCTCGTCATTGAAGAGCGCCGATCCGACGTCTTGGCGTATACTGTATACACCGTCGTAGCGTAATAACAGCTCAATTATATTTTCCTCTCCTCTTTCGGCGACCTTCACTTTTACCCGAGATCTCTCGCGAAATTGAAGATAAAAGAGTGTAGCATCCCAATTGTTACGCTAAGCGTTACGTGCACTCGTAAGAATATATATCTATACATACGAGGGAAGAAAAGAGAAGAGAGAAAAACAAATGAGTATATATGTGCGTGTATGTGTACCTCGGCGAAATTTCTCCGCTCACCGTCGCGAGATAGACATCGCAATGAAAGATATATATACACGTATATATATGTTTACGAACACGTGTATGGGTGCATCCGGAGGAAAGTTGTACCGGCGAGCAATCGGGGAAATGTTGCATTATATACACACGCGATGTCTAATTTGACGCTTTACGTAACGCTTCTCGTGGATGCGATGCGGGATTATGGATGGGGATTACGATGATGAAGAGATCAAGGCTCTCGAGAAACGGCTGCTGCGTGTGATTTCGAGGATCTTTTCTTCTTTTTTCGGCTCGAACGATAATGCGTGTAACGCATTGCGAAAATAACACGAATCGGTGCAATGTCACCATTTTTCCGGAAATCTCGACTCTCGTCGGCTATAAATCTTATATATACGAATCATGCGTTTCATTGATTTGGCTTGGCTGCAGCGGTGTAATTTAAAAAAAAAAATATCTTCCCACAGCTCAAACTGTACAGCGCTGCAATCCGGAGCGATTGCGCAAGAGAACGAGTGTCAAAGACCAGTTTTTCAAAAAGTCCAGATGTTCGTCAAGTACGTACAATACGAGTCGGATAATAATCCGAAAAACGGGAACTATAGCGTCCACCGTTAGAGACTCGCTTTCCTATCGCGGGCAAATCAGAGGTTCTCAGCAGAATCACGTATACATATATTGTAATATTATATGTCCTCTATAGACACACAGCAGATCGCGACTTCTCCAGCTCAAATCGACAGTTCCTTATGCAAGCGAATCCCGATTCTTCCATCGAGCGCCCGGGATCGCGTGAATTCTTAGAAGAAAAAACGGGACTCGCCTCGCTGGTGTAAGTGTTTTTGTGTGGGCGTGTGTGTGTGTCTATACAAAAGCCCTTCGCTTTTAGCGCTTGGGAGGTATTATATTATACACAGCCGCGAAAGCCGCCGATCGTTTCTCCTTTCTCTCCGCACGCTCTCCTTTAAACATCTCGGCTTTCGTTCGCCTCTCGGCCCTTAATATCGTCCGCGACGGTTACGCAAGCCCGGCTATAGACAGCCTCGGGGGGGTGTCTCCCTCCCTCTCTCTTTCTTTCTCTCTCTTTTTCTCTCTCTCTCTCTCTCTCTCTCTCTCGCTATATCTCGGGTGAAAACGCGCGAGGCGGAAACGGCTCGACGCTTATTATTATGTGTATATAGTCGTGCGCGCGCGCGGCTCTCCGATGAGAAAGTTTGATAGATTCGCGCGACACGATGCGTATATATATTAATGTGGACTACGTGAGCGAACAGCTGCTCGGCTTTGTGTATAATGTGCCGCGTTGACCAATCGGTCCGATCGCACGAAAATTGACAATTAGCCGCGGCGGGAGGTTGGGCACCGCCGTTAAAAGCGTTTAATTTAACGCGAGCGCGTTAACTTTAATGAGAGCGCATTAAATGCATCGTTTGGCCGCAACAGCTTAAATGTCCGCGAGCATATATATATTTCGTTTACCCGCAAGTGTGCGTACACGAGAAGTGAATCGGCGCATTCGAGACGCGGGAAATCCAGTGAATAATTTTAGCGGCGTTTGGAGCTGACGACGATATTTTCATTTCCATAAGGGAAATGTGTAAACACGAAAGAGAAGTTCGAAGACCGGTGGCGCACGACTGGACGGCGCGAGTTAAAAGATTGAACCGATTCGTTCGAAATGAAATTTAAATTGAATGACGTTGCGAGAAAAGTTTCTCAGGCGCGCTCTGTCCGAAAGTTCGCCAGATTTACCTTTCCCCGCGCGCACGCGCGCATGCGGCGAAGGCGTATACACAAAAAGCAGAATTACGCAACATTATGCCTAATTTGCGTACAAAAGGAAAAAAACCCGGCTCGTGTGTTTTGTTAAAAAAAAAAGTAAAGAAAAAAATACTCCGAAAACTAAGCCAACGTATATACTATATATGTGTGTGTGTGTGGGGGCAGGAGAAATTAGAAATCCCATATATCAGCACCTGTACATCATTTCGAAACATGTGCCGCGTTTTTAAAACTCGCACTTATTATCTGCGAGAAAAAAGACAATGTAACAATGAAAGCATCGAAAAATTTCATTGATCAGTTTAGCCTTGAAGAATGAAAGAAAACGGAAATGTGAGTTGATTGTAAAACGGAGTGGATGGAACAAAAAGAGCTTGAAAATCACATTTTATTTGACGCTTCTTTTGACCAAAACCATATGTGCGTATCAGAAATGTATCTATGCACATCGCTACAATATACTATTAAATCGTAACGAGAACTTTGCAATTAATAAGGCTATCTTGTGTTTTGTAATGATTAGTGGACCATTTATACAGTGTGCACGTCTCTAGCAAAAGTGTGCTAATGGAAATGTTTTTTAATATTGAAAATTTTATTCCACATAGTTATAAATAAGTCAAATCAAGTATTGAAATTTATCATATTGGCAAATGCTTTGTTCTACAACAATAAAACGATTTAATTTTGAATTTTAAAAGTGTTTTTCCAAAATTACATTTTTTTTTTGTATTTATCAATTACTTATGTATCTGTTCTTAATTAGCCCAAATCCAATACCTCAATTCTTTCACTCAAAAATCACAATAATCAATTCGTAAAAAATTAATCGCGTAAGAAATAATTGGTTTCTTATTAAACTATTTATTCTCCAGATAATCGTCAGTTTTATTGTGGTTTTTAATTTTTTGATAGATACTATAATTTTATCCTATTATTAAGCAAATGTATAAAAACACGGAGAGACTATTGAACTATTGCAGAATTCTACTATCATTTTTTGTCTGCAATTATCTACTCTTAGATTTTATACTCGAAAATGAAGCTGTTATTCATTATCTTACACTCTCGCATTCATTACTATACTTTAATGCTGTTAGATCATTCAGTATTTAAAGTCAATAAAAGTCTGGGTCAGATAAAATAGTAAAAAAAAACATTGATCTGATTGATAAATGATATAACTTCAACTCGAATAAATATACTTATTAATTATACGTAATACACATCATCTTATCACACATAAATGATACGTTATATAACACAAATTTATGAAGTATCCTGCATCATGCGCCGACTGCAATCCAATAAAACTTTTTTCCTGTTACTAAAATTCTATTTCATCAGTATTAGTATGAAATACCACTAATGCAACATTCGACATACACTTAAAACTTTTGATAGAAAATTAATTTGCAATATTATATGCAGTCACGATTACACGTTACATAGTCTGTATATTTCCGAAGGTCTGGTAAAAAATAATTCAGTAAATAATTCAATAGGTATGGTAAATATTTATAGATAGATATGATAAATATTTTAAATTGCAAAAGCATCTATTTACCCTTAATCTGCATAATTCTACTGAAAAATCAATATCTTTTTTAATACATTAACATTTTAGAAGAAGAAAAACGATATTTAATGTTATTTTTCACGTTCATTTAAAAAATCTAATTTTCCAAAGATTCCTGGATAAACTTCGACAAGTCGAAACTGTTGGCCGACCAAAGTTGATTTTTCAATACTTGCCGGAATTTAGTCTTATATCTGCAATACGCCTACATTGAAACCATTTTTCGAAATTGGATATCTTGAATATTCCTTTGCAAGACCATGTCCCAAGTTCCATGCAATAGACTGCAAAGATTCTTGTACAAATTAAGTTGGTTGTAAATATATTTATCAGTAAATAAACCATGAAAACGCGAATCAACAATAATGGACAGAACTGCAGACAAGACTGTATATTTTTCATTTTAACTATTTAACTTTGTTGTCAGATTATACTGAGACTAACTCTCTATAGATATAATATGTATAATATATTGATAGCAGTGATCAAAGCATTTTAAAAAAATGTGGAATTATAAGAAGAAGAATTAAGAAGGTGTAATAAAGCACCTGTACGTGTTAATATTTTGGTAACACTGATTCATTCCATATCCTTTAAATCGCTCCATATTCGTTAATGGACACGATTACCGCAGACACATACACGGCGTATTACACGACGATGCATTACACGCGATTTTCACTTTTCCCCGCACGCAGCAGGCTTGCGCGCGCTCGCGTATATAGTCGACCTTGGGATTACGCCTTACACTGTGTAATAGGGATTAATAGGCTCTTTTTCGGCGGCAACTTTCTTTCGCCGCGCAATGAGCCAATGAAAACAATGACGATGGTCTTTTCTCCGACTTTTGATTGATGACTAGTAGCTGTATTGTCATGAAGATTTAATGGATTTTTTTACACGAACACTTACAGCTGTGCAAATATAGAGACGTTGGATGAATACACTGGAAGTTTTTGTGCGCTCAATTGTGCTCGTGTGGTGAAGAGAAATTATTGTTGAAAGAAATTTACGAGTAATAATTACAGTTTTTTCAATTAAATTTATGTTAAAGTCTTGATCTGATTTAATTATTAAATTATATTTTATATGTTATAATTACGTTTAATTAAACAAAAACGTAATCAATCCTGTCGTTAATAAAATTACATTAATTTAGCGAAATATTTTACTATTAGATGTTGAAATGACTATCGCTCGAAAGTAATATATAATTGATTGTTTGGTTCAATTAGAACGGTAGAGTCTTTTTCTATTATATTTTACTATTACTATAATTTAATAACTGTGTATAATAATTAATAACATTAATTATTTAATTATATTAATTAAAAATATTTTAATTGTATTTTAAAGTTTTTGGCGAGGCGTGCTATATCCAATACAAAATCAATTGATAATTTATTGATTAAATTGAATTATCTGTAATAATTAATACTTATTTACATTATTTAGATAAATGATCTCACCGAATTAATTTTTTAACCAAGTATATTATATATATATTATATGTTTTAGTAATTTTTTCCCCTAGAGCGCTGAACGACAAGTTGTCGTCGACAACAAAGTTCAAACCAGAAAATTCTTATACAGAAATAGCGTATACAATAAACGCGTGTTAATCTGACTTTGCCTTCCCCTTGACTTTCCCGCTGCAATTATAAATCTGCGTGTCTAATTCGTATATAAAGCACTTGCGCGCACGCGTGCGCCCGGTTTATACACGCGCACATATATATAATGCGATACTTAAAATACCGCGAGTTTTGAAGCGCGAGAAAAACATGAATTCTACTCCGACCGGCGCAAAAAGTTCCCGTGATTCCCAGCGCTGCTAAGCACACCTTAGCTCGATCCTCTAAAAATTTCCTCCTATAATAAAAGAAACGAAGAAAAAACAGCGAGCGCTTTGTATGGTAATCCATTACGTCCTAAACACTCGTAAAATATGCATAAGCCAACTGCCTCGCACGGCTATGGATACAATTATACAAGCTGGAATATATTTATACATATGCATGCATTATATCTATATATCTGCGCCGTTTCGTGCGTAATTAGAGAGAGAGAAATTTCGGCGTTGAAAGTCAGCTGGTCCCGTGAAATCTCTCTGAATGAAATGATGCGGATGCACCTTTCATTCGCTATACTTTCGGGCCCCGACGAAATTTCTCGATGCGTCTTACTCTCTCATTCTTATTTTATTTTTATTCTCAACGATTTTCGCCAATTTACGTATAAGTACGCGCGCGTCACGCGCTATCGAATGCACGTGAAATTCGTCGTCGTCGTCGACCTTGCGCATGTGAACCATACGTATGAACAAAAACAGAAGCATATTGTAAACCGCGAGTCCCATCATGCAAAGTTCGTATAAATAAACTGCAGAAGAAATGCTCGCGTAGAGCCGCGCGCGGAAAGCGAGATGCTTGATAAATTGCAGTCTGCAATGCGGCGTCGCGCGGAGGTAAAGCGAGCCGCGCGCCAAACCTGAAGAGCTTTTTTTTCCTCGACTCGTCTTTTCCGCGAAAGCACCGGTTTCGCACAAACGCACTGTTTGCGCTCTCGGTTTCCATCTTCGTACATCCGGTTTCTCGCGGCTCCCGCACGGAAAATTACGGCGACAGGGCACTTTTTTCCTCGCGCAACCAACTGCGTATTTTATACGTATGCGCGGTGCGCGCGTCTGTATATATATATATATAAATGCGTACATATATAATTGTGTGAGCCTGAAAAGAGCGCGCGGCACGCTGCGCTAATCAGAAATTAATTCGATCGACGGGAGCTGTGATTACACGCCTTTTAGCGGCTGATACGTGATTCGGATATGCGCTTTTATCGAGAGGATCGGGCTCATCATTTCGAAGCGATTGTTATATACATACATATATAGAAATACGTATACGGCATGAGCTTGAAAATTAATGTCTCTCGTCACCTGCGCAACCAAAGAGATATCGGATCGCTCACCGATCGTGAAAGTAATAATATATGTCGTCGAAGTGCTGGCAAAAAAAGTGTAATACATACCGATGGTGCGAGCATATATAGTCGAATACCGACGCGAATGAAAGCTTCTGTACATATAAATACTTCTGCATATATATATATATATATATATATATATATATATGTATATAACAGGGAGATCTATAGATCATGGCTCCCATAAATAACGCTGCCGTCTCCATTAGCTGCGCGTTCATTACAAACCCATAACGCGCTAGTCGACTCTCCAACGTATACTATAATGAAAGCGAAATCGCACAGTATATGCGCGCGCGCGCGCGAGGCTGTCGAAAGTCGATCGGCCGAAAAACATCGAGCAAAGAGATATATAGAGACGCGTATATATATATCGCCGGGGTATATAACCTTGCCAAACGTAACCTTGTGCGTGAACTTCAGCGCTATACACAACTCTATACGCTTAGTATATATATGAGTAAGTGTCTTTCTCCCGAGGCCGGTCAGTCCTGTTCTCGATTACTTTCTCCCGCGCGCGCGCGCGCCGCGTTAAGCTCCTGATATAAGCCCCGCGCTCGCGCTCGCGTGTGTACGTATACGCGTCTACCCAGGTATATATACGGCTCTCGCACTTGCTCTCCGATGCATCTTTCACTTTTCATTTTCGACGCGCGTGTGTCTCTCGCTCGTTTTTTGCCCGCCTGTCTCCGCCTTTTTTTTTTCGTCCCGCGGCTTCCGTGATGAGGAAAACAATGTCTCCGCCGCGAGGACGGCTCCTCTCGAGGTGACTTACGACTTTTTAGCGGCGTCGCCTTTGCAGTCTATACCGCCGTCTGCGGCTTCGCGAGCGGGTGAAAAATATGTGAGACGGAAGAGCGGGGTATATATATATATATATACGACTCGTCACTTCTCGAAACGGTGCGATGACGGAAACTTGAGGCGCAGTATAGCTAAAAGTACACTAGATTATACAGAATCGGTTCTCGCGAAGGGGATGCTAGAAATTTTGAAATTTTAGTTTTTATTATGCGATTAAAAAAATATTCGGGGGGGGGGGAGGTCTCAAGTTGAAAATTCGAGGCTCGCAACGTGCTTGTGTGCATTTATTATATGAGTTAGCGTGTATTGCACCAGTGCTATGTATATACGTTATGTATACAGCTCAACTGGATATTTATGTGGTAGAATGAATGCTCGTAAATTTTAGTAGAATTATGAATTATGCTTAACACGCAAATTCTTTAATCAAAACGTATAATATCTCAAAAAGTGAAAATTGAAATATTATAAGAGGAGAATGCGTGAGTAACAGGAAAAATTATGATGTATATGTAATCCATCATTTTATAAAATTTTAAGTTTCCATTTTAATATCTGTTTCCAAAACTTTGCATTACTAGTGATTCGTTATAATTTCTATCAGTTATATCCTGCAAAAGTCAATATTTTGACCTAAATGAAATATATTTGAATTCTTAAGAAAATTTCAGTTTCATTAATCTTTAGTTTCTTGCTTTCCTTGGAACTCTACAGTTAATGAAAAAAGTGTTCGATAAAGTTCGAAAACGCTTCAATAAGCCTTAGACCTCCGAAATCACAAATAATTCTTCTTATATCCTGCATAAGTCTATCTACGTGTGTACATTAACGTATTCGAGTACATGCAGAAAACTTTGAATCTCAATAAACTTTTCGATTTCCGTTTCGAAAGTTGCTCGTCCCCTTAATTAACTCGCACACCCCCCTAAAATTCATTCGCAAAATTAATTGCAGAGGGCCTTTCGATTCTCAAGCGACAAGTGCCGTTGAAACGCACATCGAGCCACGCTCCCGCAGCCGATAACTTTCGACCTTTTTACACGAGCACATAATACCACACCGATTCCTCGTGATTTATATCCCTGTAATATATTTTCTTCCTCTCCTTCCTGAACAAAAAAAATGCATAAACATAAGTAACAACTTTAAAACACCGTACTCGGTAAGTATACAACGCTGCGAAGAATTTAAAATAATACACACACGCGCATGGCTCTCCTCACATTTTTCTTCTCGAGGAAAGTGCGCGCGCGCGCGAGAGCATCAGTCATCTCGAGCTCACTTTTGTTTTCGCCAAATGGATTTTCGGAAGGCTCGTTAGCGCTGCGCGCAGCGTCTTATTTCGCAATCGTTTATATCCTCTCGCGCGCGAGAGGCTTTCGTCGCGCGGACAATAAAAACGCGCGCGCGGTTGTCGAGAAATCCATTCCAGCGCGGCAAATAAGTAGCGTCCGCGGGATCTGATGATGCGTATAAGGTGCCACGATGTATATAATGATTCAACGGGCCTGGATATCTCTCCCGCAGCCGCAGCAGCAGCAGCAGCAGCAGCAACAGCAGCAGCCGAATATGAAAGCATAGATGCATGATACTTTTCTCTCCTTTGAATGAGGAAGCGAGGTATTATTATAATTCGCATTTTGCGCGTATACGTATACATCCCGCGCAATTTACTCGATAATATATTACAAGATTTGACTGCGTAAATTTTCTCGAATAGCATCGCGCGCATAAAGCTGTATAGGCAGCCGAGGATGAAACTTCGTGCTGCACACTTTGATGGCTATAATGGATGAATATTATAATGCATTGAAAGGTAAAAATATCAATTAACATCGAGTCAATCACCGCAAGAGTGATGCTTAATGCATAGCATCGCTCGAAGTGTCGAGAGATTTGTACCGGAGATATATGGCCCTCAATTAATTTTGAAAATCAACTATAGAGGCCTATTGGATACATCGTGCATTGAAGCCTCGAGCGTTGACCTATTGCGTTGATTCGGCGTAGCGCTTGAACCTGTGTACAGTTGAAACAAGGCGATCTCGACTATAGAGACCTTTTGAAAACTCAGTTATTCAACTGTGCAGCGTATATCTGACGAGTGAAATCAGATTTGCAGCTTACATATATATATACACACACACACACACACACACACACACACTCACACACATGCGCATCTCTCGCGGTGCTGAAAAAACATTGGAATCACTTCTCTTTCTCATACACTCGCGGCGTCGGGAAAATTCCAATAAATAAGAGGAAAAAATATAGCTTTCCACGAAGACGAGGCGATGCTCCCGGGATGCGTTGCGGTTGAAAGGCGCTCGATCGTTACTTTCGTTTTCACGTGCAAAATAGCGCCGAGATTGTTGAACCTAATCGGCCCGTTAAGGGGTCGAATATATTATATGCATGAGAAATACATTTATTTATTTACTTGACTGTTCAAATTAAAAAAATTATAATTTGTGTGCAGATCATTACTGCAAAATAAAAAAAATGTCAAATCGGTGGATCTTTCAACACAAGAAAATGTGGCTTAAAATATCAAAAATGAGTAATTTATAATTTTAATTATGCTTATAGGCCCGAATTCTATGAGTACAGCAGAATTTATCATTCGTGCAGTACATAGGGGATTTTAAAGCGTATAAATATATAAGAACTTGTTTTATTAACTTACTAATGTCATAAAACTTATAATTCAGGACGTACACGTCTATTTGGGTCCTTGAAGAAATAAATTGATTAACAATTATATTCCTCGTCTACTAAAGTTTTTCATTATTTAACGCCGGATGTGTAATTATTATTTTTTTAAATATAATCTCAGTGGTTCATCATTTAGATTACAAAGCCATTATAAATTCTGAATCTACTTTTCGAAGTAATAAACAAGTTATTTCACTGGCTTATATCACAGAATCTATGATATGTTATAAAACGTAGGATTTACAATTCATAAAATTCTATTATTATATTTAAACTTATGCGCATAACATTAAGCACAGTGTATACAGATAACGCATTTCAGTGAAACGATATCGACTGATATAACCTAAAGTAATATGGTTCATTGATTAGTAATGCTTTCTAAGATACACAATTTGGACATAAATACATATTATTATATTATATATCTGAACGATAAATTAGCTACTTTCTTCTTATACTATTAGTGAAAAATTAGCAAAAACAAATAAAAAAAAATAATATTATTCCAATAATAGTTGGAATATTAAAAATAATACTCCAACTATTCAGATTTGCTAATGTCCAATCTGCTGTATACCAATATCATTACTTCATATTCTGCAATGTAACACATTTCAGAGTTTCTATCTAACAACGGTAACAAACAAGTTGCATAATATTGAAATTTATTTAAAAAAGGAAAGCTATATGCATATTTATCAATGTAAAATAACCTTTCTCGATGTAAAAAAGTTGTTCAGGCGAACAAACAAAAATACGTTATGCCCTTTATACAATACCCACTATTCCAACAGAGTCGAGTGCCACTTCAGTGTCTCTAAAAACGCATATATTTGAGAGAGCAACGAAGTAAGTACCTTAGTTATATAAGTTTCAGAAGAAAAATATTGATGACTGTGGGAAAATGTGGAGCATTTCTTGCTTGTCTACATAATAGAGAAACTCACTTGTATACGCCTCTCGTTCTGTTATTGTAGTTACGAAAACGAAACTTGGACGTATATGCAGGTATATAGTTGAAGAAAAAATACAAGCTTGTACAGGAGGAATTCTCTCTGTGCGCCGTCGACAAAAAAATCGGAAGTAGAAGTTGCGAGGGTTGGGTTAGCCGATTTATATTCAAAGCACACGCCATAATGTTACGTCTTAATTAACGTGCACATGCGGCGACGCGGTTAATTAGATTTACCAAAGCATTCGGGAATCGATACCCTCGAGCGCTGGCTCTATTACGAAGGCTCTATAGAAACTATACGGATGCGCGATACAGGCGTCTCGGTATTGAATTAACTGCGGACTATCATTAAACGACTCCGACCCGCCGTTATAAGCGGAAAAGTGTTCTTTTCGCCAGACGCATGCGATCGGCGAGACCGAGCGCCAGACCTTATACTTTCATCTGACACATTGTGTATTAATATATAATCATCATCATTAAAATAATAATTTTCGGGAACACGTATCGGCGCAGTGCGTTTTTCTCTCCGGCGAATCGAGTCCTTTTTTTCGCTGCTCTCGGCGTCGTTTTTACTGAATTTATGTGGCGAACGTGTCGATATACATCAGAGTTGCGCAGTGGCGCAAGGCAATTTAAAAACTGCACCGTAATCCACTTCGGCTCTCGTAAACTCGCCACAGTGGTACCGTGAGTGAAGTGCCTTACTTAAAATGACAATCTATAGGCTTTCGCTATTTTCTTGTTTTCGAAACGAAAAGTGCCGGTCGTTTCACACCGCGAAACGTGTGTACCGAGCGCGCTCTTTCCCTTCCGAAGCGTCGATCGGCGAAATTTAAATTTCGCGCCAAAAATTCTGAAAATGAAAGATGACACTTTCGTTTTTTCTTGATATTAGCAATTTTTACCATATTTTTCAATTGATAGGATCAATGTTTAGATAGAAAAGTGGATTTTGTTTCTTCAGCCGATATAATCTATATGTAAGAATATTATCGTGAGTCCCAACAAATATTAAGATAATAGTACATGTAATTTGCAATCTTTCGAATTCTGTAAACCGGTATGGCTAATTATGAGTTTTTTGAACATGTCTTTTAATTGATACCAGAGAAATCAATATTTTGAAATGGATCTTTTTGAAGCAAACATTCGTAAATGCGGTATAAATGAACCGTACACAATAATGCAAAATTAATTGACAGATTTTTAAAAACGTTTTTTTAATTCTGATCTCCAGTGAGGTATCTATTTCTTTTATTTCAATTTTCGATGTTATCATATTTAATCGAAATTTAATCGTTGATAAATTTAATTGTGCGATCATTATCTGTACTAATAAAATGAGATAAAAAAGTTTTTTAGATGATTCTTCTCACAAACAAACAATTGAAAGCTCTAAGATATATTTGTCTATTTTTCTACATACCAATTTCATACGAATTTCAATATAAGATGATTACAGTAGAAGATTATGTACGTCTCAAAGTTGTACCATTCGTTATACTATTTCTCCTACATTTATAAATGCTTCACCGCAAAATTATCACAACATCGTATTACAGTTTGTCCTAAATTCGCACAACAGGATTGAACTTTAATTTCAAAATTTAACCAAACAATTCATCCAAACTCAATTATCTCATCATCTCCATTGCGGCGCGAAATTCGAATTCTCAACCTACTCCCAGACAACACAAGTTCTCTCTCCCCCCCCTCTCTCCCTTCTCTCTCTATCTCGTGAAAAACCCTTGACAAACCCTGAGCAACAAGTCTCTCAATCTCCCACGTCCGAGTGCACGGCGATCAGCTCGTTTCCAAGAGCCTCTCCATCCCAATAATAATAGCCGGCGCACATAAGAACCCTCGAGTGAAGTTCCGCGCATAGGCGCGCGCGCGCGCTGCGGAGCAAAACTCTCGCTCTCGAAGAAAGCAGCAGCAGCAGCAACAGCAGCAGCGGCGGTAGCGGCGCGAAGAAAGGCGAAAGGAAAGGACGATCTCGGGCGAGGAAGCGGGGGGAGAGCGAGTCTATGTGTGCCCGCACCAGCACACGTACACCTTCCTCTTCTTCCGGACGTCTCCGCGTACAGAGCTCGCGTGTATTGGGTGCGCGAGAGGCCCCGCGCCGGTGGGGGGGGGAGTCTGTGCAGGAGCGTTTTTCGGGCCCGAGTGTGGGGTGCAAAGAGAGGAGGATACGCGCCTATAAAACCTCGGCGTTCCGGCCTATTGGCCGAAGTTTAAGTCCGAGTTTTCCCGCGAGCGGCAACACCCCAAGGCGTTCGCGAGCCCCAGCGGGCTTTACTGGCCGTTTATTATGAGGATTCGCCCGGGATGCGCGGTTAGTCTCTGCTCTCTTTCTTCAAGCCTTTATCCATTACGCTGCACATTTTTTTTTCTCTTACATTCTTGTCTCTCCTTCTCTCTCTCTCTCTCTGTCTCTCTTTCTCACATTTCACCGGCGAGACCATGTGACACCCACCCGGCAGTGCTGTTGTGCGGTATAACAAAGTGTGTTGCAGACTTTTGTAAATCGGTGACGTATCATACGCGCGCGCTTGCGGCTGAGTTTGGAGCAGTGCTGAAATTCATTTGCTTGGTGAAGATCGAGTTTGCAACACACTTGTTTACTATGTGCGACGCACTCTGCTCCGGAAGTTACGAACTCGCTGGAAGTCGCTTTCGAAAATAAAAGAAAAACGCTCCTCTTAATACCGTGCCTCTCGAATCTGGTAAGTGTCTTTCTTTTTGGTTTCTAACCCGGAGTCGGAGACACATCGTTCGTGCGGAATCGACCCTCCCCGCACCATGTAAGACCTTCGATACTCGCGAGTATAAACACACGCGTGCATTGAAATTTATGTCGCGTACATAATTTATCCGCGGCAGAACGATAATCGGCCGTGATCGTAAACGACAAAGTAAGAGTCCGGTAATAAAATAAAACGACAATTCATCGCGTCCGCAGAGAGCTATTGGCGGACTCGGGAAAAACTCGAGAATCGCTTCTTTTTTCGCGAAACTGCCGCGGTAACTAAGCATTATCCTCACGTCTCGAGCGTCAATATTTGCTCGTTTCGACAGCTACGTGCTTCCGAATATATAATAGACTCGTTCTCGAGCTGGTACGCGTTTTTTGTTTTCCTCGTCGTTCATGCGCGACTTGATTTATACTGCCATGTCCCTATCTCTTTGTCTCTTTCTCTCGCTTTGTTATAACAACTCGTGAACGCGCACAGCAATTACTCGCCGCTCGTACACAGACCATCATTAGAGAGCAGCCGCGTAAAAATCGCACGTATATACGCTTGCGCAGCACTTTCGAGGCGAAGACTCTGCGCGCACGACTGGGGCTTTGTCCCGGCATCCACGAGGGGATGCGAAATTAGTCAATTAAACGTTCAAATTTCGCGCCACAATGTGGCAGACGGAACAGCCTGCCGGTTGGATAATAATAAACGAAAACTGTGAAAACGAAATTTCGAGGAATTCTGGTGTACAGCTTTTTATCTATACCGTTTCGTCGAGTTCGTAGCTTACATGCTTTAAATATATCGATATCAAACCTACTGAAACGGCCGACAATTACGTACCGGAAGGCAGCTACATCTTATAGGCTTTCGAAATTTCAATTTCCCATATTTCGTCCCCATCGAATCGGCGCGGCTTTCTCCTCAGCCCTCAATACCGCGTGGCGCGAAATTTGAATTTCCAATCGACTCCGGCATCCCCCTTTACACGTCAATATCAAAAACTTCTCGGCGTACACATCCGCGCATCGGCTCGCCTGCCGCGATGTCACTTTCTGCGGATACTTTCTCGCGCCTCCGCGCTGCGCCCGGGGATCGAGAGACGAAAAAGTAGAGCGAATTACGCTGCGAGACTGTTACCCATATAGACGTGTGTATCGCGCGTATATACGTATACGCACGCGCGCGCTCGATCGAGAAAGTTTATCGAGCGTAGAAAAGCATGAAATCGCTGGGCGTTTGTGCGTATGCGTGTGTGTGTGTGTGTGTGTATACATGTCCGTCGATGGCAGTGAAAAGCTATATATCGGCCGATTTCCATTACACACAAACGGGCTTGCGCGCCTATTTACGCGCAGTAAGATATAATAATTTATTTATCGCTCCCCGCCATAAAGCCGCGTGTGTGACTGATTACAGGCCGCGCTAGCGCTGCTCCTGCAACTCGCGCTTGTGGCGAGCAAAGCATTGGACCAGAAACAACAGCAGCTGCAGCAGCCGCAGTCGCAGCAGCAAATCCCGTAAGTGCTCTTTATAACACACTGAACGAATGTGCGTGTGTGTGTGTGTGTGTGTGTGTGTACGTGTGTACATGTGAAATGTGTCTCTGTGCAAGAGGCGTTTCGCTTTCTTTCGCTAATTGCTCTCGACGAAAGTGACACGTCCCGTTCGTCAGGCTCTCGTCGTTTAGAGACTGGCTGTCGATGCACTTTTTTATATACACGCTTCAACTAGTTTGCACGGCGAATTATAGCTCGTCGTTTCTTTTCTGCGGCCAGTTCACTGATGCATACGCATGCTATGTATATGGTACATATGTAAATGCGCCGCTTTTTCTCGCTTGTTTTCGCGCGCTTTAACGCCGCGGAGTTCCGATTGAATTTCGCGCCGTAACGAACAGACTTCGTGTGTAATTCGCAATATTGTACGGCTAGATATTTGAATGTTAACTGAATATTAGTGCAGATATAGTGTATATAGGTATAGTGCATAGGGTATTAATTAATTGTTTGTTTGTAATTACGATCGATTAATAGAAAATCTAACGTTACAGCTACAGTGCGCAAGCAGCAGTCTCTCAGAAGCGAGTAGGCTATGGAGGCGGAGGTGATTTTGGAGGTGGTGGTTTCGGTGGTGGTGACCACCACGGCGGAGGCGGCGGCGGCGGCGACTTTCAAGGCTACAGCGGCGGAGCCGGCGGTGGTCATGGAGGCGGCGGCGGCGATTTTGGAGGCTTCGGCGGCGGTGGTCACGGAGGCGGTGGAGGAGGTGACTTTGGAGGCTACGGAGGCGGCGGCGGCGGTGGTCACGGAGGCGGAGGCGGCGGCGACTTTGGAGGCTACGGAGGCGGCGGCGGCGGTGGCGATTTCGGAGGTGGTCACGGTGACTTAGGAGGCGGTGGTGACCATCATGGAGGAGGCGGTGGTGACCACCATGGAGGAGGCGGTGATTTTGGTGGCTATGGAGGAGGAGGAGGAGGAGGTGGTGGTCACGGCGGCGGTGACTTGGCCGGCTACGGTGGCGGTGGAGGCGGTGGCCACGACGATCACCACCACGAGGAGAAGGGCTACTGGAAGAAGAAGCTGATCTGGAAGCCGGGCTGGAAGAAGGTGTGGAAGAAGGCTCAGAAACAGATCTGGAAGCAGGGCTGGAAGAAGGTGTGGAAACCCGAGTGGATACCAACGAAGAAGGCCATTTGGAAGGACATCCAGGTACCGGCGTGGAAGAAGATCTGGAAGCCTGTTTGGAAGGAGATCCAGGTGCCAGCTTGGAAGGAGATCAAGGTGCCTGCCTGGAAGAAGGTATACAAACCGATCTGGGTGCCTATCAAGGTCCCGGCCTGGAAGGAGATTCAGGTGCCCGAGTGGAAGAAGGTCTACAAGCCTATCTGGGTGCCGATCAAGGTGCCAGCCTGGAAGGACATCCAAGTCCCGGCGTGGAAGAAGATCTGGATACCCGAGTGGATCAAGGTCGGCATCCCAGGCGAGAAGCACCTTGGTACCGACGCGCACGGCTGGGAGTACACGAGCCACGACCTCTGGAAGAAGAAGCTCGTATGGAAGCCCCTCTGGAAGAAGATTTGGAAGCCATCGAAGAAGCAGATCTGGGTCGAGGACAAGAAGCTCGAATGGAAGGAGGAGTGGAAGCAGACGTGGAAGCCGGCTAAGAAGCAGATCTGGGTCGAGGACAAGAAACTCGCCTGGAAGGAAGAGTGGAAGCAGATCTGGAAGCCTGGCAAAAAGCAGATCTGGGTGGCGGACAAGAAGCTCGAGTGGAAGGAGGACTGGAAGCAGATCTGGAAGACCGAGCAGAAGCAGGAGTGGATCGAGGACAAGAAACTCGTGTGGAAGGAGGCCTGGAAAGAGATCCAGGTACCGGCCTGGAAGACATCTGGGTACCGGCCTGGAAGAAGATTTGGAAGCCCGTCTGGATATCCGAGTGGTTCCCCATCGACGACCACCACGAGGCTCACGATCGCAAGGACACGGTGCTTACTCCGCCGCAATTACAGCAGCAGCATCAGAACACCGCCAGCAATCAGGTCAGGTGGGACAGGTCGTTCCAGGTGCCCGCGGCCGCGGCCCCAGCGCCCCAGCAGCTGCCCACGATCACCCAGGATCTCGTGCCCCCGCCACTGGTCCACCAGTCGGCCGCAACCGGTCAACCGGCACAGGGCTTCGGTTTTTCTAGCCGCTGATCCTTCCGAGAGTCTCGATCTCACTCTCGTCGTCATTCACAGCAGTCTTCTCTCCCAGAAGAAGATGACCGAGCACGTGCAAGCTCTATTCCACTATCTCTCTCTGCGACTTGAGATCCTTTTCTATAAGGTTACATTATTTTCTCCTATCGCGCTGTATCATATAAGCCAACTCTGTACATATTATTCGTTAAGCTGTGTAACTCGACTGAAGGGCCCTTCTTCTACTCTCGCCTCGATGTATCCCGTGCCTTCGTTTCTCATACCCTCCTCCTCTATCTATTCTCATCTGCTTACGTAAGCGAGCGCCCTCGACCAAGCGTTTCTATTGTATTCCTCTGTCTTCTCTTTTTTTTTATTTTTTACACACCTCGTCCTCTATTATATTTTTTTTATACTCGAGCGCTAGCACGCGTTGTTATATACGAATGTTGTCCAACTTATTGTTAACTAATGCTATCGAATAAAGTTGATTAATTTTTGTTAAGAAAATATATGACTTTGTTCTTCATTCCTGCAGACACTCACTTTCTTCCACACTGCACTCTTGTGTACTCTGATAAAGATATTTTTTGTTTTGACAATGAAATATAGATGTGATTGATCAAACGATATTGCTCATTGGAAATTCAAATTTAGAACCGTAATGTAACCGCAATGAGGAAGCAATTAATTTGAATTTTAGAAATAATAAAGTCATGAAAAATCAAAAGTCACATTTTGCAATCCAATATATGCAATTCTGATATGCATTATATTCTATACTGAGGTTTGAAGTTTACGTCTACATATATCTCTTGGAATTTAACTGCATTATTGAAACGTCATTTTGCCAGTAGATATTATCTTTGAACCTATTGATGAAATGGAAGTTCTTTACAAATTCGTTTTTTATTTAATTGTTAGAAGCAACTTGATTAATTCCTAATCCACCAGATTTTGGCGCGAAGTTCGAATTCTTAATTAACTTTCACATCCCTTTCACTTAATTGTCAATCGGCTTCTCATTCTATAAATTATTTATTTTTTGAAATTAACGAAACACATAAACATATTACACTCTCTTATAATCCATCGATTCGCCAAGATTCCATTTGAAACAGCAAAATACGTTATCCTCTCAAAAACTGCTTAGAAAGCTCACGGAAAAGCCGGCAAAATCGAACTTTCGCATCTCCGCGAATGGGATTGCTCCAGAGCAGACCGGTTAATATGCAGTCCACCTACGGCTTGGTCCAACAAATCGCGAGAGAAATCGCAACTAGTCGCAAACGGATGTCCTTACATAACGCGGCTTAGTCGCGCGCCAAGCCGCTCGAAAATCCGTTCGAAATGACGCCGCGCGTCTCCCTTGCCATACGCGTGACGCAACGCCACACGGCGAAACGTATAATAATACGCGGAGACTCTGCGACGCGCGAATGCAAAGCGCGATACACATCTACATTGCCGCGCGAAGCTGCTATACGTATATACACATTGTGTATATACCGTACGCGAGTGCGAGAGAAAGCCGCGAGAGGAAGGAAACCGAATTGCGCGGAGAAAGCGAGCATAGTAGGCACCCACACTTGCGCCTGGCCGTAAATTAATTTGCGATAAGTCCCCCCCCCCGTCCCCCAGCACTCAAGGCCTGAGAGTCTCGACGCCTCTGTATACAAGTGTATATAGGTGTAGCTCTGTAACCGTCTGTCGAAAGAGAAGCTGCGAAGAGAGTGACGTTTTCGTCCTGCAAGTATAACGCGATTATTTTAAGAGACATAATCCGACGACGCTGCACAGGTGAATTTCTTGTTTTCTCGCGACGACGGGAGGTGGGATTGAGGGAAAAAATCGACTTTGAATTCTGATAAATTTACATGTATGGAAAATCTTTAGTTAATTATTATTAAAATTAATGAATCACATAGTAAAGTTAAGTTTGCAATTAATTTTTCAGTGTCAAACACATCCTTTACTTTTTTTTATTTAATTTATTTGATTTATTGTAATGTTTTCGCGGTACGTAATTTTTTAGAATTCTAAAATGGCGTGTCCCATAAAAGGATGGATATACCTAAAATAGTCGAAAATGAAAAATTGAATTTTTTTTAATATTCACTACAAATAATTTTACAAAATAATTTCGATTTTAGAAAACCATCTTTCATTAATAATATAAGATACTATTTAAAAAAATTTTAAATTTACAAATTTGATGCTTAAATGACGTACACTTTTTTAGTATCTTAATTACTTTCAAATCCTCAACTTATTCTGAAACTTCATTTTTTTTAAGTAGCTAGCCTAGCATCTAGCCCAGTAAAAATGTTTCTCGATGCTCCGATCCAAAGAAAGTCTGTGAATACCCACAATAACGAAAATTGTAGATTTTGGTGCGGAAAGACTGACTTGTACTCAGTAAATGGCATCAATAAAAATGATTTTATATTCTTGACATCATTTCAGAATTCATACACCTTTGCTCTCTTATGCATTGTTTTAAAAAATTTCAAAGTGAGCATAAAAATAAAATTCTATTTTTCATTCTTCGTCAGTAAACAGTTGTCACTTTAAAGGAACATAATTACAGGTAATTAAATGGAAATATTCATAACAAGTTGTCGATCGACAACTCGAGAAACGAAATCGTCACGGAATGCAACATTATATTATACACACATATTATTCAGGTCACGTAAAAAAAAATTGACATCAAAACGAAAGCCGCGAGGCGGATTTTCACAAAAATTCTCATATCCATTATCGGGACAATGTTCTCGAATTTTAGTATGGGCATCAAGGCGCACGAATATAACGAGAGGCAATCAGCGGAACGATGGAAAAAAAAGCGCGGCGCGCGTCTCGTACATCACTCATCGTAGTTTCATTACATGTACCCCGCATATAGCCACTTCTTCTCTCGCGCGGCGCGTCGCGCGCTCGCTCGACTTCGCGAAAGAAGAAATTATAGCGGAAAAATTCCGGAAAATCGCGTGAAAGCGAAGCTCACATAAAATATCGGCTTTTTTCGCAACTATCCTGTCCACACGACACTGTAGACGGTCGAAATTGCACGCGGCCGTGTCTTAAATTACAAGTGCTTCTTACACGTCGATCGCGCGGAGCTGTCTAGTCGCGCCCGAAGTGTATCTATATATATCCGCACAAACGCACACACACGAGTATATGTATATACCGAAAAGAAACGCCGCGGCGTAGACGACGGCCTCTGTTATTTCAGCCAATCCATATATTTACGGCCTTTTTTTACGAGTCGAGCGAGAGTTACAACCCGCCTTGCTGTACATATACGTATATATATACACACACATACGTACGCACGTGTGCACGCGCGTGAGTTTGTGTAAACGAGCGTAGTTTGCATTTTATCGCGGAATAAAAAGAGAGGCGCGGGTGCGCGCGTTCACGGATCCAAATTACAAATACCTATCTAGGTTTCATCTCTCCTAAGCCGTAAGCGCATCCGCATGCAAAAAAAGCGATTACAGATTGCCCAGTGTATATAAACATATATATATATACACATAGACGGCGTACGCAGTTTTTTAAGTAAGAAGTGTCATCGACAGGCTCAAATGAGCCGCATAATGTATTTATGGACTGGTGTCCTCGCTTCGAGCTGCATTGCATAAATATCGTCGCTTCCTCTTTTCACTCCCGCGCGCGATGGAGACACGTATCGCACATACACTCACCTCGAAGATGATAAATAGGCCCCGGCGACCCGTTTATTCGTAACTAATAAATTACCGCGATCTCGCTCCTTTTCAGTCGAAGCGCACACACACTACGTTGTATACATATGGGTGATTCTCTGTGAGATCGAGGATGGAATTTTTAAACCTATCAAAAAATTATTGGAAATTATACTAGCTCCTCAGGCAAGACGTAAGAATACTTTTGTTAGGTATCTAATTTCCAGGAAAAATACTTTCAGTCTCACTTATATATTTCTTCTCAATTGCATCTACTGTTTAAACCTTAAAATTAGCAAAGGTGAATGTTTGTTTGGACTCCGAAAACCCAAAAATTCATAGAGATAGCTTTTTTCAGTAGAATTAAGTGCTTTTAAAATTTCAGAGTGGGCCTAAGCTTTTAAGAAGAGCTAAAAATCAAAATATCACTTATCAAAAACAAAAAATTGGATTTCCTATCTGAAAAAAAAAATGTTTAAATAGTAAACAAAAATCTAAGACAAAAAGCATTCTTGAGATTGTTGTCTCTAAAATACATAATATATATGACACTAAAAGTATTTTTCCTGAAAACTAAAGAAAATTTCCTTAAACAATTATTCTATGCATTTTCGGCGAAAAGCGATTCCCCGAGAAGCTAGAAATTAATGAAAGTAGACAAAAAATGTAAAAATCGCTGATTTCATAAACTTTGACTGTCTGTAACACGAAGGTAGTTTATGGAAAAAATCTGAAAAAATTCGTGAGACCCCCGTAACAATTTCCAATAATTTTTTGATAGGGTTGGGTTGCATTAAGAATTTCATCTTCGATCTCACAGAGAATCACCCATATATATATTTGTGTAATTGGGCGGTGCTCATAATTTCGGGCGGCGATCGAGGCGAGAGATGCCCGGGCAACACGGTTCCGCGGCTCGATCGACATAATTTTTGTCGACGCGCCACCGCCGCAGCCGCGAGACGATTTATGATCGAGATTTTTGAGATCGTGTACGTTATGCACGAGTTGCGCGTAACGACTTCATTCGTGATGTCGATGGGATATATAGGAATTGACAATTTCGCTCTTTTTTGCGCGATGCGCTGGTTTTACAGCCGCGCGCGGGGACGTATACGTTTTTTCATTGATCGAGGAGGTGCTAAAAGAGCCCTGATTGTTGTAATTTGTTCGAGAATGAAATGTAAGAGTAAAAAGTAGTACGACTATGTGTGCGCGAATTGGAATGAATTGATGAAATTATACCGCTGACTTTATTGGGTGAGTCGAGCGTGCAGGATAACGAGCAAATTCTGGAAGGAAATTACTGGGCTGTTACGCGGAGAACGTTGACGTGCATATGATAATAGCGATTCGTGCAAGAGAGATGCTTTTTACATATACATATATGGATGGTTCTCTGACAAATCAAG
Organism: Philotrypesis tridentata; assembly: GCA_018906965.1. Classification (NCBI taxonomy): domain Eukaryota; kingdom Metazoa; phylum Arthropoda; class Insecta; order Hymenoptera; family Pteromalidae; genus Philotrypesis; species Philotrypesis tridentata. The sequence continues at coordinate 8,892,429 of JACCIB010000002.1, forward strand.
CGGTCAATTTTTAACCCTACCCAAAAATATTTTTAAAATGTTCGTAAGAGACGTGTGAATATCCCTAAATTTTCAAAGATTTTTTGATGAAATCAGGTTTTTTGGCACTTACTGACTAGTTTCATTAATTTTTAGAGCCTCAGTGAAGCATTTTTTTATTATAAATTATACATACTAAATTTTTCTAAATTTTTCAAAAAAAAAAAAAATATCAAAACCAAAAATTCATGAAGATGCCTTATTTCAACATAAAAAAGTTTAGAAAAGTAAAGACCCGGAGTGTCAGAGGCTTTGGTTTCTCTGTAAAAATTCATTATAACAGTTTATATACAAAAAAAAATAAAAATAAAAATTGCTATATCGAAGAATTTAAGAGCTCTATCGGTAGAGTATCGGGCGAGTAATCCAGAGGTCCTGGATTCAAGCCTGACTCTCGACGATTTTGGAGACACCTCTTTGTTTACATAAGTGTCTATACATGTGAGCTCCAGTGGTTCGGATTCCACTGTGTACAACGTGTATATTTCACTGTACATAAAAACTGTAGGTCCCCCATTGCTCTGCGCGAGTACTTAAAAATAGTGGACTCAAAGCACTGAAATTAAGTACTCACAAGCGCAGGCAATGCAGAGCCATATAAGACTCATATGAGGACTTGAAAAGGCTGTAAAAATAGAAAAAAATAAAAATATCGAAGAATTTAATTCGACAATTTAAATATTCGAGATAGGAAAATTGCGAGCTTCATTCGCCAAACTTAATCATCATAATTCTTCTAGTTACATTACCTATAGAATGAGAAAATCCATATAAATTATTACGAACATAAACGTTCTGTACTTCACTAAACTCTTCATAAAAACAATGTTTATTTTAAAAATCGTCAGTCTAAAACAATCCGTAAAAACCTATAGACATCAACATCGATTCACGTCTAATTTCTCTGTCAAATCCTGAATATATGTGAATATGCATATTCTAGAATTACCTTCTATAAATTATTCCATTATGCGCGAAATTCAAATCCTTGCATTAAGCCATAATATTAATAAAAAAAATTCTGCGCCTCAAGGCTAAAACTCGTCAGCATCTCGAGAAGAAAGACATATATCTCTCGAGCGCAATCCAATTAACTATCAAGATGTGCGCAATCGTTTCCTACATACCCAGGTGTGCATTATAAACTCGTCTCGCGTATGCGCAAAAAAAAAGGAATGTGTAGACAGAGTCAAGCTTCCGTTTCATTTCCGCGCAGCGATGAGATGCAGCGACTTTCCGCACGGAAGTACCTATTGCGCGCAATGTGACTTTCCATCGGTATGTAGCAGCTGATGATGATGACGACGACGATTCAGAATCGAATTTCGCCTATATAGCTGTAGGCAAATTATTAGCGACTTGCGACATGATTTGCTGATGTTGCTTTTAAGGGAACCTTTATAACTATCTTAAATTAGTAAAAAGAATAATGAAAAATTTGTAATTTTTTTCTATGCTATTGAAATTGTTTCAATAATCTATAGTGAATAATGTATAGTGAACAATGTTGCATATTAATAAGAAAAATATAAAAAATGTAAAGCCATTTTCATAAAAACTATAATATACTAGATTTACACACCCACCGCAATTTACACTTAAGATCTGGGCATCACAGGGTACTCTACAACTATGCTATAGTTACTTTAAGTACTTTTTACTATCGTTTAAGTATGATATTTTGTAAGTATTTATGTTATGTACAATTTATTTTATTAATTTTGTTTTAAAATACTCAAAAAATAGCATTGTACATTGTAAGTATAATGCGAACATAAATTTTGTGAATAGTAATTATTTTCAATTTCCTACACTTGGACCATAACAATTCTATAGAAGAAAAGTCATGATCGGATGTTGTGAAACCGCTAATGTTGTGCGTATGCTTCTAAAATAAAGCACATACGTCCAAAACTAAGATATCCATTGTTTTTTAAATGGCTCTAAATTTAAAAATTACTGAAATCGTCGAGTAATAATATATTATGTTCGACGAACTACGGAACGTAAGATTACTTTTATAAATAATATACAATTCAAACTATAATAACGTTGAACGTTAACTAGACTATGAAAGTAAACGTAGAAAAATCAAAGTATCCTTCCATGTCCAGATCTTAAGTACATAAGTCTGTGATGAGTGAAATTATAAAGAATGTAAAATTTAGTTTTTGAAGACTGCTAAGCCTAGTGCACAACACTTTTGTATTCTTTACATTATTTCTAAACCACTATGTTATTATTTAATATATTATTTAAATAGTTTCAATAACATAGAAGAAAAGTAACCAATGTGTTTCATGTACTTTATTATTGAAGGTGTTGCAGGTTCCTTTAATTATGATGCATATATAGGAGAGACTAGATTTTGTGTGGTAGTTCGAATATATATTTTTTTTCATAAGATATATACTATACAAGAAATTAAATTTAATAGACGAATTTTTTTGCAAATGGCAGAGTAGATAACAAACAGACAGCAAATGATGCAACTTCAGACTTTTACTCTGGATTTTGGGTTTTTTGGATCGGCTTGCTATAAGAACGAAAATTGGTACCAATTAAAGCTGATATTTAAAAAGATTACATGCTTTAAAAGTGTTGTTTAATTGAATTTTTTTTCCGCGTTAAAAGTGAAATTTACCAGCTTTTTAACTCTTAAATTGAACGTTAATTACTTTTACATTTAATCTCTAATAAGGTTTCTTTCACTTTTATTATGCAATTACGGTATTTTTAATCCCAATATAAGCTTTTCTAGTTATATTTAATCATAAAAATCATTGTTTTTTTAATGCCAAAGTGTAATTTAATAAAAAAAATTATTTACGTATAAAGGTTGCAACAATAAATATCTCCAAAATGTAGAATACGAGGTACATAAAACGTTAGTTCCCATTGCATTGATGATTATTTCGATCAACATTTATTAAAATCTCTGGACGTTCCTAAACTGATACAATGATTTTTAAGAAATCTATGCGTTTGTATAGTCTGACTCTGTAATTTAAGTAAACGTTGTACATCGTTCTATAGTTCAACTTTAAACTTTGTAAAATAGTCAGTAGTTAATTATATAATCAGTGAAAGCTAATGATGTCATGGTTTTTTGTTTTTATGATTTACTTAGAAAGATTTATTTAGAAACATACTAGATGGTACTTATATAGATGGCGTTAGATGAAAAAGCAATGTGCAATATGCGTAACTGTATATAGTATCTGATGTATCATAAAGCTATCACATTATTTGCTGTCATGTAATTTTTATTTTTTTTTTTTTTTAATTTTTGTTATACATAGAAATTATGAATTTTTTATACATATTTTTATGCACACTATCTTAATTATATTTACTTTTAAAGCTTGTTTACATTTCACTTCTATCAAAGTATAAATTGGTAAGTATTCATACTTACTAAGGAACTAATAGGAAAATACAGGTTGATAGTTTTTCAATTACGTAACTACTGGCCCTTTCTCCAACTCATGAATGACAAAAGGCTTTTATCAGCCTCGATTGATCAACCATAGCCACATTAGCCATCGTAAACTTTCGCAAATTATACGCGATTTCCTAGGAAAATTCTTGGCGAGATACTCTTCCTCTCATTGTGTTCACATTAGCGCATAAATTTTCTGGCTTGCCGACTCTTCTTCAGCGCGGCAAGTTTCAAAGGATGTACGGGAAGCCAACGCGGTGCGCACTTTAAATTTTAAATTCGACTAAACATATACTATATATACACATGTATATACAAATAGGTACAATGTCTAAAAATAGTATATGTATAAAATCCATAAGTGATTTCAGTTTTTGTGGTCCCATAAATAAAATAAAATAAAGCTGTTGACATCTTTCGGAACGCTTTTTCTTGTTCTATAAAAGTTACAGAATGCAAAAAATATATGTTTCTACGAAGTCAAAGAAGTCTATTTTTTTACGTACACGATTCCTACTATAAAACACGATTAAAGTGATCTGAAAAGTGCACCACGAAGCATTTTTTTATTTATTTTTTTTTTTATTTTGGAACTTCAAAAACTATATTAAATTTATGGATTTTTCCACATAGAAATTAGAGTACTGGAGCGCAGTTGAAAAACTCTGATGGACGTAGCATCACCGTGCGTGTCGTTATAGGTAAGTTTCCAAAATGAGAAGTTTTTCTTGCTTATTGTAGAAGAGGGAATAGACATTTTTTTTTCATGCACTAGTTAGCGTCTCGTTACGTGATAATGATGGATTTTCCTCGAAGGGAATCGGGTGAACTCAAGCGAAAGGAAGCTACATTCCGAATATTAAAGAAACTGATTGAGCGATGGCGAAACCTCGGAATAATTAAAATTATCAAAATAAACAATAACGAGTGAGAACAATACCCTTAGTCCTTCCTGCAGCTTGAGCAGCAAAAAATGTACGTGTCTTACGAAAATCCTTTGCAAACGTACTTTTCCGCACTCGCAAAACGTCGCGCGATTCTACAATAGCAATCGTTACGCGATCGCACGAAAGAGAAAAAGGAGCCGAGAAACAAAGCCGAAGCTCAGGCGCGCATACACAATCATCGTGTGGAGCGCGAAATATTCGCACCTCCGGGGCACGTAATCTGATCGCGCGAGCCATCGAGACAAAACATTTCTCTTTTTAGTATTATATGCACAGGCTCGTACAGCTCTCGGTCGTGTGCGCAAAAGAGGCGTATAGACATGTTTTCTTACTTTAAGTATGCGCATTAGAAGTTGTTTTGTTTGAAGATGATGCGATGACATTATGTTATGACTGTTATGGGTTCTGTTGTTTGGAGGACCATTTAATGTGTGAACGTTTTGGTTGATTTAAAACTAAACGAAAATATTCGTTGTATCCTATATATACTTTTTTATGGTCTTTAACTGTCTATATGTAAACGTGAAGTATTAAAATTCATAAATAAACTAATTTGAAATTGAAAGTGGAAAACAATGTTTTGAAGGCACGCCTAATGCCAGAGACCACTTTTTCTTATTTTTTAGTTTAAAATGCCTCGGAGC